>VRYO01002772.1:68678403-68704478 GCA_009812075.1 Sialia sialis
GCGGCTTATAATCGTGAAATTACTGTAATTCCCTAACTTTTGGGAATTCGAGTTGGGATTAGGGCCACAAATTCTCTTTAGAAGACTAGAAATACCAGTTTGGCAGCAAAGGAAATTAAAAATTTGAAAGCTGAAAAACTCCAGCACCTTCAAGTCTGTAAGCCTATATGGAAATATGACAAAATCATTTCTCATTCCAATCAATAATTAGTAAGAGAGTACCAGTTTGGCTGAACAGCCAACAAAATCAATACAGCAAAAAAGTCACCAAAACTAATTATCTGGTTTCTAAAAATATCCTGTCCAGTTACCAAGACAACATAAGTGAAGGTTTTTTAGGAAACATTTTGCAAAGGTAATTCATAATCCCTGAATTCAGTATTTCTTTCTTACCTGCAATCTGAAAAAACATACAGCATTAAGAACTGAGAGTACTTTGGAAATACAGTCTAGTAGTATATTTTCTTCTTAAAAATTCCATTATTTTCAGCCAGTAAAATAAAAATGGAAAAAAAAAACCAAAACTAGCCACACTCTTAAACTATTAAATGGAAAGGATTATCCAAATACACTGAATGTGAATATGAAGGTTAACTTGTCATGGTGAGTAAAGTGAAAAAATTACTCCTCTACAAAGAAAGATAAACTTTGGCCTCTGTGGCATAGATGGCTACAATAAAAAGCTTCACAATGCTGATGATCTTTTTCATTGATTCTGGACCAAGAGCTCTGTGTTTTTATTTATACACAAATCTAAAAATTCAGTAGTATTCTGAGATGCAGAGTATGCAGAGTGATTATTACTAAATTCTGAGTAGGTTCAACAAATATTCACGAGGAATATTATAAAATGAACTTCATTTTTGGTGACACCATGCTAGCTCCATCATTGTTTAATTAATTTCTTGTATAACAATAAAATTATTATGACCTGGTGCAAAAATGGCAGGAGCTCAGCTGCAAAAATCCTGCAAAGGTAATTTATTGTGGAGGAAAAGTGATAAAGATGAAGAGTAACAAAACTAGAACACTTTAAAGTAACAGCATAAATGTTGCTGGCATCATATTGTTGAGGTTTTTTGCTATTCTTGTCTTACTCTTGTTACTGCAAATAAATATTTCTTGTGAGACACTAGATGCCCTCTAGACTTTTGTGTAAAAATTTGTATTAGGGAGTTACTTGAAGGTGTGGATGAAAAAGAGTGAATTTACATCTTTAACAAAACTTCTCAAAACTAAGATATATGTCAGACTTGCGCCTATACTATTAAGAGTGCACTGAAAATTACCTTTGTACATACAGTTTACCCTCCAAAGGAGAGCAGCAACCTCCATAACACCCCCAGGATTGATCCCAGGCCTGCAGTAATTCCCAGCCTATATCTGGGAATTGCAGTGAAAAATGCTGGGTGACAAGGAAGCAAATATCTGCCAGAAATCACAGAAGGATCTAACAGTAGGAAAGGTTTTGGCACTGTGTTCATGTAATAGTGCCTTGAAGGTCCAGTTCAGTTTTACAGAAATGTCCATGTAGAGATTGTCCATACAACTTCAGAACATGAAAGCTTTCCCAAATCTCCCATTATGAGCATCCTCTTCTCAACCAGCCTTCCCAGCTTGATTCATACTGGAGGTTGAATATTGTGGTACCACACAGAGTTGATTTACTAATGAGATGGAATTACAAACTCCTATACTTCTGTACGTGTGTAGGAGTTTATAATTCAAACTCAAATTCACTGTTTGAATATTTAGAGCGAGAGAAACGTTCTGCCCAAGCAGTAATTAACATCCACAACTTTTTCCAATAAGACAACTGAAAGTTGTGTGTAAGCAGGTGATATTCCCATGCTGTTTTTCAGACGTAAGGCAACAGAAAGGCCAGATCATGACTGGTTGATATATATCAATCCAGGAGCAGAACATGGAGAGCGAAAAAAACTTGTCTTGAGTGCATGAGGTTGCTAACAAATACCTCTTGGGCAAGACAGCCCTCTCTCTTTCTTGAATCTTTTGAGACTGTAAGTGACCCAAAACCCTAACACTGAACTAGGAATGGGGAACAAGAGTTTGCCCTCAGACAGAAACACACCTTTTTATCTTTTCACATCAATTCAATATGTCACCGATTTCTAACAACAATAATAAAAACAGAGTTATGGCATGAGCATTAGTACCTCATGACCACGCATAAACAAATCCTAGCCTATGAACCCTATGAACTAATGGCACCTATGCCTAGGAAGCTGAAAAACTAGGATATTTCTCCTTCTCCTTTTTAATTATCTACAGACAAAATGCAATTTTTTTTTATTTTTTAAATAATAAAACCAGCATATATTATACAAAAGAGTTCTTTTTTAATGTCATACCTTTAAAACTTATTTTTTCTGATGATCTTTATAAATACATTTAAATTTTATAAATTTATAAATTTATAAATGTATTTCTAAAGTTCATGTTTTCTTTGATTAAGAAGTAAAATGCCTACACCCTTTGAAGGCAGACAATATTTTCTCTGAAAAAGTCTGAGAGACTCATAAGCAGAATAACATTGCAAGCACTACCAAAACACAACAGAAGGCTTTGCACTGTAGGTAAGAAAATGGTGTAACTTGAAAGAATTTACCTCGACAAGAAGTCTGTGAAGGAGAGACGTACTGGATACCCATGTCGTATGATTTTGATCATGTCTAGGACACCAATATACTGCAGTTGAGCAGACACATAAAAATTATCAAAAGTATCTGGCAACCTGTTGTTATTAGGTTTTATGCAATGAATGCAATGTGGTGTGCAATTCTGCAGCTTCCCAATAATATCTGCAAGTGATTTCTGGGGGAAAAGAAAAAAAACAAACACTTATCAATCATTCTTGTGCAGCTAAGATTATTGTTCAACACACATGCTATTCCTAACTTTTTAACATCATTTTCTCAAAATGATTGCCCATGTCATGCAAGTGGTTTTCTCAAACAAGATTTTTCTTTTTTCCATTGCAATCTGCAGAGGATGATCCTGGCTTCAAAACACCTGGAGATTCTTTTCCAATTTCTGTCCATAGATGTTCACTGACCCTGAGCTGTATTGCCACAGTGGTTGGGCCCCCTCGTTCCAGTCTCTGAAGAAATGAGGATGTTCCTTTCTTTTTCAACAGCTGTGGAAGAGAAAAGCACACACAAAAATTTAACAAAAGATGGGCAGTACACCTTTATTGTCATTGCTGCAATTGATTAATGAAGGCAAAAATTTGTAAAAACACCATGCCATAGACAAGGACTGACTTTCACAAAGAAATGGGAAGTGGATAAATATCCTCAGGTGTTTGCATAGCCATGACTGGTGAGTAAGTTCTGATTTCAAAAGTAGCTATATACATTATAAAGGTAATATACCTTTTACAAATAACTGGGCAAATCAATATGTTTTGGGACTCTGTGGCAGGACTTGTGCAGTTACTATCCCATACATCTAGAAGTAGCATAATTCTGTAACTCTGTAAGAAGGTGCCTTATGCCTTTGGCAGATGTTTAAGTCAGTAAATTAAAGAGTACAGATAATTTTAAAGTAATATCTCAACAGCAAACAAATAGTATAAATATTTTTTAAAACTCTTCTAATTTCTTCTTGTACACATGAACACTTACTTAAACTTTTCATTTTTAACACATTTTCACCAATTCGAGACATAAATAACTCTCTGTCTCATTAGAACCAATGTTACCCCATACATCAGAATCAGGAGGAGAGGATGAATTTATTGTTCGCTGCTCTATTTCCTGTCTTTGAGACTAAAATGGCAATAATCATTCTAAATATGGTGGTCTGAGAATTTAGCGTCTTTTGTTAAACTTTCTACAGAAAGGCTTGCAAAATTCCAGGATTTAGCAAAGTTGTGAGATTTAACCCCCTTATCAATGACAGACTTTGTGCCTTTGACTCTCTATTGACTTTCTTCAGTCCACTTACCCCATAAAAATCTCTTTCTATTGAGTCAACATGTTCTGGCCTACTCCTTTTTTCCACTTTTTCAAAAAAGTGTACATCTTCTCAGCTTGGCCCACTCAAGCCAAAAAGCATTAAAAATATTGTAGTGCAAGCAATTTTCTATTCACCATGCTAAACTTTGGAGCTCTTTATTATTTTACTTACTAGGATGCAATAAGATTTTAAAAGCAAATTCACCCTCAACTTTAAAACTAAAAAGTAAGAGTGATCTGCTTGTTCTAGTTTTTCTCATAAAACAAACCACTTGCATGCCAATGACACCTTTTCAGTAAAAGTTTACAAAATAACTGAGGAATATAACAAAAATAGAGTTTTCTCCACCTTGCAGATAATGCTCTCACCCCTTCCTCTCAATATGTAAATCAATAGTTCAAGATTGTTTCCTGACTTAGTGGGAGATCCAGGAACAGATGCTAAAATTCCTGCCTGCTCTCCCATGTTACACATGACTTCCCAAATGAAAGAAATATTTGTTTCAGAATGAGGGAGAGAAAATGAAGGAAAAATGAAAAAAGACAAAGGCAAAACATTAATGTAATTCAAACTCTCCAAACTTGGACAGCTTTAATCTTCAGCTACGGGCTAAGGAAAAAAGCTATATCACCCAAGCTGTATCTCTCTCTTATCCTCTAATATACAGCTCTACACTGGAATATCTTATACCTCTAATCTACAGAAAACAAACAAACAAACAAACAAACAAAAAACACATATATGAGTTTTTGTAATCACTGCTAAGAAGCTAAAATTTCCTCCTAAAAAAAACTCTAAAGACTTCTGTTGTATAAACTCTGAAACAATCCAATTCTTCCAAAGTAACTGAAGGGAAGACAACAAAATATGCACTAGGACAAGATTAGAGAAAAAACAAGGGAGCAAGAGTTGTGAGAGTGTCAATGAAGATCTATTTTCTTTGAAAAGAGGACATGGTCTTCATAAATCACAGAGGTTGAGCTGGCATCCCCAAATTCCTATGACTCTTTTGTGCTTCAAACCTCTGGGCAGCTAACAGATCTGTTCATGTGTGTCTTAGAATGGATGCATTGCTGCCTTGGATCCTACTCTGCTAGCATTAGTTCAAAGAGGCAGACTATCCTTACTTGAGCCAGCATGCTCAACATCAAGAAAAAAGTAATTTATTGAAACAGATGCATGGCCATACATAGAGACATTTATAATTATATAACCTAGCAATCAGCTAGGATTGCAGGGACAAGATGAAAGATGAGAGGACTCACAAAAAACTCCTATTTGACTTAAATTTCCCTATCTCCCTTCCCTGGATTTGGTGGAGTCTAGATGACTGCCCATACACAGCACCATATGTACCTTCCATTTTATGTTTCCCACGGCCTACATTATGATATATGTTGTGAGTCAAATTTCAGGTATAAAAGCAGTGTCTCTGGTTGATAATTTTTGCCTTAATGTCCCTCCTTCTCCCTCTCCTCTTTTCTATTTTTTCCCTTCTCTTAGTTGCCTTTAACTTCTGGACAAACTCCAATAAAAATGCGGTGGTTATGATTTTCCAACAGATAATAATTTTCATTTTAGGCTGGCAAGAAAAATCCCCTTACATTGCATTTGCAACTATGGTAATAAAATAAAATACCCCAAATTTTTTTCAGTCCATCACAGCAGGCATTCAGGGCTATATTGAAAAAGAGAAGGAATTGTTTGGGACAGCACAGTTACAGATGTGGGCTTGGTCCACAATTTAGAATTTAAGCACTTACCTACTTCCAGCTCCTGCATTGAGTGCCTATTCCAAAAAAACAAGTGTGGCTTTTTGCAGTGGAACAGCTTAGATTCTTAAAGATCTGCTCCAGTCCTGCAGGGCAGCACAGCACCCTGCTCAAATTAGACCAACTTACTATGAACAAAGTGCTCTGTCTCACCTGTACAGCTCTTCTCAAAGCCTGTGTTTGAGAAGCAAAGCCACCCCTGTCTCTGCAGACAGGTGAAGGATGTTCTTCCCACCTTCCAACTAATCCCTAAAGGCTCACAGCATTCTCAGTGAATCTGAATTTTCTGACTTCAGATATCACGCTTCCCAAAGGAATTTAAAGTCTTCTGTCTCTCAAGAGAGTAACTGCAGGTTAAAAGCTACTCCGGACATGTCAAAACCAGCATAATTTCAGAGATCCCAACTGTGCAGTGCTTTGCCCTGGTTTGATTAGGTTTCTAACCCAGATATGCTTTTCATACTTCCTCCCATGTACGAGACTAGGATCTTTTTAACATCCTTAGGAAGCTTCCTCTAGGAAGCTGTTACTACAGTGGAAAAGCACCTAAAGGCACCTTGTAATGCCTCAGCTGTTTGCTAAATATAGCCTTAAACCAACACCATTCACTTCAACTCAAATTTTTCCACTGAGATTACTGACAAGAACAGTAGTCAGGAATTATGCTGTTATCAGCAGGGGGACTATAAGGGAAGTCCCATTGCTATTCTATGGATGTACAAAGCCTTCCACAATGACACATGAGAGCAGGCTCCTTAATCCCATGACAGAATCAATTTTATGCAGCTGTAAACCAAAAATAGAGTTGTAAGATTCAAGAAGCTTGGTGAGGCAGCTGATGTATTGTGAGAAGTGTGTGCTTCGCTTCTAGAAGGATAAATTCCAAAGCTCAGTCATGAATTAACTCAGTAAATCACATTATTTCTTTTCAAAAGAGATGTTCCATGTGACATGAACCATTAATTTTCTGATAATCTTCAAAGTTTCTCCACTGCTCCCCTCTTTTTTCGTTTTTCTTTGTAGTTTGTTGGTGTTTGTTTGGGTTTTTCTTTTTTGTCTGACTTACTTGCAGGAAAAGAGATAAATTCAGAAATGAAGCATGTTTGATTTGATTTCAAATTGACTGGGAAAATTTACATGTAAGAGACCATTTAAAATAATAACGTTGGCCAAAACTTACATTTGAAAACCACACAAAACTGTATTTAGCAAACCAGAAATCTTCTCATGTTGACATAAGGACATGAAGATTTTTATTTTTACACTTCCTATGTCTTAATTTACTCAACTATTCATCATAAAGTTGTCCAAGGAGACAAAACAAAGAAGTGTTTCTATGCAGCCAAAAATTAGTAAGACTTCATTCACTGCTAATAAGCCCTGGAACCAGGTAATCGTGGAATTATTCAGTCTTGAAGGACTTTGTCATCTGTTTGACCTTCTGCCCAAAGAGTTCAAGAAAGAGATTCCTGAACCAGAATTATTACCTCTCATAAATGAGAACCTTTTCTCACTTTTGTTCCTTAGTGTTGATACTAAGTGCTAAATTATTTTAACAGCATTATGACTACAGAGAATGAAGCAGAGAACAAGATGATTTCAGAAATGACAAAATAACGGAAGAATCTTGAAGGAGCCAAGAGTGGAAAGAATCTTAAATTCTTACCTTGCTGAGTTCAATATATTTCTTTGCTTCTCCACTTGGACAGGTTACAGATGGTTTTTTACTGAGCATAGCTGCTTTGCACCCTTTGATTTTAAGGGAATGATATGGAGGAACAAGTGATCCAGTTTGTGTCAGTTTGGACTGGAACAACTGATTGATGACCACATTTTCACTAGCTGGAAATTAAAAAAAAAAAAAAAAGGAACAAATGCATGAAGCAAAAATATGAGTTAGAAAATTATATATATTGTATACACCAGTAAAAAAAAACACAAAGTAGGAGAGAATTAAATAAGCAAACCTGAAATAAATGGATAATTTAAAAAATGAGCATTATCAAAGTCATCAAAGAAAATTAAATATCTGAAAATAGTAACGCTATTTTTAACATAATCAGGTTCTGTGCTGAACAAATAGAGGGCATAAACCAAAAACTCACACTAATCTGTCATAATTACTTATGAGATCATCACCTCTGAATTCTTTTCCATTATGGATTCTCAATTGATCCATCTATTAAAGTAATGCAAGAGATGAGTTCTGCACAATTTCCTAACATGTAGTATTTAGTAACAATCAGGGCACTTGACAGAAATAAATTATAGACACTCATGGCACAAAAGTGTTATATATGCACAAAATTTGAGAAGGGATTTAAAAAAAAAAGGCAAGGGGAAGGACAGAACTGTAGAAAATTTGGTTTCTCAACATCAAGACCACACTTAAAAACATTTAAAGAAAAAAGACAGTGTCATACATAAATAAACAAAATAAAATAATTGAACAAAATAAATACACTTCCAAGAGGTGCTTTTAAAGAAAAACAAAACAAAAAAACCCAGAAAAAAACCCAGTACAGATAGTGTACTTTCTCCTAATTTTAGTCTTTATGAATTTGTGATCACAAGGTTTTTTAAGATGACCATGGAAATTCAATGCTGCTTGAACTAACACAGCACCAATAAGTGTTAAGAAATTGTTGTGTGACACATCCTTAACAATGCTGAATTCTTGTTAGATTTTTTTTTAAGAACTAGAAAATTGGCATTATGATCACATCCATCAAATGAATAAACAAAAACCCAGAAAGATTAATGGGATAAGCATCATAAATAATAGCTTATCATAGCAGGTAAAAATCTTCAGTTTGCTCTTTAATAACTGTTTACAGGTTTCTTACTATATGATAAATGCAATAGTTTTGTTTCCCTTTTTCTGTGGAGATTACTATTCCTTACTCAACAAGAACATTAAAATCATGAGGAAGATATGGAAGCAGATAATTGAAATTATTTCAGCACAATCAGTGGGCATCAACAAACAAATGTTTAAAATGTAATAAATAGGATTAGGATAGCCACAGAAATTATGCCTTTCAAATTGAAACAGATACATCCCATGTCAATAGCCTCTTCTGATGTTTTCCCAGCAGGTATGTTTCACATTCCTACATTTATACAAATCAATTTAATGTTATTATAGTAAAAAGTTTTGATTGAGGAAACAAAATTCAATGAAAATCAAAGGAAGCATGCACTTAAGTTATACACCTACATGACTTATGAAACTAGCTCTAAGGAAATATGTCACTGACAATCAGCACGTTTTAAGCCTAAGTCACTTAAAAAAGAAGGAACTTAGCCCTTAAATAATTTGAATGCTTGCAAATATTCTGCTTGCAGAATTTTTTCATTACTTATAATTGTTATCATTATGATTCTTCAGTTGTATATATACTCATCCTCATCATATTAAACTTTTTATATCCAATCAAATCCTCCATTCTCTCCTTTTAACAGCTGCATAGCTAATTACACAAAATAGCAATGAAAGTGCAAAAAAGGACTATGTGAGAGAATGGAAGAATGCTCTCTCATGTTGAACGTACTGGAAGTCATCATATCTTCTCTTTGCCAGATTATCATGTGTATTCAAAGTATCTCAAAAACTACAATCAATAGGCTTATATCCCAGATAATTTCTTTAATTCCTTTCTTCATTTGAAATGTATACTTCTTGTGTCTAAAATACATCAATTATTTTACTAGGGAGCTTGGCTAGTTTTACACTAAAATGGCTAAAATGCAATTCATTTAAACAGCAGCCCTTTATTTCTAAGGAAATAAATACAAGTATACATTATATTAAGTGAAAAACACTAGTGGTTGGAGAAAAGACAAATGACACCTAAGAGTGCACTGGCATTTGCCTGAGGAAAATGTTTTGTTTTTCCTCTCCAAAAAGGGGAAGTGAAAAAGGCTTTCATTAATTCAATCATCATTAATTAATTATGATTATTTAATTAATTGGTTTCATTATTATTATTAGGCATAATTATACAATATACACATTGAAAGGCATTTAATTTTGCATTTCAATGGACATTTATATCTATTCACTGAAAAACATAAGAACGCCCACAAGTTACTGCTTTTAGAAGGGTACTCAAGCTGTGGAGCACATCCCACTGCAGCCTCTATGATTTTGGAAGCCTAATTTCCTTCCCCTATTTTCTGAGTTTTATTTTGGTTTTGGTGCATACTCATTGTCTTCTGTAAGTCATTCTCACCCATTATACTACACCTTCTTTTTCTTTACATAATATCACATCATAAAGATGCTTTATGTTCATGAATCTAAAAGCTTTTAAATTGGAGAAAATTCCAAACATTGCTATACGTAAATACTTGATAAAGATGAGAGTGATTTTTTTTTTAAATGGAAATATATATAAATGTATCTTAAAACTAAAATGAAAATTAAGATCAAGTCATAATATTTTGATTTCTAACAACAGTAATAACAAAAGCATTTACTTACTTTTCATTACAAATATGAGATTTTGTGAAAGGCAATCTTTATTTTTTTCTATTGCACCAGCAATTTCATATGTAACCTATAATAAAATATTGTGACATCATTAGTAATGACCAATGCATCTTTTAAAAATCTTACAGCAGTAGAAAAGCAGCTATGTTTTTTTTCCACTCAACAGTTAAAGATAATATATTTTGGCAATTTCTAAGTGCCTGCAATGCTGACCAGAAGAACTGGTTTGTGAACATCATGTGCCTCTGCAGCAATACAGAAATTTGATTGGATTGATTTTAAAGCATTTCCACAATGCAAAACTTTGAATCAAATATGTACAGTGACCTTAACAACACTTTCCCTGTAGAACGAACAAGTCACTCCCAGGTCACAGGTCTCCTTGTCAATGGGAAAAACTGTTCCCAGTAACCATGACAAAGCAATCTGAGTCCCAACTCACACTCAGGACATACATACACGTTCCAAACACTGATATATCCTTTGGAGCTAAGTTTAGTCAATAGGTTATACACAAATCCCATTTGCATTTCTAAGAACTAGGCCTATAAGGATTTTGGGTCACCTCAGTTGCCTGTGATTTCAATAACAGACAGTTGGATTGTCCCTGCATGTCCCATACATTTGTCCCTGCATCTGCCATGTGATCACAGATAAATTCTAACACATGTGGTAGACACTTTAAAAATTGAGCAAAATCCAAGTTCTATCCAGAGGTGCTGAGGGTGCACCCAAAATGAAGAAATACAACCAAATGTCTCTTTTAATACTGAGCCCATCCCTGAAGACACTGTATGGAAAAGGAGCACTAAAATAAGAAAGCAGTTGTTTTTTTGTTTGTTTGTTTTTTAAATGTTGTATGGGGATGGAAGAAAAACAACTAGTTAATTTACAGACTTCAGATATAAGAAGCTCTGGCTTGCACAGTAGCAGAACCTAAAGGGAAATTTTAAGTGAAAAAGAAAGAAAATTATAGATTTCAGTACTTGCATGATTAGGCAGATATTAATGGGTATGGTTTTATTTACCTGGGGACCATGGTTCTATCTAAAGCCTTCTTTAATTTTTTGTATTGGATCTAAATCCTAAACCTCTTGGGTATTTGGGGAAATTTTATCCTTGCACATTTAATAAAGCCATAAATATATAATTAAGATTAGTAACACTAATCAGTGCATTGATTTTCCATTGGGTCATTTGACAATTATGCAATGCTATCTTGCTCACAAAAGAAATTATGTGACTTGGAAGTGTATAATCTGTTAGAGTGAGTAATTGTCAAATGATGTAATTACTATGGTGTCTGACATGAACAAGGTATAACAAGAGAATTATGGTTCTTTTCCATGGCAGATGCAATGTTATGCATTTTCTAATTGCATTTCCCAAGAACGTACAACACAGTTAGCAAACTATTAGAATACTTTAAGTGTTCTATTAAATGCTTTTAGGGTACTCAACATAAATGTTGTGCCATATTGGTCCATAAAAGGTAATTAACAGAACTTATATGACAAATCCATAATGCCAGCTCCTAATTGAGTGTCTTGGGCTTTGACTAAATTAGAAGAAAAGAATTAGTATTGGTGGGAAGAGTAGCTAAGTGCAGCAGTGGGAGATACTATATTATGATTAACTGCCTAGATTGAAACAGGCAGAAGTTTCAGTATTGATGCTGGTGTAATACATCACAAACTTTGAGAATTATATTCATAAGCCATATTTCATATCACATAAAATAGATAAAAGTTAGGAGGATTCCCTTTTGTGAAGGAATTGCTAACACTCTAAACAATTTTCCCATAGACTTGGTAAATTAATTCACTGCCTAAAGACATGAAAACTGACTCAATTAAATTATACTCCAGGGTTCCCTAGTCATTGCCAGTCCCACAGAATAGAAAAAGAAATAAGTCCTCCTCCAGCTGACAATTCTACTGATTTAATCTTGCCCTCATCAGAGATGGCAAACTATGTGCGCCCTAAAGCACATTTATTTCCCTCTGTTTTCTTCCACTGTGTTTGTAAAATAAACCTGGCCCAAACTCTGCACTGGCTAGCACTCAAACACAGTGGATAGTTATTCTGGGGAGACAAAAACCAAGCAAATAGTGTATGCTTTAGACAGGAAATGTGCACTCACTTAGATAATGGGTCCAGTATTTTAAAACATACTCTTTATTGGCACTTCTATTTATCACAGTTTGCTTCATCTTGCCTTATATGATGACTATTTGAGGTAGACCAAACATATATGCAAATCTATATGTCTCTACTAGCCAAAGTAAACAAGACCTTTATACATTATCTGAACTGCTGAATTATTTTTATTATTAAAAAAAAACCCAACCCAAACCAAACAAACAAAAAAAGGTGTACCATTCCACACTACATTTTATTTCATTGTAAGAGACTGAAACAAAATGGAGTTGGATTTGCTCTCTTTCTAAATTTAGAAGTTCATAAAGGAAGAGAGCTTAACATAAGTTATAATGGGTATGGCCAAATATTCATCTAGTCCTGAATATTTAGGGAAAACTATTGAGGAGTATTTCAACTCTGCCAGCTACCAGTTCCCTTCTCAGCTTTCAGGGCTCTGCCCATGAAGGCCCTCTTGTCCTGCAGGCTGTATCTCACCTTTGTGTTTCATACCTCTTGACTCACATTTCTTCCTCAAATCTCAGTTTCCAGACATCATTAACATTTCCAGCATCTTTTAAGACTCTATGTCAAGGAGTTTCACTAATTACTATGAAAAAAAACCCCAACCACCCTAATTTTATTTGTTTTGACCTTGTTTTTTGCTCGTTTAAGTTAGCATAGCTGGTTTTAACACCATGAGAACTACCAGATACAAGTTAAGAGGTAAAAAACCCCAGAAAACAGGAGACTTGCCAGATATGTACAGAGCTGACTTTGGGAATTGCATGTTCCTCTTATCTTTTCTCTATTCTTGCCTCTTTGCCTCATTAATTATCTTCATGCCAGAAAATCAGGAAATGGTATGTATTTCCTTCTGAACTAAAGTATCCTCTCTCATAATATCTGACTTGCTTACTCCAAGTTTATTGGATATTCCAATATAATTTAGCAACAAGACCACCTTTACACATAGTTTTCATCAATCTCTTAAAATACTTTTTTTTTTTTCCTTCTTGGTAAGTAAAAGGCTCATGGTCAACGGCAGATTTGGCAGGAACCCTAGAACAAGCAAGGAAAACGCCACCTGGAATATTAAGAACAATTTGGCTGCACTCCCAGTTACAAATGAAAATTGTACTATTTTAATACTAAAATGTAACTCAGAAACTCAGTTTTGCCTGTATTGCAAATGTTAGTTAATAAGAAAATAATTAGTTCATGTAGTAAAAGAGAAATTTTTGAGAACGTGTCCGAGGACAATTTGGTGCACAGAGATTCACTTGTACTTGCTAATTTTCTTCCAGCACTTGAATGTGAGTGATAGGCTTGCATGTACCATTTTTTAAGGATCACTGAGTTTATCAACCTCCCTAAACAAGTCTTGTTAAGCAATGAGTGAGCTAAATTTTATAGCCTGTAAAGTCTTATTCTAACACTGTGATAGAATAGCATTTTGAAAGAAGGAAATATTTAGAAAACAGAAGGGTGGGGGAAAGTGTTTTATCATTTTCTACAGTAAGTGAAAATACAAAATCAAGACTAATGAAAGAGAAAGAGAAAGAGAAAGAGAAAGAGAAAGAGAAAGAGAGAAAAAGCAAGACTGTCTTGCCTGTGTGAAAACCAGAATCTGTGTCAAGCAGCCTTTATAGGCCTTGGTACAGTTTAGATTAGATTTGATTTGATTGTTGTGTCTGGGGATTCAGCCTGGGGAAAAAAAGAGTGAAAATGAAAGCATCCTTATTGATTAATCCAGCTCCTTTTGTCTTTTGATTTAGAGGTTCAACATCAGAGTCTGCCTGGGATTTCAGGCATTTCAGAGAAGACTACTTTGCTGAAGGTGAGCTGACAGCTGGGAGGTATTTTTGATATGCAGATGCCTGAGAAAGACATTGATCTGCACTTAAAGGAGCATTATGTGCACTGGTTTATAGAGTAAAGGAGTTAATCTTTACATCTGGTTGGTTTATTACAGTACAAAAAGTCAAAACAGTGGAAAGGCAAATAGTGACAAGGGGCTTATCTAATTTGTAAATTCAAATTTAATTTAAACAGCAGAAAGCTTAAATTATGATAATATATTATTCAGATCACATGAACAATTGGGAAAATAGCTCATTATCTCAAATACTGGTATGTTAAATACCACTATTAGGTAAAGCTGTGTATCTTGGCACTGTGCTAAGACAATATATTTCTGATTTACTTATTGATATGCTAATTCTGCCACAAAATTTTAAAAAATAAAGGACTTTGAGTCCTTGAGAAAGTTCAATGATGGAAATGTTATTCTTCAAAAATCATGGCTATTGATATGCCCTAGAGTTCAAAGATATAATTATAGTGAAGCCCTTCCTTAAGTGAGAGCCCACAATGTAAACATTAAAGTTATCAATAAATGAATCGAGAAATTCAGTATTACAGATTCTTAGGACAGTTTTAGCTGATGGCCAGACCCATAAACTGCTCTGCTGTCTCAAGGCAAGCTTGCAAGGTGCAGTGTGTGCCTCTTCCCCCACAGACAGTCTCTGGGAGAAGCATCTCAGGATACCCACAGTCATATCAGGCATCAGAAACAAAGCAATGCCTCAGATGAGCAGAAATTTTCTGGAAGAAATCAGACTGCAAGTATTCAGAGAAATGTGTTAAGCAACCTTCAGATAAGTTTTCACTAGGGTTATTTTCCACTAGGATTATCTTTTTCTTCAGTCATAAACCCCCTAAATCATTCTTTTCTACCATCTGCCTGAACAAAACAGATAAGCATTTGTCTTACAGCACTCAGATATCAAGACATTAAACAGCTCATAGAAAAGACTCATCATGTGTCAAGCCATTGTAGGATTCTGTTCAGCTGTAAAATTAAAACTAGGAGACAAAGTAAAATACTTGATATGATAAAGCACTGATGCTGACAGTGGCCCTTGCTAAGCATGTGTTCATGTGTGTTCACAAGCAATATACCATATTGCCCATGCAGAAAAAGACAGATTTAATCTTGTTCAGGAATAATAGCAAAATTCAAATGAAATGAGGCAAAATTCATTTTCTCTCTTCCACTGCATCATTCTGTCCCATTTGTGTAAAACAATATTCATCCTCAGATTCCACTAAAATACCTGGCCCCTGTGCTGATTTCTTCCATGTGCAAAAGTTAACCTGTAGATATTGTTCCTCTTCCCTCCAAAACAGACAATAAAATAAAATAAAAACCCAAGGTCCCTCAGAATACACACAGAATTCTTTGAAGTATTGGTTAAGCCAGAAAATTAAGTATGGATTCCAAATTATTTGGGTTTCTTTTCCCCCTTACATGCTGCTTTGATCCCCCTGTGTGTTCTTTGTCTGAATTCAACATTGTGCTTTCTTTCTTTTACTTCTGACCCATCTCTTTTTCTCTCAGTACTGCCTTTTCTGGGATAGTTTAAGGTTCATTACCCTTGCATCAATAATATGGCATATGTAGTCTTAGGAAAAGTTGCTGAGCGTGAAACTGGGGAATAGTCAATATCTGCCAATTCATAACACGTTCAATTAAAAAGACTTGAGAGTGGAAGATACTCTTTCTACCTATATCCTGACACAAAATTTCACCAAATACAAATATCTTAGAAGACTTTTAAACTACATGGATGCATCTGTATCAGCTCTAATTATCTCAGAATATAAAGGTATAGACAGATATATCACTTTTGTTCACAAAAATTTGTATGTCAATCTCAGTTAAATATACAAAAGCAGGTCTTTTCAGTTAGGAAGTATTTTTAATAACTGCCTTTTCTAGTTCAACTGCACTTCTGACTTGCTAAAATAGCTACTGCAAGTGTCTGAGTAAAGAAATGAACATAATTCATTTTTTTGGACTTCAACCTGCATTGATTCACTACTGATTAAAAGAAGCCCAAATTACAAAGGTCTTAGGTGGCTCATACCAGAGCCAATACAGAATATTAGTGTTTTGGGTTTTCTTAATGACTCAGAGTAGCTCTTTAACACTGGCTGTGAAGTACATTGCAGTTACAACTACGACCTAGAAAAATCAGGATGTCTGCTTTTGTGTTCTAACACAGAGCCTGCTACATTCAGTGTGACTTCCTCTTTGACTGCCAGCCTAGACACATCACCTGAACATAAATGATTAGCACTAGAAATAAAGACTTTCATGCTGGATTACCTGTCACATTTTACTGGTAATTCTTTCTCTACCCTCTGTGTCTGATTCATCTTTTAGCTATACTCATATAAGTACATAGAAGCTTTACCAAGTTACAGGAGTAAAAATCCATGAAAAATGGTGGTGACAATAAAAATTAAAGCTCTTTGTCTTAAATTTGGAGATCTCTGAAGGCAACAATCAAGGGTAGGTTTGCTTTATATGTCACTTGTGTTAGACCCATTTAATTGATATCAGACTATAAAAATGGGTCTCAAAACCTGCCAAACAATATTGATACTTTATATATGAAATTCTTATTTTTGAGTGCCAATAAATATTGATATATTTAAAAGCTTCATCCTTTAAAAATTTTCATGAAGCATATATCACCAATGATTTCTATAAAAAGCTACTAAATGTAATAGCACAATCTAAAGAACAGCATCAGCAGATTTAAAATCTGAGTTTTTCATATTCAGGTACTCAACGTATGAAGACATACTAGTCTCAGAATAAACTCAATTTGTGTCATTAATGCAGCCACACTATCATTAAAGTTTTATATAAATACACATCATGAAATGCTGGAAATTTCAATCTATGCTAGCTAGGTTACAGCCCCACAAGATGCCAAAAATGCAAATGTCTTTAAGGATTTAGCTCAATCACTATCAAAGCAAAGAGAGTTAGGCAGCTGCAAGAGGACTTTTCTGTTTCAGCAGGGCTAAGCATTTTACATTGTAAGGATGCAAAGAAGAACCTGACTGGAATAGCTCCTCGGCCAATGTAAATCAAAGGATCTCCACTGACTTCAAAAGAATGTGTGGATTTACATTACTTGGAGAGCTGTCTATTTGTTCATGCTTTGAGATTAAATGTCATTACTATAATTAGGAAAAGGTCAAACCAAGTGTCTATGTTATAAAACAAAAATCTAAACAATCATGCAGGGCTAGAACACATGTTAATGAAAAATGTCCTCTTTACCACTCACAGTTTAACTTTCAGGACTAGGCACCTGAAATACTGGTCTTAACAAATCTTCTGAATGCTTCTTCAGAGAATAAGATTTGTTTCATTTTGAAGAAATTTGCTAATTATTCTGATTGGGAATTTAATGTAGATGCCTTGCTGCTGCTTCCATGTCAAGTTTTGGGGTCTGGAACCTTTTTGAGCTCTTATGATAAATTTGTTAAACAGAACAGCATTAAAAAATGCTTATGTAGCAAGCATAAAAAAAGTTTATAAATTAAATTAGACATCTGAAGTTCATGGTCAGTTCTTTATTCCATCACATGAAGTCCTAGTAAGTTTCTCAAAATCTTGGTTATATTGTTAACTAACCATTGTGTGCCCACATTCCGACTGACAAGTCCCAATAGTGGAGGTATCCAAGTCACTTAACTTTGCAAATAATTTGATTCTAAGTAGAAAGCCTTGTGATGAAAGAAGAACCTACAGAGAGTCATTCAGAGTATTTGGATTAGGACTAGTTTACTAGTCAAACAGTCCTTTCCATAATGACCCCATTTCTATCATTGGGCAGGAACAAATTTGCTTGTGCCAAAATATAACTCAGGACTTCCATCAGCTTCATTTCCAAATGGGGAGCCACAAAATAAATCTGTCCCTACTCATACCACTCGTGCCACCAGATTATATAAAAAAATACTATTCCTTTAAACACACATCTTGCTTGCTTGAGTTGTACATGGTTGTGAGGACAATGTGAAAATGAAAAATTGGAAAGGAAAGAGTAAGAAGTCTATTTAAAAGAACTGATTACACTGTTCCTGATAACACTGCAGACAGGGGAATAAAAAAATACTAGTCTAATTTTGCAGTCATGCTGAAAGGCATTTGTCATGTTCTGGGGTCTTTGTAAGGAAAAAATATTATGACTACTAATAGAAATAAAAAGTGGGGGTTTTCTTTCCGATTTTTTGTTTACCAGATTCACACTGGTAACCCAGATATCTACATACACAGCAGAGGAGCTACAGGGAACCTGTACTGTTCTGAAACCACATTTGTATGTAAAGTGAAGTCAATTAAAATGGAATTAAACATTTATGCTGAGGGGAACCACCCCCTTCTATATTAAATGCTTACAAGGAAGACAAAATTTAGGAGCCAGAACTAGGTAGCCCGTATCCTGCATGCTGTGACATAAGCTACACATTTCACACACTAGATATGGCATCCAGATTTTAAGATGTCCTCTGAAAATTTATCACTTGACAGTGAAATCCTATTTATAGTCAGGAGTTGGAGAAGCCATCTTTTATTAACTTTTTTCATTAAGTGCATGCAAATGATATTCAAACAACTTACCCTCCCAGCATAATGCATAACAGTAAAGGTGGAGCCCAGATCCTTTGGGGCAAGGTTACCATTTCCATCTTTTGTGGAGGAATAGACTGTATTTGTATCTGATGTATCCAGGTAAGACTGAATGCGTTTAGAGAGACTCTGTTCCACTGACCAAACAGATTGGCTTTCTTCATCCAGCATTGACAAAAAGCCTGATGGTTTCTGAAACGAAAAACAGATTCTTCTCATTTTATACAGGAGAGCTAGAATTGCAGTTGTTTTGTATAGAGTAACACAGATTGTACTTAAGTAAACAAACATATATCACCCTAAAAAAAAAGGAAAAATAAAAAAGATTAAGTGTAAAGTGTTCAAGGCTGGTCCTTCTATAAGACATGTAGGGAACAGTATTTCAGTTGCTATTGATGATAGAAACTGATTGTGTTACTTGCTTCTTAAAAGCTGTTCAGAAACCGACTTCAGGCACTAAAGAACCACGACAGAGCCTCGTCAGTTCCATGGCAGCACAGTTGCCATGCCACGACACACGGATGCTGCACGTGAATTGGTACAGGCAGCGAGATCCTGCTGCATCTTCCTCAGCCCTGTTCTGTCAGTGAGCTCTGGGAGCCACTGAGCTGTGGCCTCTTGGACCCACAACCTTGTCTGAAGTTTCAAAAATTGGAAAATGCAAACACAAGTTTGTATTAGCCTAGCATGCACAGATGGTGCATAAATATATGTGGTGTAAAATGGATCTGGAAACTACCTGAAAGAAAAAATCCAAGACTGCTGTATGGTTACCAGGAGAATACATCGTTTCCATGGCAACTCCCTCTTGTACACATTCTGCTTGCTCTTGTAGGAAAAGCACTTCATTGATGTACTGGTGTATCTTCTCATTGGTCATGTTGACACACAGCTATTGTAAAATGAAGAAAAAATTAGTGTTAAATGTTTACTGGATAACTCATCAATGTAGGTTTTACTGCATGTCTAATATCGAATTTGAAGAAATGTCAATCCACAATTTGATATCCCTTGGTAGAATAGAGATTTAGGAAGACCCTAGGGAAATCTAGATTTTAATA
This sequence comes from Sialia sialis, assembly GCA_009812075.1. Classification (NCBI taxonomy): domain Eukaryota; kingdom Metazoa; phylum Chordata; class Aves; order Passeriformes; family Turdidae; genus Sialia; species Sialia sialis. The sequence goes on from VRYO01002772.1 coordinate 68,698,351, forward strand.
ACTATAACTATTAAATTGGGAATACACAGTTTCTGCCTGAACAGTTCATTGTGAATTCCACATAAGAGTTATCAAATATCAACATTATCAAATACAGTGGAAATTTATACTCATTCCACTGAATGAAGAAGGGTAACTCTACATATAAATTGATATATTTAATATTCCTCTGCATTTTATATTCAGGAAGGCAGTACAAATACAATGTGCTTTTAGGAAAAAAAAACATCCCTATATATTTGTTTAAGATCCTGAGTCTGTAGTTAGTTCAGTGCCAACAAAGACAAAACTCTTTTTGCACATATAATGTCACTGAAGTCTAAAGCAGTCTCTGAAGAGCTCATTGTGTTTTACCAAAACATATAAGGACATACCTAAGGACATTGTACTAGATACTGCTCTCCATTTTATACATATTCTAAGAGAAGGTTGGGAAGAAAATTGTGTTCCATAGAAAAGTTCAACGTTTGGTGGGATAAATAGTGTAGAAGCTTGTAAAATATTTTCTTACAGGATTTTTTCTTACATCCTTACAGGATGTAAAACTAGACAGATTCACAGAAATCTGAGTTTCAATTAAAAACAGGTGGGAATTGTATCAGCTTATTTGTGTGCTGCTTTTGTATTTTATTCAAAGCTCACCTGCTAAAATATGTAAATATTTAAGAACTTCGTGGAATAAAAGTTTTAACAGTTTTTTGATATTCAAGGGGGAATTTTAGTTGAAATTTTGAAAACCTCATCCAATTCTACATTAACTATAACTAAGAAATTAAGAAAACAGAAACTCCTAAAAGGATGTGAGAACACTTCCTATAGGGAATGATACAAGGAATGCCTGCATGCATTTTCTTTTCAGTCTAACTAGTCACATATTTTTGTTGCCCAGCCATTAACTGTATCTTCCATGAATAAAGTGTGCAAAACCAATTCTATCAGCAAGTCATATTAAAAGTATGAAATATTTAGATCAATCCTAAAATTACATGGCTTAATGTCCAGATGAGGGAAGAGAACCCAAGTAATGCGTTAGAGTTGCCTGAATTTTCCATTAACACCTGCTGTTAGTATAGTCAACTTGTACTTGCTATACTGTAAAATAGACTAGTGTGAAAAACAGCAAGAAGAAATGTGAAAAGCTCATTTTACAAACAAACATCTATTAACTGTCTTTACTAATGTATGACAGTGCAGACAAAAGATATCCTCAAATAAAACAAATATTTCTTTAGTGAGATTTACAAATATTCTGATTGTTATCTTATTTTATTAACAACTGAAACATATGACTGACTTACAGTATCTACTTATTTTATGGAAAAGACAGCTTTTCTAACTCTGTGGCAGGCAAAATGTGCTTTACTGATCACTTCTGGAATTCTAATTACAAAATCTTTCCAGATTCTTGTTAACATTGTTTTATATGGCAGAAAAGCTAACACTTTGCAGAATATGGCAAAGCCTTAAAATGATGCATGCTGTATATATCTTTATTTGCAAATGACTTATATGGAGAACTAGGTCATTCAACTTTACAAAGGTGTGTATTACAATAAGAAAAACTGTCAAAATCCCTATAAACTCAAGATTACTTTTTATCATGAGCTAATCTCTTAAAATTAATTAAAGAATAAAAATATTTCAGAGCCTGTGTGCAGCAAAATTATTGAACTACACAATTTGAGAGGAAGGAAAGATTGTCTTAGACATATCTTACAAAGTTCTGATAAGTAGCACTGGTTTTAAATAGCAAAATAAAAGGAATAGTATTTTGTTAGAACATTCATACATAGAAATCTTAGATGATAAAGAAAAAATCCTATTTTTAAAATCTACTGATCAGTGTAATTGTAGTGAAGCACCCAGCACTGAGGTGCTTCTTAGCAACATAAGCACCATTGTCACCTAGACTGGCAGACTTGCCACCATGCCACAAGGCACTGCAGAGCAAGAAAGCAGCTTGAGCACAAAGAGCAAATTGCTCCAAAGCTGCTCTCTGGAGAGAACAGCCCTGCAGAACAAGAGTCAGGAGACCAAGGACTGCTGGAAGCAACAAATTCTGATCAGATCTTTCTTCATTTCAGTGCTTCATACACCCTGCTGGGAAAAGGTAATAAAAAAAATGTTTCAAATTACAATCTTGCCATTGGTTGACATAATAGTTAAAGCAGCTGAAATGCAGAAATAGAATGAATATGGACTACAATAGCTTTGCAAACTAGTACTAGTACTAGAGGATGAAAAAGGGTGCTAGTGTGGAAAAGTAAGGTGTCAATTAAATGTTGTTGTGCAGTATTTCACCAGTCAATCACAAACTCAATTGAGCTGGAAATCTCAATTTGAGATAAATTATTTTATTTTTGGCTACAAAATGTCTACTGTAAAATAATTTTAAAAAAATTATTTTGATGTCAGGTAGATGATAAGTCAGCTTTAAAGTCAAGTAACACTGGTTTCTCAGTGTCTTACTGGAACACTGGACAGATAACAGTGCCCTGCAGAAATAGAAAGAAATGCAAGCACTGGGAAGACCGCAGAGACTAAGAGGGAAGGGAGGAGTACACCTCAGGAACTGGAGTGATGAAGTAAACAAAACACACGATTACCAGGCCCCTGAGGGAAGGAATAAGCTTATACAGCCCTGATCAGCTTTTCCTGGGGCCCCCATCCCCTCCTTGTCCCAGTCGCAGGTGATGTCATGGCAGTGCCAGCTCCCAGCTCTTTCTCCAGCTGCCTGCGACAGGGTCCCAGCCCTGCCTGGCTGCTTGCCATGTGGGGGCTGCTAATGGGCACTGCCACCATGCTCAGGGATGCTGCCCATCAGGGAGGGCATGGCCATCCCCTGGGTCCTCCTTTCGCCTCCTTTGGCTACCTGGTGCCAATGGTCACTTGGTTCAGCCACAACAAGGGCGTCAAAACTTTCCTGTGCATGGAGGCTGGAAAAGCTCTGACTTAAAAATACTGCATCATATTTCTTTGTAAAGACTGAATTAACATGGTAAGCACTTTCCATGAATAAGGAATACTCTAGCACTGAGAACTGCAGTGGAAGGTTCTGCATGAATTCCCTACCTAGTAACAGAGCTCAGTGTGCATCAGCAGCTGCCTATTCCACAGAGGCACACAGGAAACTCCATCTATACTCTGCACAGGCCAAACCAAAGAATGTTGATTTCTTCTGCATAAAAAAATATCTTTAAATGCTCTTTCAGACTGCCCAAATGTAAAAATGTGTGTGACTTCCCATTTACTATCACTGAGACTGCAATGACTGTAGAAAAGTTACATTATGTAACTTTTATCTATTCATATCCATCCACCTTCAAAATAGGCAACATCACCTTACATTCAGATAGCTAGAAACAGTCTAATGGCTGAGACAATGCAATTTAATATAAAATAATCTGTTATGTTTGTCTTGGCTAGAAAATATGTGACAGAAATGTGGTGTCAGCAGATTTAACCATAGAAATAGCATGCCGAGAAATTAAAACCTACCACAGCTAATAAGAAACACAGGTGAAAATTCCAACACAGCTGAGTTCTATGACCTATTCTGCTTCACCATAGTGACTGAAGTAGAGCCCTGAGTGGGGCAGGCAATGCTCTCTGCTCTCAGAGTCAGCTGGCTCCTGCTGCAGGAGATGTGCTGCACAGAGCTGCCATGGAAGCTGTGCCTCTCCCAGGGCTATACTGCATCCCACAGATGATGTGCATGTCCCTTAATGGGCATGGAGTTGAATGGGAGTCAAGAGACACTCGACTGTTCCAGTAACCTGCAATACTAATTTAGATAAATCATTTATATTTCCTATAAGAATATAGGAAATATAGGAAAAAATATATTTCTAGTGCAAAACTTAAGAGGCCTACAGACATAAAATACAGTGTAAGAGCCAAATACATAATTTATCAAGAACTAAATACTTTCTTCAGCTTCCTATTTAAATTATATATCAGACCAAAAAGACTACTTGCATTGTCCATTTAATTATATTGCTCTTTATGATGAGCAATATATTTATTTTTGTTTTGATTTATATTTATTATTGTTCTTTATGATGACTCTACAACTACAGATTTCTGTTGGAAGACCTGACTTTCTGCAGGGGGAAGAAAAGCTCCTCTTACTACTCCAAGGTCTGGTTCTTCTGCTGTAAGACTGCTATAATAGTTTTCTTAGAAACAGCTGGGGGAAAATTATTATACAGGCCACTAAACATCCTGCTTATTGCCTGTTATAGTCATTGTTCATGAGTTTGGGGTGAAAAACACACTATCATGAGCATGAAGGTTGCAGCATTCATTGACTGAACTATTTGGAGCTCTTCTGTAAGGGAGCCATGAATAAGGTCTAATCTAGTTTTAAATTCTACTAGAAGACAAGCAGACATAATCTGGATTTAAAGGAGTGAAGAATAAACTGTAAACAAGCACAGTGCCTCTCAAACAGGGAAGCCTGAGAAAACATTGAATTAACGCTGGAAACTGCCATTGATATTTTTAGTAGAGCACTTGTATTTCCTGAATTGACCACAAAATGAAGGCCATTTCTCTATAAAACAGGAAAGAGAAATTGTGCTCACTTCTGACCACGTTCCAGTGTGGTGGTACACAAAGCTTTTCTGGCACAGCAGGTATGCAGCTGCTCCAGGAAAATGCTGTTCCCAAGCTAATGATCACTGCTAGGAAGTGATTGTAAATTGTTTTTAGAGTGAGCTACAAGTGTACTGTAGTCATTTACCATAGCTCAGCTGATGAGCAGTAAAAGCAGTAACTCACTGAGTCCTGGTAATTCAGAAGCTTTCAGTCTTTATTGAGCAATGACTCCTTCAGACTGCAGCTTCTAAAAACAGTGTTCCTTGCCTTTCAGCTTTTACATTTCATACCAAAAATCAAAACTCCCCTCACTATTGCCATACACTTACTTACTTTTATTTTAGAATAAAATGTCTCATTTTTGCTCTTATAACATTTCATACCTATTCTATACAATAAAGGCTTGCCAATACTCACCAAGTACAAGGAAAATTGAATACTTAATGTTTTTTAACTTCTAATGCCTTCTTGTTTACAATGGTCTATAAAGTTTTTTCTCTACAAGCTAATAGCCCCATCATTTTGCCTGCAGAATGTACCAGATTGTTGGTGTAGGCACAATTAATCTTACTTTTCTAGTCCTTTGACAGCTGTCTTCCTTTGCACTGTTCATGAGTTGTTCCTAGACCAACTTTTCATTTGACTTCTACATTTCAATACTCTAATGCCTTGTCATTTCAAAATATACACAGGAGTAAACAAGTTATTCTACCCAGTTTATTCATCTCTGTTGCCTGAACCACCTTCAAATACAGTTTGTTAAAACTGACATGTGATTTACTATCTTATTGTTCTCTTAATTAATATATTAAACTGTTTATCTATCAACCTGCTATAAAGCACCAGAAAGATTCCCATAGCTACTTTGAATGCCTCCAGTTTTGGACAACTAGAAAGTTTAAATTTTTATTGAAAACAGTCATAATATTTTTTGCAAGAAAGCAGGAAAACAGATATCACAAAGAATGCCTTATCATACGCCAATTTGAAAAAAATTGTTTAGTTTTCCCTAAGTTTATTTTAATGCCTTTTTATAATATGCTAATCTAAATGTGATTAAAACACATTTTTTATGGCCCCACTACTGTCTGGTTGTAACATTAATGCTAACATTCTGCAATCACAGGCCTTGACACTGGCTCTGTTTGCAGACATGATGCAATGCTTTGCATGAGGACCCTATCTGGGCTAACGAGACTGTTTATTGTTAGGGTTAACGAGCCCAGGCAGATCTCTGAACTAGACTGGACACCTAGAGAGCTCCAGCTTTGAAGTTCAGGCTGTTTGGGGTAAGTCTGCATGATTAGCATGTACCACATGGAGATACAAACTGCTTCTCTTCACTGATACTGCAACCTACCACTTTAGGAATCAGATACGTTAATTACATTGTGGAGTTCATATAAAAAACTCACTTCTGCTCTGGCTTTTCAGGAATGCTGTTAAAAAGATTCTGAGATAATTACTCCAATTATTACTTACAGCAATTCCACAATTATAAGCCGCACCTGATTATAAGCCGCACCTCC
>VRYO01002772.1:68712832-68725786 GCA_009812075.1 Sialia sialis
AGCTTTGTGCCCTCACTGACCCTGCTGAAGGAGGCACTCACCCTTCATCCAGGTCATGTATGAGTAAGGTAAACAATACTAGACCCGGTAATGGACGCTGAGGTGACTGCTAGTGAGAGACCTCCAGCTAGACCCAGGTCCTCCGGGACCTGCTGTTCAGCCAGGCTCTATTTACAAAATATATATCAGTTTTTTATCAGGTTTTATCTACAAATAGAGAAAATATTTTCTAACTAACTGATAAAACAACATGCCTTCAAATTACTAGCAGGCAGGGAACACAGTATCAAGATTTTCTCAGGCACATATACCTAATCAGCTTGTTTTTCATGAGAAATGAAAAACAATATTTCACAAGAATTGACAGACATTCTTAAATCTCCGTAAAGAAAAAGCTCTCTTGCAGAATGAGTCAGGAATAGTTAAAACATTACCTTAAGTCATTTCATTATTCATTTGTATCACTGGATCCAACTTTGCCAGCGTGCAATCAATTACACTGAACTGCCACATTAAGGCAACCATGAATCTACAAAACTGAAAATCAGCAGACTTATCTGAATGGAAGTAAAACAGTTGAGAGTTGAACAGTTAAGAGTCTTAGGAAGAAGTTCACCAAGACTATTTTGATAATAATAAAACCAATAGAATAGGAAATCCTTACATAGATGAGTGAAGATAAGTATCAATAATTAGAGAAAGATAATTATAAGCACCTGTGAGAAATGTTATTAGCATTCTTCTAATCCCACTCTAGGGGCCAATTATGCCAAAATAATTTCACCATAGTTGATTTTTTAAAAACAATATTAGAATTAATAAAGTAACAAATTTCAGATCTTGAAACCAGTCTAAACTAGCATGTAGGGTTATTATTTTAAAACTAGACAAAAATTATAAGTTTTTATGGAATAGAACATTTCTACATGTGTATTATCTCACTTAACACCATCATTAAAATTCTTACTTTATACCTATTGAATAGTATTCCAAAGTAATGAATTTACTGGATTCTGGCAACACTTTTTATTCTTTATACTTCATAGCTTTAGAGCTTGGTCTGCGTAGCTTTTCACAGAATCATCTCCCCTTTCTAATGATAATCGTTTGAACTAATGAGAATCATTTCTTTTACTTTGTCTGAAATCTGTCACAAGCTTTTTCTTAGTAAATATTAATCAATATTAAAGATCAAAATCAAGTATTTCTACCACAAAAGTTAACTATGGATAACCAGTTTCCTCAAAAATGCCAAGAAGAAATGCTTCTTTCAGAGCTACTAAGGCAAGAAATGTAATTTTATTCCTTCATATATTCTCAATGAAGTGTGATGGAAGTGCAGCTAAGCTGCCTCACAGCAGAGAACTGAGAGTTAAGAGAACTGAGTTAAAAACCTTATTCCAGGTTTCTGGTGAAGGTTTCATCCCATATGATAAGGAGTAACTGTCAGTTTCCAACTGGGGACAAAAGTGTGGCCTGGAGTGTATCAGACTTATGTAGTCACATAAGTTAATGTTTTTGGTGGATCTTTCAGCAGAGGTTTATTAAAACTGCACCAAACTGGAGGCATAATGCTGCTAACTGATAGTTACTCAGATGTAGTTGAAGTAAATCTGACCCACTAGTCACAAATTCATTGCAGTAATCCAGTTTGCATCTAGAACTATTCTATGCCTTGATTTACTTCTCCAGCTTAAACAATATGATTAGGCTGGACCAAAAAAAACGCTGCATGTGGGCTACTTCAACTGAGGTTGAAATATCAATGAAGGATGATCAACTTTTTTTCCACTTAAAATAAGCTACTTAGATTCAAGTCAGGAAAGGGAATGAAGCTGGTTTTGGCCTGATAAAACTTGTATACCTTTTCAGTACTGCCAATTAATCCTGAGCTAGTTAGCTTTTTATTACCAGCCTAAATGAAGAACTGCCCCTTTTCAGCACAGGTATAATACGTGGCCGGAGGAGATTATTGCAAATTGCTCATTTCTGATATATCAAACAGCTGTCCTGCTTTAGTTGGGACTTAGAACCTCACAAAGTCTTCAGGTTACCTCACAGGTAGAAATAATTTTACTGAGAAATATTTTCACAAGGTCGATGTCACCTCCTCTGCCTACTGATTGAACTACAAGGAGACACAAGATAATACACAAACAACTTTGACTTTCATTATCTGAAGATCCTACAATATCTAAAAATTATAGTTTTATATTAACAACAGAAGTACACAAGACCCTATCCTGAAAGAATGTAAGATATCAAATTGCAAAATTAAACACTGAAAAATTATTACAAATAATTTAAATAGTTTTAAGATATATCTATTCTAAATTTCTTTCTCGACAATCACTGCAAAAAAAGCTCCCTGCAATTAGAAATGCCTGAAGTGGATTGTTGTTTGTCATGGACATACACTGAGCTAAGCCTCTGTTCTGGATATATAATAACAGACAGATTTTAGGTGCAGAAACCTGAGTTATTCAGGCATGGTACCTTTTTCTTTTAGCTACACCCACAGAAGAGAAGGGATTTGTTACAAATTGGTCTATGAATAGGAATAAAAATAAGATTGTGAAGTCCTCACACTGTAAAATAGGGCACCTCGTAAACCCTTGTCCTATGCAGCCACAGAGATATGATATGAAGAAAACACACTCATGAAAGTTCCACATCTGCCATTAGTGGATTACCATTTACCAATAATTCCAAGCCACTTGTATTTCATGTTCATACGGAAGCCCAGCTGAGCATATTAGCTGTTGAACTTTGATTAAGTCACATACATATGATCATCTAATTAGGTCTACTGTCTTAGTTTGTTACTTTGATTCTACTGAGATTTCTTTTTTGTTTTTGTTACTTTAATTTGTTTCTTGACTGCTCCACTGATGCACATTAATTAGCATTCATTTTTCCAGGAAACCATGCTGGATAGCAACAGCATCAAATTTAGAAGATGCCAACCTAGAGAACATTCTTAGAACATTTAAATCAGTTAAGTTTGAACATTCATTTGCAGCCTTTGAATAAAATTCTGGTTTTAATACCCTGTGCTAAGGTCACAGGGTTTGGGAAGAAAGAAAAACCATGTTCTGCATTAAAAAAGCACCAAGCAACATTTTGCATGTTGAAAGACTTAGCTCATTCTGTATGGTCCAGTACTAAAAGAGTATTAATTGTAACCACCAATTTAGACTACCACATGAAGTACCACAGCTCTCTATATAAGCAAATAAATAAACAAATACATTACAGTAGAAACAACTAGAAGGAATGGCCAGTGCTTTAATGATCCAAGCATCGCTGTCATGCTATTATAAAATTCTGTAAAACTCTATCAGTGTGCTTTAAATTCCACCATTTAATGGAATCGTGTTTCCTTTACGGTTCTGAATTTTTACAGTTGTATTGCTCAGTCTAATAGTTCCCAATGGCATTCCTACCTGCCACTCTCTTCTTGATTTTGAAGGTAGCAGTTGATTGTGTTGACTAAAAAGCTAAATAAACGACCATATAGAGATTTTGCCAAGAGATCCCGGTAAAAATCTGCAATCTCTATAGTGTGCCTCCGAACAATCGTGTCTCCTAAGAGAAAAAGCAGAAAATGGAGATGAAAGTGTGCTGCAAACTTTGCCTTAAGTAATTTTAGTTACAATAAATTTAGCTACAGTTACTTCTCCTTTGCCAAACATTTACATGGTGTTAGTTTTTTTCTGAAACTTCCAGTGCAAGATGAGAAGACTGTCAACACTCAAAAGATTTTAGGTTTGAAAATACATGCCTTTACACTTTGTTCAAAAGAAATGTGTATGAGTACTACACAGAACTAATATTTTAGTGAAAAAAAATTTCAGATTTTTTTTCCCAAGACACTCCTGTTGATTACAGTTCTTACCAATATTCTTTATTCACATCTAATCTGTTATCTTGACACACTTTTGTAACATTAACCAAGTTAGGAGCCCATCAGCATCACAGTGTGAAATGGCTTTATTCCACATCACAAAGGCATTTCTAATTTGATGGCCCAGTCTGATTTACAGCATGGCAGATAAGCCTACATATTTCTCAGAGGGATTGTTTACAGGACCAAACAAGAAATAAGAAATAAAAAATTGACAGCTTTTAAATTTTTTAAATCAGAAGGCTCAAAATGCCACCAGGACTGATCTATGAGAATGTAAGCTTGGAAAAGATTACCTTTAAAATACTGAACATCACTTGTTAAGGCTGAAGCAAGCTCATCTGGTGAAACCTGCAGCATTCCTGCCACTGAAAGGAAGAAAAAATGTAAAGAAAGACTGATTTGTGCTATACTGCATATTTCATTTTCTACAACAGATTTTCTTCTCTAGATTTCTTTTTGAATAGTGAAAGAAGCCAAACATTAAAGAAAAGGGTGCTGTCACAGGAGTAATCAAAATTAACAAACACATAAAATCAGATTACTATAACCAGTACTTGGTGAAGTTTGAATGGATCTGTATATTACATTACAGCTTTCTTTCCCCTTTAAAGATTACTCAGGACTTTCCCTAGGGTTTTGCAGACTGTCTGTGTATTACAGTGAAGGTATGCTACTTATTGACATTCTGTATCATAAGCCACTTGGAGGAGATTTTTTCGTGACCAAGAGGGCAAACTTCAAAGCACAGAAACAAGAGACCCTTTTAAAACATAGATTTTGAACGTAAGGAATTCAATTCAAGGCAAATTGTTCAGCTGTTGACAAGCAGTGCAAAAGCATTTCAAAACAAGACCACACAAAGTGCTCTGTACAATTTCTATTGGCAAAAGATAGCATTAAATACGACATTTAATCAGCTAATTTGCAATACTGGCATTTTATTTCATCCCATAAAAAAAATCTGTGATTTACAAAACATCCAAGTCAATTGGGCACTGTCTTCCCACAGTAACTTATGACTTTTCAGAAGCCTTTTTTTTTTTTTTTGTCTCCCTGGAATTGTGTTTCCATCTGTCAGAGGAACAGTGCAACTTCCCTGCTGTGGGAGCGAGCAGGTGATGCTCCAAGGTCGTGTCCTACTGACCTTGTTCCAGCAGCTGCAGGTCTGACACGAATGCTGTCTCAGCATCTGTCAGAGCCGTAAAGCGAATGTCTCCAAGATGCAGAATTGCCGAGAGAATCACAAACAGGTTCTCCACCTCCTGCACACATTTTTTTTTTTTCAGAATGAGAGATAAAGAAAAGATCTGTTGGACACACCAGTGAAAGGCAATGCTTTATAAAAACACAAATTCTGTTATTTTGTATCATCAGCATTTGATTAAGTTGAAAAGCATTCACATGTGATTTATTAACAGGAAATTTGAAATCAAACATGTACTAACAAAGTTACCTTTTATTTCCTTTGTTTTAATGTTAGTCACACTAACTGCTAAGTTAAGAATTTTTTTCAGAATGTGATAAAAATACTGACATATCTTTAATGGATGCATTTTTTCTAAAAAAAAAAAATCATATCTTATCCATAGAGAATTTCCATTAAGACAATTTCTGTATCTGGGAACAGCAAGGCTTTTTTTGCCTCAGCCACCTGAATTCACAAACAAAGTGCCTAGCTCTATAGGTTCCTGCTATTAAAAGCTGTAATTAAGGTCTGAAAGAAACAAAAGCAACTTTGCTTACCCTCACACTTTCCCTCCGGGATTGCATACTCTTCTGTGATATCTAAGATTTTGAAGCAGTAGTGTCTAGGGGCAAATTTTTCCTGGCCTCATTTTTATCACAGCAAGAAGAAAACTGATTTTCTTCAGTCGTTTTAGTTGGTTAATTATATTTAAAATATTTTTAAAGTCAAGGAAAAATATGTTCCATGGAATATTAAGCATAAATCCTAAAATATGGGAAGCATTGTGGTTTTGGAAACTTTTTTTTAAGGTCAGTTATGTAACAAAAGTGCTTCTTAAAATGGTAAAACAGAAAACCTGATATCCTGTATAACACTACATGGCATTAGGTACAGCAAAGTTAATTGATAATTCTTGAAGCATTTTTGAAAAATAATATTTAGAAACTGATTCTGCTGAAACTGCAGAAGTGACAGTGACAGATTTCACTTATTAGAATCTGCAGATTATAAATACACTACTAATGAAATATTTAGCTAATACATCACCTTTTTCTCAAGTTTTCTTCTTTTCTTCATGTTCCTTTCCCTGATAAATATGCCAATCATCAAAGGGCATTAGAAAAGCTTACAGTCTTTCTGGGATAGACTATAGCACCTCCAGTGCTGCTTAAGCAAGTTTGCTTCTCCAAACTAAACTTTAAGACAAGAACATCAAGCTCTCACAGTATGAGAGAGTTGTCAATAGGGCAACAAAGTGTTTCAGTATTACATGGTACCAAAGCTGAAGATTCAAAAAAATCCAATCTACACAGAGAAAGTCTGAACGAGTTAATTCTGAAAACAGAAGAACTTTTGCTAATATAGCATTCAAACCAGAGTGCTATACTCTGACTCCTGGGATGGCGTCTCAAGCAAGATGAAATGGCCCGCGAGCAATGAGCACTCCTTGCCTGCAGGTTAGCTCATTCAGAACTGGTTAGAGTATGGCTCTGCAGCACGCAGTGGCAGTGTGCTGGGACAGCTTTTGATTCTGGTGATTTTGGTAAGATCTCAGGTATATTTCACATTCCATATTCTCAAGCATTTTTTTTTTTTTTGTGTAAGATGCATGTTCCCCCACCTTTAAACAGTAGATATTTTCAATAAACAGTAATATACCTTGGAAGATATCGTTAATGTCTGCTAAGGAATTTTTATGTAGTTCTTCAAAAAGATTATCTACTCTATCATTAAATGTGGCTGGGTAGTCAACAAATGATACATACAGACAGACCTCTCCATGCACCTCAGAAGTAATGGGTGGAAACTTTAGGAATGTGTTTTATCTACATATTGCCCTCTAACAATCAACACAGAAGATCAGCCTGCAGTACTTGAGATTTTCACAGATTTCTTGCCCTCTAAATATTATTCTAATGCTACCTGAATACAGACCAGCCTTCAAGATGTTGACACTTTTCTGAGAGGTAACTTCGCAAAAATTCTGAGTGAAATGAAGTACTCCACTCAAAAGAATACTGCACATGAAGCATTCTCTGACAGTAACTGCAGGCTTATAAATCATTATTTATTTAGCATTCAATTATTTACTTATGGGCTGAACCCCTTCCTCAATAAAACAGAAACATTAATGAGAGAGCAAGAGAGATCCACCGAACTCTGAACATTGGGCTAAATCCAGAAGTGTCTGGACCTTTTGTTCTTGAAATCTGCTAGTACAGAGCTTGAGCCACTAAGAGTAAGAAATAATATTGTCAAATATAGCCATATGTGTTCAGTTTTGTATATGGCCTCATGAACATGCATTAAAATAAACCCTACTCTTCATTACATTGGAAAGTGACAATTTTTACTGCCTTAACTAGGGAATGCCAAACATCTCCCTGATGCATCAGTACCACGTATCTGAAGCTATCTCCCACCTAACAGCTTTAGCAGATCCACAGATTTTTTGCTGATAGCCTTTAATTCCTTTTATTACAACTGCTGCCATCTGTCATTTTTGACGATGTTTAAACTTAGAGTTACATTAACTTTTTGTCTCCTTCATTCTAATGACATTGTACAGGGGTAAGTTCTTACCTCCTTCTAAAACTACTGTTGTTCATGAATTTCTCTTGCAGAGGTGTTCCAGCTACAGTGCGCTAGGTAACATATACACATGTAAAAAATATGGGGATTTTGTTAAGAACTGTAATATCCTGAAGGGATACACAGTTTACCTGAGTTCTTATATTCATCCTTCTATTTCTTCTCATTTCTGTCACACTTCTGTCCTCCAGAACCTCTTCTTGATTAATTTTCCAAATTATCTTCTTCATTAGTTTCATAGGATTAAAGACAAACAGCAGGCCTATCTTCTTGTTGCTTTTGGGGAATTAAGTCAGCTCTTTCAAGTTACCTGGCTCTAATTTTCTTTGCCTAAATAGGTATTTACTTCTTTTCAGGTGCTGTTAGCATATGTGCATTTCACAAAATTAAAAAGGATGGGGAGATAATCAGGAAGAGGAAAAAAATTCCATGGCTTTTATGAGGTGTCATATGGGAGTTGATTGCTTCTTTTTATCTATGTAATTTAATTGTTCAGAGTATTATACCTTGAAGCTGTTTTGTGAATCTTTAAGAACGAAAAAGATTTACATTGTTGGTTCTGTGTCTAATTAAAAGTGATTACAGTAATTTCCCTGGAGTGAACAAGTGCTGTATTTGTTTCAAGGTCTTAACTAACAGGACTGAAAAAAAAAAAAAAAGACAGAAAGGTGCTTCTTTTCCCCACAAAAAGTTATCTGTGAGAGCTACTTATGGCCTTGCTTTCAACTAATATGATTATTTTAGCCAAAAATAGCAAAAGCTCATGTAACTTACCAGGCTATTGAATCCCAGAGCACCTAGAGCTTGTTTTAGTGTGGCCAATTTCTCCCTGTTTTGAGGGTTGGCAGTTAACATCATCTCTTCTGATACAGTCTGGCTTAGATACCTGCACAAAGCAAAAACAGCATATCTGGTATTTACAAGGCTGGTGCGTGACCAAACTTTTGAAGTTAAAGCCCAGCTTTACATTTCTAACCAGAGGTTTATTGCAGATTTTTCTCAGCCTTGGGAGGGAGCAGTGCCAGTGCCAGAACATTCTGTATTTCTTTCTTAAACTTTAGCTTAAGACTCCCCCCAACCTCAACTTCAGCCCTACATGGAAGCTGAAAGTTCAAACTGGATTTATGCCACTCCCAGTTTTGCCAGTCTTCCACTATCAAAGATTCCCTTGCAGAAGGCAGATTTGAGGAGAACCTCTTATAACTCTGACTGCTTTAAATTCCCCTCTTGCTGACAAGGGGATAGATCAGCCCTTAACCACCACAATGACCATTCCCTCCCCAGCAGCTGAATGGGTGACAGGTACAACATTTCTCAAAATGAAGCAGTAACTAAGTACACAGAGCAGTAAGTGTACAGCCCTTTAGCTGTATTGCTCTGCACACTGCAAAGCAGAAGGAAATTTTATGTACCTTCCCAAAAACAATGATCAGTAGATGAAAGAGATGCCTAGTGCAGCAGCTAACTCAGGAAAAAAAAAGAAGCAACATAAAGAGCAATAATACAATAAAACAGATTAACACGAACTGTAGCAAAACAGATTATTGAAAAGTGCAGCAATCTTGCCTTTACAATCATTTATTTTGACCCTTTTGAAGTAAGTCTGTATTTTTAAAAATATTTGGGTATCTTCGTAGAGCTGAAATCACTAAGAACAAGATGTCTGAATATCTGACTTCTAATTACATAATGCTGAGAATTTAAGATATTTTATTGTTTTCATTAAATTATCATAATCATTATAATACATATTCATCACACAACCTGCAATCTTTACAAATGTCACTTAAATAAACAAAAGAACTCTCCTCACCTCTGTCCAAATAACATCATCACTACACCAACAAAGGTGGACAATTCACACACATTCCAGCCCTCACCCTTCACCACAATTACAACAAAAATTCCCCACAATTATTCTGCTCTCTACTGATGTTCAGTCTATGATCTGTCACTTAAACATGGGAAACAATACTGGCTTAATTTTTGACAATTCTTGCTTATAATCATGTTCTTATACCACTGTAGAGGAGACATAGTTTCAAAATAAACTCCTATTACCAGAGAATGTCTGGCAATATTCCAGTAGGGGTGGTATTTCTTATAAGGGTGCCCTTTCACATGAATGTGTGCAGGAAGAATTATTTAGTACTTGCACTTTTCTAACAGATAATGAAGTTTAAACAGTACCCACAATGAGACATAAAGTGCAGTTTTAGTGAATCCACACCAGATTTACCAATATGAATTCCCTATGCAGTGATAAAGGCATCATTTACGCAAGCAAGTGGGCAGGAAAGAATGATGGGGTTAAAAAGGTGTGCCTGGGTACATAAGTACCTTTGCACCCATAGGAGGACTAACTCAGCAGATATCTCAAGTATGAACAAGCCTCTCACGTCAGTGGATAATGCTAGTGGTTCACAAACCTTTGAGAACATGAATCTGTGAGCATCACTGCCAGAGCTCAGCACTGGTTCCTTGAGGTTACTAAAACATTAATTTTGTTAGACTGAGGTAGGTGCAAATGATAGCACAGCTGTCAAATCAGCTAGAGAAAATGATACAAAGGAAAGCTAGCTTTATGCGGTTTCTTTTTTTTTTTCCTCTGGTTTTTTTTTTTCATTGCCTGTAGGTTCAAAAGGAACCTAGAATACATCTCATACTGACTCTGGCATAAAACCTACTGGTGTAAAGGTTAATCCACCAGAAAATTTTCCACTCTTCTAAACTGCTGCATGAACTTATGCCAGTAACATGTTATGCATCATGAGTTGGTGGCACTTTTGATCCATAATTAGGAGATTTACAGCAGCAACTACTCTGCTGTCAAAATATTCTATTGTCGAATGTTGTAGGAGTTGGAAGCATATGGTCATTTCTGAAAAAAAGCCTCCTCCTCAATGGCTTTCTCCCTAAATAACTCTTTGTCTCTCTCTGTACTGAGCAGGGAGTAGTTTTTCCTGTTCTGTGAAGAGAATACTCCACACTTCTCCTTTTTAAGCCACCCCATTTAACCAGCACTTTTTTTAGCACAGCTGAAGTGCTAGTGGGTACCTAGCTGCAAAAAACAGTGTGAGCACACCAACACCTCTGAAAACAGGCTGAGCACAGCAAGGTGATGCAGAGCCCTCACTCTCTGAGAGGAAGGACCTGAGCTGCAGCATGAAACCTCACGCGCCAGCTCTTGCCTTCAGCACAGCGCTTGCTGATACAGCAGGGGGCAAAATGGGTGCCTGCCAAACCAGATGCCTGTGGCTCTAACAAACCATCCAGAAACTGCAGCCTCTGCTGGGACTTGCCTGTTGGAAGATATCTGACTTTCCCAGCTATACACATCCTGAAAACTTAATCAGCAGATGTGCTGGTGCTCCTGGAAAGGGATGCAGCTGGACATTTTCTAAGGTGCACTTCAATTTAGTTTCCCCAGTCTAAAAGCAATTACCGGGGGTTTTTTTGGACTATAAGGTGCACTGAAAATCCTAAAATTTGATCAAAACCTGCCAGTGCATCTTATGATTTGGTGCGCCTTATATATGAACCTTGAGTACTGAAGTGATCTCAAAACAATTTCTGTTTCACATTGTGCAGCAACGAACACAAGGCTCGCAATCGAATGACCACGAGCAGGCACGCACATGTCCCTCAGGTCCATCCCTCCCAATTGTATGCTAAAATCTGTGAAAGTTGCGCTTGGATCTTCTGTAAAAAAAATTGCGCCTTTTAATCTGGTGTGCCTTACATATGAAAATAGTTTGAAAATTTACTGTTAACTGATACTGCGCCTTGTAATCCGGTGCGGCTTACAGTCCCAAAAATACGGTAAATTATTTTATAACATTTCATGAGGCCCACTCATTTTCAAAACTATTTAAGGACTAATGAAATATAAAACATTGCTTTGACAATTTGCACATTTGACTGTTATACCTTTATAATATAGAGTAGACTCATATTAAGGATGGATTAATTGCAAAGAGTGCTTGGAACTGCTGATGGGTATCACACAACCCTCACAAAAAGAACAAAATGTACATCATAGTGTAATACAATATATTCTAGACATACAAGGAAACATAGGTTACTAATCATTAAGTCCATAGTGCCTCAGAATCGTAGTAACATTTGGATAGAATTTTATATTTCTTTTAAAACAGTTCACTGGCAGCTCATTCTTTCCACCTTAAAGATGCTGAGGACTAAAAAGGTTTGAGACATCATTTGTCTCAATATTACTACTATTATTACCTATCTATGTTTAAGAACTAGAGTCCAGAACAAATCTTAAATTGTCCCCTGTCCTACAAAATTAAGGAAAGAAAAAAAGAGATGTGTTGCAGTGCAAAAGTCCTAATAATAATAAACATTTCTTGGTTGAAGATACACAACTTTTCTATTAAATGTAAACTTTTTCCCAGGATGTGTATCTTTCTTCATATTTATGGTGCATTTTTGTCTTTTGACATTCAAGTGGCCTGGGTAGAATGGCATTGCTGGTGATGAAGAGTAACTAAACTGCTTAAAATTTATATTTTGAACCTACCATGTAGATTTTAGTTATTTTTACTTAGATTTTTGAACTATACTCATGAAAACCTACAATGTTACTGGATTGTGTGCAATGCTCCTATAATTTTCCAACAAAATACTCTGTGTTCAAATGTAAAACAGATCTGGTGACTCCTGAGTTCTTTGTTGCTGAGAGTTTTAGTAAAAGAGTTACTACTGCTATACAATCCAGAGCTGACGTTCCATAACAGCTGATTCACACAGGCTGTGCACACTTTCATGTTTGCATAGTTCAGTTTTACTAGCCTTACTGGCATATCTCTGTGCACAAATTCATTCCGCAAAGGCACATTCACACTGGTTTACTGTAGCTTCAGAAAACAATTCTCAGATTTTGGCTAAAGCTGAGCCTCTTAACTGAAAGTAGCTACTCAAACAAAGGATATTTATGTATCTCGCAGAAGTGACAAACCAAAGAGTTTGTGCAGTTCTATTAACTGACTATGTAACTCTTTGTTTAAATGCTACTCCACGCTGATGTTTCCATCTTCCAGTACTTCTAACAGTCAGTTTATCAGCACACAAAAAAATTAAAAGTCGTGGTCACTGATTTTTATTTCAAAAAGGAAGAAACTCACTGATTCATGAAACTTATTTTCTTAAAGAAGATAAACTAATTGAATTGTAGTATAGTCACTTTCACTAAAGCACAATGCTCCATTAGATAGTCCATTTCTTGAGCAATGTAAGGAACTAT
>VRYO01002772.1:68726786-68776436 GCA_009812075.1 Sialia sialis
GAAATTACTGTACATCTTTTTATGAATAATTAAAACAACTCTTGGAGGATTCCATCGTTAAGTGGTTTTAAGTAACTGTAAAATTTTAGGATAAAGTCCTACAATTTAAAAAAGGGGGTTGGGATTGTTTTTAAGCTAGCATCTAGCTGCTTCCCACTTGACTCCCTTCCTAATGGAGGATGAATGTTGACACATCTCCATTTTGTTGCACAGCTTTCTGGGCTATAGTAGATTTGACATAAGTGAAACAGTACAAAATCAGTACAAAAAAGTCTTGAAACTTCATTATAGATGATAGTGAAGTAAATGCTGCTTGTAATACAGATTTCAGCTACCACAGTCAAGATCTTCAGTAAAAAAACCCTCAGGTTACAGGAAAAAGATTTATTTCCAAATTTTATACTCAGAAAAAAAGTCTGTACTCTGATTAGAAACAGAGGACACATCTTTAATACAAAAACAAAAAAAAAAACACAAAAAAAGCCAAACAAAAAATTAACAAAAAACCCAAAAACCAAAACCAAACAGAAAAAGAAACCAAAAACAAAACCACCAAAAAAACAACCCAACCAAAACCACCAAACAAAATCACACTGAAAAGCAAGGGGCTCAATAAGGGTATCCTGCTTTATTGGCCAGAAAAAGTGACAGAGATCAGATGAAAGCACATTTTGTTCAGGAATTAGGCTAAACAGAAATGAGTATTAAAAAGATACAATTCAACAGCAAATTATAGAATAATAGGGTAACTTAATGTATAAATTCAAGACAGGTAAGGCTGATTAGGTATTGGATCATCAGAACAGCATCTGGTATAAACTAAATGAGAGTCAAATATGCCTTGATAATGCAAAAAATTAATCATCATATATAACACCCTTATTTGCATAGGACAAAAAAGTCATGAAATACTTATCATGGTTAAAGTTTTAACTGGGCTACTCTGTGTGGTTTGGGGCATCCCATTTCAGGAAAATCAGGATCAGTTAAGAGACAACACAGAGGAAAACAGCAGCAAAAATGTATCACAAAATAGACTTAACTGCAAAACTTCATCCAATGTCACCTACACAAGACTGAAAAAGATTTTACAAAGATGAAAATTCCCACAGTCTGAAGGACTATACCTGGAGATTTTCAGGATTCAATAAGGCTCTGAACAAGCTGATCTGATCTGCCACTGGCCCTGCTTGGAGCAGGCAGTACAGGAGAGACCCCATGAAGTCCCTGCTAAAATGAATTATTCTGCCATCCTTTGAAACACATTAAACTTATTTCTCAGATAAGTTGGGATTTTTTTGTTTGGTTGAGTTTTTAGTTTTTTTATTTCATGTAATATCAGTAATTTTGGCCCCAGAAAGGCGTGATATCAAGAAAAGGTAGGTCTTTAATTGTTTCAGACATACCTAGACCTTTAAGTAGTCCCTAAAATGCAAAAATTGACTACATGTGTTAGAGCCATACGATATCTGAGGATGAGTAAAATTTGATCAGAAATTTACATTGTTCAATATCTGAAGGGATGACAGTGTTCTAAAATCAGAACAGTCTTAAACACCATATCCCTACCAAAGGATGAGTCAAAATAGGAAGATAATATTCCTGCTCTTCTGCCCAGGTCAGCAACCTTTCCCACTAGCCTAGGCAATAGTTAAAAAACTACTGCTTATTATTTTAGGAGGAGGAAGATTCCTTCTGATCTTGAAAACAAATATTTTTACACCAACTTCTAAATAATCTTTCTTATTTAAAACTGCAGAAAACTCAAATGATATGGAAATTAACCTTAAATTTTAGGAAAAACTGATATGATCAATTTATCATCAAGAAATTTCCAGACACTTTGATTACCTTTTTTGAGCTACAAAATAAATAAAATCTCTTTTAAGATTTTTTTTTTTTTAATATCTTCAAAATACCTGGAGTTTTTAAAAAAAGACCTGGGGCACAGCACCAAACTCTTGGAATTGATGAAAATTTCCAGTGCAAGTTGGATCAAAAAAGTTGTCAAGACACACGCTGTGACCACCCCAACATCTCCAAGCCAATATAACTTACTTTGATTTTGTCTCTAGACAGTAAATGGTTTGTACATTCTACGTGACATTATTTATTAATAAGGCTACAAGGATGACTGAAAAAGACTCCTTTCTTGCATGTTATCACTCAGGGAGAATACGATCTTTATTCTGCTGTGTTTCTGGGTAAAGGTGCACAGTAAATGAACTCACAGTTACTTTACTTAGACTTTAGGTCTTAGGCTTTTTCACTTACGAAGTGAAAACAAAAATAGGGCAGGAAATCATAACAGAAACTTTGCTTATTCCAAATACCACCCTGAGGCAGAAAATCACAGTTCTCAAGATCTGGGAATGATAGAATCATGGTCCTGATAAGAACTGGGAACATGAATGCGAACACAGATGAAACTGCCCTGGCATTAGCTCACAAATCACTCACGTTTCCTTTTTTTTTGTGTGGCTGTGGCAATAGATTTTCAAAGGACCTGTTTGTTTGCACAGTAGATCCTGTCTCGATACAAAGGTTTGGACCTTTGTATACCAGATCTCTGGAGGCCTTTTTTAAACCAAGAGCAAAGGAAAATATTTTTTTTCTCTGCTTATATTCCTTTAGTTGGTAAAAGAAAAAAATGAAAAGAAAACAAATGCATGAGAAGAGCTGAATGTCATAATCTGGTCTTTTTTGAGACACCCAGCCCACTGGCTCCTGTGAGGAATTAAATCTTCTATCGTGTGCTTGCTTCTGCTGATCCACTTCCCCACATGTCACTTCTCTGCTAATTAGTAGGATACCTCTTAACTAACCTGTTAGAGAAATAGAATAGTATCAACTCCTTTAGCACAACTGAACACAAAATATAGTCTATTTTTTTGCTAAAAGAGTTTATAATTATTGGGTAAAGAATTTGCATGGAATGAGCAAAGAATAAATACTTCAGATAAATTAATCACTAAATACGGGAGCCTCTCTCAATACTTAGGCAATGCAAGGCACTGCAGATCATGTTGGGAATCAGAAAAATCTGGATTTTGTCTATAAAGCCCTTATTTCTTTTGCAAAACTGACATACCAATAAAAGCCTTAATATTCATTCATAAAATCAAAAATATTAAAAAAAGAAAAACCTTAAAACTGAGATCCTGATACTAAATATTTATTTATCCAAGCCAGAAGGTTTTTGTTTTCACTGTTAGGACCAAAAAAATCTATTTTTTTGTGGGTTTTCTTGGTGTTTTCTTTTGTTTTTGCTTTGATGGTTTCTTGTTTTTTGGCTTGCTTTTTTAATATATCATGCTGTAAGCCTATGGAAACCTGCCATGCAATAGTTCTCGAAAACCATTATGTGCTGTCCAGTTAAAGAAATTTAGAAGAGATGACTGAAACTTTCAGAACATCACCTTCATCCTGGATATGATTTCCTGCATATATCTCCCCTCCCACAGAGGCGTCCAAATTCTTTCTAATCATGATGATAAGCAGGATATAGACCTGACTTGTCCCTTGCTATGCCTGAGCCACTCCATAAGTCAGTTTTATGGGCAATGGGTAGGAAATACTGTGCCCATAGCCTAGAGAAGAGCACATCAGTCAGACTGAATGGATTCAGGAATGCCTACTGGAACCATTCATTTTCTTCTAATGCTGTAAAGGCTTTTCTTACAGCTTGACCTTAATTAAAATGTGTCATTAAAAAGTACACACAATTATGCTCTCAGTGCCAGCTTCTGTGCTGCATCAGTTATGCCAAGAACAGGCACAGACCATGCCCATCATGACATCATATTTAGTGAATTTAGGCCACTGAAAAAACAAGAAGTTGGTTTCTTTTCTTGCCAGGCTTACAACTACTGTGAAGTAGAATAATGAATTATTTCACCACTGTGTATTGTCCCAATTCAGCAAAATACTTCTCCGTAACTAACTTCAAACCTGTGCAATGTCCCACTGATTTAAATTGAATCAAAATAAATATCAAAAACTGTAAGTTATTGGTGATCACCCTATACTGAACTCAGATTCACTGAAAAAGAAGGAAA
Organism: Sialia sialis; assembly: GCA_009812075.1. Taxonomy (NCBI): domain Eukaryota; kingdom Metazoa; phylum Chordata; class Aves; order Passeriformes; family Turdidae; genus Sialia; species Sialia sialis. Next base: position 68,730,845 of record VRYO01002772.1, read on the forward strand.
GGCAGACTGAAGTAAGTGAGACTAGAGGAAGTAAGTAGTACTGGTGACCTAGACTTTAAGCCATCCCAAGCATTGCTTGCATAATTTTTAGGCTTTAATATAGTGTTATCTTACACTTATTTCTACTCTATGCAGTGGAGATTCCACAGGTACACAACATTCCTGAACTGTAGCTGTATGACCTAGGCATAGTGCAGAAAACACAGTATTTAGCTATTTAACTTAGATGAACCTCTGCCCCAACACAGCCACGGCACCTTTTGCTCAACACCATCTGGGGAGTCTCTGATACACAACGAGCCACACAGACTTATCTTTCAGCTCTACTTGTCATTATGTAAAGTCTAAACCAGAACATTATTACAAAATCTTCATTAGCTGATGCTTTGTCGCTTGAAAATTCTCAAGAGAGCCAATGTCACAGGAGGATGAAGCAGTATTTCATAATCAGGTTCCAGCTCTAACACAATAAATATGCATGTTGTGGGTGTCATTTAATGTGACATTGTATTAAGAAGCATGGATTAACAAGCTAAATCCCTTCCTTCCCCTTATTAGTGCTGCCCAATGAACCATGTACTTGAACAATCATGTGAAAGGCGTTTTTCCTTTGCAGTCCCCATTCCTCCTTCCCATCCAATTCAGGAGAGCAGACCTGATTAAGCACAATGGTCATCACTAAAAATTCAACATTACCAGACCAGTAATTTTTACTTTACTTCAGGTAGAAATCGTATCATCTCATATTTGGGTTAGTTACAGACAAAATATAAGCCTTTAAAAACCAGGTTTTTTACAGCTAGGTCAGTTTACTGCCCTCATATTAAATATTTGTGAAGTATTTCTCTGAAATACATAAATTTTTTGCACAAGTTTAGCTATTCCTGGGACTACTTACTAAATCCCAAGATGCAGTTTAAGTATAATTAAACTTTAGGATTTTTTGGCCTGACTGAAAATTAATGACTTTATAGTTCTACATATGTTTTAAAAAATGCTTTCAGAACTGCTGGGATGAAGGTTACTGAGTATATAAAAGCAAGCCATTACCTTTCAAAAATAAATTCCACTAAACTCTACCATACTTACAAACTCACAGAATAAGAAATTTCAACAAATCTTTTTATTTCTTTAAATATCTCACGGGAATATGGGAGGGGAGTGTATTCTGCCTAGTGAGGAAAAGCTGCTTTGCACTTAGCAGTGTTTGATATGTAAACAGGAATGAGATAAAGACGAAGCAAAACAGTTGACATCAATGGAGTAAATGACATTTCCAGAACACGATAATGAATAGCTTCTGGCTTTTTTCTCTCAGGGAAAAAGGGCATATATTATTGCCTTTTTTCTCCTTTGTCCCCAATTTTTAAATGTATTTGAATCTGAAAAAAATTTTATACCCTTTGAACCTTGTTACCCTGTAGAACTGGGCTGGAGCTATTGCTTATCATATAAGAGCACATATTTATGCTCATATTTATTGCATATTTATGAAATAAAGTACTAAAATCAGCACTTAAAAAAAATCTGAATAGCTTTGTTAATGTCAAGAGGTAAGGTATCAGCATAACATTAATTAACTAAACACTGTAGACAGATTTGATGACAGCCAGAACACAGCTCTTATTTTTAGTTTTCTAAACTAACAAAATTACAAGTTATATATGTGTTTTGTAAACTGGTTTTAGCACAGAAAGCTTATGTTAGCTGATGCCTTATCCAGTAAGTAGTTTTGCCTTGATATTTTATAAAATGAAAATTCAAATAACCTGTAGGAAAGACTATGCGTACCATGAAGTATATAAGTTTTACAGACAGTGGAAATACTGAAAAGGAAAGCAAAAAAATACACACTGGTCTTTAGCCTCAAAATGGTAAGTGTTGGCAGGCTACAATAGGTATAGGGGTTTTTTTTCCTAATTATATCAATAATCTTGTGGAATAGGTTGAAATCAAAGACTCCAGCATTCTGTTCCTAAAATCATACAAAAACATAAATTTAGAATTATTCTATTAAAGAAAAAATGAATGTGGAACAGGAGTGACTCAAAATAGAAATTTTCACATGTCTGATGGTAATACAAGAATCAATATAGACAGTACACCTTGAACTGTTTGTCTGATTCATGATTCATGTATTTTACAGGACAGAATCACGAGATCATAATTCTGTGAACTATCACTCTAAAAGTAATATACATGAAGCTTAATATACATGAAGTAAGGAGCATAATGCTGATGGTGATGAAAAAGTAGCAAATAATAAGCATTGCTGAAGATGTAAAAACAGTAAGCCAGTCTGCATGCAAGTGCAAACTGGTCCAATCCATTTCCTGAAATGCTTCAAAAATTGTTTGAACTTTGCTCCTACAGCTAAAAGCAATTTTGTATTTCTGTGTTCAGACTTTGGCATTGGTTGCCAGGCAGATCTCATGAAGTTTATGAGCCTCAAAGGCATTTCTCCACCAGCACTTGCTACTTTTAAAATGCTGATTCATTAAATAAAGCTTACCATGTTCAGAGCCACAGTATCTGATCTAAACTATAAAAAGTGATTTGGAAACCTGCTTATAACTTTCACCAGTATCCAGTTAAAATACTGATAATATCCTTCAAAATTATTTCATACAACCACTGATTGTAGTTCACAAATCAGTTTCAGATAAGCTGATTTAGAAGAGGCACTCTTCTTTCTGTTTATGCAGATATGACCATGTGTATTCAGGTGTGTATATTAAACAAATAATTGTGAACAGTAAGATCTATTTAAAGCACTTTTAACTTGGTCAAAAATAAATGGTAAGGCCCCCTGCAAGACACCAAGCAACTTTTGAAATACTGGAAAAAAATATATATACAGTAATTTCACAATTATAAGCCGCAACTTTTTCATTGAAGAATCCAGCCTACCCCAGTAGTGCGGCTTATATTCAGGTGCGGCTTATCTATGGACAAATCCCAGTGAAATGCCAACCCAGAAGTGAGAGCTGGCCGGAGAGGGCGCCTGGGACTGCCTTTAAAGGCTTCGCTGGTCTATGAAAACTGTTTGCAACTTGAGCACCTGACACCAAACCCAGCTGGCAGCAATTCTGTTACTAATTTTTTACTTTGTTACACATAGATCCTCGCTTAAAAAAAAAAAAAAGTGCGGCTTATATTCGGGTGCGGCTTATAATTGTGAAATTACCGTAATTTCCTTAAGAATGAAATTTCTTCTTAGAAGTATTAATACAAGTAATTAATCAATAATGATTATTCACCTTTCATGGGCTAAGAAAGTATCAACACTACAGAAATATGATTTGGTGCAGTATCAAATGTTATTGTAACTTCTTTCTACAAAGCAAGAATATTCTTGTTGCAACTATAAATGGAGCAAATTCACATGTATTTATACATGTTATCTATTTAGTAATCAACAATCCACAATCAACAGCTGTACTCTAATGTAAGAAGAGTGTTCTGCTTTTCACACAGCCAAGCTGCATGGTGCTGGACACAGGGTTCAGTAATGGAGAATCCCCATCTGCTCTCCTATGCTCAGCAAGAACAGCTTTGTCCCCTGCCTCATTTTTGTCCCAAATGCATTCCAGGACAGCCCAAATGGGAGCAGGATGGATGTATGTGCCAGTTTCTCTCATACCTTCTCAGCCCCCACAGTAAAATCATGCCTGATGAAAGGTCACAAATTAAATACTTCTGACATTAAATCCCCTGCAGTGTCTTCCTCTGCCTCTCAGAAAGGGACTAAGGACACAGAAGCTCAGCAAACCTGAAGTAAACCTCAGAGATTACACACCAAGATTTCAATTGAAGGGCTGCATCTAAGCAGGTTACTTAGGTGCTGAAGGTACTCACTTTAAAGTGTATAAAATGAACTGGCCTTCCTGAAGCATATTTGAAGATTTAGAGTACTTTCATGGTTTGTCAAAATAGGACACAGAGACTCCCTACTGGGTCTTAGTGCTAAAATCCACACTGTATTTATGCATAGCTAGGTTTTCTTAAAATACAGTACTTTCTAACAAAAATAAAAACAAATACAGTTTTAAAAGGTAATAAAAATAAACAAAGAAGATGATCACAGGATAAATCATGCTTTAAACGACTCCTTTCCATCCTAAGATGTATGAGAAGCAGGAATGGGAATAGATTGGCAAGGACTGCAATTGCATGTTTAAAAAACAGGCTCCAGAATAACCTGAACCAAAGAATTTGAGATGTTCCCATTTGTTTTGTCTTAGTGGCCAACCTAATTTCATAACATACTCATTGAAATTCAGTTCATCATAGGACATATTTTAATAGATGCTGCTCCATTCCTCTTAATTGCTACCTGAATTAGGAGTCCTGCTTAAACAGGAAATTAAGTCCGAAATGTGACAAATACACATAATGGAGCTGAAAATATACTGGGAAAGGAATGTCAGAGAGCATGATGAGAATGGAGAAAGGACTGCAGTTACTAGGAAGTACAGATGAATCTCTAACAGAGGATGAATCTGATTTCTTTAAAGCCAAAGACATGAGTTATACAGAAGCAAACACAAAGAAATACTCAGAAATACTAGGACAAAAATGTACAATCTCTAGAAGTACCAGTGTTATCTCTATCTGAGACTCCAAAGTGATAACAAAATATGGTCAAGTGAACCATGATTTAAATAGAAAAACACATAGAGTCATAATTATTGAAAGGCTTGGGCTGGCAGGGACCTTAAAAACCATCTAGTTTCAACTCCCCTGCTATGAGCAGGGATGCATCCACTAGATTAGAGTGGCAATACTTATCACAGAGGAGGGTTATACTGACTTTCTCTGTCTTGTATTCAATGCTGGAAAATTCTAATGACATAAGATAGTCTCCAACTGTTTTTCAACAAAACTATTCTATGAAATAACTTATTTTCCTATTTCAATCACTAATGTTCACAGTGAAAGGCCAAAGACTTATTTTCACCAGTGTTTAGCACTTTTCTTAGTCTTCATAATCATCTTTTTGGTCGAAAACAGATCACAAAACAGGTGTCAGTGTACCAGTGTCAGTGTACCAGAATCAAAATAAAAACTGCAATTACTGTTTAGGTTTAATACTAAGCTCTAATTCCAGCTTGATAAACTGATTCTATCCATTTAATGATTTAATTAGGTTAAAATTCCACAAAAGTTAAAGTAGAAATTAGAAGGTGCCAGCACTTGTCAGAAGCCATACATTACACTTTACAAATACAGTTTTTTTGTCAAATGGTATTTCCATTGTTTCAGTGCCTTTTTCTATGTTATCTATCTTATGCTATCTTATTCTAGTCATCATAAAATTCGTAGTTTTTTGTTTCAGAATGCTTTCTTGATTTGCATCTCTGTGCATACTGCATCTGTTCTAATAATTTTTCTCACCCATATTACTATTTGAGAAATGTTTAAACTTATAATCAGACAAGCATAAGGCTTATTATCACAGACAGGCCACAGATAAGAGAATCATCAGGCTGGAAAAGATCTTTGAGACCATTGAGTCCAAAATCCAGAAATCTGAACCATTCTGGACCTATTCAGGTCTCCCCAGCGTGTCTCCTTGTCTGATCCAGCTCTGTTTGCTCAGGCCTGGTAAAAATATAGCTTTCCCTTATATGTGTGCATTTTATATAAATAAATAAATAAATACACTTTATGCCATGATTCCAACAGATAAGTCATAAGATAACTGGATACAGTCAAGACCTATACACGGAATTAAAAAGTTCCAAAGAGCAGCTGGGTTACAGGTGATTCTTTGAAAGACTTCACACGCCATTCTGTCCTGTGTTATATTTCATAAACTTAATTTAGAAACCTGACTGACAGAGTTGCCATTCTTAGGAGCTGTATAAAACTAAGATCCTGACAGCCTCTGGCCATTAACACTCAACTGGCATATTCAGAAAAATTTAAATAATTATTTATTGGCTTTAGAAAAAACTCATTTTCAGGAACTAACTTCAGAAAATATTGTGGAAATTCAGTAAATGGAAACTATAAATGGCACTAATCTCACACAACCAGGTTTAACCTCAGAGTAATGGTAATTTTGAGTTAGGATTAATGAAAGAATTGGAAGAAGAAAACCATGATACACTTTGGGTTGACCTTGCCTGACTTTCCTAGAGAGAGCTGGCTACCGGTGCAATGAAAAATTCACAGCAGCACAGGGAGATGAGTAAGGCAGCAAGTTCAGACAATGGTGAGAGGTATCAGCTCCACTAGATTTAACTCTGAGATGTGCTGGGCTCAGTGACTGGGGTTCTGTAGGTCAACAACAGTTTCTGAAACACCCAATCCTGACTGGAAATTCTTCTGCAGTAATTGTATCAACGCTATTCTAAGAATGACTTTTGAAACATAAATTGCAGAACTGTGTTATCACACTAGATTTATGTAATGTAATAGCTAAGTGGTTTCAGGAGCTGAATTCACTGAATCTCCCTCCACATATGGGATGATTAGCAACCTAGTAAAGTGCAGAGACATGTTTTGTACTTAAAGTAAAAGCCAAATTAACTTTTCTACCATTTATGTGAGTAATCACATCTACTGTCAAGCCAGGGTTTCTTGGGCAATTTCACCCCTCAGAGCTACATCAATTTTCCATTTGATGTGAAACACTGGTAGGCTGCTTAAACAGTCAGGACAATTTCTTCTACAGAGGATCAAATTTAACCTGAATACATATATATACACACACACACATATAAATTTTTACAGCTCTCTGGAGATTTCTTTTTTTTTCTAAATAAAGGTTGATCTTGGCCAGAAACTTTAAGGTGTAAGATAATCATCAATAGAATGCACAACAAATTGGTGAATCCACTGGTACACATTATGGGGGTTTTTGCACTTTCTTTCCCAATTAAAGCAATTTATTCTTAACAATGTTTTATTGTATGTATAGGTTTCTCATCTCCTATTCTTCACCTTTCATGCCATGCCATGGACATGAAAGATGGAGTATTCTTCTCTTATTTTCTGCACCTGTTTCTATATCATGCTTACACCAAAGAGGACAAGAAAGACAAAGCCTCTCTAAATCAAATAAATATCAAATGGTATCAATACCAGACAAATGACAAAAATGCAAGTTTGTGGAATAAAACTAAACAAGCAAAAGTAAATGACTAAAGCAATAAAAAGGCAAAAGCCAGAGAACTTTTATATGGTCTGATGCAATTTTTTCTATTCCAAACTGTCACCAGGATAATGTAATTTAATAAATATTATCAGATATTTGAGTTCATTTAGGAAAACACAGAAATACAAAGAAGAGTTCCTTGGCTATACTTTACCATTAAAAATTTAAAATTCATTCCTGAGACAACATCATGGGTTCATTTACACATAGTTTTATAGGTTCAGTTTGTTAGAATTATGATGGAGAGAAAAAAAGTTATTGAAAAGAGAGGTAATCAAAATGAATGATTTCTTTGCCTCTCAGAGTCTGCCAATGGAGGACTGAACCTCCTCTGCCACTAGTCAATCAATATGTATGAAGAATAATACAATGAAGAGGGGATTGTTAACATCAAATGAAAGAAAATACCCGGAGGAATATGAGTTTCAGATTTTCAATCTTGAACAAAGCAGAATTTCTACAGCATTTATTCTGAAAGCTAGACAAATAACAATTACACTTGGGACCTCAGACAAAGACCCTGAGCTGTCTCAGAGCAATTTTGCTACCTTTACCTTGCTAAATAAAAATTCTTCTTGAATTTCAAGTAAGTTAATGATTGTTAAACATCACTGAGGTATAATTTTTTTAAGTGTACTTTGGGAATAGAGCAGTAATACTAAAAGCTGCTAATGTTGAAACTGGAATAAATAAATTAATCATTAAAATCTAAAGCTAAGTTGCTTCTGCTCTCAAGAAGAAAAATGCTTTTGATATCTTGACATGTCATTAGAATGCAAGTGTGTGGGTGTGTATGTAACTAACCCTGAATTCAGGATGAGCCACTCAAAACAACCACCCAGCAAGATACTCAAAGCAAATATTGTGAAATAAAATTGATAACGTAAAGGTATACCTTATGTTAGAGGTGTAGGTATCTACAAATAGAAAAATAACCATTTAATTTGCAAAATCAAGCAGACGACAGAAGTTCACATTTCAGTTTTGTTTTAAAACCTAAGATGTGATCCTGATTATATATTCTGCAATTGCAATGTCAACCTCCTAGTAATGTATCCTGTAGGACACAACTATCCACAAATGTCTCACAGAAAGGAGGTTTAAGATAGAGGAAATGTAGCCAATTTTCAGAAACACATTGTATATTAACTTCAACACTGGCATTATTGCTAGGTATTTCCTGAATATTAACATGCACAGTGATGATATTAAGGAGGAAGATTTTGTCTAGTCAGTGGTCCAGTCATCATATTTCCCCTGCCAAGAAACACTGAAAAAATTCTTAGCTGCTGTACACTAATGGGGTCCTTTGGGTTCCATCTAGTTTTCCTTCAAATATGGCAGTCTAAGCCTAAATTATCAGACCAAGCCTAAAAGCTAGCTGAACAGAAGTGAAACACACAAATAAGTAAAATGAGATGAATTAGACCACAGAGTAAAAAAATCAATATTTTGGAATATTCTTTTTTAAAAAATCAGTATTGAATGAAAAAAAAGTCCCCAAACTTGCTCTGTTCTATTTTTTAATCTCAGAAATATCTGAAAGTATGTATTGTGAAATGTTATACTAGAACTAGATAAAATTAGCTCTGCTCAATCAATATCACTTTGAAACATGAAGCTGTATCTTAATACAACATCTAATACAGTTTCTGGTGTCCATCCTCAATTAAACGGAGTTCGTCATGATTATTACTATCTTGGATAATAAATCACACACATCAGTCATTTACTGGTGTTTTCTCTGAACACTTCCTTCTTTGAAGTGCAAAGATCAACACTGACACTTGAAGATCATGGTCCAAGAGATTAATGGAGCCTGAGCTTCAAAGAAAGAATAAGAGAAGTAAAAGACTCTGAGAAAAAAAGCAAAAAACATAAACATTCTTTTTGATTCAATTCCTGCTTACATAAAAAAACCCAACAAGTTGAATAAACTCATGAGCACTATTTGCTCAGAAAACCTGCATGAATGAGGAAAACAAAGGAAAATTGAAGAAGGTAAGAGTATTGGGATAAAGACTGTTATCAGTTGAAATAAATGGGAACTGGAGGCTGAAGTTATAAGAGGGTAGTGAAAAACATTAAATATGAAATCTTTTTTTGTTGGAATATGCATATGACCTACATGCAGTAAAGGTTGTCCAATCTCGAAAAATAAATAATTTTAAAAGTTCAGACATCAGTAAATACAACATAAACAGGAAAAGAATACATGGTAAGCAGCAAAAGTAAACAAGCGAAGAACAAAAGGCAGATAGAATTTAGACAATTCTTTTGAAATTGAAAATATTCCAGACTACATAGATATTAAACTTGCTGAAACAAGTTTAAACCTGCTCCAGAATCCCAGACAAATATATCTGCTTTATATCTCTCCCCATTAGCTTCCTGATAACTAGTCTAGTTTAGTTTAGCTGTCAGACCTCACTGGAATCTAAGTAAATGGAATTGCCTCATTACACTCGGAATGTACAGATCTTGCCCTTAAAATAGTACTACTCATTGCAAATCAGATTTTCAGGGTAGCATGAAGATAGTCAAGAAACAAACATTCACAGATAAAGCTTTTTACTAGACAGATGAAATACAAGTACATATCAGGAAGATGGAACTGATGGAAGTGTATAATTTTTATATTATTTCCTACCACGCAGTTTAAAAAAATCCAAAAAAAACAACAAACAACCCAAACTATTTCCTGTTTTCCTTAGAATTTCACCTATCCACATTCATTTATCATACTGAAAGGAATTCCAGCAAAAATAACTTAGACCTAACTCTTTTCTTTTTGAAATCTCCCATGTGTTTGAAACTGTCTTCCTATTACCACATTATAAAGAAAGATTGTCAATTGTGCTCCAAAAGTCTTTATAGTCTCTGCTCCCTAGGCATGCTACTGAACACAGCTTGAGCTACTAGTATCACTGCACTGTTTTATAAATGTTAATGTGTTTAAAATGCAAGATTATTGGAGGAAAGGAATGTGCTGCATGCAATCAAGTTTGGACAGGAAAACCTGTACAAAGCAGCAACAACAAAAAACATAATCTTACTTGTTTTACCAGATCCTGAATACTTGTTTTAAATTTAAGAGCACTTTGGAAGAAGATCTCTGGAAGAAGGGCTTGACCTTCACGCCCATTCACCTGCAGGGATGGTGATCCTTACATCTCCTGCCACAGCTTCTCTCTCCTCCTGTGCTGACACTGCCCTTAATGCAAAAGTGGAATAGAGCACAGGAACCTCTGAGCATGATCTGTACCCTCCTCCTAGAATTAAATACAATTAATTCCAATTTCCTGGTAGCCTAGAGCTTTAGTTTCTGTCAGCAGGATTTTAAAACTAAGTTGATCCTCAGCAGTGAAGTTTAGGGAGTCTCAACACTAGGCTTTATTTGGGTGAGACTCAGAATTTTAGTGCAACTAACTTATGCTGGGTTTCATCACACAATGTCTAAGGCAGTTTGATAAAGTGATGCAACTTGGCACTTCATACAGAAATTATCATTCCAGCAGGATGGGAAAATCTGATGTAACTCTTACAGATCTAGCTATTTCATTCACCACATTTAAATCCACTTAATTTTGTCATTTAAGTCTAATGCTTGCATTTTCCTCTAGTCATAATACAGAGATATCAGCATCAAGCAAATTGTGAAGCAAAGGAATCAAAATAGTCCTGTGTAATCACCTCTGTGAATTGAGCTTCAGGCTGTACTGAAAGTTTAAAACAAAGTCACTATTCAGATGAAAAAAATATCTATTTGGTTTGAATACAAGGAAAGAGCATGGAAACATCAGAGGACTGGAACACCACTAACATGTCTATTTTTGTAATTATGCGGGGAAAATTTAATAAAATCAAAACCCAAAGCACACACAAACAAAACCACAAAAAAAACAAGCAAAACTACCAAACAAATAAACAAAACCCCAAAATAAAACCAAACAATTCCAAACAACAACAAAACAAAGCAAAACAAAAAAAACAAATCGACTACAACTTTTGTCTATGAATTTAGTGTTAGACTGTCACAGAAAAGTTTGTAGACAAATGACACAGGTATGGAAAACTGATAGTTTCAAGATTACAATTTTTTTCTGTTGGATTTTAAATAAGAATTTAATCAAATGGATGGGGGGAAAAAAAGCATCTATAGATACAAGGAAAGAAAAGGAAAGGAAAAGTATCAAAATGTGCAGTGTCTTCACGGTCCATATCTACAACAGTTATGACAGAATAATCATTTTTATAATTTATTTTTAACACATTGTATTAGTATTTTTTAGATAAGATGATGACTGGAAACACACAAAAAATCATACATAAGGCTCTCTTTACTGGGATCTTTTCTACTTCATTCCCTTTACCACACTAATTTTTAAGCCTTTTTTTCTTAGGACCAACTTTATAATTTAGAATGGGAAATTATTTCCTCAGTGATCAAGGTAGAGATCAGCTTAGATTTCAATGAAAAATTTGGTCACTTTACTAAAATTACTTCTTTATGTATTAAATTCAAGTTTTCTTATTGACAGTGAAGAGGACGCCTGCAGAGAAAAACTGTAGAAGAAGATACATCAATTTCATGAACTGATCTACATCTTTTGGTGCAGAAGAGTTCCACTGCTTTTTAAAGGTTGTGAGGAGCATCACAGGCAGAGGGAACACACAGTGCAGTGCACACCATTGTTCTATGGGAGAAAGCTTTACACATCTGGGAACAGCAGTTTGATAATGCAAATACAAAAAGTGCATGCCCTGATCACAGTATCAATATGTTTATAACATTTTCCTCAGCTCAAATTATTCACTTGCTCTTACAGGACAATGAATTAGGAGAAGCAGGGACCTTGTTTAAACTGAAAATGGCAACATCAAGCTGAACAGCTTTCAAACCTACCGTTTTTTCAGAAATAATTTTCTAGAGTTAAGTGGTCTTAAGCTATATTTTTAAATATAAATATAAAAATGTAAGGACATGATTTTTATAACAGTATGTTTGAGTATCTTACATATACGTATTACACAGAACATTCTTACTTTATCCTATATGGCACAGCTTTGAAATAGAAATGCTAATATGAAACAATTGGCTCAAAGCAACAAAGGTAGGGCTTTTTACTTATTTTCTGGAAGATTATCCCAACATATATTCTTTCCTACTGCTATGATCTTTCCTTTTGTTTCCTATCCTTTTTTCACCAGAGCTGAAGATCATTTACAAATCAATCTATCACAACTGTCACTTCTTTCACTGCTCTCTGTTTCACCTTGGTTGCAAGATTCATCACTAATTAGCACCTACTGTAGCTATGAGGCTAAACTAAATGTGCTAGAAAAGCTAGTACATGCTTTTTTTCTGAGGCTAAACTTCAGACATCACAAAAGTACTGCTTATGGTCTTGGACTTTAATTTTTACCCAGAAAAAAAAAAAAAATCCAGAGCAAATCAAGAACAAATTGCGAATATAACTTCAAATTGCTAAAGTCTCTGTACTACACATAACTATCATCATCAAGATAAAGAAGTCCTAGAGTTCTTTGAAACACAGTAAAATTAATAGAAATTTTGGAATATTTCAATCAACCCTCTGCTGATAAAAATCAGTTTCCGACTATAACGAACACGGGAGTAGTTGTCAATCAAAACGCTTCGACTTGCCCTTTCGAGACTCTCTTTTCATTTCTGACATGCTTCCCTTGCTCAGTCTTGAAAAATGATCTTACCTTTCAGCAATTACTTCTGTCTTATCCATCGTGATCCACATGCAGATATGATGGGAGGTGTATTCATTCACATCCTTCCCTATGTAGATTAAATTCTTCCTACTTTAAGATCCTAGTTGTATGTAAGCTCAATAGAAAGGGTCCAGCTATTTGTCTTCACACGATGCCTTAGCAATTGTAACACTTGCAAGAACATATATTTAATTTTCTGAGCTCAAGCTCCCTCTCAGGACAGCACTAAACAGCAGAGATTTACAACCAAACAGCTTTCCCGACATGATGGGGCGACACCCTTACAGAAATTCTTAGTGATTCCAAAAGGGAGGAATTTCACCTTTAAGCAATTTACATTAGCTCTCAGTCCAGGATTGTATATTACATAAAACACGATCTACAGCTCATATTATACAGCATCATATTGACAAAATTACTTTAAAACTTTGAGGTACTTTTATCTAAAATAAGAATAAGAATAAGAATAAGAATAAGAATAAGAATAAGAATAAGAATACCCATGCTGCATCTTATTTCTTACATTGCAATGGCTTAAGAAAAAACAATATTGAAATAGGGGCATTTTGTAATCTTAATAGCCATTATTCACTAAGATTGTTGAATCTTTTACATAAAAGAGCAATATTAAACAATGGAAAGAGGAACTGAAAAAATCTCAAAATGTAACTGGGCAGAAACAACCTGGCAAAGGTTTCAAAAGGCCTGTTATCTAGTTAATTTACTATTTGAATCAAGATTATGTTAGTTTAAAGAAAACATGAAAAAATCACTTATGGATGTTACCAGAATGATGTGATCTTATCAAAATTTGACTAAGCCAAAAATAATGAGCTTATAAAAGAGGCCAGATCTTGCCTTCCTGATTCATGAGTGAGTTTGATGCAGTAGAAATTTATCCCTAATTTAACTTTATCAGCTGAGAAAGATCTAGCTCACTGAAGTGTTGAACTCAGACTTTAAGATAAGAAAAATTTGGCCCAAACACTCTCAATAATGCAAGATACTATCAACTCTACATAGGCAAAGCAAAGCTTTATTGATAAAGCAAGCTTATGCAAATATTTAGCTACCAATTACTTCTAAAGCTTTGGTACTGCAATGTTCAGACATCTATTCAGAAATATTATTTTGTTTTTTCCAGATGATTATCAGATATCTTATCAAATAAAGCTTTGTTATGTGAATCTAATTATTCAGGTTTATTGCTAAGTCCTGCCCTGTCTTCTTGTAAGGGGACTTGAAATTGTTTGACATTCTGAACAAACTGAGTGATTCCGAACAATGCTAGAAGAGGAATAAAGTAATCATCAAGAACTTAGAATACTTTTGGTCTTCACAGTTCTCAAATGATTGAAAACATAGAATTTAGCTATCTTCTCCCTCCTCTGAAGTTAATCATTTTTAGCAAAGAAATTTAGCCTGAGGTTTTTTCAGAGCTAGTGCTGTATGTTATTGTGTATAATGCAGAAATGGTAACAGCTTAAAACATTACCAAACAATGACAGTCAGAAGACTTTTGTCTAAAAAAAATCATAATCGACAAAGCTTTTCTCTGCAAAAATGAATGTGGTGTCTTTCTGTTTACACATTCTAGATCTAGAACTGCTATTTTACTCAAGTAACTAGACAGAGTGTAAAATGAAAAAGTCAAGGAAAAGAAAGTCCCTGGGAAAAAGGCTTAGATGTGAAAAACTTAAAACATTATTCTTACATGATTTTAATTACTATTGGTCATTTTACAGTTACTCACTATACTCATTTTAAAGGTAGTCAGTTTAAGAGATCATTAGCACTAAATAGCCCTCTCTCATTTCAGTGACACTTAGGAAAGACTGCAGAGTAACAGGCAGATTAACAGAGGAATATTTTTTTCATTCTAAAATAATTGGAATTAGTAAATTCTGAGATACAAAATTTCCTGAAAAAAAAACCCCAAACCTCCTCCTCCGATAGTAAACATTTGGAATGTATTAAGCCTTAAACATACTACATTTGGGTGTCTACATTCAGCTTCATTTGGGTGTTTATATTCAGCTCTTTACATCTTATTATTAAAGTGATGAAATCAGCAGAGTTTATGAAGACACAAATGTGGTTCAGTGCATTCAAAGCACACAGCTATGAGTCTATATACAGAATATATACAGCTGAGCAGGGATTCAATCTCCTTTGATTGCAAATGGGACCCAAGACAACAAGCTCATTTGGGGTATACAGACATAATTTTCGGTGCTGGCTCTTGAATCCTGTCCTTAGTTCAAAGCAGTCGAAACTTTTGCTTCTGTTTTTCTTACAAATTTGATATAGAGTAAGTATAAAAATGAAAATGGAGATACCAGTTACATTTGGTGACATTTCATCAAATTAAGATATTCTGTAAGAAAATTATAAATAAATAAAACCGCTTTTTGCCTTAAGAAATGAAATTTTCACCAGGGGGAAAAAAACCACAATAGACCTACTCTAGTCCACAGAAGAAAGAAAAATAGCTACCAAATTTCTTTTTCTCCTTTAAGGCAACAATATTAATGGATATAAAACTCTGATCTTTCTAAGAGACTATGTATGGACTTCAGAAGTAAATCTTCATGAAGTAAATCTTCTACTCCACAATAAATAATGTCAGAATTTATTGAAAAGTTAGGAAAAATGTAACTATTGGAAGAAGGACCTCAACAGGAGAGGCATTAATATAAGAAAACTATTAATACTAAATATTAAGTTGTTTTTCCTACCTGTGTGCAGATAAATTACTGAGGTACAGGGTGTATTTTTCTTCAGCAGACAATCCATCCATCATCAAGTAAAAAACATGGAAATTACTCTGGTTGAGAGGCTGGATAACAACACGAGACTTCTCCAACATGTATGTATAAATCCTAGCTGATTAAGAAACAAACACATAAATTGATCAATATACTGATTGTCCAAAACTTAAATATCTTAAGCTATTCACCATTTTCACCATGGCAACTGCTGAAAATAAACAATGCTTCTTAAAAATGATCTGAGGGCAGCATATAAAATATAATATTACCATTTATACTCCCAGGGTTTTCTATACAAATCAAATATAAAACTCTAATTTTATTAAAATTGGTGGAAAAAACATTACCACACTTATTTACTGTTTGATATTACCATTAAAACGACTTAGTTTTAAAGATTCTGATGTGGATTTGTACCAGTTGTTGTATTTGGCAAAACTTTCTAAGTGACAGGCTATTAGTCATGTCACCAGTGTGTAGCCATCTGAGCACTGGCATCTGTTCTATCCTCCTTCTAAACAGAAAGAGAAAGATGGAAAAGAGATTCAAGAAAAAACACACTTGGAAGCATTTCTTCTTCCTCTCTGGTAATCAAGAACATAGCGATTAGTTTAGATTAAACTTCTAGATGGCTACAAAGAGACAAATCCTCTGCAGAGCAGGTTAACAAGCTCCCTGACCTGAGCCTGGGGAAGCGTGGGCACCTCAGAAGGGCCACGATGACCTGAATGAATGAGAAGCTGTGAGAATTAGCAGTCTGGGAAGAAGGTGAAGGAGGATGAATCTGAGTGAGATCTGTCTACAGAAAAACAGCTTACAGGATCATATATAGCTCCAAGCCCACTAAGACTGTGAAAGAGGCAAAGCACAGAAGTAAAAGAAATATTGAGCCCTCAGATCCTTGTACCTGTTCACAAGATAAAAGGCATTTTAGAGATATCCATGAAGAGACAGAGGAATATTCACCATCTCGGGCGGGCTACTCTTGAGCTTCCCCTCTCCAAACCATGTGGTTCCAGATGTATGAGCCAAGAGAACAAGGGAATGTCCAGCTGCAGCTAGAGATCAGGGCCTTTCTGGGCACTGGGAACCTGATCCCAGTTCCCACTCACCTAGCTGCCGCCATACTTCACCTCATCATCACTTAAACACTAGCTGTGGTGCACAGACCAGAAGCACATCTCTTCACACACAACTCCACAACATGGACAGTCCATTTGCTGCAGCTTTAGGCTTTTCAATACTTGCAGTATGGCAGAGCTTCCACAGAGTCTTTGACAGCATCCTCATCCTGGAAAGGGCTGTTCAGTTTAGAGTGCACTTCTCAGCAACAGAGGACCTTTATTTTTGAACCCAGTAAACTGATGAGAATATTAAACTAAAGCTTCCCCATAGCCTGGCTTCAATCAGCTCATTCAGGACGCCTTTCCTCATGAACTAGAACTAGTTCTTGGACATATAGTCACTATACATATTGGTGCATGCATCCTGCAGCACAGCAAGTCTGTTCTCTAAATGCATATCACTCATGCCTCTTCAGAGTTTTTCTCATTTTTTTTAACCTTTTTTAAGCTGGCTGGGATTAAAGCAATATATTCAGAACCAGCTTTGGACTCACAGGTGCTGCCCAATGCAAAGTGAAACAATTTGGTGGATGGGAGTTTGTATCACAGGCATGGTAGATGCATTAGCCTAATGACTGGGCGAGCAGGCAGAATGTCAGCTCCTCTGCCACCATACAGCTGCTAATGTCCACGGAGCTCATTCACTGACTCGTTGGTTATTGCTGCATCATCTGTCTTTGGCTGTTTATTTTATTTTATATTCCACTTATTTTTTGAAGTCCTTTAAGTTTCTGTTTTTACTGTTGAAATAAACACAGCAAACCTGTGGTTTCTTGAAATTGTGTATATGAGGGAACACAGACTCCGAGAATACTACTGAAAGACAATATTGTTAGGAGAGAAATGAAATGGATGAATCTTGGACATATTGTTCTGAGAAAAAGGCCTCAGCAGCTAAATTCTGTGAAGGGTCTCTCCAAGAACTACACTGCACAGGCCAAACCACCTGGGATACATCCCAGTTTAGGAATACAGAAGGTCAGCGGTAGGTTAGCCACTGTAGTGGGGACAATGTAGAAGGGACATGCTCTACTCTTTCTTTATGTAACAGCACAGACATGTCCTCATGTGCTGGCAACCAAAGCATGCCTGGGATTCTGGCTAGGAGACAGCAAGACTGACAGAGAGGAGCTGTATATCTGACTTGCTGAAGCAAGGAAACATGATCTGGCCCATTTAATCATCCTACAAAATGTGGTAGTGAACAGCTATTATGGAATCAATATTATGAGGAATTGTGTATCATCCATCTAATCCTCTGCTGCTACAGAAAAAAAACTAAAAAACCGAAACCTGTATGGGAAGCAGAAAAGCACACTTGGGAAATCATGTATGTTTCTGGCTCCAGTAACTTTGCAACACGTTATAAATTGAAGCAATGCAATCATGGCAGGACTGGCTCAGACACACACTTTCATCAGAATCAATCATTACCTGACTGTCATTCCTACGTGGTAAAACAGAATAGATGAACCTAAAGAATGATTTCCATCTTCTATTGTGCTTGTAACTGATTTCACAGTAAAACTAATCCAACCATCAACTAATTGGAAAAGAGTTCACTGTAAACCTTAATCACATTTTTGTGTGCAATATTCTTCACTAAGACTTTTATAATTACCACTTCAGGTGTTTTTAACTTCCATTGATTAATATAAGCAGAAAAATGTTACCAAAGGTCATCTATCATTTATCTTTAATGATGGGTAACATCACTTATTCAGATGACACAAATTAATTCAGCCCTTTCCAAGTACTTCAAGTCACCTGCACTTTAATAAGGCTAAATACATTCCATCTCAACTGGTATCTCCAGCAGTGGGAAGAGCTGTTAAGAAAAGCCAGGCTTCCAATCAGCAAGAATCAGAGCATCATGATAATGGTGCTAAGAATCATGAAGAAAATTATCCTGGTAGTGTGCTTTTCTACAAAGTGAAATATGTTTGTTAATCTATGTGTGAAATAAAAGGGAGAAAATTAATAAAGTTCTAAATCAAAGTCTTTCATTTTCATGCAATGGTAATTGTGCTTCAAATTTCTGCTTCCTTTGACAGCTCACTTGATCTACTCAGCAGCTACACAGTCAGCAAGCAGATTCTGTTTTAAAAATGTAGCCAGTGAAATCTGTCTTTCAGCTATGCATTCTCAGAAACTACCTTGCTCCTTCTCAAAAACCATACTGTCCTAAACACAGCTGTTTTTAAAGACAAGACAACAGTCCATTTCAATGTAATTTAAAAAAAAATTAAAAATTAGTCCTTGCTTTTCAAAAAGTGAAGACTTAGAAAATCAATGCATGAAAAGCAAAGCAAAATATATGGAGAATAAGTTTTTCAAACTTCATTTTTTCTTTGTAAGTTTCCTTTTGAGTATTTTGAGGAAATGTATATAGACATTAATTTTCACCTTAGGAATTATATCAACTTACCTGAAGGACCATCCTCAGAAAAAAGAAAAAAAATCAGTCTTCTACTATTATGCTGCAGGAGTTAATAATTCTCTGGTAATTATATTTTTACTTTTTTTTTTTGCCAGAGGATCAATCTTTGAGTTCTGAATTTATTTCAAAGACTTAATGAAATAATTTGCCTGCAGTTTATTCTAAGTGCTTGTTCTAATGTAAAACTTTTTACTACATAAAACCTCTTCAGATACCTGTACTGGCTTTGAGTAGTACCACACTAAAACTTTCCATCCTTGTTTTCAAAACATTGTGGCAAAAATACAGTTTATGAATCAAATCTAATAATGAAAATTATGGGGGGCATTTCATTTATTTAGATATATTGTACTTTCTGCTAGAAGAATAAACCTTATGACAAAAGTCAGAACATTTCCATGGGCTAAAAGAACTTCAGCATGAACAAGAAGCTGTCACAAACTTCACTGGTGTCCACTCAGAATGCAAGGAGAGCCACCTTAGGCTTGCCCTCTATAATAAAAGTATAACCGTGTACTTTGCATGACCCTCCCCTAGCAAATTGTTCCAATCTCCACCCATATCTGTCTGTGGAGGAGTTTAAATCGCCTAAACCCTTGGATGGAGGCAGTCTAGTGTCATTTGGATTTCTGATGACAAATCAGACATATTTAACCCCGTTAGTATCAATGAATTATAAATTCAAGGCTCAGCAAAATCAGGTGCTCTGCATATTTAAATTACTCATTTATGTTTAAACAGTGCAAGACAATAAATACTGCTGCAAATAAATACAGAGTATGCCTGGATGGATTTCAAACCTGCCAAAGACAACATGTAGGATTCTTGTTTGTGCTGGTTTAAACCTGTGACAATTTCACTGAGATGTGATGCTTAGCAGTGGCTGAGAAAAGGCAACATCTACTATGCAAATCAAACAGCAGGAACAACTGCAAATTTCAGAAATATAAACACAAGTAAGGCTTGTCTCTCTGGACAGTAAATTATGTAACTTTTGGCTACCTTAGATTTCATAAGAATAATTGATTCAATTCCTAAATAATTGGGGAATAGGAGGGTAGATTTATTTACATTTTTTACATTTACATTTATTTACATTTATTTACATTTTTTAATTGACCTGACTACCCCTATATTTTCTCATTTGATGCCTATGGCTTGAGAACCATAAAAACACAGAATCAGCATACCAAAAAACTGACTCAAGAACCTGGTTAACTGATCCTGTCACAGGCAATGGTTTTGAATTAAACTGGCAGTTCTGAGTAAAGCTGTTCATAAAGCCACGTCCCTGCAAACACAATATACTCAAATTAAATATGTTACAATGCAAAGGCACTATAAAATTTTAGCTTTAGGGATTGACGTTTATTTTTACAAAATGAACTGAGATGCTCTTCAGTCCATGCTAATGTATGTTTAATTTTGCATTCCTCCCACAAGAGTTTATAAATGAAAAACAAATTCACACATTTTTATTTTTGAATTTCCTTTACAATTATCCTACATTCATTATAAAACAAACTAGAAAAAAAGTGTTAGCAATTTCCCATGCAGTGACATTTCCCATGGAGAAACTATCATATTTTCTAGGGTACAGTGAACTGTCTTAAGAAAATGCAACTAGAAATATTTTCAAAGAAATTTTTTAGGAAACCCTTCAGAAAGCATAAACATATTAAAATTATATTTTTAAAAAAGAGGAGATTTGGGAATGTTTATCTAAGAGAATCTAATTTACTTGGAACAAAAGCATGTCTTGCCATATAGCTTCTCCAGTGCAAGTAGGAAAAAACCTGTATGTATTTATTTCTGCAGACATACATTACTTTGGCACTGAGTAGCTTTATGATAACCTATGGGGACCAGAAATGAAAGCTCTCTCTGACTGCTTTCAACAGCAGAGTTTTCAGAATCAAACTGAAAGTTTGCTCAGTTTTCTTGTATTTATTTATTTATTTATTTATTCCCCACTATTGAATGCTTACTAGAGATTAGAAGACTCACTCTGAAAGCAGGAACTAACTTCACACTATCTTACTTCTAAGAAGAATAAACAACAGTATGGTTCCTAGTTGTTTTAAAAGAAGCTCTAAGCTGTATTAGAGAATTTATTTGTCATTGTTTTGTTTTTGGGGTTTTTTGTGTGTGTAATTTGATTTTTTTTGGGTTTTTTTTCCCTAAGCAGATTATATCACTCACTAATTTAAGGGATTCTCAAAATACCCAATACAATATTAGCTTCGAATGCACAACTTAACAAAATATACTTCACAGCGTTGCATTACACAGCTTTTTCAGTTTGTTCATCTGAAAGGAAAAATGACCTCCTGGGAAATATGAGAAATCACTGGTGTCAGCTTGCTTCTTGTCTTTCCCTGCCACCTTGTGGTTGCTCAGAACAGGGCACTCCTGACAAATGATGAATTCACACACCATGGAAGTTGTTCCTCTGACACTTCCTAACCCACCCTTGCCTCTTCCATGTACCTTGAAGCCCTTCCTGTCCAATTCTGTGCATGGCACGCTGGGTTCTCTGATCTAACACTCTGTTCGTGATATCAAAGTTTAAAGATTAAATGACACTTACCTGCAATTAATGTTTTTTTTCTCTCACAAAACTGTAGTTCAAAATACTTTACGAAAGAGCTGGAAAAATCATTCAAGGGTGTTTTAGCATGTCCAAATGCCTCCAAGATACAGTTTACCTGCACAACAATAGTAAAGAAGCAATAAGAGAGGAAACGAACAGGAAGATATTTCAAGAAACATCAGTGAGGTTGGCTTGCGATTAATAAATGGGCGGGGAAAAGAAGACAATTTTTCATCTTGTAATTTAACAAAAAATACTTGGCAGGTTTTTTCCCAAAATAGAAATTAAAGTAAGACGGCTCAAAATAAATATATTCCAAAAAACCAATGTCAGAATAGTGGAAGCTGTAAATGAAAGGTTCACATGTAAGCTGTGTCCCTACTAGTAGTTTGGATATGAGTGACCAGAGTCATACTCCTGGAGCTGGCACACTTAGCAAAAATATTGAAATCTTTGAAGACAGCTCATGAAGATTAATACTGACAGTCAGTCAATACTAATAATCCAACAATGGAATTTACAAGTTGTATATAATGACAGAAATGGCATAAATTATTAATCTCAAATAAAATTATTTCAGGATTATACTAGTGAAAAACTGAGGAAAAAACGCAGATTGAGACATTTTTATGGCATTTCTCACTAATACATTTCCATGTTGCACTTTCATGGACAAAGTCATTGTATTTAGCTTTTTGTGTATGATTAGTTGCTCACACCCCTTACGCTCTGACAGATTCCCTTCAGAATTTTCCTCTGCACATCATCAAAGTTGATTGCAATGTGGTGCATATGCACTGTTCTGACATCACTCCTTTCATGAAGTTGGATGAACTAGCTGGGGAGGGAAGGGGTCTGTGGAATGGCACAGAAGCTCTAGAAACTAAACCACTCACAATTATTTATTAAAATAGATTTTCTGGGCAGTAGGTGGCAGCAGAAAACCAGTCAGCCTGTTTTGGTTCCAGCTCCACCCCAGCAGTGTTGTATAGGATATATTTGCTCTTTAGACTAATTCAGCACTTGCTTTAACTGGTACAACTTTATTAATTTAATGGTGCTATGCATAACTGCAGCAGGAATGAATCCAGACAATTGTGTTCACTAAGGCACCTTAAAAGGTGACTAAATTAGAATCTGTATTCACTATTGTTGAGGTCTGATACATTTACCATCTAGAGCCAGATATGCCACTTAAGCTAGTTTTAAAGGATCTTTCTATACCAAAATTTGATAATGCTCTTCCACCTCCATTAAGACCCATTGATGGGTGTCTTGGAGTTGAAATCTCAGATGAGAAGTTTCATCAGGAAAAGCAGTTTTTTTAAAGAATTTGAATTGGCAATCCAGGGTTCAGCATAATTTAAAATGTCAGTATGAACCTTTATAGGGAATTAAATATGGGTATATAGTAAAAACATATTTGGGAAATTAAATATGACTGAACTCTTACCTATTTCTTAAATATATTTAGTAAACAAATATTGAGCCATGTCACTTTGTTCAATCTTGCAGTTTTCCTGCAAGTTTACAGTTTCTGTCTTGCATACTATTACTTCAGATGTCTCAACACTTCTTATACTGTCCAGTGAAGCATCACCACAGCGTACAGGCAAATTTATTTATTTATTTATTTATTTACTGAAGGCAATTAATTTAATGTTTAAGAAACAGTTCCTTATCACAGAAATGTCTCCTATTCACTGCAACAGTGAATTTCAAAATCTCCAAAACATAGAAACAAAACTGCCTCCACTTTGGAGATCCTTCTTATCAAATCAGTGTACACTTAATCCCATTCTCATTCATGGAAAAAAAAACTTCCTCTGACTTCAAAGGTGAAAACAAGCCATTCATTTATTTCTAAAGAGCTGAAGCCATTTTCCCTACAGTTCAACTATCTCTGCCTATCCAAGAGGCCAAGGTTTTGCTTTATTCCACTCAGTGACTGGAATGCTACTTACATGTTTTATCTTTGTATCAAAGGTATTTCTGCTGCAGGTGGCTCTGCAAGTGAGGTGTTTCACTATCTGTTTGCAGGCTTCAGTCTTCCCAGAACCACTTTCTCCACTGCAAGATAACAGGCAAGGAAGAGAGGGAGGAATCATTGTTAGTTTCACAATTGAAATGTTATTTATATTCTCTGCTAGTTTTGTTTGAATGGATTTAAGGTACCTCCATCAAACTTTCATTTCAAATAACAGAAGGTTTAGGGATGACAAATAAAGAACAGAACGTGGAGATTGACTGACTGACTGACTGTCTATGTACGTGAAGGCTGTCAGAGCTGTCAAGATACATTGTCTTGTACCACAGGTCAAAAAACCAATCAAACCTAATGCTTTCTAGCCTTTTTGAAGGTATTTATAGCACAGATTTTATGTTTTCCGTTATCTTTTGTCCAGCAAAGGAGCTCACTAATCCTGCTTGGTTCTCTTTGCAGATGGGGAAATTACTCTGTGGTAATGATGGGGAATCAGAGGAAACTGAAAGTGAAGAATACAATAGAAAGAATGGAAAGAAAATACAAAAGGAATAGGAAGGAAAAGGAAAAGCTGATTGGTTTTGAAGCCTGCCCAGTTTCTGCAATACACTCTGACATTAGATCACCGTGATTTCTTGTTTGTGATGTGGAATAAACATTCAAAAGAATAAGAATTTCTGACAGAGAAAGTGACCAAAGTAAATAAGATAAAAGGCAACAGAATGATGAAGGTGGAAAGAAACAATAGAAAAGCAGTGGGATGGAGGAAGGAAGCAAAATCTATGGTGCATTTTAAACATGGAGAAGGAAGGAAAAGGAAAGAAGATATGGAAAGGAAGAACTTAGTGAAGCCTGATTAAGAAATTCATGTAAGAATTTCTTACTTGAATTAGAAGACATTTTCTTGACAGATAACAGAAACAATTAAAATGCAATTTGATGCTCCTCCCTCCTCCTCCATTTATTAACTTGACCAAATTTAAAGGGCTGTTTCTACAACAGCCAGTTAGATTTTTCACAAGTACAATGGATGTGATGGCTGATCAGTCTGCTTCCTGTGTATTTTAGCTTCTGAAAATGAGAAGGAAGCAAAATACAGTATCTGTATAGCCATTGCTTTATCTATTCAAATATGACTTCAAAGGAGAAATCAATTAAAAAGGAAGAAACACAACGGGAAGGACGAAAAAGAGCTTTATAGTTCAATAACCATGCATCATTTAATCTCATTCAATTGTCATGAACATACATGCAACTCATTAAAATATCCCATTTTTTGCCTTGTAAATTTTAATGTTGACAAGACAGAACTTGTCATTACTATATGGATGTGTCAGACTGCTTTTGTCTATATTGCCCATGTTTCTGTAACAAGGTGGAAGCTATCACTGGACTTCAAACTCCTATTGGCATCAGTAGGAGGTTTATGGTCCAAGACTGCAATAGTTTGCAACCTGGCTACATGGTGATGTATCTGATGAAATTCAGCCATGCTAGTTGTAGCATCCTGATTCTGTTCTTAAGATACAACCTTGGCCTTCTGCCCCTATAATGGCAATTTCCATATTCCACGTTTCTTTGTCTGTTTTCACTAACAGAAATAGAGAAAATTTGAAACAGGACATTAATCCTGTGATATTCCTCCCTTACAGACATTTCAAAGTCTTGCACATTACAGATCTTATACCTCTGTTATCCAGAAAGTCTGTGAGCTCACAGACAGATATAAATCATAGCTCTCCTCTTACTGCCCCCTCACATTGGCCAGGTCACTGGCAACTGTGTGTCATGATGATGAAATAGTTTTCTCCCTCCTCAACACACATAATCCAAAATCACAGCTGCAACCTGCTATCACTATACCACAGGTTACCAAAAAGACTACCAACAGTGGCTCTTCAGTTATTTCAGCTGTTAAGGAACTTCTCTGAAATTAAAATGGAAATGATAGAAAACTGCTGACAGAATGTGTTCATGTAAGATTTCTACCACATTTAAAGATGGAGAGGTGTGTTGTTCTGCATAAACGTTTGAAAACAATATCTTATTGACTGTAGTATTACTACTCCAAATTCCCAATAATATAGTAAGATACATCCAGGGAAGAGTGACTAAGTTTGCACACTTTTGGGTGTCAGAATAATTTATTTCTCCTCCATTTTCAGAGTATGTAAGTGAGACAGTTATTCTTGTTCCTAGTGACTGAGGTTTCTAGATTTAAAACAAATATATGACAGCAAAACTGTTAAATACAAAATAATGAGTTTTGTATTATCAGTAACGTTATCTGTAACTGATCAATCATTCACGTTGGTTGGAAATTACATTTCTAAAATTAAGCCAAATTGGACAGTATATTTCTAAACAAAGCTTTAATTCAAATCTGTAACTGTATTGGAGCAGCTCACTGCATTTAAAATACATAGAATCACACTTTCAAAAAATAAATGTTAAATTGAGCAGAATGCTTTTGGTGATGCTAAACTGAGCAAATCCAAAGCTTTCAATGCATTCCACTGTAAAACACAAGGACTTCTCTCCATTCCAGATTATTTGGCTTAAAAATGTGATTTGTATCACAATGGTATCATTGGATATTGGCACTCCTGGCTGTTAACAGCTAGACCAATTCATATTATATATTCATTATGACATTTTGACTCACAAAATTAGCCATCAGCATGCCATAAATCTTTGGTTTGATTTACTAAGGATCCTTAGCTTTTAACAGGACTATATTTAGGCTCCCTAGACAGCTCCTGTCTTGTCAGTGCTTAATGTATTTTCATCTCTTGAAAAGCAGGAGCAAAATGCAGTCAGAAGGAAGTAATTATGAAAAGTCCACCTACTGGCTATTTAAGAGCATAACTAATAACATTATTTCCGTTAGAAATATATATGAAGACAGCTCTTGGTGATGAGCCTACATGAGTAAAGCTGGCTTGCTACAAACTGAAAATAATTACAAGTAACTGATGGTAAGTTCTTCAGTGATTTGGCCAAACGCTTTCTTGATGTAAAATGCTCTATTTCAGTGAGTGAAAACTTTTGATCAGATGTGAAGTAACCAGGGGAAAAAAAATTGTAAAATGGTAGCAAGTTTTGCCACACCTCAAGTCGTGTGTCTGGGTATGGTCTCTTCACTTCAAGGAAGTACATTCAGGTGCTGGGGGGAGTCCAGAGAAGGCAACAGAGCTGGTCAAGGGTTTAGAGCTCAAGTCCTATGAAGAACAACTGAGGGATTTGGGGCTGTTTAGCCTGGAGAAAAGGAGGCTCAGGGGAGATCTGACTGCTCTCTACCTCTGCCTGAAAGAAGGCTGCAGCCAGGTGAGGATCAGCATCTTCTCCAAGGCAACCAGCGACAAAACAAGGAAATGGCCTCAAGCTGCACCAGGAGAAGTTTAGGTTGGACATCAGAAGGAGTTTCTTCTCAGGAAGGGTAATTAAACCTTGGAATGGGCTGCTCAGGGAGGCAGTGGTGTCACCATCTCTGGAGCTGTTCAAGAAATGACTACACAGCACTCAGTGCCATGGTCTAGTTGACAAGGTGGTCTTCAGCCAAAAGTTGGACTTGACCTCAAAGGTCTTTTACAATCTCATTGATTCTGTAATCCCATGGATGATATTAAGATTAAAGATTCAAAAATTATGAAAGTAAGTAAAGTGTGAAAAGAGAGAAAGGTGATAAGACTGAGCAACAAAATTCTTTGACTGAGTACATCCAATTCAGCAGATTCACTGCTTTCAGAGAGTTTGAGAAAAGAAGGATTAAAAGATTTGGGGATTAAAAACTTCCAACTGAATGCCAAATTTCAACGTTATAAAAACGAGCATATTTGGATGAATTTTTTTTTCACACATTACTAATATATTTTCTCACAAACTTGGAGTTATTTATCATTGAAACAACACTGCGAATAAATGTTAAAGGGTACAATCCATTTTAAAGTCCATTTTGAGCTTGGAGAGCAAAAGAACAAACTCATGGTCACACAAATATGAGGCAGAGTGCATGCTCCAATACAGGCGCCTCACCACAGAGGTTTATAATTTAGTCAAGGACTTACCATTTTTATTGTCAACAGATTCTATTTCTAATCCCAATTCGTGTAATATTAGCAGACATACACAGCAGTTTTGAATTCTTTACCACTAACTCTTGTTCCTAATTAGATGCAGCTACATGGAGTGGCAGTTGCCCAAGAGAATTTATGAACTTGAGATGTAATTAAACCTTTTTCATTTCTATTGTGCTCTAATGTATGATACAGAGATCAGTACACAGAAAAAAATCAGTTAGAGAAAAAAAGAAATGGAAATCTCAGCTTCTGAGGCCCAAGGGACACAGCTGAAAGGCAGGAGGTACAAATTAATTAATAGAAAGATAAATTTTCACCTGAGGATAAAGCACTGGGGACGCTGCTCCTGGAATAGCATGTGGTAAGCTCTTTCAGCACAGGAAAATATATGTGGGGGAAGTGAGGAACAGAGTTTTCCAGAGTTACTTAAATAAAGCTGGGTGACCTGAAAGATTGTAGAAAATTAAAATTACAAATATATTTTAAAACAATTATGTTTTACCCCCTTAATCTCGGGTGTGTTGTAAAGTTTTCAAAGCATTATAAACAGAATCTCTCTATGTATAGAAGTGACACCTTTACAACACCTATGAAGATCTTCATTACAGAAAACAGAGGTTTAAACACAGAAGGTCTAATTGAGATGCAAAATGAAACATAACTAGAGGATTTGACAGTACTGGTTTGTGGATTAATTAAAACAAAACCTAGTAAGCTACTTTTTAATACCTTGCATTCATAGTTTTTCAGTGTCTTGACTTGAAAGTTTCTAAAATGAGATATGAACATCCCATGAAAAGTTAAAATTTAAATCAAAGGAATAAGTTATAAACTAATTAATTTATTACATGACAGAGCAGTCTCCCACAAATCTTTCTGTAATGTAGAATAACTCCTAACACACATAGCTGGCAACACATACTGTTCTTAAAGCATAAGTAAATCCAATTATCCATTATAGAAAGCACTAATTTTTTTCCTGAGGGTACCCTGATGTATCACCCCTTTCTGTCCCATGCCTGTCTTATTTATTTAGATATTAAACTATTCAGTCCTGGGGTATCTACAACACTGTAGCTGAATGAATCCTCCATTATATGGGCTTTTTTTGTCTGGCAGCCCTCAGTCAGGACTTAGGGGTTACATGACAGAAAAAAAAAAAAAAAAAAGGAACAAACCCACGCCAATTGTCCAGGAATCATTTCAGAATGTCACAAAGTTCAAAGAAAAACCTTCACACAAGTATGGTCAGTACAAAATGTTGCAAGTTTACAGTTTTCTAACATGAACTTCAAGAATGTGTCCTAATAGGACACAAGTAAATTCTGGAGGAATGTAACAAAGCAGCATGACCACAACTCAAGCACTTCTACAGTAGCTACAATATCTTCAGAGTTGTACTTGCATGTTCCTTGTATAATGATATTATAATGTGTAGTTGTGCAGTGCATTTCCATGTAAAAATTTAATAATATTAGCATCTAGCAATTGCATTGAATTTCAGAACAAGCAAAGTACATCAGTGTCCATTAATGTGTGATTCTTTATGTCATCTCAGAGTGAATAATTGCTTATAAAATATTTCTTTTAGCAGTATTCTGTTGGAACAAAGTGTGGGTGATCAGTGCACAATAACAAAATTGTTTGTTGAGAAGTTATATACAGTATTTTTTAAAAAAATAAGGAAACAAAATGTCGCTGTTATTAAAAGATACATATGATAATATTTTCATTGCTTCATCCTTGTTCCAAAAACAGTATCCTTATCAATATGTGTTTGCATTCCTTTTATTTTTGACAGCTAACAAACTACATACCTGAAACAAAAATGCTAACTAATGAGCTACATCATATAGCATGTCAGCATTTAGTGAGGAATTGACATCATCATTTGTTATTACTTTAATCCACAGACCATCTAACACTTGGAGACTTTAACACAATATCAGCTAAGCTGCTGCAGGATACTGGAGCATTTAAAAAACAAAGTGGTTTTGCAACTGTGGTTTCTTGATCACCTGGGAAATACCTGCACAATTCACAGTAGAGTGCAGATTACAATGATGAAGTGAGAGCAATTATTATCCAAGGTGACCCAAACAGGACAAAAAGTATCTCATGATGAACTTAATTAAATAGATCTATCACAGAGAAGTAAAGATGCAGCACACATTCAGGAAACAGTTTAATACATAAATTCTTTCTCTTAACCATTCTCTCTTGGTGCACAAAATCATGTATCTAATATAAAATACATAGTGACAAGAAAAAATGCCATCATCTAAAACCTTGGGGATGATGGATGATTTCCATTTCTAGAAATAAATTCAGACTACCAACTTGGGATCTGCTGCTCCTACCATGAATGTCACAGCATTTCTTTCACTCAGATTTACTACTACAAAGCCACAAGACACAGCAAACAGTCACAAATTACAAACTGCTTACCAATTTTTTTAACCCTTTTTAAACTCTTGTAAGTTAGATAAACATATTTGTAAGTTAAATAGACATATTTGAACATTCTCTATCAGGGAGGCTGAGCTCTGTAATCTCAGTGAATCAGTGAGAAGATAAGAGAGGGGGATAAATGAACAGTTATAACCACAGTAATTTCACAATTATAAGCCACACCTGAATATAATCAGCATTTTTTATTTTTTTTTAAGTGAGGATCCATGTGCGACAAAGTAACGAGTTAGTAACAGAATTGCGCCAGCGCGGGGTTTGGTGTCAGGTGCTCAAGTTGCAAACGGTTTCCATAGACCAGCAAAGCCTTTAAAGGCAGCCCCAGGTGCTCTCCCGGCCGGCTCTCACTTCCGGGTTGGCATTTCACTGGGATTTGTCCATAGATAAGCCGCACCTGAATATAAGCCTCACGGGGGTAGGCTGGATTCTTCAATGAAAAAGGTGCGGCTTATAATCGTGAAATTACTGTAACACTCTGTCTCTAAAATGTCTGGGTGAAGATGAAGGAGACAAAACACTTGAATGTTTTCACACAACTCAATCCCCCTTGCCCAAACGCTGCCTGAGCCCAGCACAAGTCACCTCCTCATGCCTGACCCAGGGCAGTGCTCAGCTCATGCTGCACAGAGTCACCCAAAACAGTGCACAGACAGACATACTGAGTCTTGTGCACCATCCAAGGCTGGTATCTCCATGATCATGTTTTGGGTAAGGGAGTGTGAACTCAAATAACCACTGTACGAAGTATTCATCTATTCCTATAAGTTTGACTGTAGCAGAAACCACCAAGGTCATCAGGAGTTATTTTTAATCAGCCAAAAGAGCTCCTGCTCATTTAAAGCATTATTAAGATGGCTGTTTTGCCAATAAGACACATTAAAAATAGTTGTATCTGGGAAGAAGTTTTTAAGGTTTTGCTAACATACTAAAACTAAGATGCTCCCTACATAAAATAGGCATATATTTTAATTAATTTTAGGGGGTTTGATTGGTCAAAGGAACTATATGAATTGTGAAAAAATATGTGCAAACATTTAAAAAGAGAATGCTTACCATGGTAGAATAAATAGGAAGTTCCTTAAATGGGTTAACAAGCAACAGTATATCACCAATGTAGGTCTGAAAAAAAAGATTATATAATTGCTTTATTAAGTAATACATTGAATTTTTAAGGATGCTCGTGGCTTTCTTCCAAAAAGAACTCTCAGCAAAGCCTCTTAAATCTAGCAAACAACATGCTAAACATAATTAATGAATTCTGAGCTTTTAACTCCAGAGTTTGAATTTGAGATCTAAATTTACATTTCGAACAGAATTAATTAGTATTTTTGTAATAAAATTGAATTCTTCATAACTGAAAATTATGCAGAGAAAAATTGCACTACATATATTATTGGTAGATTATTTGGAAGTTAATTTGCAACTTACCACTTGCTAAACTACAAAAATGTCACAGAATCACGGAAGCTGCTGAGTTGGAAGGGGCCCACAAGGATCATCAAGTCTAACTCCTGGCATGCCTAACCACATAAACAAGCTGCTAAAGTGATTTTTTTATGGAATAGAATACATAATTTAGAAATGCTGAGCCAATACATTAAAATATGCTGCTTGAGGGGCAAGATGCAGGAATTTATACATATATAAATCTTTATGCAAGTGTTTGTGTATAGCAACATATGAGCATGCACACGGAAAAACTCTCCTGACCATATCAGAAAGAGTACACCATCTAATGATTGCATGTTTGCAAGATTGTAGTGTTTCACATTTGGGGCTGTTGATGGATAAGAGGCTGGACCTGAGCCAGCACAGTGCTGTTTGTGGCCAAAGCCAACTGTGTCCTGGGCAGCAGCACAAGCCCCATGGACAGCAGGTGAGGGAGGGGATTCTGCCCCTCTGTTCTGCCCTGGTGAGAGCTCCACTGCAGGGCTGCATCCAGCCCTGGGGTCCCAGGAAAGACATGGACCTGTTAGGACAAGATCAGGGCCATGAAGATGATCAGAGGCCTGGAGCACCTCAGCTGTGAAGATAGGCTGATAAAGCTGACATTGTTTAGCCTGGAAAAGACTCCAGGGAGAACTTGCATCAACCTTCCAATACCTAAATGGGCCAACAAGAAAGACAGGGAGGGACTCTTTATCAGGGACTGAAGTGACAGAATGAGGAGGAATGGTATTAAGCTGAAAGGGAAAATATTTAGTTTAGCTACTAGAAGAAAAATCTTAACTGTCAGGCTGATGAGGCACTAGAAGAGATTGCCCAGAGGAGCTGTGGATGCCTCATGCCAGAAATGTTCAAGGACAGGTTGGATGGGGGCTTGATTTCAACATCTTCTACTGGAAAATGTCTCTGGCTATGGCAGGAGGGTTGGAACCAGATGATCTTAAAGGTCCTTTCCAACTCAAACCATTCTGCAATTCTATGCAGTTAAGTGTAAGATTGTAGGTCACTCTTGCTGCTATGCTTTTCACTCCACATAAATAGCTGCTATATTACACTCTTAGAATGCAAAAAATGGCCAGACATCTGTCTCTGAAGAGATCAGACAGCAAAGGATCAAGTGAGAAGCTCCATTCTGATTTAAGGAGGCGGAAAATATTGTCTTTCATAATAAATGTACTGGTTTTGTTCTAAAATGCATCAATTTATTTCCCTTCTCTCACCTACCCTGATTTCACTGTTGGCTTTTCCAGTGGAATGAAACTTCATAAACCTTCAAAAAAACATGAAGCAGGAATTTTTTAGTGTTAGTGAGGATTTTGGCTTGGAATTGGGGCCCAAGGACTTCTCCTTCTAAGTCTAAGAACCAAGTCAAGATGAAAGCACTTTCAGCACTGATGCTGACACTCTACCAAAGCACAGTGGCTGCTGTCGAGCAGAATATGAGTGATTGCTGCCTACAGATTCTAAGCTAGGAGAATTCCAGAGTGGAAGATCCTTTCAGGTGAAATCTTCAGTATCCTAAAATAAAATACTTCCTCTGTGGATCTTCATAAATCCAGTTTAAGTTTTCTGGTCTCTTTGAAAGTGAGATAAAGAAAAATAAATGCCCATATAATGATTTTGATCCCTGATTCTAAACCCCAGGATTTTTTGTTACCATTAAATGCCATAGAACCTAAATCTGAAGTTCCCATAATTTCAAAGGATTTACAGCAACATAACAGTTCCCCATATTCCTTTATTCTAAAGAGTATAATCAACATACAAATTTCAGAAAAATATGCATATTTTACATTTACATTCCCCTCAGCTGTTCAGTGAGTTAGTAATAAGTTATAGGTAAGATATGGACAGAGAAAAAATTTTTTTGGTATCTAGATGATTAACATTACAATTATTTCCCTGATGCTGGAAGAAATTAATAATTAAATCTCACATGCTGAATTCTGAGCTTTTGAAATCTAAATTTCATTTACATTTCCAGTAATCATGCTTTATTAAATTAAAATAGCATTGAAAATGGAAGATACTTTTGGTAGTTTGAGAAAGATTATAAAGCATGGTGGTACAGCCCCGCCCCAACCACACTGTGATCTGAGTGACTTAAAACACTCACTCATGACAAGTGTGTTCATCAATGTCTACCAACTTACTTCCTCCATGAAAAAAACAACAAATAAACTGTATTCAAACATGTCTGAAGTGATATTCCATTGAATAATTCTCCTTTTCTTATACAAACTTGAGGAGTTGCAGGGCTTATACACAAACGCGTGCCCTCATCCATTTAAAACTAGTAATGAGTTCAGGGCAGGTTACTGTCTAGAAGTTATGATAGTAATCCTATTTTTCCTATTCTCTCTTTGGTCTTTTTGAAAGCTTACTATTAATAGGTGAATAGCAACTCACATATATCTGATTATTGTTGAAACGCTTCTGAATCTCGTAAAGCAGGCTGCTGTCTGTCAGCTCACTCAGAGAAGCCAGGTCATCATTTGGAGCTGGAGGCATTAGCTTGATCTAGAAAACACAGATTAGAGAAATGAACTTCACAATGAATCACTCTGTACCATAATGTTCTAACTTACAGTATAAACCAAGAACACCAGAATTTATGAAGGAAAAATGCATTAGGAAACTGGAAAGTTGTCCCTCCCAAATAAATCCACATCGTTACTCTTTATCAAGGAGTTTATATTCTTCAATATAAAAATTATTCTCAATGTTATGGTGCATAACTGCATGATACAGAACACAACAAAGTGCCATTTGCAATCCTTAAACCCATAAAGAATCTCAGATCATATGCAGTGTTCCTGCTCTCTTCCTTAAATGTTTATAGCAGAAGAAATCAAGAAATCTGTTTGTGGACTTGTAAAGTATTTGTTGCAGTATTTGACAAAGCTCTCACATCACTCTTTATCATATGGGATTCACAATTGTACTGGAATTTTTCTTGCAGAGTAGAAGTAAGTTAGTAAGAAATTGGAAATGTGTTGTTATGGAAACCAGAAGAAAACCAGAAGAGTCCACTTTAGCCAAAATGGGGAGTGAAATTGCTTAACAATTGCTTAAATTAGGGTGAATAATATAAACTCTGCAAGGGTAAGTAAAAACATCATGAAACAAAAAAAGACTGAGACAAGAGACAAAAGAAGAAAGAATCAGTGATAATGGAAATTTGATTAAAACAAAATAAACACTGATAAATTAAGCAGTGTGCTTATAAGTAATGCTCTACACTTAAAATGTAGTTTGATTCATTTTTTTATGTCAGCAAAATACCTAGAAACAGAAAATTCTCACACAAAGGGCAATAGAATTAAGTAGTTTGTTCAGAGTTTATTATAATAACTCAGGATCTATTTTGAGAATGGACAAGCAAGATGAAACTACTTTGTTTTGCTTAAAATGAAGGCTCAGGAGAAAAGCAGACACTTCCCTTTTTTGGGGAGTACCTCAGCACCTTCCATTTTTGTCAGTGACAGGGGATCAACGGCAGAAGCAGACTGGGAGGTCCTGGAGGGAACAGGGAGCATGCTTCTGTCATGGGGGAGAGCCCAAAGACCATGGATACCTGTGTTTAGAAGTGGGGACCTGACACAGAACTTCTAAGCTGCAACTCCGTTGCCAAAGGTTCAAGGCTGAGTTCAGAAAACCTGATACTCTGATTTCACTCCCTGTGAAATGTATGTCTACCTATTGGAGAGGTTTGCTCCTCATCCTGTTGAAGTGAATGAAGATTCCTCTGTCACACAGAAGATGGCATTTCTTGCTCTTTTTGTTTTTAATGATGGCAGCTGGATGTACAGCTGACTAGAAAACAAGAATTCCACTTGGCAAAACAAAAAATGAAATTACAGTAATTTCACAATTATAAGCCGCATGTCCTGGTAGCCAGGTAGACCACGGGATTTGTCCATATAGAAGCTGCACCTGAATATAAGCCGCAGGTTTTTTTCTTTTTCTTTTTTTTTTTAAGCCAGGATCCATGTGTGACAAAGTAACGAGTTAGTAACAGAATCATGCCAACGCGGGGTTTGGTGTCAGGTGCTCAAGTTGCAACAGTTTTCATAGACCAGCGAAGCCTTTAAAGGCAGCCCCAGGTGCCCTTCCAGCCGGCTCTCACTTCTGGGTTGGCATTTCCCTGGGATTTGTCCATAGATAAGCCGCACCTAAATATAAGCCACACTACTGGGGTAGGCTGGATTCTTCAATGAAAAAGGTGGGGCTTATAATCGTGAAATTATTGTACATTTTGGCATTTGCCTTTGATGATATACATTGGAATAGGAAAAAAAAAGCAAAAGAATTCCAAGAAGATTTTTAAGTGTATTGTAATGAGAGAGCAGAGAGACAAGTGTGTGGCCTCCTTTCCTTAACAGTGTGCTCACCTGGCATGCAGGAACAAAACAGGCATTGGTCTTCACTGCACTCCCTTGAGTGCTATCAAAACTTAGAACATCTGTGCCAGAGAATGAGCTTCTTTTAATCTACCTCTAGGTTAAACCTCTGCTGTGTGTTTAAAAATAAAAGCAAGGTTTGGATAAAAGTACTGCTCTGGGATTCTCCATATTTTCTGAAGTTTTTAGCACACTTCCTTATACATTCCTGGTTCCTATCAGCTAGCACTCATGCAGATGAAACCTGGATGTCATTCAGCTCAAATGACAATGATAATTTCCCATAGGTTATTTGGGCATAGCCCCATCTCTAGAGGGAGAAAAATTTTGCCTTGCAGGTGTGTATGGATTCTTTCCACACAGCCCTAGGCCAGCAAACAGGCACTGGCTTGCATTTATTTCATAATCTAGGCACGGCCAAAAATCCTCATTCTGTAGGTATGGTTAGAAATGTGAAGTGCACAGTAAAATAAAAGTTTTCAATCCTTTTTTACAAAGTTTAGGATTTGGTGTTTCAGCATTTTCTACCTGACTCATTGCATCAAATTTCATTGTTCAACAAGCAAGTAATCAAATAGAAATAAGAAACACTAAATCCCTTAAACTCACAACTGATTTAACAGTAAACCTTATGTACATTATTAATATCTTATTTACAGGCACCTTCAACTTCCATTGTCATCTACTTTTCTGAGCATACAGATGTGGTTTTTAAATTAATGTATCAAATGGCTATCATTCTAATTGCATGATGTGTATATTATGAGACATAAAAGAAAAATAGCCATACATACAGCATAAATTCCAATACAAGTATGCGTCTGGGAGTGACTAGTTTTTAGATTTTTGTAATGCTTAGAATAAAGATTTCTATTTATTCTATTTAATTACATACACTTAACAACATTCAGAAACTGCTCATATAAGTCTTTAGTTATATCTAGTTTTATAGTTATATATATTAAATAGTTACATATATATATATATAAAATTTAGTTATATTTTTTTTGCATACTTGTGTCACTGAAATATATATATACTTCCCAGCTCTTATGTGTAATATTATGTTATGCACAGCTAAGCCTGGTCTGTGTCATAACTGATACAGGAAAATTCAAAAGGGCATCAGGGGATACTCCATCACACACTTCACGTAGCAAGCAATACATAAACAAGAAACATAAGACAATTTTAATTTTTTTTTAAGATGCAATTAAGAGAAATAAAATATTTAATTTCTATTTATTTGCAGCATATAACATTTAATTCAATTCCAAGCCATAATTTCAATCTGCTATTAAAAAATATCCTTCCCAGATGAGAGGAAGAGAAATTGAGGATATGGTAAAATTCTGGAAATTATTCATACTACTTTCTTTGTTTGACAGTACAGATCCTGACATTACTAATGATCAAAGAACATCTTTTACCTAGGAAAAAAAGCAAAAGCTGATACAAGCCAAGAGAGGTCCAGAATGTTTTATTGAAGCAGTCACTTCATCCCCATCTCCTATACTTCAAGTAATAAAAATATCCATGGCAAATAATATTTTCTTAAGGCACTTTTTGATACTTTCTGCAATTAAAAAAACCTAAAGCAACATATAAATTTGAACAGTTATTTCTTTCCAAACCAAAAATGTCACAGGGTTTTCTATTAAAAATGCATGTCTGAAATGTGCTAGGATGAAATTTTTCTTTTTGATCCTTCAATAAAAGCCTAATCAGCATGCCATACTGCCTAGGAATGTGTGGTATTTCTGACATAAAGCCTATGAAATATCCTCCTGATATATTTAAATAATATATGAACATAAAATCCAAATAATGACTCCGCACAACCTACTGAAAAATTAAACAGAACATGATTACTTTGCGTGTAGTTTGAATGCAACTGGTAAGAATAAAAGACAACTCATTAGAATTAGGATATCCAAAAGGCAGGAACAGCAGGAAGGGGTTGTTCAAAGATTTCCTTTGGTTTCACCATTAAAAAAAAACTTTACTTCCCAGGTTGTGAAATTAAATAATGATAATAATGATAATAAAAAGTGTTAAATGGATAAATTTCATCTTTGAAAACTAAGGTTTAAATATTACTAAGACAAACACAGATAGGATACATATTTACCTACAGTTCATAATGCATGGCAAGTAGTAGAGAATACAATCCCTCTACTTCCAGGATCACCATTACACCAAAAGAAAAAAAAAATTACATATTTTAATTTGACAAAATCTAAAGACTCTTTACTTTCCTGAAATTTAACTGTTTCCTGAAGTGATTAGAGTAGTTTTCTCTCTTTCCTTCATAGGAGCTAAAACTCCTAAAGGCCTTGCCAACTGAAAAGTTGTATTAATTCTTTTCTAACACAATCAGTCATATAAAAACCCACCAAAATAGCATCATTTATAACCTATCCCCTGTTAATGATAATTTCTCAGGCAAGACTCTTTCCTAATCTTCCATGCTAGGGAACATCACTCCAAATTCAGCAACTTCAGATACTTTTCTTGTTTTCCCTGTTTTTTCTTAAAAAAAAACAAACACAGGATATACACTCCTAACTTGTTTAGAGCAGAATTTCAGACTGTTTCCTGCAAAAATTTCTCAAATAAAAGAGCTAGAAGAGATTCACCTTTAAATCTGCTCTTTTGTATTTGAATTATAACTATTGTAGGAAGTTCCACTGTAGTATGATGAAACAAGAGTGCTTTTGAAAATCTGTCCTGGAACCCTGAGGAGACTCAAAGTCATGGTGGAGAATGAAATTATCAGCATAAAGACTTCTGTTTGCTCATTTTCACCTGGAAGATTAGCTGTTCTTATTCCAATCTGTTTCTGTGTACTAGTGCATGAACTACAATGCAAAAGCTTAGCTTAGAGATAATGAAAACCTGAATGATTTTGGCTAGGCTTACATCAAAAGAGAATCAGGCAGAAAGAAGTATCTGTGCTCTTGTACACACTTCTGTTGAACATCTAGAAGCAAGCAATAGTCTTGGCAAGAGCATAAGCTAAATATTCCCCTCTCTTTTCCCTACAATTATGAGAGGATTCCTCCTTAAAGGGTTGCAAGCATTTACTTTTCTGACCAGCAGTGCTTGTCCCTTGGAATGACAGTTTCCATATAATCACATCAGTCAACAACATCAGAAGCTGCATGACATGAAAACAAGATGTAAGCCAAGTGCAAAACATGTTGTGATATCCTCTGACTGGATAGGGAACCAAGCACTCCATGGGATACCAAAGCTGAAGTTCTTTCCCAGACTGACTCATATCATTTACATATGGATGCACTGATTGGTCTCATATGATCAAGCCATTCCTCTGAAACACATCCAAATAAAAAGCAGTGGAGTATGCATTCTTCAGACAGAGATGCAGTTTTTTTAACTGAATGTGGCTTAAATCAAACCAATATCTTGCTCCTTTTTTATGCTTCAAATTCACAGTAAATTATTTTTACTGGAAATACTCCCCTCCCCTATCCCCTTGATTCTAAAGTAGATTTTTCTTAAATGGCAAAATATTTCTGGAATATGTTTCCCAAATGTATGTAGCAGAAAACAAACCACCTTTGTATCACAAGAAAGTCCAAACAAAACAAAAATGAAACCAAACCAAGCCAAACACACAGAAAAACCTGTGGAAAAAAAGGAAGTCCTAAACATTCAAACCTGCTAGATTTATAAGTGACAGATAATTGCCTCCTTTTGCATTCATCTTGTATACTGAATGAGATTGTCCTCCTGTGGAGAAAACTGCAAAGTGTATACAAACAATCAGTGCTGATAATCTAATGCATTACCACAAGAAAGGGAGTTAACACTGCAGCTGTAAATCTGGCAATTCCTAGCTTTGAATTACAGTCACTCACTATGCAACTTGATATTTTTTAGACATTATTTTTGTCTTTTCAGTCTCCCAGGTTGCGTTTGTTTTGTAACTCGAAGTTTGAGACAAGTGCCCACTCTAGGCAGCGCCAGCAGCTGTCCCTCCTCTGTTGTGATCCCTGAGCAGAGTTTGAGGGGCTCTGAGCCCTCCCCACAGCCCCTGAGCTGCCACCAGTAGCTGCAGAAAGCAGCTGTTCAATTTGCAGAGGAAACTGCAGGGAGTGATCAAGGTGACAATGCTCCACAGTGCAAATGGTATTGCTGTATTGCCAAGGAAAAAAATACAGTAGTTTCACGATTATAAGCCGCACCTGATTATAAGCCTCACCTCCCGGTAGACCACGGGATTTGTCCACATATAAGCCGCACCTGAATATAAGCTGCACCTTTTTTTTTTTTTTTAAAGTGAGGATCCATGTGTAACAAAGTAACAAATTAGTAATAGAATCACTGCCAGCCAGGTTTGGTGTCAGGTGCTCAAGTTGCAACAGTTTTCATAGACCAGCAAAGCGTTTAAAGGCAGCCCCAGGTGCCCTCCCTGGCCGGCTCCCACTTCAGGTTGGCATTTTGCTGGGATTTGTCCATAGATAAGCCGCACCTGAATATAAGCCGCACTACTGAGGTAGGCTGGATTCTTCAATGAAAAAGGTGCGGCTTATAATCATGAAATTACTGTACTTCATTAAGTTACAATTTCCAGACCTAAGCACTAATGAAGATTTCAAGACACTGCATGCTGTTACCTGCTCAAGTTTGGCTGTGGTGTTCACTGTGATATTTTCAGATGCACTCTCTTGAGATTGCTGCTTGCACAAGCCTTTAGCTGCATCTTTGAACATGGTATCTTTCTCCAGCAAACTGTCTTGCTTGGCAATCGGTAAGGCCAGGGGATTGCTACAAAGAGAATCAATAAAGCAATTAGACTCCCACTGAACATGACAGACGATCGAATATGGGTGGCACAAGAACAGAACTGAGATACAACTCAGGGCTGAAACACAAGCTTCTGGTCCAAGTACTAAAAAGAAATTGGTGAAAAATAAACTGTTCACATAGGCTGCTCTGCTCCCAAAGACACAGAGTAATCTATTTAAATTTAAAATTCACCTTTATTTATGTCTTTTCTGAAGCAAAATTGAGCAAGACAAAGAGAATATGCATGAGTCTGCTTTTAACAGCCCTAGGTTGGCAAATCAATAGCCAATTTTGCAACTGAATTTAAAAAGCACAGTTAAATTGCACAATACCATTTTGAAAAATAATATGCTTAAATGTCAAAATGCATATATTGCTATTGCAGTTATTAAAATTAAATTCCATCATTTTTTAGCTTACTTTTAATCCAGCAATATCCGAGATGCATTTTATGACAAGAAGCTGCTCTGAATTTGTGCTAAATTAAAAATAACCAACCAAAAAAGAAAGCAAATAGCAGACTCCTAAAATTACTCAAACAATGTGCAATACTCTTCATCCACATAAAAGATAAACTATTCTTATACACATGGAGTTGTTTTCCCTATTGGCACTTCAGACAATATGGCACTTCTGAAAAATAATAATGCCAAAATCTTGGATGATTTTTCAGAGTTGTACATCCAAGGAATTAGGGAGGTATCAGCTGCAGGAGTTGAGAATACAAATATCTTAAAAAATAATTGTCTGGATTCTGACAGTGCAAATGAGACAATCTCATGGAGAGTACATCAGCTCCTTGCCAAAATGCATACATAATTTCTTTGAAAGGAAATGTGGACTCAATATGGGAATGTGGGAATAGCTCATTTCACTATGGAATAAAGCCCAAACTTAGTTAAAATAAATCTCATATTTACTCTAAGTTACTTGAGATTAATCACTGATTATAAAAAAAATCCCCAAACACATGATTATTCAGTTAACTCTAATGAATACTCATAGCTAACACTGATAGCAACCCATGATAAGAGCTACTCTTGGAAACAGAACTAAAAAATCACCACATAATACAGAACTGAAATACACACAATTTTAGAAATAAAGAATAAAACACCTTCTAGACATAATTCATTGAATAACAAGATGAAGTCCATTCCCACTGAATTGATTGATTGAACTGCAGAACATAACTTGGCAATTAGAATAAGACATATCAATAATTAGATTGTAGAAGAAATTAAACACCTCTGACACAAACATAAATGAGTAATATTAATTCACATTTTACCCAGACCCAGAATTAAACAAAATATAATTAAATATGAAGTTTTTTGAGTAGCCTTTTGCTACTGACCAATGCTGCTCAAATTTCTTTAATCACAGACAAAGAAAGATTTTAAGAAAAGCAAAAGCAAAATTCAAGTATTAAAAACCAAAGCACTGCCTCATATCTTTCTTAATATTCATGTGATACTTCTTTTAAATTGTGAAGATCTAGGATTTTTTTTGCTGTCAAGTTGAGCACATTAGAAACACCCCTTAAAATTCATCTATAAACTCCTCACAACCAAGTAAACCTTTCAGATGTCCCAAAGGAGAAGTAGGATGGCAATCACAGCAAAGTGTTTGGGAAAATGGGTGCCTACTGTTTTGACATTTTTGAACTTAGGAGGACAATAATAACCTAATTTAACAGGCACATTTAATGTACTGATGTACATAAGAATAGTCTTTAAATGGAGTACAGTAATTTCACGACTATAAGGTGCACCCTTTTGACTAAAATTTTGATCAAAACCCAGAAGTGTGCCTTATAATCTGGTGCGCCCTATATATGGGCAAAGTTTGGAAATTCACCAACCCGGAAGTGTGAACCGTGCCGCAGCAGCTGTGAGCCAAGCCGAGCCGCGGTAGCCGGTGCTGGGGGCGGGCGGGAGTGCCGGGGCCCGCGGCATGGGGAAGGCGCCTGGGGCTGCGTTTAAAGGCCACGCTGATCTGTGAAAAATGTTTGCAAATTGAGCACCTGCCAGTAAACCCTGCGATCGAACGATTCTGTTACTAATTTGTTACTTTGTTGCGCGGATTCTCACTGCAAAAAAAATGTGTGCCTTATAGTCTGGTGCGCCTTATATCTGTACAAAAGTTCAGTAATTTGCCGACAACCCAGAGGTGCACCTTATAATCCAGTGTGTCTTATAGTTGTGAAATTACTGTACATTTATGAGATTTTAATAGGACTTCATGTGATGGAAAGGATGATATATAATGCATATTAAAACAAAAATGTGAATGATTCTGTGAAAGAAAAAAACATACTGAAATTACTCCAACAGTTCATTATGACTCTGGTTCAAGAGGACACTATGAAAAATAAACCAAAATAAAATGTTTCCAGAAAACACTGGCTTCTTGGAGAAGCATTTCTGTTAATCACAAGATTAAATTGAGCAATGTCTCTGAAAGCTCAACTATAGAAAAGTGCAAGGGAAGATTTTATGTTAAT
Organism: Sialia sialis; assembly: GCA_009812075.1. Classification (NCBI taxonomy): domain Eukaryota; kingdom Metazoa; phylum Chordata; class Aves; order Passeriformes; family Turdidae; genus Sialia; species Sialia sialis. The sequence continues at coordinate 68,774,385 of VRYO01002772.1, forward strand.
GTAGATAGGTATATTGCATGAACTATCTTATTTTATGAAAATTAGTGGATAATTAATGGATAATTATTAAGTAATTATCCACAAAGGAAGACTTATGCCAAAATAATGTTGCACAGTAGAAGAAAGAATTGTTATCAAGGGTAATACTATTTTAACATGATAGGACTTTCTACCTGCCTATCCAACTGGAAAAATATCGAATGTTATATGGAGGAATAATGATTTTAATTGTAGGCAAAGAAGCCTTTACATATGGAATTAATTTGAAGAATTGTGTATTTTTATTGGACATTCTTTAGATAAAGTGAGATGGTTTTCAATAAGATGCCATTCTCTAACATGTCATTTAAAGAAAAAAATAAATCATATGAAACGTGAGAACTGACAATCAAATAATTGGAAGTTTCATCATCAATACTGGAAGCACTTAGGCACTTTCTAATTTGATAAGAGAATTATATCAAGACAGTATCTGCAATAATATTTTCATGGGCCCTTGAGCTTATAGCTTTTGTTGGAGAAAATTTCTGTAATCCTTCCAAAGGTGATTCTGAGATGCTTCAAACAATTTCTAAGCCAGTCAACTCCTTTAAAGTGCATAACCTCTGAAATTTCAGTCTAAGAAACTTCTTAAAGTTACATAAAAGAAACTTCAGAATAGATTAAATATTAGAAAATGTTTGAAAACACTAGAATAATTAAAATACAAGTACTACATAAATGGGAAAGAATTGAAATGTAAGAAAAATTTAGTCTCTTTTCTGTTTTGCTCTAATTCACATTCTTGTGCTGATTTTGAAACACATCTCCACTACAATTAATATTGACTTATACGTGCATCAGAAAATATATGATGTTATTAAGATAGCATTACTTTGAGAGTAAGTTCTTTATTTTTTAGTATTTTTCACTACCTAAATGACTGCACTATCTGCACATGTACTGGAGTAGAAGAACAGTGATCAATGTGACCATAGCATGAGGCTGAAGTCACTTTCAAACAGATATGGCCAATTTAAGGCTCTGAACTGTAAGCTATGTCAATTAATGTATTCTGTGCTGGTATTTTTGCCTGTGGAGTAACAAACTTTCTTCTGACTGTACCATTAGAATTAAAACTGGCAAAACTTTCCAGCACAGTCCTTAAGTTTGCTGCACTGGTCAACCTTCAAGCAACTTCATGACATTACCAAAATTCTGTCCTTCAGTCAATTTATTTGGTCAGTTATGACCACAGAACTATGCTGGAGCAGGTATGGCCTCAAAAGCATAAGCAAAGAGCAAGACAAGAGAAGTGACAAAGAGAAATAACTGCAACCCTACCCTGTGCCACCCACACCTCGCTGATGAGATTGAGTGCAATGCAGAGGGCCAGGTTTGCTTGCTAACAGCATATTTCAAATATACTGACTAGTAAATTTTGTTTCCTCTACCTGAGCAGAGGCTGACTTTCAATTCACCTCTTCACAGTGCTCTTCCAGAAATCAATGCTGTAATTCAAATTTGAACCAGCAATAATAGGTTTGCTGACAGAACATATGCTATTTATAATTGTTTGTTCATAATTTTCGAGTCTGTTTTTGGATACTGTTTTCTTCTGAGAAATAGCCAAAAGAAATATGGCCACAACATAGAGTTACTAGGAGCAATTTTAAAAGTTTCCAGCTCAGAATACTTTCTTACATCAGGAGAGTTGTTGAAGAATAGATGCAATAAAGAATAAAGAAAAGGTACATGTGAATTATTATTGTGTACTCTCTTCAGCATTAGAAAATCGGTTTGGTGCACAAGAACAGCACAGATATTTATCTTCAACCTAGAAAATTACACATCTCTCTACAGACTTTTAACAGAGCATAAAGGATGAAACTTTGAAACATCAGTCATTGGGAAAAAAAAAGTTGAAACTAGTCATCTGGGCCGCCTCTCTAAGAGCCAGCATGGAGTCACTCTGGAGGAAAATACACCATATCTTAAGAATATGTCTACTATCATTTGGAATAATACCTCTCTGCAAGGATTTGAGTTTCACAATTATAAGCATGATACTAT
>VRYO01002772.1:68785581-68830553 GCA_009812075.1 Sialia sialis
AAATTACTGTAATTAAGAGACTGGAGCACCACATGTAGGAGGAAAATCCAGAAGAGCTGGAATTCTTCAACCTGGAGAAACAAAGGTTCAGGGGAATCTATCCACAGTGGTAAATACCTGAAGGGAGGGTATAAAGATGACAGAGACAAGCTCTTTTCAGTGGTGCCTAGTGACAGGTCAGGAGGGTACTGAAGCATCTGCCTGGCATAAATAGATTGAGGGAGCTGAGCCTGTTCAGTCTGAAGAAAAGATGATTGGGAGGGGACCACATGAATTTCTGTCAGTATCTGAAGGGAGGCTGTCAAGAGAATAGAGCCAGGCTCTGCTCCACCATTCTGAGCAACAGGACAAAAGGCATTGGGCAGAAACTGATTCACGAGAAGTTTCACCTGAACATGAGGAGTAACTTCTTTACGTGCAGGTGAACCTGCACTGGAACCAATCACCCAGAGAGGCTGTGGAGTGTCCCTCACTGGAGATATTAAAGAACTGCCTGGACATAATCCTGTGCCCTGTGCTCTGGGGTAATCCTGCTTGAGCAGGGGCTTTGGACCATATGAGCCACTGTTGTCCCTACCAACCTTACCCCTTCTGTGATTCTGTGACATAAGGCGGCACAACTAAATTTATTGCAATATGTACATTCTAGAGCCTCCAAGGACAATTGCCCTGTGCCAAAAAAGAGGCTAAGTTTTACCACACTTTAAATGTTACCAAAAGAAACCCAAACCAATGCTGAGTTTCATAAAACAAAGGCTTAGGAGCACCAGCGTTGGCAAGATTTCAAGGCCTCTTGCCACAGATAAGTGACTGCAGTGACAGAGTAGGAAATATGGGGCATGAAGGAGTGACAGAGAGTAGTGGCACACAGAGATTCCTCAGGAATTTCCCCATGCACTTAAGGCTGCAAAGGCATCTCAAAACTGCTCTCAAACCATGCTATTTTTTACTGATAATTAATTAGCTGGAGAGCAGATTAAGTACTCCTGAAAAGTGTCTTCCTCTCTTGCCTGATCAGATATTTTCCTTTGAAGCCATATACAGGACATTAGATATGTACCAGCATTTGCAAAGGATAAACTGCTGGCTCTGCCTGAGCTTTTAGCTCTTATTATCCAAGTCCCAGTCCCAGAGCCACTAACTCAGAGCATTTATTCTCTTTTCTTTACCATCAGAGGGATACCTGTACAAGTCCCAAATTCAGAAAGCTGGGTTTTATGCTAATGTCCTCATGTGCTGTTTTGCACAGCAATGAATATGCATTGTTCAATTTGCATGAACCCCCAACAGTAAATTCCCTCAGTCTTTCACTTTTCTTTCCTGCCAACACCAATATTTCTCTCCACTTCTCCACTCCTCTCTGTTTAAACATTGGACATTTTCTACAATCCCTAAGTCACCATCAACTTTTTAGTTCCTAACCTCCTTCTCCATTTTTTATTTCCCAGGTACTTCTTATCCACTCCTCAGTTCTCTCTGCCTAAGTCCTCATCACCTTCTTCCTGCAGTTTTGTTCTGCCTGCTGTCACTTCTCAGGTTATCACTTAGTTTTTTGTGAATATGAGCCCCGTTATGTGCTCATCCATAGTGAGAAAAAAATGTACAATAAGAAACTAGTGGAACAACAAACTTAAATCAAAATCAGTATTTTTTTTACCACCAATTTCTCACTCACTATTATGCGAAATATAGTAAAATCACCAAGTATTATTTTAATATCAAAGGTGTAAGTTCACTAAACACAACAAAACCTCAGGACAGTACACAAGAAATACCACTGGTTACACCATTATAATCTGCAGTCTTCACCACTGAGTAAGATGACCTATCTCTGCACTCATAAGGACCAGTTTTCTATTGCTCATATGTCTAAAATTTATCTTACTGGATTGAAAAGTACATGTTTACCTGTGTGATTTTTGTTAGGCAGTTTGCTAGGACTGCTGCCTGTGAAGGCTTATGATTTTTATTAATTTTTTAGACAGAAAAACAGAACAACCAAAAATGAAGCACTTTTAGTAGCCAGGAATGGAAAAATATTTTACTTGTCCTTGTGAGCTCCAGTGTTTATATGATTTGAAAACTTCTATAAGGTAGAATATTAATTTCATAGGCTGAGAATATTCTTTTTGTTGTCTGCTTGGAATAATCATCAAAACTTAGCCAAGTTTCAAAACCTTGAAAAAATCAGCAACCCAATGCTTGCAAGACAGTTTTTTTATTATAGTGGATAAATCAGGGAGGCCCCTTTAGCTAGTAGAGTCCACTGTAGGCCCATGTTCATAGAACCAGTAACAGCTGCTCCATTTAAATATACAGTTGGATGTTCAAAAGATTTGCAATAAAAGGAATGAAAATCAGGGAAGCAGTTTCCATTTTTATTAGTACTCTTATTATTATAACAATTACTACGCTTCTGTGACAGAAGTGCTGCAGTTTAATGCTAACCATATATTGCATAGATTGAATAAATAAGATCAGGTAAGTCATGGAGCAATATAACTCCTTAAAATAACACTGGAGACTATTTAACTAATTAAATGGAGTGATGATAGGCACTTTAGCAAGTATCAAGGACATAAAGAAGAAAAATGTAGGTTAGGAACCTTACTCCCAGGGAGTGAAACAAATTCCAAGACTGACTCCCAATTAGGGAGTAAGGTAACTATTAAACCATTAGAGTTCCTGAGAACTGAGCTTCTAAGATCATGTATTTGTTCTCCATTACATAATAGTATGCCTTAGATAATTGTGTGTCCTTTAAAGACAAAATTTCATAGGTAAAGCCCTAAAAAAAGAGCAACAGTGTTCAGAGGCTAAAGAGCATTTCCTCTAAACATAGGAAATGATGTCTGCAACTCCTTACTTATCTCCCTTCTTAATACAGTGTAGACAAGGAAGACTTTTTTTTCCTATTTGAGTGCAGAGAAAAGGGGACCATAACCAACTGTGGTCAGCAAAGTGGAACAGATTAGAAAAAGTAGGTTGTGGGAATAAGACTAGCAGCAGGGTAGAAAGCATTGAGGGGAAGTGTGTGGAAATGGAAGAGAGCATAGATAAAAAGCTGGAATCTGGAACTAAACAGCATGAAATAAATGAAGTGAAAGGGAAGAAGAGAAATGTGGCAAGGAGCCAGGATGTAGGTAAAGACAGCCTAATCAGAAAAATGAAAGAAGAAAGTGACAAGTGAGGAAAAAATCACTGAGATTGAACAGGGGAGATTGGGACTGTAAACAAGTGGGACAGAAGGGCAGGAAGGTTGGCATGAAGTCAAAGTAGAAAAAAAATAAAAGTCTGGATGAAAACCAGGGAAAGGAGGAGGAGCAGAAGCTGACTGGGTAAGGAATAAGGATTTAGATAAATCATGTAAGGAAAGGACATGAAGCCAGGCAAAGGAATCAGACAATAAGGCAATAGAATAAGGACAAGAATGGAACAGACTGGAGGCAGTGGGACAAGTAAGGCTAAATGTGGGAGGAGTGAACTACAAACACTGTGTCTGTTCAGGCACAGAGCCTGGAATGTAACACAAGCTCCCCAGGTGTCACCACTACCTTTCTGCAATCAGCAAGTTTAACCTATATGGTCTAAGAGGATGCCTTTTAAATCTCTGGAACAGTTCCAGCAAAAAAAGGGAAGCCTAATGCCATTTTCAGCTATTAAAGCAAATGCCAAAGTCACTTAAATGGTTTTCTACAGCTGATGTAAAAACTTAAACAGTAATTACTTCAAGACTGATAACCTACATTTCTATTTTACAATCCACCAGGAAATTAGACAGAGAAAAAATAAAACAAATCAAGGAAAATATGTTGTGATCTTGTGATCACATAATCAGATGCTAGTTATGGGCCTGCAAGTTATATATTTTTATTACAGAGAAGATCCTAAATCCGCCACTTCTCTAAGTTTGTGCCTGAAAAGCCTTGTTAAACTTCTTTTTTCACATTTGCCTCTCATATATGAAAGTCACTATAAATGGTATTTTAAGGAAAAAAAAATTTATATTGATTGGAGAGATCCTGCAATAACTAAGTATATAATGTAGACTATGCATACCTCCGTTTTAAAAGCATACATATAAACAATAGCAATTTTATACTAATTTTGTACATTGAGATTTTTTTCCTAGTCTGTATATGAAATTCAAACTCTTTTCTTATCATTTGGTGTTGTGTGAATCTAGGATTCCTTGCCTTATGTTCTCTGCCCACAATTAGCATTTGAATCATTTATGGAAATCTTGTGAATATATTGAGAGTGAAAAAAAAGATTTCACAAGCAGAAATCCCAAAGTGGGCTTTCTGTTTGAGGAAACTGAGTGTAATTTGATCTGAAGGGAAATACAGCTCTTCTACCTGAGTACAACCACATATGCCAAACATGAACAAGAAGACTGAAGAAAAAAGTGTGAGAGATGTCTGGATAAAACATTCTCTAGAGGATTTTCTGACCATAAATGAAAGACTCCAACAACTTGACAGGGAAAATATTTATTCCCTGAGTGACTATAATGTATTCTTTTTGAAACACTAAACAAGAACCTCCTTCTTTAGGCTCTTCTCACTAAAAACATTTGTGGAGTGTGGTTGCAGAAGTTCTGAAGTATCATTTCCCACAGTCTGTTCATATATACATGTACACTGAAGCAAATTCTAACAGATGTGGTTGGTTTTTTTGTTTGTGTGGGGTTTTTTTGGTTTTTTGTTTGTTTTTTTTTAGCTCAATGTGCACTTAAAGAAAAAAATAATCTACAGGTAACAGTTGAGTCAGATGATTAATCTGTTTTGGTAACAATGAGCAGATTCATTAAGAGGATGTATTCTCTGAGACTTCAGCAAGGAGCAGAGTCCCTTTTACAATCTGAAAGAAATTATGTGTTTTGATGAACTGACTAATCAGAGGGGTATGATTCAGACCAACCAAATGTGTATAAGGGAGACTAGACAGACAGAATGACAATTTCACACATTTGAAAATGACACAGGACGTATATAATTTGCTAAGAAACATGAGGTAGGCATCTGATATCTATTTTTTTTAATTTATGTGGGATATTTCCAATTTATATTGGAAGAAATTCTCACTAGTATAGGAGTTGCAGAGACCCAGTCAGCAGTTGAATAAATGTTATATCTGTTTTTTATTTTTTACATCATGAAACCCTTCAAACCTCAAAGCCAGAAGCTAAATCTGTCTTGTTAAGTAAGAGAGTGCAATAGAGCAAGCTTAAGTATCCCTTATAATCCACACTGCTTAACTGTTAGCTCTCCTCCTGACTCTCCTTTGCACCACTCCAACCAGCTCTCTACAAACATGACTAATCTCCTACAGAGGAAACTAGCTCTAAACAATGTGAATGTGAGCCAGGCTGTTTTGCATGGCTTAATCCCTCGTCCTCTTTTATGTAGTGATTTAACAGTTTAGACACAGGCATCATCCCACAAGGATGAAATTTTGGGAGAGGTAGTGTTTAAGCTACTGCAGAGTCAGCTCTGACCTGAATGTCTCTGATAGCTGCTTGAAAGGTGACATTTCTGTGATAAACAACAAAGAAACAGCTTGTGCCTGGGAGTTGTGCCAAAGTACCCAAGGCAAATATCAGAGCTGCAGTCTATTCCCACCATGGGGAGGGCAAGTGTGCGCTCTCCTGATCACAGCAGCTGGAAGCTATCCAGCAGGGACAGCACTACCAATGCCAGATTACTAGCTGTCCACAAAGTGATTGCTGAGCTAAATTCAAATTAAGGGGCCAGCCTGAGGAATACAAGTGGCCCTTCTGCAGCTGGCACCGGTGCCAGCACGGGCAGGGTGGTACCCGAGGGAGGACGTGCCCTGCGCTGGTGTGCACAGACAGCAACCACAAATACACCAGCACTGCCCCTGCCACCTGACAGGGAGACAAAGGAGCCCCAGCTGCCATCAGAAACAGGGCTGAAAATGTCTGTGTCCAAAAGACCCCGTTAAATTTACATAGGCACCCCTAACATATTCTAATTTCTTGAGGCTATCTTTGTTGCATTAAAAATCTTATTTTGAAGAGGCTTTGGGTGTCACAGATGCAGATTTGGATGTGTGTTGTAGAGATTATTATTTTCCATCATTTTATTAGGACAAAACGATTAACATAAGCAACTGTGATCTTAATACCAGAATAATATATTTTTTGTATAATGTTAATATCAATATGCATTAAAAACACAAAATTGCCTTTAGCCTTGATTCTTATGGAAGGGGAAATGACAGCAGTCCTAGAAACTCAGAATAGTATTGTTTAAAAATAGGTCTATTTTTTTAATGTTTGCAGACTGGTAGTATTTCAATTAATAGCCTATTACACTCAATAATAATCAAATCTGTTCCTGTAAAGTAGATTTCTGTCTTACAGAGACTGACCTTCAGGCAGCAGCCTCAGCTGCCCTATTCTGTGCTCAGTAGCTATATCCTGTACATAATCCTCAAACCCACCAGCAATATCCTGCACTCCTATTGAAGAAAAGTATTCTACTCCAGATCTACACGTTCTGTCACTATGTTTTAGTTTGGAGGACAGTTGTTTGCTAAGAAAGGCAGGAGCTTTTCTTTGAAATGGAGAATGTAAAGTTTCTAAATTATTATAACTTTGAAATTAAGGGGCTTTCAGGTAAAGATATGGGAATCAGGAATAACAGCTCTTTACTAGGGAAATTAAAATAGAAATACAGTGCTATAAAGAAACAAACTTCAAACTTTGACAGAGTCAGAATACAACTTGACACCCCACCAGGCAGGGTGCTGGTAGTAGTCCAATTAAATGGTGGCTTTAGTTTTTATGCAGTGTTAGATGTGCTTCAGTTGAAGCAGTGGTCTTGAAGAAGGGTGCAGTTTCCCTCCGAAGATTTAGTGATGATGTGCAAAAAGTCCAGTTTTCCTCTGGAGTCCAGGGGAACAAGGGCTGGCTCAGTGTCCCAAAACCCCTGGTTTTATCCTGGTAAGAAACGTTGGGCTCTTCCCCCTGGCTGGATCAACTTCCAATGGGATGAAGTAATCTTATCAGTTCTACACTGGGACTCAATGGGCCATTAGCAGAAGATACCTCCCTGAAGGAAGGATGGTTTGTGAAAAGATAAAGAACAATGCTCTATCTGGTTTCAAAGGATGGCCCATTAGCAGAATATCTCCCATGGAGATAAGGATCACTGCCCCCACCCTCAACGGATGGTGATAGAATAGATACCTTTGATCACATCCTGTACTGTAACCCAAGACACACTAACAGGACAATTTATTTATCATTCATCCATGCTCTATTTCAATATTCAGACTAATAATTTTTAAATGGTAAATTTATCCATTGAACTGGTTTTCTTTACAAATATTTGCAAAGATAGATACAGATAATTTTTTTTCCAACATCATATAATACATACTGACATTTAAAACTCTTACTTGTTCCCTCTCTGGAAACACTACAACAGCATTCTGCTACGTTTTGCTTGTGATAAGATTGGTTTTGTTGTGTCTAACTTTACTCCTCTAGGATTCACTCTGTGCAACTTTATGTTTTCTAAATGTAAGGCATCAGCTCCATGCCCACTTCTTGATGGCTGGGGAGACCCAGAACACCAGTGGGCAGTTGCCCCATCCTTTGGCCCCACATTTTTATCTGGATTCCTCATCTAAGGATTTTAAAATATATGCTAATTGCCCATGACTTCTACAACAGAGGAGGGTCAGACCTACAAGCAATGAACCATCACCCCTATTTTAAATGCATCCCCTAGAATTTTCTGAGTTGTCTTTTAGAGGTGATTCTTCACATTAGACAAGAAAAAGCTTTGACTTCGCCCTTAAGTTTAGTTGGCTAAATTTAGTTGAGAAGAGCCCCATCCTAAATAAAAATGGGTTTTCCATTATCAAGGAATCTCTACAAGCCAGGTTTATTAGAAGGTGTGGATGCAATATGTTTCACATGATAAGTTCACTCAGATTGATGTACCTTTCATCAGTAATTTCAAATACAAATTACTGTGGAAGATGGAGCAGTAAGATTTTTATAATCCACCTAATTTACAATTTGAGATTTGTAACAAGAAGCTTGCAGTGCCTTTATTCTTTACAAGTTTCCTCCTGTGCTAATGCAAATTAAATTTTCTCACTATAAATTTAAAACTTACACAGTTCCTTGGTCTTTGTTTTTTTCTTTTCCCCAGGTAATGTAAATTACTGCCATCTCTACTATTGCTATGTTCTTACAAACAGACAAATATGTGTTTTTTCCAATTTTGTGTATTTGCAACAGTATATGAATAGAGCTCAGGTGCTTCAACTGTCTGAATTTTATAAACAGGAAAAATTATCAGTCCTTGTGATTCCTGGAATTTAATATTATTCCTATTTTGGATGGGATTTGGCTGCAGGACGCGCAGCACCAGTGCTAGCAAATTCAATGACAATGGTTTAAAACAGGTTTTCTGAAATTTCTGCGACCACTCATTAAAGGATAATTGCTTATTAGAAAAGCTAGGAGACAAGAAAAGGCTATTTTGCTGTTCAAATACATTTCTGGAAGGACAGAAATCCTCCCTAGAACTTAAAAGGACAGTAAACAAAAACCAAATAGACTTTATAACAGACTTCCAGTACAAGATGGAGATTTGTCACTGTAGCAACTTTTTCAAGTGTGACATTTTTTTAAAAATATGCCACAAATGTGTGTTAGAAGAGTGTGAAACTGTAAGGGATCAAGTCCAGAATTTATATTAATTAGTTTCTCTGGGAACATTAAATTTTTGGCTAAAAAATAATAATTTCCTCATAAATATATGCTAATTTAAAAGAGACTATCCAAATAATGTCTTGTCTAAGGTAATTCCCTTTCTGACATACTACTTTCATCCAAAATAGGAACAATGCTCATATTAGTTTCTATTTAATTACTCAAAAATGAAATTACAAATATGGTATACATACAAATTCATTCTAAGGCTAAAAGATATTTTAAAATTATCATCATAAGAAAAGAAATTTTAAAAACATCCCGATGATGCAGTTACTGAAAGAAGTGGAAGATATGTAATAAATCCCCTTTATAAAGGGATTGAAATTGTTTACTTGTTTCTTACAAAGAGAATCACACAAAAGCTGTATTTATCACCTTAATAATACTGGAAAATTATATATAATGATAATAAGATATCTCTAAACTTTATTATTCATTGATACTACAAAAGGAAGATATTTGGTCTGTATTTAGCTAACTTTAGTGTCTAATGCTCCCTCATAGTCTTTCTCTGTGTGTACCTATACTGGTTGTATAGAGACTAGTGCAGCTGAAAACTCCTGAAATAGAACAAATTAACACTGTTGTCATGTGGGAGAGAAGGGAGATGCAGCTCAAAAGTGCACACAAAATGGATCATTTCAAAAATAGCAAACTGAGCTCTTAGAATTCTTTGAAAAGAAAGACATTTTTTTCCCTTTGCCACTTTCAACTACAAACTTTACACATACAGGTCTGTTTCTAAAGAAAAATATCCATCTTCACAAGAAAAAGAGTATTTCAAGTCATCCAGAGTTAGTGTTGCAAACATACCCATGCTACACACACAGAAGGAAAGGTAAGTTCGTCCCAGCCCTTTCAAGTAAGTTCTTTCAAATCCTCTGCAATTAAACTCAAGTTTATCTTCACAATATAAGGAATGCAGAGCTGTAGTGTAACCACATTGTTGCAGTACAAAGCCCTAACTTGTAAGCCATCCTAAGACATGAGAATAAGAAGCTCAAGACTGCATCACTGCTATTCCTCACTTCTGAGTAAGAGCTTTCTTGCCCTACTGAAGTCTGAACACAGGCAGAGTGAGTGAGAGGGATCAGTGAGAGCAGTAGAATTACAGAACAGCACAAGGTAGAACAGGATGAGAGAATTAAATCTACAGCAAATTCAAAATACCTCACTTGCTAGCAAAAACTTGGTTCAGTGTATCTTTGTGTGAAATTTTTCTCTGTAAATTTACACTACCTGAAGTTACTGAGGGTACAATTCAGGCCTTATATATGTATGTTTCTACATATATATAACTCAATTACTTAATCAATTATGAAAACATGCAGAGCTTTGACACTCTATTAAGGAGCAGGCACAGGGTATCTCATAGGAGAAATCTATTACCCAGCAGAACTAACTAATCTAAATAAACACACCCATTTTTACTATTGCTTTTACTATATTTTTTACTATATTTCTGTTATAAAGTTTATTATTTATTTTCTGAAATCTGAGCTAAGATGCATCATAGAGGTTTTTGGAAGACACTTATGGGTAAGTGGTGATTTGGGAGCCCTGAGGTGGGTGGAGAGCTATGGAGGATTCTCCTAAGGTGGCCAAACTGTAAAAATAACTCACTGAATGTGAAGAGTGAAAGTAAGGAGAACTGAAAAGGTAAGAAAAATGAAAATTTAAAAGTTTTTAAGAGGGACAAGTCACTTCTAAGGATGGCCTTTAAAACCAGGGCACACTTCCACAACTCAGTGACTGGAAAACTTTTAACACAGCTGCTAAATGAATCCTGGACATTTATTTACAGACATATACACAGAAAAATAATTTTTAAAAAATAGCTAAATAAACTTTGATATCAGACTGTAAAAAAAAAAAGAAATCAGAAATTTTTTATTTTGTCTTCCTTTTAAATGTCAGTCCAAATCTAGTTTTTGCTGTAGACAAACTGTTGCTGGTGGTAGACTGAGCTGTATTGAGTTGATAGCTATACAAGGCTCGTTCTCGAATTGTCTCTGTCATTCGAGATGCCAGTCTGTTCCACAAAAATGAGCAAGTTTTTTACATTAAAGTAAGAATAGTCTCCCTGACTGGAAAGCATTTGCTATTGCTGCAGAAGACTACCATAAAGGAAAGGGAAGCAGGTGAAAAATCATGCTTTACCTGTCCATACTTTGCAGCCAAATGTAAGGGTGTCCAGTACTGATTATCCACTACATTGAGGTCAGCCCCATGATCTAGTATCAGAGATGCAACATTCTTGTATCCGTTAGCACAGGCCACATGCAGCTGCAATAAAAAAGTTAAATTTTGTATGTGTTAATAGTTTAAAGGACCAATCCATGGCGTGCTACTTCACATCTTTACTAAATCACAGTTACAGCAAATACAAAAGGCACATGAGATTACTATGGGCTAGAAAGCAACTGTTTAATCCTTTTTAGCATTTATAAACAAGATGCCTAAGAAAAAATAATTCCAGCTTTTTGTGAGTTACTAAACAATCTAGTCTATCACTTTACATATAACTTCAAGCAAACATGCTTTCAAACACATTCAGACTTCATGAGCCAAGGTAGAATCACAAATTTCAACAGAGCTTGAGCTCTTTGAGCCTAGAATTACAGTAATTTCATGATTATAAGCCGCATCTTTTTCATTGAAGAATCCAGCCTAACCCAGTAGTGAAGCTAATCATCAGGTGCGGCTTATTTATGGACAAATCCCAGCAAAATGCCAACCTGGAGGTGAGAGCCGGCTGGGGAGGGCGCCTGGGGCTGCCTTTAAAGGCTTGGCTGGTCTATGAAAACTGTTGCAAATTGAGCATCTGACACCAAACCCCACGCTGGCACGATTCTGTTACAAATGTGTTACTTTGTCACACGTGGATCCTCGCTTAAAAAAAAAATTACAAAAATAAAAAAAAGTGCACCTTATAATCAGGTGCGGCTTGTAATTGTGAAATTACTGTAATTTTCTTTTGTGGCAGTTCAAATATTCCAGATTTTAGCTGACGCTACTCCAAAATAAATTCATTAGAACATAATCAAACCAAGCACATTGAGACTGCAGCACAAAAGTAGTGACAAAAACGTACTTTCTCAATTTTGAACCAGAAAAAATTTATTTTCTATACCTGCATTTCTTCCTTAGATAATCAATTTTTTTTTAATTGGCAAATGTTTAAAGAATTTTAGTTGATTTTCTATATCCCTAAACTTCTTATAAGAGTCAAAGTGGAACAGAATGAGGGTGGAAAATGTAGTAACAGAATGAGAAAAACTCGGGTCAGCAGGAACCTCAGTAGGTCAGGCAGTGATGCTAAAGCAAAGACAACTTCAAAGGTAGCTGTGTTTGCTCAGGGCTTGCCACTGAGTAGCAAATACTGTAAGAGTGATAAAGTATGAAAACTGTAATGGCAAGAAAAAAACTCAAAAATATATTTATTAATGGATGATTTGAGCAGCTGGACATTATATCTTGCAATTTATTATTATTTAAGGCTATGTATGTGTTTGACATTTATATCAGCAATCAATTCCACTACGTGTTATTTACAGGATCAGATTTTTTAAATATAAATAACCCCAACAGCCATTTTGGGGTTTTACTTAAAACAAATATCAAGTGTGCAAAATAAATATAAAAACAATATCATACCAAACAGGCCATGTGAACAGAGAAAAACAGAAAGATATAATAGGGCAATAAAACTATTTTCTCTTGTCATAATATAGTGGAAGAAAACAAATGCTAAAAGGAATACTATATCAGGGGAAAATTTTAATTTGCAGGCTTTGGTGGAAATTGTTTCTTATACATGGTGAATAACTGTTGAGGCACATATTTCATATGATGAGATTGATCCAGGTTATAGTTTAGCTGTCTTTACTTCCTCATAGTCCTCTGCTGTGATTTCAGACATTCTCTTCACTTCTGGGAGCAAGGGGGACAAGACCTGAATTCGGAATTTGACAGAATATATCTGCTCATCCCCAGTCAGAAGAATTTAATACCCACACTAGTGTAAGAATAGGGCATAGGAATATTGCAGAAATTGAGAAGTCAGATCACACCTGGTCCCTGTATCCCCAAACTGCACAGCACAATTGCACAACTTTTTCTCTTCAAAGCATTGTTAGCATAAGATACTCTTTTTCTGGTGATTGAAATGGATGGATAATGGCAAGAAGCAGGTCTTGCAATAAACCTGTTACTACAACTGTGTCGTTCCAAAGCCATTGTAAGAATAGGAGACACTAAAATGAGAGTTCAGGATATTATTTCCCTTACCTGCTATTTCTGGTTCAGCTGCACACACAGAGTATGCATAAAGTTTTCACTATGAACATGATTGATGCACAGGGAAGGAATACAGTACAACTCATCCAAAATCTTCCCCTGGAAAGGGTGCAAAACTCCCCTGGGGGCAGAACTTTGATTCTGCATGCTATGACTTCCAATGTACCAAACACTCAAATTTTTCCTGTAATTTGACATAGCTTCATGGTGGAAGGAGGGTGTGTTTTAACAGAAGAAATTACATTTTCTATTCAGACATCAACTTGACAAGTGCTATTTTCAAGCAGTGTAAAAGCTCCTACGGAATATTTTATGGCTGAAATCTTTCAAAAAAACCCCAAAAAAACCAAAACTACTGCAGGAGAACACAGTAGAAAAAATGTTGTCTGTTGACACTGCATGTGGAAAAATGTAGGTGTTATGACTCTATGAGAATGTGTGTATTTATTGATTTAAAACAATAATTTCTTCTTTATTCATCTTAACTTACACTAAGATATATATTCTGCTAAGAAAAAACAAAACTGAATGGAGACTTAAAGCAGAGATACTTGTCTTTTTTGTACAGATAAATGTAGAAGAACAAAACACTATTCTCAGAACCCTCTGATATCCATACAACTACCACAGACTGGCCTACTCAACACCCATGAATAAAGAGATAGTTGTTTAACAAATTCTGGATTTTCTCCCAGTTTGTCAAACAAAAGTTTCACATAATAGAAATCTCAAAGAAAAGCAAAATTACTTACTTTGTATCTATTTGAAAAAAAACAAATTTCAACATAAAAACTGCTCATGGAAAAAGTATCCCTTTTATCAACATTCTACTAAGCAAACAGCAAAAAAACCCCAAAGTATCCACAACATTTTTCTCCCAGTATTTGCAGTTCTGTTAACATCTTTCAGAAATGTATTTCAACTATTCCAGATAACTACAGGAAATGTCTTATACAGTAAGATTTATTTAAGATCATACCTCAGTTTAACTCAGACAATTCTGACTAAAATAGCAATAGAAGTTAAGTACAGTAGCTATGTGATTTAGCAGCTTAGATAAAAATACCAGAAAACTGGAAGGTAAATTAATGCCTTTATGAGATAAACTAAAACTTGTGCTGTTTCTTCCCACTCCTTCCCTGCATTGCTCCTGTTTCTTAACACAGTTAACTACCTTGGGGTTGTCACCCCAAAAGTCACAGCGTTCTGTTTCTAGAGAGAGACGGTGGCTGGATTCAATCCAGATATGAGGCTGAACACTTTTTTGGTTATAGCTTAAACACTCCACAGGTATTAAAATATGGAAGGATTTAGTACATTAATTCAGTATCAGACATTTTAATTCAATGCAAATGCAGAAATTATATTAATAATTATTAGTGCTCTAATAATATTAGTACACTATTTGCCAAAAAAACTAAGGTACTTTAAAAAATGTATTTGATATAATAATGCTGCTGATTCACCATTTATTGATTGATAATGGTGTTGAAGATTTTATATGGAAAGGGAACATTCCACAGATGTGCTATGGAATTACACATTAATTGAGAATTATTTGATAGCTGAAGAAAGAGAAGTCCTGACAAAACAAACAGATAAAAGATCTATTTGCAGAAAAAAAAGTATAATGAAACTCCGTGACTACCAATAACATGCAAATTTGGGAGCAGGAGTACTTTTCCATATTTATGGTGTATTGAATGCTTCAATACACTGAATCAAGATTGGACTGCTACTCAAAACAGTGTTTTGATAGGGCTCAGCCAGAAGATAGGAGCCAAAACCAGTGACCACTGAGTGAAGTTTTATCCCTTCTCTCACACAGAATGTCAGAGACCACATGTATCTCCCGCAGCTTTAAACCATGGTGTTAATATTTTTGCTATTAAATTTGATGTCGCGTATTTGTTGAACAGGAGAAAAAAATTGTCATTGAGATATTGCACTACCCTATTTTAAAATCCATATATGCATGGAATTGACACACATCTACTTTCCAAACACCAGGTAGAACCAAAACCTTCCTAAGAGAATTGCCTTGCAAGCATGCTGAACTTGTTGTGACACATGCAAATTCCCAGGGTGATGACTGATTACATGTGTCCACTCACCAGGGTAACTCCTTCATCATTCCTTTGATTCACGCTCCCTCCACTTGAGATGAGCTGTCGAACATCTGTGAGCATTGTCATAGCTCTCTGAATCTTCATTTGGCGCAAGGAATTCAACTCTACACCTGGAAAGAGAACGGGATAAAAACTTCTGCTATTTTATTCATCAATATAGAACAGATACATGATTTTGTGTTCTGGGTTTTTAAAAGATTAATCAACATTTCAATAGACTTCAGTGTATATTTCTGAATGTTTACTTCCCTACAGTTACCAGAAAATCTACTCCTGTCTTTTCAGTTGATATATGATTAAGTCAGTGAGCAATATCCAATAAATCACCCTGATCTCCTACTCACTGCAAGAGCACTTGCAGGTAAAGGAGATGCAATATCATGAAACCCACTGGGAGTGTGAAATACCTGTGATTGGGAAAATAATTTTTAAAAAAATCTAAGGAAGCCATTCAAGTGTTTGGGACTTATTTAAT
Organism: Sialia sialis; assembly: GCA_009812075.1. Lineage (NCBI taxonomy): Eukaryota > Metazoa > Chordata > Aves > Passeriformes > Turdidae > Sialia > Sialia sialis. The sequence goes on from VRYO01002772.1 coordinate 68,801,246, forward strand.
TATGTTGTTGTTGTTGTATTCTCTCAGCCCTGGAAATACACCACAGTACCCAGACCAGCCACCTCAAATTTGGTGGCTGAACTGCTTGAGAGATTGTGAAGTCAGGCAAATGACATTAACACTCAACACTTTCATGTGCCAGGTTATTTTTAACTGGGATTAGTTCTCCAGCTGAGCCTAGATCACTTCAAGGCCCCATAAACCAAGAGGAAATGTGGTGTGGCAGTAGGAACAAGCAGGAAGGGATGAAAGGAATGAAGAGTATGGGATTGCTTGTGTCAGCATTGCTACTGAATGAACCATCATCAAAGAACAGCATTAAAAAGAAGATAAGCAAGGCAGCCTATAACCAAAAGAAAGCATGATCTCCAGTCTGAGGAGGTTTAAAATAAGAACCAGGATACAACCAAAGTGTGAAGTGGTTAAATTAGAAAGGTTGTGGTTTGATTGGAATAAATAACCAAAATTCAGGAGTTCATTCTTCTGCTTCTAGCTCCATGTGATTATTGAAACCCATATATAGAAAATGCAATTTGAGAATAAAAATTTTATTTTGGCCATATCATATAAAAAAATCATATGAATAAATGAACTTTTGTTTCTCTTCCATATTTGTCACTGAGTTGAAATATTATAAACTATAAATTAATTTAATTGATATGTATTTAACTTAATATTTTATCTTCAACAGTACTTAACATTCTTTACATTACTAAAACTATTGAGGCATGTTTCAGGGTAAAATCATATTTTGAGTTTCTTAGTTTTAATCTAAGAACTGGAACTTGTATAAAGGAGTGCACAATATGTAGCTCATCAAAGAATTCCAATTTTTTTCCTCAACTGTACATACTGCTTTATATTCTGTTGCCTGCAACACTTGTAAGAGTTTCAGCTCTGAAAAGAAATGTTCAGTGTGAGCACTGTCCTCCTATTCTCTCATTTTTGGATCTGTCACCTAAATGATACTAAAGAACAGCAAACATAAAACACAAATACAAACATGAGATGAAAAAAATTATGCTTTCTGTATCTGGATTAACCCTGCAATCTTTCATGTGAATGTAATTTAGACAAACACATACATATATCTAAATACATATATATATATACACACAGATTTATGTGTATATGTATGATAATAATATATTAAATTAGACAATGTCCCCAAAGAAAAATGTGTCTAACAGCCTATTGCCTGAGAGTTGCTAGACCAGAACAATGCCAGTTTCACTCAATGTTCTCAGTGTGTCCTAACAATCCGTGTTTTTTGTCAGAAATAAAGCTTTTATGCCTTTATCACATTTCAGAACAATGATTTGAAACTACCTGATGATATTTACAGACTACCAATGACACAGGATGTCAATTGAATATTTTTTTTTCTTTCTGTTTCTACCTATTTCCTGCTTTTTGCAACAGTAAATTAATGGTTTAACACTCTTGTCCCAGTTTCAGAACTATCCCAAATACCTACGAGTAATATGCACCCAAAATTTATTAGCATTTGCAGTGTTGACTTGACATTTTAAACACTTAATACTGAAGGCTGAGCAGACAAAAGGATACTTCACTGGTCCAGATGAAGTTTTTTCTAATGTTCTCAGGTAAGAAAGTCTAAAGTTTAAAAATAGATGCAGCATTTTATACCTGATGATGGAAGACATGCTTAAGTACTGCTGACAGAACTTATGTCAATTTTTTCTTCCTCTTGATATATCTGGCAAACAATTAGAACAAGTTTTGGGTTTCGAGGCGACAGGAAACAGGTAGATATTAATTTACTACCTCTTTTATCTGACAATAGCTCAAACACTCAAAAGCAAAAAACTATGTTCAAAATCCACAAATTAGAAATACAGTTCCTGATTTTCCAAGACTGAAAAAAAATTTAAAAAATAATAAAACTGAGAGCGAAGCACAGTTATTTTATTTCCTTCATCATGTTTAAGGTAAATGACAATGACGCTTACAAGCTGAGGGCAGAGGCCAGCTGAGTCCACTCAGCCTTCTCTAGCAATTTGCTACTGACTTACACCCAATATAGTCGAGAATTAACCTATCAGTACATTGTTATATTAATAGCGAAATATTGATCCTTACTCCTTGTAAATTGCCTTTTATAGAACCTTGGTTCTTACCTGGGGCTACAAAAAACCTAGCCATTGAAAGATTAACTCTGCTTATATTGAAGAGGAAAACAAGAAAAGCATTCAGTTGCATTAATTGCTCTATTATTTTCTATCATAAATATAATGCAGCCATCAGCTCAGAGAAAACACGTTAATCTGTGTGAATCCAAAAACTATTCAAGACAGCTTTACTGGTTTCAACCTAATAGTTGTATAAACGAATGATACATATTTCATTAAAAAATCAGAAGTAAATCAGCCCAGCAAGAGAGGTACCAATGCAATGTGGTTCCACAGACTTCACTTTTTAACTATCCAGAGTAGGTTTAAAAATGCTACAGAAACAATAGAGTTTCCCTTTCCCTACCTTTATAAAAAATATAATGAAAACATGCAATCTAAGTTTCAGTCTTAGAGGTGTAGTTTTGAGTTCTAGGAACTCAGGAGATATTAGGCTTCAAGGAAAGACCTCTGTGGTGGGGAGTGAGAAGCAGATTTATCAAGCATGCACATGTATCATTCTGTGAGGCTCAAACAAGGAGACCTTGTCAATAAGTGCTTTCCCTTAATCAAGTTCATAATTCTGGGGAGTTCAATCTCCCTCCCCAGGGAGTGATGCTTTCCAGGAATTTAGATGGAACAAAAAAACGCTACTCATACAGTGAGTAACTCTCACTGCTTGAATCAAAGAATGACCTTCACATTGCTTTTCAACAGGGAAATGTGGTTAAATATTCAGCTGAAATGGGACGACAGCCAGCATGAATAAAAAGATGAAGGAAAACACATTGGCATCTACTATGGGAATGGATTCACATTTCAAAAACTGGAAAGCGGAAAAAAAAAAAAAAAAAGAAGTCATAAGATAAAAAATCACACCAAATACTCTGTAAAATCAGAAAAGCTACACAGTCAGGAATTCTGCAGGAGATAAGATGGAGAGGGAGAGGTTAAAATAGCAGTGACCCTGCAGGGCACACGTTTGGTGATGAGTATCAGTGCTGATGTCAGGCAGGCGCATAACCTAAAAGCTACAAAATAAATTACCTCTCACTGTTTAAGAAAAACACCTGACAAGGCCATGTCATGTGCTTTGGCTGTCTCACCTTCTCTGGCATGTGGTTATAGAAGTGGCAACCAAAAGGAATAGAAAAATCTCAAATAAATAATGCAAAAGTAACTTTCCAAAAGTTTCAGTGATAAAGAAATACAAGGCAAACAGAACTGAGGATTCCTATTAAACACATTTTTCTCACAAATGTCCAGTACAAAGTGTGCAAGGGGAACACCCATTCCTGGGACCAGTACAAAGCAAAACATCGGAGGACTCTGGCAAACACCCATTGCTCACACCCCCAGCAGCCTCTCTTGCTGTATCGTGCAGGTCTCATTCTCCAGTGGGCTTAACATTCTTAAGGTGAAGTCAACGGCATCTTGTCTTGCAAACATAAATGTACATTGAAAACTTGCAATGGATTTCAGAAGCCGATCTCTTCTCCTCTCTCACTATCTCCTCTCTCACTATCTGCCCTTCCTGCACAGAGCTGTAGATGCAGAAAGGCTCCTTTCACCACATGCATAAGCCTCTCAAACTCTTCTATAATTCAGGGAATACCATAGTTTAAAAATGGTAATTTTTTTCTGTGCCATGTAGAATAGGATAGACATGTCAAAAAAACACAATTCTTCAATATGAATTTTCATTCGTTGAAATATCCAGATGTAGCTATTATTTTATTTGCTTAAAGTTTCAGAAAGACTTTTCTGGCTGCTTATTAGATATCTTGGTAAACAGTATTATTTTTGTGAGATTACATTGTTCAATAGCCCTTGTGCATACCCACTGGCATTATGTGAATCTGATATCCAAAGGTCAGCATGTAAACAGATACATGCCAGCAACATTTGCCATGTTAGGAGGGAAGCCAGCATTTTCAGATTCTGCAAAAGAATGTATGCTTGTAAAACTACTAACTCACTGCAGCAATACCAAGTGGATCGTTGCTGGAGGGTTTTGCCTGCCTTTAAAGATATCATTACATATATTTAGCGAAGCAAGTTTAGTTACATCGACTGGCTTGGGTGTGAAGGAGCCTTAAAGCTCATCTAGTTCAATCACTCTGTCAAGGATGCCTTTCACTAGACCACATTGTTCAGAGCATTTCCATGGATGGAGCATGCACAGCTTCTCTGGGCAGCCTGTTCCTTATATCCTCACAGTGAGGAATTTCCTCCTGTAATCTGATCTAAACCTAGTCTCTTTCAGTTTAAAATTATTGTCCTGGTCCTGTCACTACACGCCCATGTAACCAGTCTTTTTCTATCTTTCCTACAAGCTTCTGTCAGGTTCTGGAAAGCTACAACTAGGTCATGCCAACCCCATCTCTTTTCCAGGCCAATTCAAGGACAATTCTCTCAGCCTTTCCTCATAGAGATTCTCCAATCCCTCGAATCACCTGCACTCATGTCAATAGTTCTTTGTCCTTCTTGTGCTGGATGCAGCCCTGCAGGTGGGCTCTCACCAGAGCAGAGCAGAGGGGCAGAATCCCCTCCCTGCCCTGCTGCCCACACTGCTCTGGATGCAGGCCAGGACACAGTTGGCTTTCTGGGCTGATGAGGTTTATTTCCTTCTAATCTGAACATGCTATCAGAAGTGAAGTTCCCACCTCCTCCTCACGTAGATATCAGAGTGACAATTCTCCCACTCTAGTGAACATGCTTTTATTCCTCTCTCTTGTACAATATGGACATTGATAATCCTTTCAGCTAAAATTAGTTAAACAAACTGTCTCTTATATTGTATGAAAACAAAAATATTTTTTGCAATTTTTTTTAAAAAGGCTGTCACAATTTCAAGGCTTAATATTAAAGCATTCATTTGGGGATATATATTGCATGTTTATTATTTTATTTTCTATATTAACACTAGAACAGAGAAGCAAAATAAGTATACCACTGTCTCTGGCTACTTGTGGTAAATATAATGTCTGAAACAAGATCATCACAGATGGTATTCCGACAGTACAGATTTTACTGCAAGGTTTTAATATGTTATAGTTGTTTTTCTTTTTTTGTGAGAGAGGAGTGAAAGCAGGCTACTCAATACCTTCAAGGGAGGCAGGAGCTGAGGGTGAGCACAGGCCACCATCCTTTCTGACCAGAGCACAGTCCCACGGTACCCAAAAGAGAAAATCAGCCAGGTGTGGTGATGGGAATCAGGGCCAACAGCAGTCCTGTGGTTGCCAGAAAGGCTTCTAGTGACAAATCCAGGTAGGTCAGGTAAAGCAAGGAGTCAAGTCAGTGGTCCAGGGTTGGAGCTAGCGAGGATCATGTCTGAGCACAGGACTGCCTCAGCAAGGACCTAGGACTAAATGTGGCTCCAGAGACAAAGGATGTAAAACATCATGACAGTGCTGCTCCCAGCTTAGCTCTTCCCCATCCAACAGCTCCCAGGTCACCAGAGCTGCCTTAAACTCAGGCAGCCAAGCCCTGGGAACAGGGCTGGAGGAGAGGTCACAGGGCTTGTGGGTGCACTCTGGGCACTGACATTATTTTCAACTTTATTCAAGTTTAGTTTTAGGAATTCTATTAAAAATTGATAATATGCTTCTGCTGGTAAATAATTAGATTAGTTCTTGGTAAGTTGTTTAAAAGGAAGGGGCACCCTCAGTTTCTGATGTTCTTCATGATCTTTTCTCAAATCTTAAATCCTACTAGTCAAGAAGATGCCTGTTTTCATTCCAGCATCTGTTAGAAAACTAGATCATAAACTATTTGCTATAATTTAAAATGTTAATTTCAGTGTCAAAAGTCTGCATAGTGAATTTAAAGGTTTTCCCTTTGATAGAAACATTTGGGTAACATGCTGGAAGTACAAAAATATTAAGAGGAATCTAGGACTTCAAAGGTCTCCAAGAACTAGAAAAAAATTTAAAATTGGAGGTAGCTTGTTTACACTTATATTAGAAAACAGAAAGGCCAAAGGAAAATGAGCATTCTCAACTATGACCTTTTCCAATGTCTCACATTTTTCATGTGCTTCATTTTTTTGAAAGGACCTACTGAAACATGTCTTTTGTTCCTCTCCTCACTGGCAACACCAAGACGTAACATCTCCCATCAATTCATCACTCTCTCTACATAAAATAGATTTTTTTGTGTGATAATCTTATGAGTAGGTGGCTCCCAATCAACAAGAATCAAAATGAAAAAAAAAACCAAAACTTTGAGCCACCCTGAGGCTGTTTGGTTTTGACTGCCTATTTTTCTGTCAACATACTGCATCAATATTGTTGAAAGAAAATTTTTAAGCATAAATCAAGATCATGGTGCATATGGTTCCAAACCAGAAAATATATTAGGGAATCCAGTTTTAGCTGAAGCTTGTGATCTTTAGTGCTAACGATCTGTATTGCTGACATTTTAGTCGATGCTTAATGCAGTATATTAGCAATAATTCTTTAATGTCTGTAAAATTGTTTGAAATATTAAAGTCTAGACCAGTATTTTCCTGAAATAACATTGATTTATATCCCTTTATTTTCTTGACTGCACCAAAGAAACTCTAAGGGTTTTTCTCCCCTTGTTTGATTACTAAATCTATTTAAGGTTTGTGTACCACAACCTCAACAGTAAAACATGGTGTACACATCCATTCCTTTTAACTAATAACAACCAATCCCGATGAAAAATACAACTGGGATCTTCACTTTGATCTTACTCTCACAAAAAGTGCCAGAGCGTCGAGAAGCGCACGATGAGATGAACCATGCAGGTGTTGGCAGCTGTGGGGCTGTAGGGATGGGCTGTGTTATGAGAGGCAGGGCTGTGCTGTCAGCTCCAGCAGGACACAGCTGAGCCTGGCAGCCAAGTGTGACCCGTGGCAAAGCAGACAGAACTCCTGAAGGAGCTCCACACCTGAGAAAAACCCAACTGGAGCAGAGGAAAAGTGTGAAGGAGAAAAAGGGCAGAGAGAGAGATTGCCACTAGAGAGACTACCCGCTCCCACTTCCATGTGCTACTTGTGAGGGTAGAAGAGTTTGGAGTGAAAAAAGCAAAGCCTGGAAAGAAGGGAGGAAAAGTGTTATTCTTATGTTTCTGTTTCTCACTGCCTAAGCCTATCCCAGTTGACAATTTCCACCAAGCTGAATCTCTTCAGCCTGTGCCAGTAACTGGCAAGCAATCTTGCTGTCCTTGTCAAGCAGGGAATGGATGAGCAACTTTGTGGAAGTTTTTTTAGTGCAACCACATCAGATTTTATGGATAACTTCAAATTAATTACAATTTAAATCAAAAATGCTTTTTGGTATATCTTCCTAGATTGCTGCAAAGCGTCAGGTTTGCAGTAAATTTTTCCTTAATCCTTGCCCACTACTTTTCTAAATTTGATTTTTCTGCACATGTCATATGTCCTGTATGTTAACTTGTGGCTTCAGGGAAATTCTCTTTATTGTAGTAATTGACAAGTTGGCTAATTCTAGCTAATGTTAAAAGCTGTCTTCAGCGTAGGATTCCGCACTAACATGTAGCTTTTTTTAAAACTCTTTTTTATTCTACCTACTGCTGCAAGGCAGAAAAAATTGCTACATCTATTTTGAAGCTGAAGAGTAAGGCTTAATTCCCTTACTAGTAAGAATGTATCAAACAGTGGTCTATATTCACAAAATCTGCACAATATATTTTAACTGATTTAAACCATACAAAACCACCTAAGTGGATAGGGCTTGCACATGATTTTGGCTCTATATGCATTTTTCTGAGACACCTGAATATGATCCTTTTAATATTCAGGGAACAAAACAGACCCATTATTCCCCTAGCTTAGAATAGCATAATAGATTTTGCTTAAGTGCACGAAATCTGTATTACCATCAAAGGTCAACATTTAACCAGCTATTTTAAATTAATTTCCCCCCACAGAAAGTGAATAATACTGTGTAAAATACTTTTCAGAAAAGAAATATCCTTTTTTCCTCCTGTATCTGAGTCACAGTAGAAAAAGGAATGCAATACATACCTTTGGGTAGATAAGTTATTTAAATATATTCATTCTTCAAAAAATAAGTAAAAGAAAACCATCTGGTATGATTTTAAGCAATGATCTGCAGCTGCATGAAACACTACACAACAAGAAGGCCATTAAATTTGTTTTGAGATGTGTGTGATATTGTAGACAGTTCTTAAAAATATATATTTAAATGTCCAAATATTCTTTTCTCAGATTCAATAACAAGGCTGATGTTCTTGGAATGCACAGTTATCCTACTGAAATCTGAAGCTGGGATCTTGGAGGACAAAAGAGAACAAATCTTTATTTAGAAATGAATTACAGTGAACGTGTCACCTCCTGTGACTTGGCAAATACAGAACCAAGAATTATCTGTCAGTCATATTTAGTTTATAGCTGAGTCATGCAATCCACTATACAGCTAAATATCAACTAAAAAAATAAAATGTTCCATTCCTCAAAGTATTAAATATTTAAATTAGCCTCCTGGAAGAGGAGGAAACAAGGATCATATGCCATGATCAGAGTTTCATTGACACAGTTCTGCACTATACATTCTGCCCCTAGAAACAGAGAATACTCTGGCATTCCTTTGAAGTTTGATTGCTTAAAAATGCCATTAATTACTCAAAAGATTTACCTTAAAATAGAAAGCTGCTGTTAATCAAAACAAAGATATGGAAGGTACTGGGTAGACATTCTTGATGATTTCAATAATCAAGTTTAGAATAAAGCAGGACAAATAGTGAAAAAAAGATATTTTTACATTATGTCCTAGGGTGACTTTATCATGCTTGTATTCCCAATCACCTGTTCTGTTTGTGCTGGATATTAAGTTCTGCACCTTTAAGACAGGTTCTGAGCGCAGAGGGGGAGGGAGGTGCAGAGTTCATTTTCCATGACTGCACTTGCTGCCCTGCATCCTTTACACAGACTGTGCTGTCTGCAGTGGACAGCAGCAGCAGAGAGCTCCCCTTTGCTTCTAGTTAGTTTTTTTGCTTTGCTGGGGTTTTTTTTGGTGGTTTTTGGGGTTTTTTTTTTAGCCTTTTTTTCTTAGCTAGCTGAGGCAGAGAAGCTTCCTAGAGTGTGTTTTTTTGTTTCTTTTTTTTTTTTTTGTGGAACTGACTGGCCCTGCTCTGGACTGAAAACTCAGAAGAAAACCAGGGCCTCACACTTGTGGTCCACCAGGGCTGGGACGTGGCATTTTCCAGCAGGAGAGACAGAGAGGCTGAGAGCTGAGCTACACCCCACAACAAGGACTTTCTGAATTTGCCATCTCTTCAGCACAGCAAGAGATTTTGTTGTTTATTATTCAATTTTTATGCTTCTGAACACTTTGCTTGTTAAATAAACAGTTTTTTTTCCCACTTTTCTCCAAGGAAATGTTTTCCCAAACCATTTGGGGCAGGGCCCTCTTGAATCTGCTTTCCAGAGGCACCCCTTTGGAATATTCCTCACAAGGCTGCCCTAAACCAGAACACATTAGTATATTCCATTTCACCTCTGAAGGAAGACACTTCCTGAAAGTAAACAGTAGAAGGATGCTAAGCTGAAGGTATAAGGGGCAACAAAGAAAATTCCAAAGGAAACAAAACGAGAAGACATGACAAAGATGGGTTGGCAGTGCAATGGGAGCTGAGAGAAGAAGAATCTCCAGTCCCACCTGGCCTACTCTCAGCTGGCCTTGCCTCAGAAGATGTTGAAGTCCTTAATTGTCTTGACTTTCTTTTATGCTAAAACAGGAACACCAGTAACATGGAAAACCGACATCATCTCGGCACAGAACAACTTCAACAGTTTTTACTGCTGTTTTCCTTGTGGCTGGTCAAATTAATAACCCTTCTGCTGCCTTCAGTCAGCATTTCCTAGAACTGCACTGGTGGTATAGGAGCACAGACTGCTGGATAGGCACCTAGATACAGACCCATAAATTTAGATATCCTAAAAGTCATCCTGCACTGCAAATTCTATGTCTCAGCTGGCCATCCCAGGCTCCCTCCATGGAAAGGTGCAGGCAGTTCAGATCCTCATTCATGTGCCTCATTACAGATGCCTACCTTCAAAACATCTCTTTTGCTCTAAGAAGAGTTTCCTATGGAATGGCTATCAGACATGAAATTTAGATAAATTCAAGCAAAGTTCTTGATCTCATGAGCCCACTGGGTTTCTGAATGTCCCTCGGACACAATCAAATATAATACAGTTAAGCTGTTTTAAACATCATCCTAAACATAAAAAAAGGCATTTTCCCTCCCACCTTCAATTAGAGATACCTTAAATGATGCTTACAATGTGCCAGAATTATTACCTAACATAAACAATGCTCCTGTTTCTCTTGGGTAGCACCTCAAAATGTGTTGTCTTAAGTAACTGAAGTCTGCTAATTTGTTTCTTCAGTCAACAATTACTTTCAGTATGTAATGTAGCATTATAATGTAATATAACAGCAGAGAAAGCTAGTTTTTGTACAGGAAAAGAGAATATTCTAATGAAATAGTAATAATTGAATTAGACTTCAGTAAAAAAATCTCCACATAACAACCTCATATGTTATATTCCATAACACTACAGTCTATATAGAAGCCCTCTGGCAGTTGCTAGATGATTACAGTATTTTGTTCTTGTAATCCTGTGCCTTAACAGATCATTTACAACCAAAACTCAAAGAGCTAACTCCAGTAACTGTTTTAAAATGTATAAATCATTAAAGGCATCCAGGGCTATTGTTATGGCTCCAGGCCTTCCACAAAGTAAATTAAGTTATTTCAAACAACAAAGAGCAGTTCAGTCACTAAGATCCACAGTAAAATGAAACAGATACAGTGAGCTACTACAGTAATAACATCTGTAACAAGTTATATACACACTAGACTTCTAAGAACACTAATGTTTCCAGTTAACAAAGTTTTCTGTGGCTTCAAAGCTACTTCTTCCAATCTTACTTTGTTTCATCGAAGTCAATTGATAGCTTCTGGTTTTCTCACTAGCTAAGCTAAAAGGCATCTAATTTTACTTTTCTCTATGATCTCTGCAATTAGAGGCACAAATCTCCTAACATTATAAACCAGGATTCACAACTGAATGGAGAATTGACATGAAAATGAAATGAAAACATTTTAGGAATGCAGGGAGGTTCAGAGAATAGGGAAACACTCCTTACACAGTGTATTTAAAGGCTGAGTCTATGGGTGGATGTTTCCCAACACTACATAGCAAAGAGTATTTACCACAGGATCAGCTAATCTTTTTAAATAAAGAGTTTGGTCCCAATCTTGCTCTTTGTTGGGGTATTCAGTGCAGGTGGGCATGGGGATTGCTACTATGAGGAGAATGTCACCAAAACAATCCACAGAGATACACTGAGCCTGGGAAATTCAAAGTAATTTATACTTATTCGTACAGCTTAATTTACTTCAAGAATCTCCTCCTCAGATGGCATTAATCTTGGTAAGGTATGCAAATATTTCATAGGTACTAAACTTCAAAAGTCACGTGCACAAGAAGGATACTTTGAGCTGTCTATTGTTGTCGTAGTAGGGCTCACATTAGAGATAGAAATGAGACAAGATACACATTCTTGTTCAACAACATGGAAAGGGTCCCAATTTATTCACCTCTACAACTCAGCTCACAGACTCCAACTCCTTATTAACTGACTACAGCAAGCTGCCACTATAGACTTCCCTTACAGACTCAGACTGATCCCACAGCAGCAAGTCTCGGTCCTGTTTGGTCTACCCTTCCTTACCTCTCATCCCACCTCGGGGTCACTCCTTCAATACTTTCCATTTCCCATTCCTCAGGATCCTCCCCCAATCTGCCAACCCATCCTTTTATCAGACTCATCCTTACTGGATATAGCTGTGACCTATTAAGGGCGAGGCTGGTTTTGGTAATTAACACAGCTCCTCAGGGGCAAGATTGCCTGTCTTCCCTTCTCCTACATATTAGTACAAGAATAATACCAGCAGACCAAGCAAAGCTGATGGGCATTTTGACACTGATCACTCAAAGGCCGGCTTGTCATGCAGTACTGCAGTTAAGGGGTCTGATTTATCTATCCTATCTAACCCTAAAACTTGTCAGCTTAAGTTCTTATTCATCAGCAGAAAGAAACAGTCTCGGAAGTCAGTTCTCACCTAGCCAGGTTACAAAGAATTAAACAATACATGCATTTCCTCTTTCTCTCTATTGACCAAAAGGTCTTGATGATTAACTTAAGCTTACTTATCTAAAGTTAGCAGAGATAGATGTCACCTTAAAAATGCTTAAGTTTTTTAATTTGGTAACTTCCAACAGTCATAGAATCACTGTTTGATTAGGAATAGTGCCTCTCCTATCTACTGTAAAAGAGATACCACTGTAAGCAGACTGAATCTTTTATGCTACAGGAGTTTTGCATGTTACTTGTTAAATACGAATCAAAGTATTTGGAACATTTAGACAGCAAATATCTGTGTTTTTCAATGCAATCAAGTTTTTAGAAGCTAATAGCTGCCTTGCCATTAGAAAAATACAAAACTAGAGGTGTGAAGATGCTTCCATGCCCTAAGGAAACAAAATTATAAAACATGAAATACACTGGATGTGTGCAGTATAGGACCTGACACTATGATTTCCTTGACACTTTCCTTAGGAGTTCATTAACAGAATTTAATTCAACTTAGTTTATGTTAGAAAAGATTGCTTATATGGAGGCAATGTTGAAAATACATTTTTACATTATCGCTCATTATATTTGCCTAATTTGCCTATTCCTCAGTGTTAATATGAGCCATGAACAATGTTAAGAAAACCTCTCATAATCAAAAGCAGTGCTAGAAATCTCATTTGAGAGCTCTTATCTAAGTTTGGAACTAATGAGCAATAAACCCAAACAAAACCAGTTTTTCAATACAAGTCCTGTCATCTATAACATTAAGCATAATTCATAACCTATCTACAGTATTTTCACAATTAAAAAAAACCAACTCTAAACCAATACTAATATTTCTAAATGAGGGATAAAGTATTTATGCATTTTCATTCAAATTATTTGCAATGATTTCTTTATTTAGCAGTCTGTCACTCGAAAAAAATATTGTCTGAGACTATAGATGGGAAATGAAACAAAATGTGAAACCTAGTTCTTCAATAGTTAAATTAGTTGTTTTAAAAGCTTCTGTATCACCTCAGTTTCTCTACTTTGAATTTACATTCCAACATCTCCCTACAAAAGGTCAAAAGCAGTTTTGAAGATGACAACTGCCATTAACCTTTGTTAGTTGTTTCAATTTAAACACACTGAAAACTTTTGTGGTTCCAAGTCATCTTCCTCCCCTTCATCCTCAAACTAATATAGTTCAATTGGTTTTGGTGTAACTTACATCAGATCAATACACATCCTTACCATTTTTATGACACGTTCAATAAAAGTATTCCAAAAGCTGCACAGCTGACTTACCATTTTCTTCCAAGTACATCAGAAGGATGCTGCTAGATTCAGTCCCCTCTACAGCATAATCGAGTGCAATATTTCCATTAACATCTTGCAGAAGCACATTTGCTCCAGCCTACAGACAAGAATTAAAAGCACTTTAGGTTTTTGTACTGAAATCTCAAAACACAACTGGGGTTCTTACACCATCCCATTTAAAACATTTCAAAACTGGGGTTCTTACACAGCAGGCTGATTATAACTTGAAACAAAACCAAGCACACAAGAAGGCAAAGAGAAAATGAAGGAGTCATGAATGTCAAAAAGCTGGCTTTGTTTGAGACAGCTGACGCTGTTGCCGCACTAGCTGTCCAGTCTGGCTTTGCTACACAGATGTCTTGAGTTGCTCATCAGTGAGTTTTGGAACCACCACCGTTTTCAGCACAACACTTTAGAGTCAGCTGTCACTGACTACTCTGCCTTAAAACCTCCAGCAGTGGTTCAAAAGCTGAGTGACAAGCAGCACAGACACCCTGCAGCAGGCATGGGCAGACAGCTGCTCAGGGTAACCTTGTCAGCTGCCCTGACCTCTGAAGGCTCATCCATCAATCCAACCTCAAACAGAACCATCCACTGCTAAATAAAATTACCATTTGTCACCAACTGGAGCCAATGAAAGTGAGCTTGATGATTTCAGTGGTAATCTCTAAAGAAGCCAGGCTGAAATTTCCCTAATTTTCATTCAAAATTCAACATAAATGAGTGACAACTAAGAATAACCCTTGGGGGTGAGGGGTGATGAAATGAACAGGTTCATAAGACACTTGAAAAGATACCACCAGCATGATAAGAAAACTTCTATTTTCCATGTTAAATATTGTTAATGTAAGAATTTTTAGGAAGATAATTTTTCTTAAGTAAGAAAGCTCTCATCCTTGAAAATATCATAAAAGTCTGGTGGAGATAGAAGCTTATGTTACTACTATTACATCATTAGAAGTTGCATTACTAGTGAATTGTCATGTATCTTCTTTAAAAGGTTGCAACATTAATTAATTTCAAATGTTCCCTCTATGGCTTTTAATGGCAAGGAAATAAGTGCGATCTGAGGTAAATTTAATTACTTTTCTTCACAGCTTGCATGATAAAGAGCTTAGCTAATAAAAATGAGAAGTACCAAGGAGTGCCTTTCTGAAAACCACAGCAGCAGAGGTCAAATGTAATGTGGAATTATTAATAGAAGACATGACTGCTTTTTTCAGCAGCTTTCTATGTAAGTATTGTATCAAAGAAAAATTGCAATGGTCTCAGGTCCTGGCTCAGAGTAAATTATGACACAAAAAATGAGCAAGTTCATGTAGGCTTTATGTTATCAAATTTGAAGCTGAACTGTTAGCCTGAGGTGATTTGAGTTTCCAACACAGTGACCAGGGGACAGACAGGCATCCAAAATGACTCATCTCAGCAGCTCATCTCAAACATCACTAACATACCATTAAACCATATCCTATGCAGAAAAATAATCTGTTCTCCTACAAAATGCACTATTTTCTTCTAATCTTGTTGCACTGAATGTAAGGGGAACCTAGAGAGCAAATTTAGATTAGATGTATATCTTCTGATTTTCTTCCTACTCCTTATTATTTCCATTGTTCTGATACAACTTCTGATTCCCAAATAAAAAATATATCTACCTACCATTACCAAAAAAACCCCAAAAAAACACATAAAACCAAGGGCCCAGGAATCTCCCTTCTGAGGAATGTGTCCTTATTTAAAGATTTAAAATTATTTATTTCCTTCTGTCTCTCTTAAATCCACAATAATTTTTGTATCAGCAGTCTGGTGAAAGTCTGGTCTAAGCTGTGGGCTTAGACTTCCGGCAATCTCCAGTATTCGGGGACAGAGTTCTAAACACTGGGTTGTAAGTCCAAAAACTCAATGCCATCACAACAATATGGGCAGCAGTATAATACAATTTAGGCATTGTTTGAGTAATCCTAACTTGCTCAGATTCCCTAAGGACTTGGGAGTGATTTGGGCACCCAGACACCATTATGCTTAGAAAGGTTTCCTGGTCGAACTGCTTTCTGAACCAAACTCAACACCAATCTACTTTAGGTGGGCAGATTCCTGAAAGTCTGATTATGATTCATTGATATTCTTGAAAACCTTTCTTCTGTTGCATGCCTTAAATTATTCTCTCAAGCAGGTTATTTAAATATTTGAAATAACTAAGTAATTTAGGTTTATTCATATAGTAGATAGTCCCAGGTGCATTATATAGTATTTTTAATACGGAAATGATGACCCAGCAATTGCCTCTGTCACCTAGGATTACCACCATTGGCTTAATGAGTTTTTGTGAAGACAATCAAAAATACAGTAGACCCTGAGGAATACGTGAATGTGTGTGGATATTAAAAAGGTAAAAAAAAAAAATAAAACAAAACAAAAAAAAACAGAGGCAGAAAAAAAAAATATATATACCTGTTTATACCTGTTGTTATGAGGGAAAAAAGAACCCAAAAAACATTTTATCCTAGTAGGAGGCTTGTGCACAGTTCTTACAATTATTCCATTTATCTACAATATGCTAGCTGTGTGCAAATTATACAGTCAACTGCCAACCCCATCCCAAAACCTGACTGCTCTATACCTACTTATATTCTTATATTAGTAATCTATTTTTATTAGATTCCATATATTTATAACAGTATACATTTATATTCACACAAATGTAAAAACATTTACATTCTGTCATCTATGTTCACGAGTTTCCTGCAGGGATAGGCTAGGATTTTTTACACTAACAGCTTGAACAATTAATATTTTTAATATATATATAAATATATATATATATAAGATAATATATATTATATTATATATATATAATATTTTTTTCATTAAAAAAATATAGACACATGATTTACAAACCGCACCATTTTATAAAATGTCATTAACCATGGACAAAGACCGAGATTAAATGTAGTTCTTCATAAAACGTTAGCAGCATTTCACTTCCTGTGACATGCACAGTTTAGTTTTTTCCCCCTTCATTGACCTACTTTTTTCCATTAATTCCATGAATAGCTTTTCACTCACTGAAGGATATCCAAGGTTTATACACACATACACCTGCATGTTCTCATGTATGCCACAGTTACTGTGCTAATCCTATAGCCTTGCCAAAGTCCTTTGTACAGAAACAGTTAAAAAGAAGGCAGAAGTAATCAGGATATAAAGCGCTATTTTATTCTCAACTTTCCTTTGAGAATAAGGAAGCATACAGGAAATCCCACATGCTCATGGGTTCCATGGTGCCATGCAATCTTGCTCTCCAACCTCAATGGCTTGCCTCAATTTTTTTTCAAAATAACAAATCCCACAAACGTGGCTGGCTCCTCTTTGTGGCTCCTATAAAACTTGTTTGAATCTCATTCATTAGCAAAGCAAAGGGAAAAAAGTTGCTCTACACAGTGTTGTGGTTTAGGTCATTAGCACTGGATACCACTTTACACAAATTCTTGATGCTGAACAGATGAGGTTCTCAAGGCAAAGCTCAAAAAAAAAAAAAAAAAAAAAAAAAAAAAAAAAAAAAAAAGCTAAAGACTTTACCACATTAGCAAACCACAGACAACAAAATAAAAAATTAAGTGAGATTGAGCAGCTGCTCTCAGTTCAAAAGCATGTCTTCCTTCCAACTCCTTTCAACAACAGATTTTCTGTAGGCAGAAAATTATTTCACAGAAATCATAATACAGCTACTAGAAGAGCTGGGGAAAAAAGTTTTTCATGGTTACAATTATAGATCCTCCACTGACAGGTCCCATACCTGCAGCCATCATAATTGAGTTTTGCCTGCTTAGTAAGAAGAAAACTGGCAGACACAAGCTGAGTAAACCTCTTTTGTGTTCTCTTTATAAGCACAAAACAATCTAGAAACTATTTTATTAAATCTAAATAATGTCTCTCCGAACACTGATTGCAGTTTTAATACTTTCATTTAAACTTTTCTTCCACTTAAACCCTTAATGAAGACTCTTCCATTTGACACCACAGATTCTTAAGATATTTGGGAGTTAGAAAACCACTACATACACACTCCAGAGTACAGAAAACATTCTTGTTCCAGAACAAAACATCAGAAGAGATCCATGAAAAAGGCTGATTCAGGACAAGAAGTCTACCATGAAGAATACCTATTTCTAAATATTTACTTTTACTCCTCATCCCCCTGGGCTTGACAAAAAAAATTAAAACATTCATAAGCTATTTACAAAGGTACATAAGTTCAGTACATCCCATGGCAAACAGGACAGTGCCTCAAAGCTGCTCTTGCTTCAGTTTTGGCTTTACTGATCCTTAATGTAGCTTGCCAAAAGAAAAGCAAGAAAAAAACCAGGAAACATTGTCCCCTTGAAGAAGGCAAGAGTGTGTCTGATAGAAAATCATTCTCCAAATAGGGATATCTGCTGCACAGATCACCCCAGCAGCCTCCTTCCTTTCATACCTTAAGAAAAGCAAGTAAGTGGAAATTTCTTTCACCTGTACAAATGCAATCCCTTAAAATCCCATTCTTCACCCTTTATAGGGCAATTTCCATCACTGCAGTCTGAGGGGGAACACCTGGTATTTTATTAAATGGGAATTTCAGTAATTTCAGACAGATTGCTTGGGCTTCAAAGTATTATGTTTTACAAATAATAAACTACATATTCTCTCGGGCAGTTAAGCTACTTGCAGTTAGTTAAGTTCCACATCAAAACACCACCATCCCTCAGCCATAATGGATGCCAGACCTAGGCACAACTTTTTCAAAATAAATGGTTTTCATCAATAAATTCTTATGTATTGAAACCTGAACTACTGAAAGAAGAAATATGAATAGGGGCATCATTAAGGGGGGAGTTTCCAAAGATTTTTTCCAAACTATATTTCCAAAATATTCTTGTCCTTTCTAGCAAAATAATCTGAACAAGGACCCAAACTCCATATCTATACATACAAATTCAGAACTAAAATCTGTGGATCATAAATCAAAGTAATAACTCTTAGGTACACTGACAAATGTTTCATGCATGGGCTTGTGTAGCTCTAGAGAAAATGCAGGGAACAAATCCTCCCGCTCAGCTGATTTCCTTCATAGTAGGGCATCATGTTAAAGGCATACTCATTAAAATCATTCTCCTTTAATACAAATAGAAACGCCACTGACTTGCTTTTACATGGACTTGCAGAGAGCACAGTTCTGCAAACTGGGCTGGCCCAGGGCACCATTTACAGGACTCCTTCCACAACCCTGAATCAATGGTTACCTGCAGCAGGAGTTTCTATCTCTCACATGGAAAGATGCGGATGATAATCTGTCTGCAATATTTTTTCTATTTCAGGGCTTTCAACTCTGTAAGAGTTGCTACTGTCTGTAAGCCCATGCCTGTCACATAAAAAAACTATTCTTTCACACAAGATAGGAACTGCCTGCCATCTGGATGAGCCTAAATTGTGATATAATAAAGGTCTGAATTCATTTTCAGCATGCCTGATCCCACCCACATCATAAAAACACAAACACAGAGCTCAATCCCTTATGTCTGTGACAACACAGCCTACAGAATCAAAGCTGAATTAAAAGCCTTATAAGTGCCTTCCAGGCATATAAAATAAATTGAACAGGATAAAACATGTATTTCAAAAAACCCACTTTCTAGTGATCAGAGGACAATGCAGTGCTAAAAATTTTATGCCAATATCTTTACATAATTGCTAAAATAAATGCACTTTTATAGATTCAAACTGCTATGCAACCACTTATTTTCCTTATAGGTACATGCTAAACCAGTCAAGGAATGACCATATAAATGCAGCTTGATATTCATTATTCCTTGCATAAGTATTTCATCTGCTCTATGTATAACAGTTCTTTAATTCACAGCACTTCTGAGTTCCATGTTGCAAAAATGGGCACCAAAATCTGAATATGCAACTTAACTGCTCATCAAAACAGACTTGCTTTCTTTCTATAGTCTAAAAATTAAGATTGATGGGTGCTTGCCAGTGTGCATAAAGAACATCATAGTGTTCCAAAAATCCCAAGTGTGTATCTCTGTGGCATGCTGGGTAAGAAAGGATAAAAGTATGTGCCAACACAGTGTCTGTCCATAAAAAACATTGTATAGTTGTGTATATATATAGGATCACCAATGCCTACAAAAATCCCCAATTGTATTTGAAAACATACTTCTTGATTGTTGAATTACTTCACAAAATAGTAAAAAAACAATACTTTAAAATTGTTAAAGTTCCAAAACCATTTTGGCAATCATGAATAAAGCATTTTTCTCCTTAAACTAATAGAATGTAGGCAATGTCAGTTCACAGAAAAGATTTTCAGTAGAGTTAAAAAAAAAAAAAAGGCTGTCATGGCACATATTACAGATTGCTTGACAGGCATAGTCTGTTTGACTAATGCATGCAGAAGATAAAAGAATTAGCACTGATGACTGAAAACGAGAGACCAACATTTTCCCATCTGTTTGTGCACCACGGGGACTTAAACTCTGCCCATCAGCTGGAAGGCATGAAAAAGGCAAAGAAAATCCCACTCAGTTCCAGTACTGAACACTTCTGAAAACACTCTAGAGGCGTAGTATGTTTGTAAGAATATTTTTCAAAGTAAAATACAACTAAGCATGCACCTATGAAATAAAAAGTTAAAAGCTACTTATCCAGAAGTGGTCAAATAAAAAGAAATTTCTCAAGTTACCATTATTGCCATGGCCTAGAACTACTACATTCATGAGGATTAGGGAACATTCTATTACTTCTAAAGGACTACAGATTTGTACTTGGATCTTAATCAGACATCAAGTTGTCTTTCATGGTAGTTCTTCATATTCTAAATCCTAGTACACATCACCAAGGTTTCTTGGAATTTAAGGTCTTAATTTCTAAGTTAAGCATAATCTGATTTCCATGGCTTAGCTTTGTCTCAAGGAATTATTCTTATTTTCTTTTATCTCCTACACAAATATCTGGAAATGCTGAGAATCATCCAGCTAATTTGACTAGAAATTGGAAGAACAGAATTATTTTTGTAATATCTATTTCTGTTTCTTAACTTCCATAGTTCATTCTGAAGCTTTTCAACAACTTCAACTGATCATTTTAACATCATGAAAATCTCTACCTCAAATGCATGACTAAATTTTGCCATGCAATTTGAACACTAATTGCTTCAGCCTAAGTTTGTCTCCATATGCAATCACTACTGGTTTTATATCTGTGAGGAAACAGGCCTTCACAAAAACTTTTTTTTCTCTTACTTTTATAGGCTAGATGTGCATTCAGGCATGAGACATTTTAGTTTAGCCACAGTGTAGGGCAAATGAAACTATAGTTTCTGGTGGGAACATGGACATGGCCATGGGCACAACATATTCAATTCTAGGGCTCCCACATAACTATGAGTTTAAACATTAAATTCTCCAATCTCTGCACATATGCTTTATTCAATCAGAAATTACAGGAACCAATCTTACTCTCAAGACACATATTTGTCTTAATACAATATCCATATTTCAATATTCTACATGCCAAAATTTTTCCTTCCATTAAAAAAAAAAAAGATGTTACATTGAAGAGCAGCTAATGAAAAATTAGATATCTATGAATTTCATCTCCAAAGCCATGTATGACAAAAAAGAAAACAATTACTGTGTTTATTTCTTACTTTCCTACTTTATGGTTCAAAATTCATGTTGCCCATTTTCAATAAAGGCATCTCAGAAAAGAGAAAAAAATGAGGCATTAAAGGTATCAGGAGGGCTCTAAGAGCATGAAGAAACTCCTTTTAGCTTAGTATGCAAAAAAAAAGAATCTTATTTGGAATAATTACATTACAGTAATTTCACACTCATAAGCCGCACCTGGTGATTAGCCGCACTACCGGCTTTGGGTCTATTCTTCAGTGAAATAAGTGCGGCTTATCAATGTGAAATTACTGTAATTGGATGTACCTGCTTGAAGGTCACAAAATTAAGCTGACAGGCTTTTAAGTCTTTTAAAACCCTTTTATCTGAAAGCATGAAAAGGGGAGAAAAAAATCAGAATATATTTTCTCACTGAAATTTTGTATTTTTACTGAAAGTAGAGGTAGACTAAAGAACTGAAGAAATCAAAGAAAACTCGACTTGCATGTTATATATCACCAAAACAAGTCCTCTTTGCCTAGAATAGCATTCTCATTCTGCTCTATTATTAAGACACTGCAGCAAAAAACCCTAAAGATCAGAATGAGGTCAAAAAAAAGGATAGTTGAAGTACAGGAGGAGGGGTATTTGACTTCATACTGCCAGCTCTCAAATTATTTGGCAAGAAAAGGGAATTAGAAAGGAAACTTCAAAGAGCATTGATGACTAAAGACAAAAATGCCCCCATCTGTTTCTGCACATGGGACTTGCAAACTTCCCATCAGTAGCAGAGCTTCTGGGAAAAATTGAAATTATTTGAGCACTGAATGCCTCTGATAACAGTATAGAAGCACACTTTATTCTAATTTTATTTTAATTGTAGTCATTAAAAATTATGACAGGCAGACAGAAAAAATGATCAGTCCCTGTCTTATATAATACTCCAGCAAAAGGTCACTTTTTGAAATTGCCTTTTATTTTTAGAACAAATAGAAAGAAATTCCCCTTCACACAGTAGGGAGTGAGCCTTTGGAATTGTCTATCAAAAAGTCTTTTAATCTGACACCACAGTCAGAGTGAACAATTACTTTATAACCATTAAGCAAGTTTGTAATTACATAAGGTCAAACAAATCTCATACTTCGTGAGTTAAAAAGATCACTCCCTGGAGTTAGCAGGAACAGTCACTTGTATACAAAATTGGCAGTTAGTAAGGCATAGCTTTATTGTGGGCAAGATGGAGATAACAAGCATCCTCTGATGATCCACTGCTGTACTGATAAGTACCAATAAAATATAAGACATCGAGGTTAAAGTTTTACTAATATGTTTCCTTACAAAGTTCTGTGTGTTTGAATGTATATACATATGCATACATATGCATATGTATGGGAAAGTAGTTACACAGACATATAGATATAGATGATATACAGATTATATAGATTTAGATATATATTAGATATAAATGATATAGATCTACACACATTCCAAACAAAATTGTGGGAGAAAGTTCTGCCTTGTAGCTTCACTTGAAAGTTTCCGCCCTGGCCCACCACAGATGAAGGCAGAACAAACAACACAACCACATGGCAGTAAAGAAAGGAAGTTGATTTTGGTGGCTTGGTAAAGAGTGAAAGGTGTTTTTTTGAAGAGCTTGTAGTTTACAGGTTCAGTGCAAATACCATAAATGTAGAAAGTCTAACTAGGGGCCAGCCTCAAGGCCCTGTTTTACATGATAGTCTTCTTAATCCTTATGATTTGGGAAGTCATCTTCCCTTCCTCTCTATGCACACTGTCATATCCATGTCTATGTATTTATGTAACTTGGGAAATACAGATGCTGAATGTTCTGATTTTCAGTCTCCAGTCCATTTTCAGATTACATACAAACACACACGTGTGTGTGTGTGTGTGTGTGTGTGTGTCTGTGTGCATAGTGTGTATATATATCTATGTGCATGAGTGTGTGTAAATTAAATACACTTGAAATGGCACACACAAATAAACAGCACTACTTCAGGTATGACATCAGACCTTACCATTTTATTAATGCAGAGAAAAAAGCCAGAGCCTATGCTAATGTATATACACACACAATAAAAAGAAAGAAAATCTGTACTACATGTCTGGTGTAAAAAGCAAGAGATTCAACAGTATGCAATAGACGATAGCTGTGTACAGTGTATAGTTTCTGCAAAGATAAATCTATCATGCGAAGAAAAGTACAAAACTGCTATTTTAACTCAGTAATTTGCATTTTTGTTATGAGACAGATTCATTGTGTTGATTGAGAACATCAACATGTTCCCAAGTGTACAGGGAAGGGACTGTACAGTAGCTTAATCTGCACTCTGGGTGATGCTGGCTTACTGGTTAGTAATTAAATCTAGATCTTCTAGAAACAAATCATCATGTGAAATACCAAATCTATTTAGGGAGTTTAGTATGCCAGTCACCTTAGTACAAAACTGACTTCTCAGAACATCAGCATATAATTAGGGAACTCACCAGAAAAGCAGAAAGCTCTATTATTTTCCTGTGCTTAGGTAAAGAATAAAGTGCAGTAGAGAAGAAAATCTTCCTGTCATACTCAGTAGTAACTTGCTGTTTGGGACTGCAGCAAGTTAGTCCCTAATATAGCTGTGGGGGAAATACACGCTCCATGCCAAATATTGAAATTGATTATATGAAAAGAAAAACATATGCTTTTAAATCCTAGCAATACAACTGTAACCACAGCTGACATTTATATATTAACCAAACTCCAGGTCTGTTTGCAATAATTGGTCTCTGTGGGTTAATATATGTATTGGAAAAGTGATTAAATTCTACACAAAATTGAAATAAATACTTCAAAGATATAATTTTATGCCATCCGTCAAGGATTTATCTATGTGTTTTGTTTGACAAATTTTTCTCCTCATGTTCATAAAGTGTAATCTTAGCAGCTGATGATGTAACAGGCATTAATCTATCAACTGCCTATCACCTTACCAAGAAATATTTGTCCATAATAATTCCCTTACCATTCTCTGGTCTTCATTCCAGAAAATGAATTTTTCCACCTTCCAGTACTGTCATAATTTTAAGAAATATTCTTCTTCTAAATAAATGCAAGTCAGTAATCTTACAGTATTCACTTTAATTCAATAAATACTTTCCATTATTTAACATTTGGAAAAATATTATTTACTGTATTTAAAAAATTCACAATCTATCATAGTTTCCAATGGGAGTCATTTGAAAACAAGTCTGATTTCATAAACTTCAAGTAGCTGAAAATACAGCTGTTACTCAGAAATAATATAAAGGTTAATTTTCTCCTGTGCTTTCATAAACCAGCTTTTATATATTTTCCAGCATCTTTTTAGCCTTTCATCCTTGCAGACAGAAACCACATCTTGTTCAAGCTCATTATCAAAACAGAAAAAATAAAGTACATCCAACTTTCCATTATTTTTCTTTTCATTACTTTAACTCCTACACTTCACTATCCAACCCAGTCTCGTTATCTTATATTGTTCTACACTGAACTACTTTTTCCACACATAGTCCACACCGATTATTCTAGATTTGGAAAGTCAATATTCTTTCTCCACCTTTCCTATTCTAACTGAAAACTCTTCAAACACATGTGCGAACATGAGTCTTTTAATGACCTTCATGTCACCTCATTTATTGGCTCCACTAACCCTGCCCTGTTACAATTTACCTAAACCATCTGCTTTCAATATGTAAGCCCATTTTTCCTGCAGCAGTTTTCTTTCCAATGACTTTACACATCAATCTTTATGGTGCCATGTCAAGATAAGTTGTCCTTGAACTTCTGATAAATTTTATCAGCACTGCATTTTCCCCTAGTAGCTCACTCAGAAATTCAAGAATTCATGGAGGTTCATTTGATATTTCTTTTTTCCCAGGTTCATGCTCCCAAGCCCTTTTAAATTATGCATTACAAACTATGCCATAGTGATATTTCATACAGTATTTCTGAAATGAAAACACACAAAAAGTCATATACAACAGAGAGGAGGCTGTTGGTTTGAGTGGTTTGGGGATTTGTTTTTAGCTTCAGGAATAGCTCTTATCCAAATAAATAATATATTAAATAATAAAATAATGTTTATTTTATTCATTATGGTACAATTTTTTATTATATTATTATTGTATTTTTAATGAGCAAAATTGGGTTAAATACTTCATTTAAAACCAAATTTACTTTAATCCTAATGAGATGGTGATTCAAGGTCTGGTTCTAACTTCATTTACCTAAATACTTGATGTCAAAATCTGTCACAGTATGAAAACATTGCTAAAATGATATACAGATCCAAATGAAAGAAGTGCATTGTTTGTCCTGATTACTAAATTATACTGCCTTCCAATCCCACATACCAATTAAACAGATGTTTTTTATTGAAATTTGTCCATCTTTCCTGATGTCAGGCCTTTGGAAACAGAATTTATTAACATTTAAAAAAAATAATAAGACATCCTTCTTCCCACTGAAAATCCAGAATTAAAAAAAAAAAAAACAAAAAAAAAAACATATTTCTGAGGCACACCATTAATTACTGATCTAAATGACATTCTCAACTTACTTCCAGAGACTAAACATCTAGCTTTTGTGGCCTTGGGGCTTCTTTTTTTCTAGAGAAAATAAAAAAAGCCTTTATTTTTTTTCTCCTTTGATTTCATGCTATTTGGCCACTATGTATTTTGCTTTTGAATATCTGGAAACAGTATTAAAAACAAACAAACAGAACTATTTCAAATGCTTGAAAACCAGTGTGTTTGCCCAGTTCTTAACTTCTCTTTCTGAACTGTGTTCTTCCATGAACTTTTCTCCAGTCTGTTTTTCGGCTACAGAAATGAAGCATAGTCTGACAGACATCATATATCTACCATATAGCTTTGTTTGCCATTTATTGTTCACAATATTATGTTTATAATATCATCTGTATGTTACTTAATTGTCTTAAGAACACAATCAGAATAATTATATCCGCACACTCCTCTGAGCAGCTGCCATGTGGAAATATAACACTACAGCACGTTTCCTGAAGCACTGTGGAGAGCTAGGCTGGAAGGACAGTGCAGGAGGGAGTCTTCCCCAATGACTTACAGCTGTACTGATTGCCAAGGAAACACCTGTGTCTGCCCTATCAGTTTTGGGGGATATAAAGGAGTGGGATAGCTGGCCATCGTTACAGGCACTTGCAGTTTGAGTTGAAGCTTGAGAGTCTGCTAGAGTGAGAGCAGGAGACTGTGCTGTGATCAGGTAAGGGACAGACAAGGTGAGAAGATGCTGTATGAGCAACAGTCAGGGTTAGGTGGCTGGGTAAGGGACAGCTTGGGGTTAGCCAGTCACGCAGAATGACAGAAGGAGTCAGAGCTATGTGGAACTGCCTGTAAGAAAAGGAATCAGAACAGTGTGAAGCTGCCAATAAGAGAAGGAGTCAGAGTTATCAGAGAGAAGTCTATGAAGGAAGGATGAGTTGCATGAGTGAAAGGTCTGTAACAGAAGGCATATAGAGTTTGAGTACAGGACTGGTGGGATTGCCAGTTAAAGGGCTAGTGGTGATATTGTAACTATGATAAAGCACCACTTTGGTAATGCAGGTAACATGTAACACATAATCTCATTTACATCTTTAGGATCAATTTTAAAGCCAATTAAGTTTCAGGTTTGGGGTTTTTTAAATTCCTATTACTCCTGCACAAAATGGTGCTTTCCAATATATAACTCCTAACTTTAAGAAGGCTGTTTCATTTCTGCCCTAAGTTTATTTTTGAACACCTTTGCAATCATTTGCTTTCATGCTAGCAGTAACTTCAGATTTTAAAAGCTTTTTCAAACCTCTTCCTCTATCGTGATATATTTACAGAAGTTATTCCAATCTCCTTGTTTTGATTTTTTTTTTTTAAGTATAAAATATTATTTTTACTCCCTTCTCTTAAGATAAGCTTTTTACTCCCACGCTTATTCTTGCAGGTTTCCTTGGTACAATTTCCCATTCTTGAGTTTGGCTGTAGATAGCTAACTGCACGCTGTCATTACTTGGACAGTAGCAAAACCACTCTTTCCTCCCTCTTGGTAATATTTTCATTCTGAATCTGTTTCTCCTCACCTGCAGTTACATGTTTGCAGCATACAATTGTCTTAAAATTAACTAAAACTCTGAGCTCTTTTTTCAAATTTTCAGCTGATGGTTCCAGAGCATATCAGAGAAATGTCTGTTGCTCAGAGCATGACCTTGTATTTGTACACTGAAATTTCAAGCCATTTTTATTACTTAAGTCTTCAAAGATACCCTATTATTTCTACACAACACTATAATCCTCACCCCAATAGGTAAGACATCACAGCATTGTCTTCAGCATATTTCATTCTCATATCCCTGTTTTTCCTCTCAAGGTTCTCACTGAAAACTCAAAATAATGTCATAGGACCAATCCTAATGAAACCTCAGCAACTCTCGGGCCCATTTCTCTATTAAGAGCTATGCTCTAGTCTTGGTATCAAGTTCTTCACTACCAAGCAACTTTTTACTTCTGCAATTTAACTAACAGTTGTCCTCAATTCTCCAGCTACATCATGAGCAACTCAGGGAATAATTATGTCAGTGATTCAAGTAGAGGCTCCTTGGCATGAAGAATGAATTTCACCTTCTACAAATATCCCCCAGTGGTGGAACATCCCCAGACCATTGTCTTTATGCACAAAACTATGTTTATTGAAGATCAAAGACAGATGTTGATTTTCTTGTCATTCCTTGACCCTCTTTCTCTCAGGAAAAAGAATTGGAGAGAAGCTTATTCAAAATTCCTCATTTTTGTGCATGTTGTCCATCTCTCAGAATACTTTTCCTGATCTGCTCCAGTCAAAACTGGGGATGATATTTTTTCCAACAGGTCTAACTCTTTTTTACCTCCCGGAGCTTTTGTTTTCTGGAAGTGCTCTGATGCTGAGAACTCCAGAGTATACAGATCTGCTGCTTAATAGCCATGGGTCTGTGCCCTAAGTCTCATCCCCAACCCCAAATGTTTTCCACCTGGACAGAGGGAGGGCAGATGAAAGGGAGGGAGAGATGTAGGCTGGCAGAGAGGGAAAGTGTATGTGTGTTTGAGAGAGGGGGAGAGAGAGATTTCTAGACATCAAATAATTATTTACAGTCTCTTCAGTCTTACTTTCTGTGGCTACTTCCCATGTAAAAAGGCTTTGATTTATGCCATGATTTAGCATTCTTTGTACAGTGAACTGCAGATTCTATTTCGCTGGTTATTTTTCCTGTCAACTGAAGTTCAATGTTATTTCCTTTCTTTTTATATTATCCTCATTTCTTTTCTAGGCTAGCTTGTTACTTTCATAATAATGCTCAAGGTCAAATGCTTTGCCATTATGCAGAATCTAGTTAGGTTCCTGTTTTTATCTCTCTTTGGACCACCTTTAGTGCTGCATGACTAGCTAGCTTCATCCCTTTTCCCCAGTCTTTATGTAGAAAGACTAATTTTATTTTTTTTTACAGTTTCCCAAGAGTAAAAGAGTTGCCATCTGGTGCTCAGAAACTCATTAAAAGGCACCACCTAGATTAGTTAATTAGTGGCCTTCATCTAGGTTAGTTCTATGTTATCTCAGCTAGCAATGACAAAAGGCAATAAGCCAGTAGTACACTCTGTCTGGAAGTTCCCTCCTACACTTCTCACACATCCACCAGCCTCTGCAAACTGTGAGTGAATTCAAACAGATACTTGCAGCTTTCACAGAAAAAAATGCTATTTAAATTTCCTTACTACAAATGCTGGCAACTGCCTTTAGAAAGACAGAAGAATCATTTTTCTTCCAGGGTACATGATCATTTACACTATCAACTGTTAGCCACTGTCTCCTCATGATTTCTAACTGCTCTTCATTCTTTCACCATCCCTTCTTCCTCTTATATTGACACAAAGGAGGAAGTCATACTGACCAAGATTGAGTGGGAGGGCAGAATTGCTTCCTCTGAGGAAGTACAGTAATTTCACAATTATAAGCCACACCTGAATATAAGCCGCACCTTTT
>VRYO01002772.1:68831553-68862095 GCA_009812075.1 Sialia sialis
CTTTAAGTTTTAAAGAAAATGGCATTTTGATCATACATCTCTGCTTGCTAACACAGGCTGATGCAGTTGCAAAGAACAAGGGCAAAATAATCATGTTACTGCTGTCTGATTACATGGCTTCAGATATGTGCCATTATCAACTGTATGGGGGAGCAGAAAAGAGAGTTACAGCCCCATCCCACCAGGAAGTCTACTTTCTACTCCCACCAGGAAGTTGGTTCATGTAATTTTTTCCAGTAAAAATATATCTGATTTTGGAAAGGAGATTTTACACCAAATTCAAAGGTGGATTACACATACAGTGGGTAGTATTATCTACCTGATACTGCTCATCCATTGTTGCTCTAAATCTAACGAATGATTTTATGGTAACTCCCTTTTGCACACTGCCAAGCACAGATTCTCCTAAGTTCTTAAATAGGGGAGAGAAAAAATATTCAGCCTTAGTTTTTTTTTTTAATTTGTACTTTTAGCCTTCAGTGCCAGATTTGCATTTTGTGCTTCAGTTCTCGGTTCCAAAAAGTACATGATGAAACATTTAATTAGTTAGCAGACAGATCTTACACTTACTTTTCCTAGTAAGGTCAATTAAAAAAATTTATTAAGAATGTTCTGAGGATGTAGTACTGATCTCTTGTTTTCTAATTAGTTAAGTGCTTGGTTTATCACAACAATGCTTTCAGATCTATGAAAGAATAAATAAATAATAAATTTCTACTGTGTTGCATGCCAAAATACATCTCCACCTTCCCAGGTTCATTTGACAAGAGGATGGTGAAAATCTAACATTCATGTTGCCCACTAAAATGAAGTACACTGTAAAAACATTCCTATCAGCTTTCTTTTTTTCTTTTGCTCTCAACCTCAGGTCAGTCAACATCAAAAGATTTCATGATTCTTTTGGAGTGGGAGGAGGGAAAAAAACACCCCCAAAACCAAAATCTTAGATACATTAGAAAAGAAAAATCTTACTTTTCAACTTGTAATGTGTGAGCCAAGCTGTACAGCTGCATGATGATTACCTGTGCAATGCTCTGAAATTAAAGTGCTGTAAGCAACAAGTCATACAGAAACTTGTGTTTTGTAACACAGCCATAGTTATCTTGAGGAAAAAGAACTAAACATGGCAGTTCAATATGACTGTGAACCAGTGCTGATCCTCTGAAATACAGAATTCATGATGAAAAATAATGCAATCAGAGTGAAGCTGGGGAAAGCAGGAGGAAGGAAGAGGATGTTCAGAGTGATGGCACTTGTCTTCACACCACTTCTTCACGTGGTGGAACCCAGCTTCCCTGGAGAAGGCTGAACACCTGCCTGCTGATAGGACATGGTGAATTAATTTTTCTTTTGCTTTGCTTGTGTGTGCAGCTTTGGCTTTCCCTATTAAACTGTCCTTATCTCAAGCCACAAGTTTTGTCACTTTTACCCTTGTGATCCCAACCTGGGGGAAGTGAGTGAGAGACTGTATGGCACTGAGCTGTCATGACAAGAAGATGGTTTGAATAGTGCACAAGTGAACTGAAGGTTACCCATTGTCATGTATCAACTAAAAGTATTTGAAGATAAAAATGGTATTTTGTGGAGGAATAATTACACTGCAAATGATGAGCGCAAGTTTAAAGCTATATTTAAATTGGAAGGATCAAATACTTCCTATAGCTAACAAAGCAGGAGCAGCATCTAAATGACAGTGTTTGTACATTTTGTGACTCTGGCAGCATAGGACAAAGAATACTGGATACTAAGGTACAAATCTTGGTTAGTGTTTCAAATCAATATAGAACAAGTGTGTGGAATTAATATAAAATACAATGCTGCAGTGCACCACAAGTGATGAAAACCACCACACACATACAGGACAAAACTGCTAAAAGAGCATCCATTGTAAAGCCTTCAGAAGGCAGCAAGACAAGACAGAGCAGATCTTACCAATAAATCGGTAATGGTTGCTGTTCATACACTTAATAGGTTTCAAGTGGGCATATATATATATAAGCCTAAACATCTTTGTTCTTAAATGAAAGACACTCCAGCAATCTTTTCAAAATGGAACGAGCCTGGTACCAAGCAGAAAATTGCTGACAAAGCCATATAGTGGAAGCCTTGGGATTTACTTGGAGAGCTTTGTTTCACTGAAGTGGGTTTAAAGCTCTTGGATTTGTGCTTAACCCTATGTGTAACCCTACCCTACGTGTAACTCTGTTGAGAAGTAAGTCCTCAGGGGAGCAAGCCTGGTACCAAGCAGAAATTTGTTGATGCAGTCATGTTGTGGCAGCCTTGCATCTAACTTGCAGGTTTTTTGTCACTACAGTGGGTTTAAAGCTCTTGGGTTTGTGTTTTTCTGTACCCTAACCCTAGGTAGAAAAGTAAATCTCCATGGGGATGAGCTTGGTTAGCAGAAAGGCATTGAAAGAGCCATGTTGCAGTTGTTTTGTGTTCTGCTAGGAATGCCTTTTTACACTGCAAAGTGCTTGGAGCTCCGGGCTTTGTGGTGTTGTGAACCCTAACTCTAGCCATAACCCTAATTCTCAGAGAAAGCCTAACCCTAAGAAGAGTAGTAAATCTCAATGGGGACGGGCATGGTTCCAAGCAGAAAGGTGTTGAAGAAGACAGTTTGTGGCAGTTTTCTGTTTAGCTAGGTAGGCCTTTTTACACTGCAGAGTGCTTGGAGCTCTGGGCTTTGTGGTTTACTGAACCCTAACTCTGGGCAGAATCCTAAACCTAGGTGGAGCACTGAAAGCCTCACGGGGATGATGCGGCTGCCAATCAAAAATATGTGGATAGACCTGTGTTGTGGTATATTTGTGTTCAGCTTGGAATGCCTTTCTACACTGCAGAGTGTTTGGAGTTGTGGGGTTTGTGGATTTGTGAACCCTAACCCTTGGCAGAACCTTAACCCTAGGATAAACAGTAAATTCTCATGGGAATGAACCTGGTTCCAAGCACAAAGGTGTCAAAGAAGCCACATTGTGGCAGGCTTGTGTTGCACATGGCATGCATTTTACCATGCAGAGTGCTTAAAGCCCTGGAGTTTGTGGTTTTCTCTAAGGTTAACATGCCTAGGGTTATGCCTAACCCTAGGCATGAGCTTAACCCTAACCTTAGGCAGAGTACAAATTTTTACAGGGATGAGCCTTGTGCCAAGCAGAAAGATGTTGAAGAGCCATATTTAGGAGTTCTGAGTTCCTTTTGGCATGCGTTTTTACACTACAGAGTGCTTAGAGCTCTGGGGTTTGTGATTTTGTGAACCCTAACCCTAGGCAGAACTATAAATGCCTCATGAGGTGAGGCTGGTGCCAAGCAGAAAAAGGTGGATGCAGCTACGTTTTAGCAGTGTTGTGTTCCACTAGGCATGCCTTTTTACATTGCAGAGTGCTTGAAGCTCTGGGCTTTGTTTTTTTTCTGAACCCCAACCTTAGGCCTAATCCTTACCCTAGGCAGAGCATTGAAAGCCTCATGGGGATGATGCTGCTGCCAATTGAAAAATGTGGACGGAGCTGTGTTGTGGCACTTTTATGTTCTACTTGCCCTGCCTTTTTGAACTGCAGAGTGGTGGAGGCGTGGGCTTTTTGGTTTTCTGAACTCTAGCCATAGGTTGAACCCTTATTGCAGGCATAACCTGACCCTAGTTTGAGCAGTAAATTCCAATCCCTCCTTCATGCAGAAGTCATGAAAAGCAATTTCCTGTGCCGGGGGAGAGTATGCAGAGCTGATGGTGTCGAACAGTGACTGATGAACATGACCTTTCCCACCTCATCTGCATGTACAGCAGGCAGACCCCTATGGATCTCTCCCGATCTCTGCACCTCCTCACGTCTGGGGGCTGCCCCAGGGTGAGCTCCTCATTGACCCCTGATTAGCACACACTGGATCTATCTATCTCCTGGATGTTCACTCCAGGGCTGCCCTCCCCTTGCTGACAGTTACAAAACTGAGAAGACACAAATATGTCCCTGGAATGCTATACCACCTAGGGTAAAGTGTTGGAAATTATGGAAAGAAATTGCTTCAAGCATTTCATCCTGCATCTATTCCAAAAACTGTACTTACAATTCCCATAGCATTCCAACAGGACACAACAGCAGATCACCACTTTGCAAACAGCCACAGCGCCTCCTACCCTGCAGTGAATTAGCTTTGATTTTTTCATTGCTATCCACCAGACCAAAGAAATTGCAAAGAAATTGTGAGTTACCACAGTTTAGATGATGAATGACAAGTCACTATCTTGTCTCAGCCAGAGCAAAATGAAGACCACCAAAAGTGGAGTGAAGTCAGAAAGAGGGAGTGTTTATTCATATAACCTTACAGCCTTCTGGGATCTACATATACTATATATATATATTTTTTTTTTTACTTTGTTCTACTTCCTCTTCAAGAAATATTTTAAGTCCTTACTGAAAAAATCTCCACTATCTTCTCCAAGTTTTACAGAAATCTGAATTGAACAATTAAAGGACCATACTGTTAACTTTTAGGTCACATCTTTAAAAGAAAACACGGTATTGTTTGGGCTATAAACTGAGTCCAGAAGAAATATTTGTTTAAAAGTAATTCCTGAGGTTACAAGAAGCATTATTTTTTCTTCCAGTGAAAAACTGTGGCATAATAGAAGCTGACTGTAGCTCATATTGTCATTATCAAGGCTCATGCTACACATTAGACATGGTCCATGAAACACTAACCTCAAGGCAAAGTAATTTCTAATATGAATTGCTCACGCAAAGGCAATTTAGAATTGTGAAAAATAAGTCTATCCAACCTCAATTTTCATCTTCAATTTGTCAGACATTATTAAAGATAACATGAATGTGATGGTTCAAAACCTAAGGCTTACCTAAGAATATTTCCCTTTCTCTGCCATCTCTTTAAAAATCTTTAAATCTCAGAATTTAGAAAACCTTATTTTCATTCTAGAAGGGAGAGTATAAAGATTATTTATCTAGTCAAGGAAACCATGCCTTTAAAAGTGCTGACCACCTAAATGTGGGAAAAATTACCAGATGTTATGCCAAATAATATGGACAATTCAAACTTTATCTGCAAAAATCCACATGCATGTACCCCTGTTTATTGAAATTTTAATATGTTAGATAACCAAGTTATCAGAAAATACTTAGAGCCTTCAGATGATGGTGGCTTGGAACAAACAGGGACCCAATTAAAAACCATTGGGCACTTGAAAATTATTTTGAATATAACCCTGTAAAGAAATCTTGAAGTTTAATTAGATGAAGCTTCTTGCAAAAAAAGGCAAGGGAAATTTTATTAGTGCCCTCTATAACCTAAACTGTTCCTATTAATGACAACAGCACTGCATTCAGAAATTCTGAAAATTCCCCCCCTTACAAGAGGACAAGAGTTTTTATAATCAAACTGCTCTGTTCTAATTTGTTTATCAGTCTAGGAGTACATGCAGAATACAAAAGATACATAGGCTTCAGAGGTATCCACACTGGACAGGTCAAGGTAATACAAGAGATAAAACACTAACTGGGAATTGTATCTGATTTTTTTGTTTGTTTTTTGTTGTTCGGGGTTTTTTTTGGTTTTTTGTTGTTGTTGTTGTTATTGTTGATTTTGTTCTGTTTTGTTTTTTTTTCTGTACAGGTTGCCCAGTGAGTTTGGCGATGATGATGATGGTCCTTGATGATTTGGTCCTGGGCAAGCTGGTGTGCCTGGCTCTTGTCTAAACAGAGGGAATGGACTAAATAATCTCCCAAAGAGAAATCATGAAATGTACTACCAAGTATACAGTCTAAAAATATATATATATATCTTCCCTTGTAACATTGCAATACAATTATAAGCATGACAAGAAACTCCAACCTTGCAACAGCCTATTTAAAACAAAAACTTTCAAATTATACAAAAATACTAAAAAGCATTAAGACTGTGAGCTGTTTTTGCACTACTGTTTTAAAAAACAATGTTAATGAACTGAGAGGAATGAGATGCATTCGTACCTTTGCATAAAAGAAGAGTTTGTGGTCCTAGGAATGGAAGTGCAAAACACAACCAGAGAACCAATAAGGGTTGAAAAGACACTTAAGGTTGGGCCCAACCATTAATTCAGCACTGCCAAGTCCACCACTAAACCATGTCCATAGCTGTCACATCTACACACCTTTTAAAAACTTCCAGGGATGTTGTGTCTTCTCTGGGCAGCCCATTCCAATGGGCTCTTTCAGCACAGAAAGTTTTTCTGAATATGCAGTCTCAACTTCCCCTGGTGTGACTCGACCATTCCTTCTTGTCCTGTTGCTTGCTACCTGGCAGAGAGGCCAACCCCCACTTTGCTATAGCCTTATTTCACATTTTCTGTGAGCCTTTTCTTCTCCATCCTAAACAGCCCCAACTCTCTCAGCTGCTCCTCATAGGACTTGTGCTCCAGACCCTTCCCCAGCTCTCTTGCCCTTCCCTGGACTCATTCCAGCCCCTCAGTGTCTTTCTTGTAGTGAGGGGCCCAAAACTGAACACAGGATTTGAGGTGTGCCCTCATCAGTGCTGAGTACAGGGGGACAATCATTGTCCTGGTCCTGATGGCCACACTTTTGCTGATACAGACCAGGATGC
The DNA here is from genome assembly GCA_009812075.1 of Sialia sialis. Lineage (NCBI taxonomy): Eukaryota > Metazoa > Chordata > Aves > Passeriformes > Turdidae > Sialia > Sialia sialis. Next base: position 68,838,133 of record VRYO01002772.1, read on the forward strand.
CACTGGGCACACCTGTTCTCTACAAGGCACACCTGGGCAGACCTGTAGACCTGGGCACACTACTGTTCTTTACAAAGGCTGAATGCCATATTTATATTGGTCAAAGCATTAAAAAGGCAAAGTTGTTTATATAAATATTAAATTTATCTCATTATGATCATATCCATAAGCATTTTTTATGACTACTAAGTGAGTCAATACTTGCTTTTCAGAGGAACCTTTTTATAAGATTGTCTGAGAACTCAATCCTTAACAGAAAGTGACAAGGAGAAAAAAGAAATTATCTGAATAGCCCATTTGGGATGAGTGCATATCAGAGATATAAGCTCTGGACCACAGGGGAGAAACAGGAAGTACTTGACATTGATGTTTGCAATATATTCTCATTGAAGTCCTAAAAATGCCTTCTAAAAATTCTGAGCACCAAAGCAATGTCAAGAAAAGCCAAACACAGAATATGTTTTCAGTGATATGATAAGTAGCAATATTTTGCATTCATACAGCAGTTTCAGACCTTAGGGTGCTACATTCTGTCTCCTTTTCGAGCACAAAATGCATTAGCTTGCTTTACTTACTATTAGCAGTAGCAGGACAATATCAGGATTATCACAGGCACAGGCTACATGCATTGATGTCCAGAAATCCTCATCTTGATGATTTACATTTACTCCTCTGTCAATTAGAATTTCTGCAGCAAATGCATTATCGTAGCGAGCACACTAGAAGAAGAAAAGCACAGATTAGGGATGGTGTTTTCTCAGCGTACAACTAAATTTATTTCTTACAATTTAAATTGGGCAGATGACACATTGTAGTTAAGCTGCTCTGTTTGTAAGGAACAACAGCTGAGGAATCTACAGAAATAATTGTGTGAGATTTCCAGTTCCATGGGTATGATTACAGAATCCCCTATTTCCTTATGAAATCTGCTGAATACAATAAGGATGAGGCTTTTTTTCTGTTCAGTTCTGTCATAGCCAATCAAAGCACAGACATCAGTGCACGATCACATTATGAGTAGTGCTAAGTGTATGCACACCCACACATACATATGTCCATGCATACATGAATTTCTGCTGTTTATGCAGTTCAGGGCAGTAATACACCCTTCTTCATACCCCACTTCTATTTCAAATCCACTAACTATACAGATTCCTATTCAAGTCTCTCTGCCAGATAAATACTCTGCACATTGAGGGTGTTATTGTGGGGTGGAGGGATGTACGTATGTGTGTGTGTGCATATGCAATCACACGTGCACATTTCTATACCTTGGTCACGGACACAATTTTGGCAGAGAAGAAGAAAATAGCCTAGATGTTTTTTGACCTTCCTCCTCTGTCACATCAGTGACTTCTTATGCATAAGGTTATGGATAATACCTTAAAAGACAACCAGGGCACCTCAGTTAAGATCCTAACTCTGGCCTCATACACAAGCCCAGTAACTCTTTAGAGAAGGATTCTACCTTTTTCCCCATGGGGAAGAGGTTATGGGGAGACTTATTTTAATCTGTCATGGAAGCCAGGATACTAAAGGAAGTGGGGAAGAAGGAAAAGCGTGTAACTGGATTCAACTGTGAAGTCAAGATATAGCTGAGATCTTCAGCATAATGCAGCAGCTGCACACATCCCTGCATTCATAAATATAGATAACCCAGAAGATGAATATTAAATTCTATTAGGATAAAAAGTGGTCTCACCCTAAATTACTTCTAAATATACTGACCATTAAATTACAGAACAGAAATTAAATTCTGATGTATTTCCTTTATCTTTTGTAATTTATCTGGCAGCTCTAGAAACAGTTTTGTTGAATCAGTATTGTTCATTGTATCAGTACAACTTAAATTGAGCTGTTCTGTGCTGAAATCTAACAAATCAGAGGTAAGACATATTATAGATAGCACGATTTAACCCCAACCATATTTTCAAACCATTGTTAAGCAAGAAAAAAAGAAAAAAACCCAACACCAACCAGTTCTAGAGACGACAGGTATCACTGAGCCATTTTGTGTATTAACAATACACATAGAGCCTTTTGTGATTAGTTGCTGCTCCTTGATTCTTGTTTAATAGGTTTTGTGAAACAATTGGACAAGTTCATTTAAAGATCCTGAAAAAACCTGAGACACATATACAGTAATTTCAGGATTATAGGCCGCACCTTTTTCATTGAAGAATCCAGCCTACCCCAGTGGTGCGGCTTATATTCAGGTGCGGCTTATCTATGGACAAATCCCAGTGAAATGCCAACCCAGAAGCGAGAGCCAGCCAAGCGGAGAGCTGCCACAGAGCAGCGGCCAGGCAGGTGGGGATCAGGCTTTGCCAAGCGGGGCGTGCTTGCCAGCGGCAGAGCCACCAAGGAGCCAGGCGGGCTGGCGGTGGGGTTGCCAGGGAGTGGGACAAGCTGGCCAGTGGCAGGGTTGCCACTGCTGCCAGGAGGTGCGGGCTGGTGGGGGAAGCAGTGCCAGTCGGGGCCGCCGCACTTCCGCTTGGCGCGGGGCTGTGCTGTCCCGCTGTGTCGCTGCGCCACCAGTCGGGGCCATCCTGCTGTGCTGCCGCTCGGGGCCGTGTCGCTGTGCCACCGGTCAGGGCCACCGCGGCGTGCTGCCAGGAGCGTGGCACCACCGGGAACGGGGGCTGCAAGTGGGCGGGCCGGCTCCTGTGCTACCAGGAGCCGTTGGGAGCAGGGGGACTGCCTGCAACAGGGGCTGCAAGAGGGCAGGTCGGCCCCTGCCACCGGGAGCTGTTAGGAGCAGGGGACCGCCGGGAACAGGGGGTGCACAAGGACGGGCCGGCCCCCGCTGCTGGGAAGCCAGGCTGTGTGGGGCTGGGCCGGAGCGCCCCACCCCCTCTGCCACACAGAGTTTAAAAAAAAAAAAAAAAGCACGGCTTACATTCGGGTGCAGCTTATATGTGGACAAATCCCGTGGTCTTCCCAGCTACCTGGACGTGCGGCTTATATTCAGGTGCAGCTTATAATCGTGAAATTACCGTACTTTTTTATAAGGGTGGGGGCGGTTGACTGCCTGTGTGAAATTACCTGACACCATGTGCTCTGTACTCTATGGGCAGCTCAGACCCATACTCATTTTTTATTGTACTACTCCTCTCATGGAACCTAAAGAGAGTTCAGTGAATATCTTTGAAGTTCCCATAGTTTGCCTAAATTCAACCATATTTGTCTCTACAGAGACAAAACCAGACTCTTTATCAAGTGTCACATTTGTTTGGGTTTGGTTTTGTTTTGTTTTTAATAATTACACCACATTTTGGAAGTTAACAGATATGGAAAAGGAAAACAGAATTATAGAATGAATCTGATTTTAATAAGAATGTCAAGATACATATATTTTCCATTCATTCTGACGCCAAAACAGCCTACAAGTGGAGAGCATAAACACCAAGCTCCCCTTTGGACCAAGCAGCTTCACGGTTGTAAAGCTAACATTTAGAAGGGATCTTAGTGGGCTTAAAGACTAACACAGGTACATGCTGAATTACTAGTTTCAATTCTTGCTGAAAAGGAAGTTTGTCTTATCTTGTTTCTCTGTATCTTGATTCTACTCTCCTGTCTGTACTGCTGTCAAATCAGGGTCAAATCCCAATTTCATTGAATTCATGTTGGTCTCTATCTCCAATAGGATGAGAATTTTCTTGTAAATCAATTATGAGTACTTACAAGTAGCTTTGATAAAACTGAGGCAGTAGGTTACACATAGCTCTCTATTGCAAATTTCTTACTGCAGAAAGCTTCCCTTCCTTTGGAAGCAGCAGGCACCAGTTGAGAGATACTGATTGTGACAGTGAATTGGGGCATAATACAGACCAAGAAACCTAAAATGGCACAGTTCAACTGCAGATTTTTATCTGTAGTTAAAAATCATGCATCAGTTAAACTAGATAAAGCAACTTAAAATCCCACAAGAATATTTTTTCTTTTATTTTAAAACACCTGACAGATGTCAAATCATCACACTGAAGATAAATATTGTCTCCCAAGGTTTTTGGCAAGGGATAAGATCTGGGATGCCTCTGTTCGGGAATACCAAAGCAAACATCTATTTGGACTGCAATTCTAAAGAATGATTGAACATCTTTGCAGCAGAGAAAGAGCTGGAGAAAAGTTAGTTGAAATTTCTCTCTTCCAAATCAGTACTGCACTTTCCCCTTACTTTGGCCTCTATTTTCTAAAGTTCCTACTTAAATAGCGTGGCCACGGAAGATAGAAAACACAAATTAATTACATAATTATAAAATACACTGTATCTTGCAAGAGCATGGTTACAGGTGTGCTGGAGCCCAGTAATAGTACAGAGGCTCTCTCATCAATAAATTACTGTATTTTGTATACATACTGTGAGCAATGTAATCCAACTCTTGTAAAATGAAACACTGTCAGCAGACTTCATTACTTTGCTCGGTTGCATTTCTTTGAGCCACAGAGTGCAACAAAGCTGGAAATGTCTGAAAATAGTTTCACATTGAATAGACAGCATGTCTGCAACTGAAGCATTACAGACCAAAGAAAAGGATTGCAAGATGTAGGAGTTATTTATGAGTTTTGCTACTGGGCTTCAGCAATGCCAAAATTCTACTCCTATGGTATTTTCTTTCTGTCTGCCTTTCATGTCCATAACTTGTTTATCCTTTCATTATTTTATACAAAACATTTTTCTTTTATCTTACTGTTAACTTAATCTGAATTGCTATGCAAATAATGATAAACTAAATGCAGATAATGTGTTCTGCATCCACATGTAGGAAACCAGGGCAAGAAAGTATCCAAAAAAAAAAAAAAAAAAGAAAAATGCTAAATCATGGGGGAGGGTTTTCATATAGGACCTGTGAATCTTTGAACCATGTAATTTTGTGTTGGAATCAAGCAGTACTTTCTTTGCTCTTTCTTGCTGCACAGATAATTTCTAAATAAAACACCTTATTCTGCTTTTTTGGCTACCTCTCTTATGACATGTATCACTCTTTTGTAAGCAATTTGAATGACCAATTATTTAAAAACATATCTGGATGCAATCATAGCCATGGCAGAGCTCAGTGCATATTAAAGAAAAGAAATTGCTAAGCCTTTCTTCTTTGTTAATATTCCAAATCTGCTACTCACTATCCCACTATGTTTATCCACAGTCACTAACACTAATCTTCAATCATTCTTACCAGATGGAGCAAGGAGCCTCCTGAGGAAAGGATCATGTGAGGGTCAGCACCATCCTTCAACAGCCGTAGCACTGAAATATTAAAGAAATGAGCAACAAGAGTCAATATACCTAATATACCAGCAGTACACCTAATTCTGAACTGTTAATAGGCTGGTTCTTAATCATCTTCATCAGGGGATTTAATATATTCAAACCTTGTATGTAGCTGCAAAACTGCCATGTCAGCATTTGCATTTCCCCTGTTTAATAGGCAAACCTATACAGCAAAAGACCTTTGATAATAAATAGCAAATATCAAGTATCAATATAAATATCAGTATCCAGGACTTTCCAAGTATACAGATGAGCATTTCAGTTTTCTACACATGGAAGGGGAGGGCTGAAGAAAAGAACCATGTCAAGCTCACAATCACCTGATCAGTTCATTTAGGAGATAATCACAGTTAACTAGTGTTATTTTGCTTTTCAAAGTTCCCATGAGATATATTGGCTTTTTCGGGTAAATATTTGAAACTAGTATTCGTAACTGATATCACTTGAAATTAATCATCATACCAAAGCTAAATGGTCTCTGCACTCAATTTAACCTTTCCAGTGCATTGTCAGATCACTGATGCAGCATAATCTTTAAAGTGATATTTGATGCCACACTCCACTCCCAGTTACATGTATCAAACCCCTTTGAAATGAAAACAGGCTTATAAGTGCAAGCAAAACCACAACCCTTCACATAGGTGTTCACTCAAGTGTGAAAATTCAGCACTTCTCCCCTTTGGTCTCTATTGCCTTTATAACCTTTTCACTCTGAATCAAAGCACTGACTGACCCATGGAAACAGTGCTCATTCCTTGAGCAGAACTGCACAGCAGCAATGCCTGGGCACACCTGGGGACTCCACACCAGCACTGCAGCCCTGTCTTCATTAAACTGCTGTGGAAAACCCTTTTAAAAGGTCTTTCTCCAGGAGAATAGCTGCCAATAATGTTTTCTGAGTGGGAGCACAGATGGCTTTGTCTTGAGCTTAATTCTTAGTTGAGATTCTGGATGGACTAGTGCTAACAACTGCAAAGAAATTTTCAGTTGCGAGATGGGTTGCACTGAGATGTCTTCTTACAGGTGGGCCAGAGATTTCTCTCAAGGTTCTACTGTGAATCTGCCAACAGACTCATGAACACCACGTCTTTCCTATCTATACATTTTCTCTATCTGTCTTCTTTCTCCCAAGGATATATTGCAACTCCATTTCCACTGTACTCTTAAATTTGTTACAGCATTCAGACAACTATTTGAGAAGGATTACTTTTCTTTACAAATATTTGTCAATTCATAGAAGCAATGTCTTATGAATGTGCTGAATTATTTTTGACCAGGTGCCCTAGAAAAATTTCTCCTAAGAAATGATACTTGGTTAAATAGTTGCAAGCCTGTAAAATTAGAGTGAAACCCTTGATATCATCATTACTAAACACATCATATAGCAAAACCACACTGGACAAATATTTCCCATAGGCAAATTCACTTCATCGTTTATTCTTTTTTAAACTCTGAAAATCAAATATCAACCAAAAGTACAAATAATTTTTTACTTTATGGATAGTTCCATGGTACCTATTTCTCCTCACCAAAGGTCTTGCCTCATTTAATTTACATAACTGTAAAATACTTATATGTTCTGGCAAATGCCACTTTGAAAGTTAGCCACTATTAGAAGTGCCTGCTGTTGCCAGTGCATTGACCAAAAGAAGAATGGAAAGATTAGGTAACAGAAATTAAAAAACCTGCACAACACCTGCTAAGCAAAGTGAAAAGCACAGAACTAGAGTAGGAAGGTACAGAATTATTTAAAATACTTCATAATGTCAGGAGTAATGGATGAAAAATAAAAAGCAAACTACTTTTTCTGCTCTCTCAGATCCACAAATCTCGTATTGGAGAACACACTTATCCTCACCTGAAGGGAGACCATGAAAAACAGAGATTCAGAACTAAGTTCTTTTAACATCTGACCACATATAGAGATGCTCTCTCTACCTCAGGTTTAAATTGAGTAAAGCCTTGTAAATCCTGCTTCCTTAAACAGGCATGCAATTAAATCTTCCTCAAGAGTTAATATTTCCAATGTTCCTATATTATTCCTATGTTATTCCATTTCTTTAGTAGGGCAGAAAATATTATTTCCATATCACAGAAGACTTAAGTCTCTGAAAATAATTTCATTCTCCGTATCCCATCAGGATTTCCCCTGAAAAAATTAACACTCCAAAGTGTTCCCTTCCCTCTCCATCTCCTGTTTTCCAGGGGGAAAAAACCCACACACATCATGTGGTGGCAGAAGTCTGATATTCACTAGGACTGATATGAAACAGGATCCTGTTTCTACAAGGTGGGATAAGACAGGTAAGGCATTAACCAGAGGAATCTGTTCCCTTCCCCCATTCACAAAGGGACACCTTTACCTCTGGCTGTCTCTGCACCTGGGAACTGTGATGGCACAAAATACAACACTAGCAAAAACCAAATGCAGAATTTCTTGTTGGGTCACTGAGATGAACTCAATCACTATAAACCTTGGGATCATTAAAAGTGGCTTTGGGATAGGTCCTTCTACTCAAGGACAGAGGATGAAGACTTTCCTCTTTTGGCAGAAGCAGGACACATGGGAAGGTCAGTGGGGATGGTGAAATTGCACTTCTAACAGTGTTCCACAAGAATTTCATCTGGAGCCTAAAATAGTAACCAAGAGACAGAAAGAAACTCTAGCTACTCAGATATAAAAAATATGGGCAATTTATGGGCTCTCTTCTTGCCGCCAACCCCCAAAGACTTGGTTCTCACAGAGAAGTTATGCAAAACATAGTAATGCCTTTCCAGATCCATTTTGCAACTCCTTGCAGTTGAAACAAACAAAAAAAAGACTGAGTTTGAAATCCATTAGACTTAGTTGGTTTGCCTTATTTTTTTCTACCAGCAGAAACATATACCAAAATTACAGCATAAAGAATTAATATGCTAACCCCGATCTTCAAGTAGAATATTAAATAATTGTGACCATAAACAAATTACTGAGTCACATACAAAAACATTAGGGAATGTGGATAAAAGATCAGTAGCTTTTTTTTTTTTTTTTGGAACGGTGTCTCTTTCCTCACTACTGCACACAGCTTGTTCACTGCTTCAGGAAATTCACTTCCACAGACTACCAGTGCAAGATATGCAAACTCTCCTTTCCACTGGGCAAAATTCCATGTCCTGAATCAGGATTATGTGCTACATGCCTTTGCATCTAAAAAGAAGTAAAAAAAGTTATTCCTTCCTTGAATTTACCCCCTCTACAAACCACAATAAAAAAGAACATCAAGAAAAGATGATCACAGGAACAAATCCCTCTTCCTACTAGACAAGTCACTTAGATAATTTACTTAAGGCTTCACTAGTCAGTAGAAAATATTCACCTTACGTTCATATTTTCCTTTTGAGAGACCTACTACCTAGAAGTAGTTAGGTAGCAAATACTAGCTACTCCTAGTAATTTAGGATTTAATGCCCTAATGAGGACAGAAAGTAATATAAATCTCTATTCAATAAATGTAAAATATCTCTTAATTTATCCAATTTTAAGGAAGCTTTCATAAGGCTTTATTTTAAAACTTGTTTTACTTGCAATCATTCATGTAAGATAAGTTTAGACTAAAAACTAACTTAAAAATCAGGAAACTGACATTTACCTGAAAAAAAAACAAACCCAAAACAAAAAAAAACCCACAAAGTAAAAAACCTTTCAGCATACTCTGAAGCCCTTCTTGTGTGTGTATAAACAGGTCCATGCATTCACTGATACCTTTTAGGTTTGAAACACAAAATTATTGACAACTTAGAACAGAATTCCATACCTATTTCATATCTAATAAAGATGTTTTAGAAAGCACTGGATGCACTGAAGTCTCATCAGGAAAGAAAGGTAATAATCAACAGAGCTTTTTATGTATTCTTGATGTTGTAATTTGAACCAAATTATTCAAGAGAGCTGAATACCTTTTTACTTTCCACTGATCACATTGACTAGATTATAGCTTATAATATAGCCTTATAATGCAGTACAGTCATTATTGCTGTACCTGTTACCAGGCACAGGTCTTGCACTAATTTTGCCTGTGTAACTAGGACTGTAAGGCTTTAATTTTTCTGGGCTAGTCTTGGCTTGCTTTGAGCTTTGTTTTAGTTGTTATACCAACTGGCTGATGACAAGGTGACAATTACCTAGCACAGTTTTGTTTAGCTCTGTGTAATTGTGGTGCATAATGTATTAAGGATTATGATATACATAGCAGCAACTAGCACTTACACTGCCCTGTGGTTATAATCTAGCTACGTCGGTATCCAGAGCTGTGACCTTGCTGCAGACAAAAGGAGTCCTGATCTGAAGTCACAGCAGAGCCTGAAAGGTGAATTCAGAGGGTCCAGGGCTATCGGTAACTCACCAGGGATCTGCTACTGATGGCAACACAAACTTAGGAGCTGGGCAATTTTGCATTCACAGCAAGCTCAGTTTTAGTAGTAAGAGGACAAAAAAAAAAAAAAAAACCAAACAAAAAAAAAAAAAAAAAAAAAAAAAAACCCCTAATGTATGTAAAACATAACATTTGGCCATCTACTGTGCTGTATATAGAGTGTTAGTGTGTGCTCCTATTAACTGTTCCTCTGGGGAATAGCAGCCAGCAAGTGTAAACTTTGTTCCTATTAACATCTATTTTTGCTCTCTTTAGTTTAGCAGGAATAATTCCAGCTGGAAGGCTTTACTTGTTCATGATGTGCATAAACATGACATACTGCTGCAGAATTATAGCTAAAATGCTGCTGATTCTGGAATAGATTATCACAGTCTCCTCCTATCCCAGGGCGCACATTTTGGTCACTTAGAACACAAAGTTAGTTTCCCAGCTAGACTAAGGATGAGGGAATGTGGCACTGGGTATGAATAGGAAAAATAGTGGCCACCACTTTCCACCAGTAGCTGAAAGTATTTGGGCATAAACTGACCATGAAATTAAATCACAGCAGAAGTAATACTGAAAGATGTGTAAGAACATTCTTCCACCCATGGAAAGTCATGTTTTTCCCAGCAGCTCCTCCCCAGTCAGATATTTTGTCCACCACTGGCACCTTAAACGCTATATAAATTAATCATCTAGAATTCTCTCCACATTCCTACCTCTTTAGTTCTCTTTTCTCATTCCTCAGCAGTCACTCCATATTGTAGCTAATATGTCAAGATGGACACAACTGGTATCACCACCAGTCCTTCAACTGGCATCCACACCAGTCTTTTTTTTTTTTTGCAAACTCTACATGCCTTCTTTCACAGACTTCTCTCTCAGGCAACTCCAACTCCTCCTTTCATAGGCAGCTCCACACAGCACTGACTCCTCCTTTCATTCTACATGACTAGCCAAATCCAAGCTTTTCCTTTCCCAGCCACCTAACCCTAACTGTCCCTTACTCAACATCTTCTTACCTGATCTGCCCCTTGCACACCCACACATCCCTCACCACTGCACAGCCAGCAGACTCCAGCACAGTCTCATGCTCCAGCTCAAACGACAACTGCCACTAGTGCACACCTAACCTACTCTTCTATATCCCTCAAACTGATTGGGCAGACACAGATGTTTCCACTCCTCAGCAATCAGTACAGCTGCAAGTCATTGGGAAAGATTCCCTCCTGCACTGTCCTACACTATCCTCTCAGCCTAGCTCTCCACAGCTCCATACCTTTCAGTGTGTACCAAAAGTCTATAGGAGAACCCTCTAAACAATTCAGCTGCATGTGAGAACAGATGAATTGTAGTCTCTGGTAATTTCTTAATCAGAACACCAAATGAAATAATGCAAGATGCCATAAATGTTTGGTTAATGTAGTCTTAGAAAAAATATTTACCTCATGCCTTTGCTATGTGTATTAAAAATTAAATTTTAAAATCCAAGTACCAGTGCTGGTAATTTAATCATTCTTTTAAGGTGCCTTGTTTAGCAAACAAAGACATTCGCTGCAGCAATACTGCTGCTATCACTATCCCCACTATTCCTAGTGCAATGGCTCAGGCTTTCCTTCAGAGCACGCTCATCAGCTGACAGTGTTTATTCAGAGCAGCCATGCCCTTAGTGAGCTTTGCAAACAAATATAAAGTATTTCCAGAGTTCATCAGCAACATCTGTCTGACTTGTTCAAGTCTCCTCATTTTTAGGAGAACTCTTGGAAATAAATTCCCATCTTTGCTGCACAAAGGTTAAAGGCAGCAAACCATAAACAAAACAGGCACATTTGGAAGGATAAGTGTGCCATTCACAGACTCCAGAAATAAAGAGAGGGAAATTACTCTTTCATACTGGTTGAATTGGAGAGTGTTAGCCTTGCATATCCAAGCTATAGTGCCCACTGCTTGAACAGAGCACTGATAAGGACAGGGCTGACATTTCCATCCTCACTGTCAGAGTTCCCACAGTTTATATTTTTTTTCAGGTAGCCAGGAATCATAATACCATGATCCCAAACCAACTGGGTCATTCATTCCCTTCTGAAGTTAAAGTATGATGTGAAATGTCAGGCTGATTTCTGTGCTCCATTGGACACAATATTACATTTAAAAGAAACAAACCAAGACACCAAATAGGACAGACTGACAGAGGTAGTCCTACAGCCCCACTCAGCATCTCTCCCATCTTAAATGCTGGAAGATCAAAACACACGGTAGTTTGTTCCCATACTCTCTCTGTGGAGAAATCAGCCAGACCCCAGCCTTGGAAACAGCTGAGGGGCTTGACCACTCAGTGTGGGAGTGACCTTCAAGCAGCACAGGTAAGCATGTGACAAGATAATATAATTGTGTTTCTTTGTGCCTAAACTTGCACTGCCTTCCTACCATGCCTGGTGCCATCAACTGCTGTGTGTCCACGCCTGGGCACTCAGCAGCTCTGACAGGTTCCTGCCGTGCACTGCCATGCTGCAGGTTGAGGGCACAGCCCTCCTGTTACCTGAGAAGCCTGAGCTGGAAAACCACATGGAAAATAATGGTTATATCTCTGAGCCACAGTTCACTAAGTCAAACTCCAATGAGATCTAAGTTCTCTCGTGGGACAGACACCTCCATCATTGTAGACACAGCCAGAATAATTTATGTGTTAGGGACTACAGTTAGCTTATCCACGAACTGCTACATTTAAAGCTTTTCCTTCAGGCAAATTCCCCCTTCTTTCATTTCTATGTACATTAAATACCATGCAGTCTGTGTCTCCACTGGAAAATATTAAGTCCACAAACTCAATGGCTCAAAAAATCCTTGTGTGTGCCTCTTAAAATGTCCAATCAGGGACAAATTAACCTATCTCCTTATACAAAAGTGACAATGAGCAGCAGTCAGCAGTAACACGCCTGAGTTAGGTTGTGATGTGGAAGGCAAAACAGTGGTGTAAATCACAGTAATTCTCAGAAGACTGAAGGTTATCCATTCAGTTCTATGGCCCAAAGGTATGGCTGCAAGGGGCACACCAAGGATCAAAAAGCAATCATTCTGATCTGTGGTTTTGCCTCCATGTAAAGCTTTGGACAGGCCAGAGGTACAGAAGTGCTGTGATAAGGTCTTAGTTACTAATAAAGTGTGATTTTATCTGACTGCACCTACAACCTGTGTCTATAACAGAGGTGTTGCTATAATCATTCAATACCACCTTACAAAATAACACCTGCTTAGCTAAAAATGCTGGGTCTAGCATCACAGCTAATAAGGCGGTCACGGTTTTGCCAGCATAGCTACTGCTGAGAACAAAACAGCTATGTCAACAAAAACTGGTAGCACAGACCTGACCGAATCCAGGATGTCTGTGAGACAAAATTACAATTAAACAAAGCTTGGTAACATTTACTGGAAGTTGAACACTCTAATCTTAGGGGAAAATAGATGATCATATGGTAAACTTAAAAATAGCTTTTCTCAAAACTTTCACTTCCAACTCGTTAATAGATTTATTTATTTCAAGGTTAAGAAATAGAAAGGAAAAAAAATTAAATATTTTAGCATTTAGGTCATATATTTCATTTGTTACACATAGTTTATGTCTGCCATATATACATTTTCCTGGAGTTTCTGAAAAAGATGACTAAAACCAATAAGAACTTTATCATCAGGCTACAGTCAAGTATTGTAGAAGCTCACAACCTACTATGTTCACCTTAGAGATATGTTTGAAAGCTCTTTAAATTACCAGTATAACTCTTAGTACAACTTTTCAGAAACACTTGACTGCACATTCAAATGTTTGTAGAATTGAATAAAAACCTCAGATCTTACAGCATTTTACTAAATAAGTTAAATTTATTTCAGAATTTGCAATTTTCCCGTCCTACAGTCATTTATCAAACAATAAACACTAAAACATACATCAGCAAAATAACTTGTTCTGTGATCAGTTTCTTAATTTGAGAACCATTTTCATACTGATGCCTTGGGTTTTAGCTTTTATATATTTCAGATTCTTTGCTGCTTAGTGTGTAAGTCTGAAACTTCACATTAGGTGTTAGTTCTCTTCACAGGTTAGTTAGACAAAACAATCCCTTTCTAGCTAGAGAATCAAGGATAATTGGTACCCAAAAAGGATAAAAAACAGTGAGGGAAAGGGGGTAAGCTGGGGGCTGAGACTTCATAGCCCGGGGCTGTGGTTGGACAATTGACCCCAGTATGTGGATGAACCAAAACTTATAAAAGTGTGAAAACTCGTGACCGGGATCCATCTGGGATTTTCATTTGGGTGTAGCCCTGGGTGGGCTCTTGGACTGCCCAAGATGTACCCTTTCAATAAATACCTATTTAAATCCTTTTGTTCTGTCTAGTCTCTGTTCCAGGTCAGCCTTTCCAGGCATCAATACCCATGCTTTTCCACAATTGTAACAGTTACAGAATTTGCATACAACACAAATTTTCATCTGAACAGACTGTACACCCCCTCTGTTTCACTAACATTTATGTTGATCCTGTGCCAACGTTACTTAATCAGCATAAATCAAATTACTGCTGACTTATATTCCTTACAAAGCAAGAGTCAATCCCTCTTTGACTCCCACAACATGCAGAGCAAGTTTATTCCAGCTGGCTTAGAAGCCTTGTAAGCAACTAATTACGTTTTGTATTAGAGATCTTCAAGGATAACAGACTACTATCCTGCTCAGCAGCTGCTAAATGGTGCCAATTACCAGCTGTAGACCTCTGGCTGTCAGATCCCGTGTGTCTCCTGGAATTCCCAGGCTGTGCAGTGCACAAGGAAGCAAACTTAAACCAGGCAGTATAGAACAAACTAGGGGCATTACTGATCCATGCATTTATCTAAAATACTTGTGTGTGTGGCATATGAGTGACCAACACTATGAAGAATTTAATGCGTAGCTCCAGGAATGTCTCATCACTTGACATCCGTGGCTCAGGCACCACCTTTCACAGCGTGTGATCTGTGACAGTTTACATTGTCAAAAACAGAGCAGCTTCCCTGTTGCTCATGCATTCATTCACACACTCCTGCCCTCATCTTTGCACAGCAGCGCCACATGTCACACTGCCATGAGCTGGGATGGGGAGCTAAACCAACTGAAAACCAACCTTATGAAAGGCGGTTTCCAGATGGTTCATCTCCCTGCCTCGTTCCAAAATTAGTATAAAGATGGGAGGACAAAAGGGTGAGACAGAAGCAGAACCAGACAGAAAGGACAGCAACCCATGGCAGCCTCATTTTTAGCTTAGCTTTAAATTGTGTTAGAAAAACACTTGTTAAGTGTCATTTGGTATTAGAAGTATCCTTAGGGAGCTATTAAAAATCAAGTCAATGTTCCCGAAAGTTGTCTTTCTTTCTCTGCATCAGCCTCACAGCTGTGCAACAGGAGGGTGAATTGGTTCAGAGGTGACACAGAATTTAGCTGTTAATTCTAGGGGTGGTGCACTTTTTTTCTATCAGTTTGCTGAACTGACTTACTCTGCAGCCACAAGATTGCTAAATCTGGTACAAAGAGCCTGCAGTAAAAACGGTTGTAGGAACAGCATCCTAAAATCATGAATGAAATTTTCTGAATTAGAGAATATAGCATTGACATAACACCCAGCTGGGGCAGTGGGACAGGTCTACCTGCCAGACCCAGTCCAGCTGCCCTGGGGTGGCCCCCATGCTCCCAGTTCCACATAAGAAGTTCTTCTGACTAAAATCCTATTTATCTACGTATGTAATTTTACAGTGCATTAAAACTGGTGTGCTGTGAAACACTTTCTGGTTGAGGCACATCCTGCTGTATGGTAAACCCCGAACTACCAGCACACATCAGAATGCTGATATCAGCATCCTCTGTCAGACATCTCAAAGGTGGTCAAGAGATGTGAAGAGCCATGGAGAAACCACATGCACAAATGAAATCATTCCCCTCTTCAGTTTTACAGAGTTTTAAGACAGATAGAGAGAAATTGGAGAAATTGTATTTTGGTGTATTCCTGTCACACATTTTTCAATAATACCAGCATTCAGTCACAGTCTTTTATGGTTTGCCAAAACCAACCAAGAATAACATATTAAACTTCTATTTCACAATGCACAGCCTCACCTCTCAATTTCTTTTTCTTTTCCCAACACAATTCAAAGGTTTGCAAAAATTTACAAATCCTTGCACGTACGGAAAGAATGACACCTCTTTTGGAGGTGACGGAATAGGATTTGCTTTCTTTGTCAACTCAGAGATGGAATCACCACATCCAGAAAACTGAGCTTCTGGAGAGGCAGTGTGAAAACCTTCCTACTCTTCTAAGAATTTGTGACTGAGAAACTGGTACAAGAGGTCTGGAGAGAGTCTCTGTACCGTTTGGTCATGATCACTGCAGGAAAGCAGCATATGGAGTCCTGTCCCAAGTCTCTCATATAAACATGAATATAAAAGCATGCATGCTGCACGAATGCTTCAGTTTGGGTAAACTCATCTAGTTTTACCTTACAATTCTTTTTAGCACTTACTGCATTGCTTGCAACAAACTGGCTACCAAGTCCTTCAATTAACCTGTGCACTACATAAAACAGATATGAATACCTTCATATATTGGTTAGGTGAAAGACTTATGCCACATGTCTACAAAGAAAATAACTATGCCTGTGCATCGAGCTCAAAGATCTTTTCATTTCTCATTATCTGTTTTCAAGAATTTGATTTGGCTGAATTGCTGCATTCTTGCAATGAATTATGTTTTCCCTAAAGGAATTTCAAGCAGGTTACATCCACTGATGCCCAATTCTTTTTCAGACTTTTTTGATTTTTCACCTCTTTCCATGATATGAAGGGTCTGACAGTTATAGTTAGAAATTCTCTCACATGTTGGGTCTCAAACTCCCAGTCTTCAAGGAATCCTTCCACACTTGGCAAAGGGCAAACTTGTCACATTTCATAATATAACACAATTTTTTAGTCCTTGTTAATGTCTGAAAAGGGGGCCCAAATACTGACTTTTATACTTGCCTGCTGTGTATTCTTTGTGCAGACTAGGAGTCTTCTGTCAGTAGTAGCTGCAACAAAGGTGCAGCCAAAAGACAACTATGAAGTGTCCTAATAACAGTAATAAGGGTCATGTTTTAACTAAATTTGTTTTAATACATTCTGGAATCTTTATTAGTCTGCCTGATAACTGGCCTGGAGGTCCAGCAAGGAGAGCAAATTGCCCTCAGACAAGTGGAGAAATAATCTCTTCCAGTCTGGGCTGCTCTGACTGCACAAGCACAGCCTCCTGGAAATCATCCTGCTCCCACTCACTCACATCCTACACCTGTTTCTGGAGGCTTCCAACTCCAATGCATTCTGGCTAACACTTTCCTTTTTCCACACAGTTACAGCAACAACCACCACTACCAATATGCCAACAACAAAAAACAGTTGAAGAATAAGCAATGAACACATTATCACCCCAAGTACAGCAGATCATGTGTATAAAGCCAGCAGGGAAGGAAAGAACTATCAAACTTGAAAACTGTGACTGACACTTAAAACACTCAGAATAAGCAAAGGAAAACACCTCCATGTATCTGCTTTGAGATAAGGCTGTCAGACTTGGGCAGCTGAAGACTGCAGCAATGCAGACTTCATTTGATTTCAAAGTTCAGTATGAAATACAAAAAAAAAAACATACAGGGGCACAGGGAACTAAAATGACATTTATAACAGTTCATCTGAAAGAAATGTGCAACCAAAGACAGAAACTTAATGAACAAATAGCTCTGCATTCAATACTACCAAGCTTACAGACAGCTAAATCTACATACCAATCTTATGCAAGGTGAACCTACACAGGGTTACCAGTGAAGCATTTGAGGATCTGGGGAACACAAGATGTGATGTATGACAGACCCTCTGCCTCCTCTTCTCTGATATCAGTCAGCCACTGGAATAGCAAAATTATTGTGCCAAAGCTGGAGCAACCAACACAAAGCAAATTTTGCTTTATTTATGTTTTACTTCATTTTTTACAAGTATGGGTTACCACAGTGTGAACTGGAGTTATAGGCCAGCATGCAGAGGACAAAATTACAATCACACAGGACTTGGTATAATCACCTCTGTTCTATAGTTTATGGAAAGAAAAAAGTCTGACATAAAAGCTGATGGTTTAATTTGGCTTTGAAGCAGTTGCTCTCCACAGGAATTTCTCTGCATTTTTATTCTGCTCTTGCACTACGATAATAAGAGCTGCCTTAGTTCAATTCCCAAGTTGTCTCATTCCTCTATGAAGTCACCATGATATTGGACTATTGGACCTTCTGAGGTCTTTCTAGACAGACTGATCTTTTAACTCTGTGAATTCAGTCTTGATATCAGCAAGGGAAAGGAGCAACCAACATCATCTGGCAGAAAAGGAGCTCTCAATTCTGAGTCATACCAATGTTTCCATGTTCATATAGAGCCAAACAGTATGTTTGGGCTGCAGTGATGAGCTACAGCTACAGAGCATCAAACCTCCCCACTGGTACCCAATGCCACATGTTCTCATTTGCTCAAAAAGTACATCTGACAGGCAGCTGGTACATAAATCTGGTAAATCAGGGAGAAGTCGGAGAGAACTCCACACCAGAAGTGCCTAAGTTAAGAAAGAGATAAGGACTAATCCAGAAGCACCAGTAGAATTATACATATTTGGACTTTACATCTGTCCTTTTCTGTTCAACTTGTATAAATCTAAACATGTGATCCATAGGATTTTTATGGAGAGGCTTGAAAGCAAAAGAAATCTAATGTTCACTCTGTACAGGAACTGAGAAGGTAGTGAAGTTCAGGTTACCATTATTCAAAGGTTTGATAGCTGGTACCCTCTTACAGGTATCCTTTTAGTAGACTGAGAAACAAAGCAGCACTTCAAATTTCACACAGATACTTCCAGCTTTAAGAACACTTCAACGTATCTTTTCTGCACTGTTGATGGGTAAATGTGGAAGTCTGGAAAAAACTACCATTTCACAACAGCAGCAGTCATGATTGCAGCTGTCCTGTTTGTCTTCTGAGCTCAAATGTAATCAAAACCCTAGAAAGTGCATGGTGTGAGAAATTGCCTCCTCTAAACATCTTACTGGCCTGTAAAATGACTGTGCTGCTTCAAGTTCACGTTTACACTGCATTGTCGTAGAGAGTAATCAGAAAGAAACATTAAGGAAGCAGTATGTGGTTCCAGGCTGACTGAATTCTACATTTGCTTAAATTCTGCATATGCTTAAAACTCTTGTTCAAAAGAGGACATTTAGAAATATTGTGAATTTTACCTTACATTTCTATCTCCATTCTTGGGTGCAATTCACACAGAAACACAAGCTAAATTAGCCATTCCCTTAGATTTATTGACTGTATTCTTGAAACATTCAATTCCTCCACTGTAACAACCTATTACTGTAAAGGCTGCAATTAACAATAATTGAGAAGAATCAGTTTTCTATACATTATGCCTTAAAAGCTTACTACTAATTTCTAGCACAGCTATAGAGTTTGTTCACTGTCAATTTGAAGTGCAAAAGGTTTTAAATAGCTAAACAGCCTTGCAGACTGACTTAAGATGATACCTCAGTGCACTGAGAAGAAAGAATCCTCCAACTCATGTCTCAGAGAATGGAAAGATGACTGAAATAATGAGGAGCATATGTACTTTGTGTTTTAAATTTGTACTGAGGAAGAAAAACCACTAGGAACTATATAAATAAATCTGTTTCATTCTCAGATGTATTTGTGTTTTTACTGGTAAAGGTACTAGGATTCAGAGAGAAGGAAGAAATCAGAATTTGCTGTGTTGGAAGGGACCCATGAGGAGCATCGAGTCCAACTTCTGGTCCTGCACAGGACATCCCAAGAGTCACACCCTGTGTCTGAGAGCGTTGTCCAAACACTTCTTGAACTCTGTCAGGCTGGTGCTGTGATCACTGCCCTGGGGAGCTGTTCCAGTGCCTGATCATCCTGTTGGTGAAGAAGCTTTTCCTGATTTCCAGCCTGAACCTCCCCTGACACAACTCCAGGCCATTTTGGGTCCTGTCAGTGTCACCACAGAGCAGAGATCAGTGCCTGTCCCTCCTCTGCCCCTCACAAGAAGCTGTAACTGCAGTGGGGTCTCCCCTCAGTGTCCCCCAGGCTGAACAGACCAAGTGACCTCAGCCCGCACAGCTTCCCCTCAAGGCCTTTCACCATCCTCATGGCCTTGCTTTGGACACTCTCTAATAGTTAAAATATATTTTATATATTGTGGCACCCAGAGCTGCCCCCAGCACTGGGGATGAGGCTGCCCCAGCTCCGAGCAGAGCAGGACAATCCCCTCCCTTGCCCAGCTGTGATGCTGTCCCTCATGTCCCCAGGACAGGGTTGGCCCTCCTGGCTGCCAGGGCTCTGCTGGCTCATGTTCAACTTGTTACTGACCAGCACCCCCAGGTCCCTTTCCACAGCACTGCTTTGCAGCCTCTCATTTCCAAGTCTGTACTCACAACAGGGTTGCGCAATCACAGATGCACAATTTGGCACATACTCTTGTTAAAAAGAGCAGAATGACAAAAAAAGCCCTAAAGAGATAGGACTTAGCAATTAAAATTTGCTGATTTTAGTTGCTCTGATCATATTCATTTAGTTATGCCTTCAATGGTTCTACGGAAAGATACCCCACTTAGTTATCCCGTTCCACAAAATCTCCAAACATAATTCACTTTTAGAAATTTTGAAGGAATGTTCTCCTCAAACTGGCAATTAATTTGACAGTCACAAAACAAACTCTACATGTTGCAAGATGTCAGAATAAGGTCTCCTCCCAATCTTATGCTTAAGTATACTTTTTTATTTTATTTTATCCACTAGTGTAGTAATTTGAATACACATTAGTAGAAAAATGCTTCTAAAGTTGAATTAAACATTTTAAAACATTTTTTAGGATTTATTTAAGTTCATTTTTGTAAATAACTGTATTATTGCTTTAAAGGTTTGCTCATAAAAAAAAAAGGGAGGAAAAAAGGAAAAGGTTTTTCTCTACTGATTTCTGTAGTTCTCCCATCTAAATTTCAATCATACGTAATTTGTGACTGAAAGCATTTTAGAGTAAGTGATATTGAAAGATGGTATATGATATTGAAAAATTTCCCCTTTTTACTGGAATATTATTGGAAATCAATATGAAGCACAATAATTACCCTGGAGATGAAATCAAAAGCAAATTGCATAGAAAATATTATATTCTTGTTCTCTTTTTTATTTCATAAGTACAGACTAGGATCTTCTGCTGCTACAGCAATTTTTTTTTTTAATCAGTGACTTATAACAATAACCAGAGAATGTCAGCAGTACCTGCTACTCAGTGGATACCATCTTTCACAGAGAGAATAGGCTTGTGATTGCGGCCAATTTACAGTCTTGCATCCCACTGTGGATCCCCTTTCAAATGAATAGGAAGAATGCCAGGTGCCAATTTGTAGGTTGCTAATGGTTTAACGAACCTTTATTGGCATGACAGTGAATTTGTGAGTGATTAGTCCTCTTGTTTCTTCATACTTCATACTCGAATGCTGGAGCATGCTGTGCTGGTTTCAGCTGGGGTAGAGTTAATTTTCTTCGCAGCGGCTCATAGGGGGCCATGTTGTGGATTTGTGCTGAACTCAGGGTCAATAATATAAAGATATTTTTGTTATTGCTGAGCAGGGTTAACACAGAGCCAAGGCCTTTCCTGCTTTTTGTACAATCACGGTGGGTAGGAGGTTGTTGGTGCATAGGAGGCTGGGAGGGGACTACTGAGATATGTGTTTGAACTTTGTGATTCCCTTTTAGTGATTTTGGGTGTCTATAATTTCACCTTAGCGGATTTGTTGAAAATCATGCCTTTTGTTTACTGACCAAAGGAATGTTCCTGATCATAGGACATCATGCTCATTGTATGAAAAGGGGGGAAGAAGGAAAGAGGGTGCATATTTAGAGTGTTGAAATTTGTCTTCACAAGTCACCATTACATGTGATGAGGCCCTCCTCCCCTGGAGTTGGCTGAACACCTCCCTGAGCATGGGAAGCAGTGAATTAATTCCTTGTTTTTCAGTGCTTGTGTGTATGGCATTTGCTTTCCCTATTAAACTGTCTTTCTCTCAGCCCACAAGTTCTCTTCTACTTTTCTTATTCTCACTGTGATCCTGCTGGTGGGGGAGTGACTGAGGGGCTGCTTGGAGCTTGGATGCTGGCCATGTGTTGGGTTAAACCACAACACATGCCCAAGTGAAAAACTTTTTATTATTAAATGTAAAGGAAGGTCTTATGGGAAAAAAGCCCATGAACATTGAACTATAAATAAACTTAATAGGTTTAAGATTAAATAAAAAAAAGAACAGATATGTGTCCATCTGTTCAGACCACACTTCAAAAGCTGTACTCTTATTTAGGGGTAATGGTCTTTTAAATAATTTTTGTTGACATTTTAGTTTATAAAAGCCTTTTGAATAAGTCTGATTAGAAGTCATGAATAATATATATATTGACATTTCCAGCTGGAGAAAAGCTTCATATCATAGTCCACCAAAATAAATACTTGAAAATTTTGAAAATGTGTTCAGAAGTAAAATAAAAATAAATAAGTAGGAATATATGTGGTTTTTCAGAGGTTCTCTCCTAAATACTATGTTTTACACTTTCGATTGAAGCAACATCTATGATTTCTAGTTAATCAAATGTGCTTTTGTTTGGATATGTAAGGTTAAAGTTCAAGAACAGACTTATCTGCATAGAAAACAAGCAACTCCGTGCCCACATTTTAGAAATCTGTGATTCAAAGAACAATCCAAATGCTGAGTTTCTAGAAACTCCCTGTATCAGTGAGCAAAAGGCATGCTTTTCAACAAATCCGCTAGGGTGAAATTATAGACACCCAAAATCACTAAAAGGGAATCACAAAGTTCAAACACATATCTCAGTTTTTATTAATTCAGAGCTTAGGCATGTGAAACAGGACTGCAAAATAGCCCAGGTTATACTCCTGTTTTCAAAACACAGTCAGTGGCAGACATAACGATAGCATTGTGATTTTTGTACAACAGTTTACTATTCATTCAGCTTTCTACAGTTTGCTGCAATGTAAGCAAGAACAGCTAGATCCAATTTGCCTCTCAGGTCCCTCCCCAGGAGAAAGCCATGCCAAGCTGGACACTGCTCAAGATACTTGAGGTGTGTGGACAGAAGGGGACAGAAGAGTCAGTGGGACAGAGAAATGCACAGACAACAAATGGCTCTCAAAGCAAGGCAAAACCTGTGGGCTAGCAGAAATGGGTGGCTCACAGCTCCAGGCTCAGTTTTTGTGGAGAGAAGGAGGAGATCATAACTCCATTTGATCAAAAGACAGATAAATTACACTTGATGTGAATCTCCCTAATCTTCCTACTAAGTGGGACCTAAAATAGAGGGATGCTTTTTCTTTATTTCCCCACTTGGTTCAGGCAGAGGATAGCTGTTCAAACCAAGGTAGTTCTGGGCATATGCAGAGACAAAAACTGCAGCTGAAACAAACCAGGAAAATTTCACAGCTGAGAGAAAAGTAGTCATGGAGCAGAAGCACCCCTGGCTTAGACAGTCCACATGGAGAGCAAGCAATAGATTAAATCTACACCCTCAAGTCTGTTCTTTATTTTTTGACACATCATATATTTTTCTAAGTCTTACTTTTTCCAATTAAATAAGCGTTATATATTAGCAGTCATACATATTTTTAGCAACAACAAATAATTTAATATTCAGTTCTCAGCTTCATCAAATTACTAAAAATGTAAACACACTGACAAAAAGCACATATGGAATCCTGCAGGAATTCAGATGTATTCAAATTTCATCTCCCTGTGATTTTATGATTGCTTTTGAAATGGGATGCTTTAATTACTAAACATCTGTTACCCAATAACTAAAGGCATTATGTTTCCCTGCGTCATAACAAAAAGATGCCCTGTGTTGCTGAATTCAGCTCACATGCAGCCAAAGAAAGTTAACAACCATGCTGAATCTATAGGATTGAAGCCTTGCCTTGCCCTGGTTTGAAATGTCTCTACCTTCTGGGCCTTTGGAAAAGCTTCTTCATCAATGGGTGGATTAGGATGGTTGATTGATGCTTCATTTTGCAATACACAGGACAGATTAAATCACCAGCAGCATGTTGGACAGTCAGCTGCGTTAGTGTCATCCAAAGTGCAGACATGATTCCCAGTCCAGAATGCATTAATTTGTCTTGTAAAAGCATTTACAGTAATT
>VRYO01002772.1:68871737-68901567 GCA_009812075.1 Sialia sialis
AGTTGGAATGTTAGGGCATTGGTTAGACTCAGTGATCTTGAAGGTTGCTTCCAACCTAGTGATTCTGTGAATTTTAATGAGTTCATTAGCATGCAGTGGGCATTCAGGTAACTACCTCTTAAAAACATCAGTCATTTCAGGTTCCTAACCATGTGTATAACTTTTTTTGATTTTAAAAGCTTTTTTGATTTTAGAGAGACATCAAAATTGATACTTCAAATGAAACCATCAGATGCTAAAATCTTCACACAGACACAATCACAAATATGTCTTTGAATCAGTTATTCCTAACATTCACAGCAGTTCCTGTAAGTTAGATTCCTTTTTTTTTTAACCATTAAATATGGTATTTTTGCTGACATTGCAATAACACTGTTGTTTTCATGTATGTTCTCTTTTCCAGTGAGAGAGGAGACTGTAGGAGACTGGAGCACTGCTACTTACTTTTCAAGGGACTGTTATGTTACAAAACTAGTCTAATGGCTTATCAGATTATTCTATTGCCTAAATCCTTGAATGTGAATGCACATCCATCAACAATGTGCTCATGATCCTGCACTAAGGCCTTTTGATGTGGTGGCTACAGACCACCCCATAAATTCTTATTCTCATATTCTACTTTATGTATATTAATCTTCTTCATATGGGGGCTAGGTGCTCAAATTTGTAATTTCTAAGGATTGACAGCAGCCCAGATGAGGAAGGTTTTCTCTCCATAGTTTGAAGTAAGATCTCTTGAAGGAAATGCAGGATCAATTAACCTTGAGTAGTTAAGAAATACCAAAATTAGCATTACACTGCAACTTAATAAACTGGTTTTGTCTACCTGTTTTGTGCAGTTATAGAATCAAGGGATCCCTATCTCATCGAAGGCACACCTGAGTAGTGCTGACTAAAAGATCACTTTGTTTTCTCTTTGTGGTTTGACACATTTAATCTATTGAATACCATTCAAACCCAGCTCTGAAGGCATAATTAACAATCTCCTGACAGGATTTTGTAAAGCTCATGTCATCACAGCACATAAAAGCATCCAAACATTTATTTATTTTCATTTTTAAAAGGACAACAGAATATTCTTATCTACATTCTCTACAAAGGAAGTAAAAATCAATTATTTTCTTTTTAAATCACTCACAATTTACGGTATCCCATCCAAGAATTTCGTGTTCTTTTTTAACATGCTTTGGTTTGCTCGAAAGGTATCACAATTCCATAATAAAATACAAAATTATAGTCTTAGGTCGGCATGCCAATCACTTTGTAAATCCTATGTATAACATTATATATCTATGTAATAAATTATTTGTATATTATGTCATAAAGAAAATATTCTACAATGTATCATGTGTATATAATATATATAAAATATATTCTGTATAATGCACAGATCATATATGTGCATATATTACATATTAAATATTATATGTATTCACTATAAATTACAACCTGTGGTCTCAAACCAGACTTCCCAAAACTGAGGAGTGCGCATTTATCCAAAAAGTGGCCAGAGTGTCTTGTTGGGAAACTCTATGACAGAAGGCAATTCCGTAAGTCAAGTGCAGTCAATTACTTTCAAACATGCTACTCTCTCCCTATAATTTCTGTTCCTTTCTTAGCATGCCCTTCTAGTTAGAAGAAAATGAGTTGTCATGCTAAAAACTGGAAACAAGTATTGGCTTGCGTTAAGGCAAAACACAAACCCTTTGTTCTTGCATGTCAAAGCCAACAAACTCCTGCTGTATAAAAATTTTTCCACTTGGCCTTAAATGATATGTTTCATTTCACAGAAAAAAATTATATGTTTCATTTCTTTTATTTTCTTGTTGGAAATCACATGGAAATGAAAGGGTAACTGCAACACTACAGAAAATGTAACTTTATTCTGGTTGCACTCCCAGTGTTCAGAGCATTCAGTCCCATGGAAGAGCTACATTCAGACCATCCTCCTCAGCCTGAGGGAGTTTGCAAGTGAATCTTCTTTTTCTCATGGTAGAGCTGTAGAATAAGAAAACTTCAAATCTCAATTAGAATTGTTGTGCTGTGTATAAAATATTTCAGCAGCCAAGCCTTTAACCTGCAAGCCTTTTGGCTTGTAACTCCCTAAGCTTATACCCTAACTTCTAAATGTGGCTATAATGCCTGCCAGCAAGGCTCATAGTCACAGTGAAAATCAGCTTGCTGTGTTAAACCATGTTTACCGGCAGCTGGGAGCCCACCCCTACTCTGCTCATTCCTTCTCCTTTATGAAGGGAAAAAGAAGCAGCCATGCACTTGAGATCCAACAGGCTGCAATTGAACTTGGTGTTTCTATTTTGAACACTCATTTGATGCTGAGACTTGCAGATGTTCACCTAGACATAGCTGTAAATGGTATCTTTGCTTTTCCTCCGTCTCTGCTCTTAGGAGGAACTGGTGGTGATTACTGGCATATCACAAATGAGACTGGTGCAATCTGTAGGACATTTGTGCCATCACACTGCTGTCCTTATCCAAGGCAAGAAATCAAACAAATCAGCTCAGTGTCTTGGTCAAACACAGCACAGCAAAGAAGCTCTCTCAGGCAGAGTCCAGTTTCAGGAAGGATGTTCCTGGTTTAGTGCCCTCTGCCTCTCCACTGGGATGACTTTCAGCTTGTATGAGACTTTGTCTATTTGCTATGTGAGGAACAGTGCTTGACTTCCACAACTGGCCACACATAGCAGCTCCCAGCGCGTGGCCAGAGTCAAAGCAATTCAGGCCAAATGCGAAAAGGACTCTTGATCCACTTGGGCACTGGTCTCAGCTGAAAATTAAAGAATTGAACATGGAATTTCTTTTCTCAGCACATCTGGAACCTGATACAACTCAGAAGAGATCAGTACCTGACTGTGGGTGTAACAGCTGCAGGTTAGCAACCTCATTAGATTAAGCCTGGATTAAGAAACCTAGTATAAAGGCAGACAAGGCAAATTCCCTGAATAAATCTTGTCTCTAAGGAATGCACCACTGGCTCCCAGTCTTAGAACCAGGAAGAGCTCAGCTCTGTGGTCCTACTGAGTAGGGGAACTGATGATGGCATAAGGGACTTCTTTCACATCTCAACTCAAACACAGGATGGTTATAGACATCCCTCTGGAGGAAATTCTGTGGATGGTTTAGTACCACATGAAACATGTGGTAATTCACTAACACTGGATCAGATAACTTTGTCTTGTTCACCAGTCTTGAAAACCTCAGTTAATGGATTCTACAAGTTGTCTGGGTAAACTGTTTAAGCACTGCACTGACTTCTATCAAAAATGCCTTGAGTTCTTTTGGTGCCCATTATTCCTTATTACTACTGTCACTAAGGAGAAGACTTCAGTTTTGTCATTTCCATTAGCTGTCCTGGTAGCCTTCCATTGCTCTCATTCTAGTGCCTCTATGTCCATCTTAGACTGGTGGGACCAAGACCACACATTTGCAGGTGCATCTTCAGTAGCCCCAGGTAGCAGCAGAAAGTGAGTTCCCTCCATCTGCTGGGCAAACTCCTCTGAGCACAGCCCCCTATGTGGTTTGCCTGATTTACCATCAGCACATACATCTGGCTTCCATTCGACTCTGTGTCCAGGTCAGCCAGTTCCCAGCCCATACCGAGGTATAGGGCTAGTCAGTCTCAGGAATGAAGATATGCACTTCCCCTCTTGAACTGCCCAAAGTTTCTGCTAACCAATCCCCAGGATTAAGCTCTCTATTTGAAGTATGCCAGCTATTCTACCCTAAGTGAGTATTGCCAACAGCAACAACAGCTTCAGCTGTAGAGAAACCCTCCAGGAAAAAATAGCAGCTAAAATCCACAACATTATTAGGCGGAAGTAAACAGTTCCTGTTTAGAGAACGACAGCTCAGCCACAGTCAGACTCCAAAGAAAAGCTACTAAAGCCTCCTAGAAAGGTAACGTGCGGCAGGCCTGTCCATCCTTTCCTTCCCCATTTATGAGAAAACTGGCACAAACTGCAACACTGATTTGGTACAAGAACACTGTAAGACCCCCATTCAACAGCAGAAGATAGATGGAAAACGTGATCCCAAACAGAGCTGGTTTTGAGTGTGCTAGTCAGGAGGCAGTATGGTAAAGATTTGTGGGTAGGGAAAAATGTTGCCTTCTGAATCTGTTTGCTTAAGAGTTTATATCTCATGACATAAGATATCAGATTTGAAGATTCTTTCATGCGGTTCTTGCCTCAGTGCATGACAAATTACACTAATGTGCAGGGACTTGATAAGGTCACTGTGATGGTCATGGCAGACTGCACCAGGGAACACATTGGCAGTGTCAGACATGAAAAAGCTGGCAAGGTTTACCAAGTTATTATTTATTTAATGGGATGTTCCAGACAAAAATGACTGGATTAAATATGATTGTCAGTAAGCATATAGTTTTAAGGTCTGCATCTTCTGTATAAGCAGACAATATAGAAACCTCTATAGAACACTGAAATATCAAAACCAGAGAAATTTTTATCATATAATATTGATTAGTAATTAGTACAGGACAAAGGAAGTCATTACCACTGTAATTAAAAAAAAAAAAAGAAAAAATGCTTCAATGATGCTTGCTAGTGAAGAGCTGCTTCATTCACAGTCCACCATGAACCACAAGAAAGAGAATTGTTGCTATAAAGCAACACGTTTATAAAATTGTAGCAATTTACTCACAATTGAAGAGTGTGACATCTGCATCACAAGAGAAATTACAGTTTTGATCCTGCCTGTACAAACAAGAGATTTCTGAGTAAACAGAAACTGTTTGCTTTGAATTGTCACTGATTCTCACTGTGAAGATGAGAAGGAATATTTTGTGACATTACAAGCACCAGCTCCTGAACAAAATGAAGAGCATAGGAAGGGTGATGGGACATAAACAGAGAGGAAGAATGTGATTGTTACAGAAATGTTCTTCCATCATCTGCACATGATTTGAGCTCAAGTAACTTTACAGTATGCAGGGACATTTTTGTCATACCTCTTTTTAGAAACCATATGGATACAGCTTTCCCTTATACTGCTTCTTAACTTTAGTCTGTCATTTAAATTGGGAGAGTAGCTATCCTAAAAAATGCAGGTGGTAATTCACATTACATGGGGGTTATGTGTCCTGTCTAATCTGGGTCACAGGACAGGAGGCAATTCCAGACAGTAAAGGTCAATATCTACATACATGTACACACAGGCTCACCTCCATGCTTGTTGCATGTGACTTTTCATTAAAGGCAAGCACACAATCAAACTGTTGACATTGCTTAATGATGCAAGCCTCTCAAATAAAGTGACATGGAATGATGGTGCATAATGCTTAAAATTACAAATTTCAATATAATAAGAGACATGTTTATCTTATGCAAACCTGCTGATTTTTTCAATATTTTAAACAATGAATAAATAAAGTTCTGGGTATTTGAAAGAATATGATTTTTATAGCATTGAAACAAAATGTAGAGGATTTAAGGTACCTGGAAAAATGGCAATCAGAATCTGAGAAGGTATCTGCTTGACACTGCTACCAAAACAATAGTCTTTAAGCAGTTTAATCTCACAAAAGGAAAAAGGGTAAAAAACCCTCCGAAATATATAATATGCTTCGTTTGGGTCCTCTGACACTTAGTCCCTATCTTGATCTATTCTTGCTAAAGATATGATATCAGCCCATTTTAACAACTGCAATTAATCATCTAAATTCTAATTTAGATAACTGAAATTGTCCTGAATTGCAGAACGATAAAATATTTCAACATTCCAATGACTTCAATAAATGTTTGATTGGATTAGCATTCATTCAACAAATTAAAGACAGTACTATTGTACAACACTTTTACAATTGGTTAGCTAACCATACCCACTGTACTAATAAAGATATGTGGGAAAGGCATGCAATGAGCAGGAAGAGCTTTGGCACCTACAGATTCAGATACACAGATGGTATAAATCAGTTCAGCCCCATCCAGTTAAAAAAGCAACATTAATGTGCACTCCTTGTTTACTAACAGAAGTCAGAGTAGAAGTTAAAGCACTGCCCCTTTCAGTAATGCACTTTGCTATTATACATAATGACATTATTATACAGGAGGTTTTTATTCTACCAACAATGTATATCATTTTAATTTATTATGCTGAATTATAAATAATAAATTATTAGTATTTATGAAACTAAGATGAATTCCATATGAAATCAGTGATATAAATACTACAGCATAACTGAAGTCATTGTGTCTGAACCACAGATCAATATATTTTTTGCAGGTGCTCTCTTCAGAAATCAGAACTTCTTATGTATTTTCTACTGATCTTACAGTTTCCAAAAGAAATGTGGCTAAGAACAGCCACAGGAAAGGCTAGCTTAGTTTAAATCCATCTCAAATTGAAACATTAAGGCCAGCATCAAAATACTTGGATTTGAAAATCCTTTGTTCAGCACAGGGAAAATTACTTACCATTTGAACAGCCTCTCCATTACTTTTATTAAGCTGTGAGTGAAGCGTGGTGCTTGCAACCACTCAGCCTGACAAGCTTCCATCAGGTCAGCACGGATCTGCTCACTGTAGCAATGGACTTCATCCTTTTTCTTTTTCCTTGGCTCCCCTTCCCACCCCAAAAGTAGATAATCATGAGGGAGCAGTATAAATGTTAACTATTTACCTTGTAAAGAATGTAAAGTATTCAATTAATTCCAAGTCCTCTGAGAATAAATTACATTGCTGTAAAGGAGCTGATCTGCTTCTCCTATTCTTGGCTCCACAGAGCTTCTTTTAGATGTAATTAGAAAGTCAGGGCTCTTAAATGACCCCATACACAAAGCTTCCTCAATTTCTGCTTAACACCCAATTCTGTCTTTGCTGAAGAGCAATCCTGAGCACATTCAAGCAGCCACCCTCTTATAAAACCCTACTCCTGTATGCTGTTCTTCAAGAGCCTTTCGATGTGACTAGACTGGTAAGTAGGAACTGCAATCAATTTCCAGCTTGATATCAAGGAAAAGTTATTTATCAGATGCTATTTATCAACTCTACAGGCTTCCTAATAGACTCTATTATCTATCTATCAGCAATTCAGTGAAGTTACACTGGCCTTTTATAAAAATTTATTATATTTAAATCAAAGAATCAACCAATTTGATATCTTGCCATTGTAGTGAGAGAAGAGAGTCTGAATAATACCTAATTAAATATAACAGAGGGCTCTCACTGTCATCTGTGATTTATGCCATGTAACAGCCAGTGACATACGGAGATTTTATTTTCTAGGTAAAATTCATTAACTGCGTGCCAGCTTATTCAACAAATGAAGCCAAACTGCTTGCCTGTGCATTAGCCCTCAGAGTAATAAAAAACAGGTTTTAAATACATATGTATGGAGTTCTTCTCATTTTTTAGAAACACACAAAAAAATATTTTCTTTCGTCTGTTTTTGATGTACAGGGAATTCACAAGAATGGATGGTCTGAAAGAAAGTCTGTATGTCCCAGAGCAGTAGTCCTCATCTGTGGATCTCATCCAGAAACGACAGAAATGCAAGCAAAAAGAACATACAAGATCTGGTCAAGCTCATACTGTTCATTTTGGTAAAGCTG
Source organism: Sialia sialis (assembly GCA_009812075.1). Lineage (NCBI taxonomy): Eukaryota > Metazoa > Chordata > Aves > Passeriformes > Turdidae > Sialia > Sialia sialis. Next base: position 68,879,326 of record VRYO01002772.1, read on the forward strand.
CTACCTCCATCTACTCTCTTCTGCCATTATCCTTCTGTACTCCCTTGAAGGATAAGACAAAGGTGCAGTCTGGATTCCCACAAACCACAGCATACTTAAAGTAGTTTCTCCTGCAAACATCAGAACCTTTTGTGAAACAAACTAAGATACCATTTTCTGCTCTGGAGCACAGGAGTTTCCAACTAGAAAGACTGCACAGTCTCAGATATGAGTAAAACACATAAATCCATTCATCTCATAGAATATCTCAGATGGGCATTTTGTAGATGATAGTCTGTGCTCAATGTGAATTCAGGGGTTTATTTTGCAACTTTAAGTAAAGAGTATTCAGACAATACGTTGAAACAGTTGAAACACTGCTCTTTTGGAATTTAAGTAAGTCTTTTGAGCAATCAGCCATAAAACTTAGGATATAAGTATTCCCTGACCAAAAAACCAAACCAAACCAAACCAAAAAAACAACAACAACAACAAAAAACACCCAAAAAAACAACAAACAAACAAAGAGAAAAAGAGAATTAAGAAAAGAAGCTTGACAGTTAAATGTTATATACCAGCTCATGCTAATTATTGAAGGTTCATGCAGAACAAATTAAGCACATCTAGACAGTACAGCATAGTTCCCCTTTGATTTTGCTGCTCTAAGATATAATTATCTTTTTTGGTGACTTCTAAATTTCATCGTGTTTAAAGTGAAGACTGCACTGCAACATAGGAGAAAAGTATTTTACAATATAAACCCGAAGGTGTACATATATGTTCTAGTAAGCAGTAGGAGGGTATATGTAGGCAGGGAACAGTATTTGAGGCTACAAAGTCCTTTGAAATAGATGAAAGACTGCACAGGGCATAGAACATACATTCTGGGGTGTTTCATCTGCCCAGTCTATTGGGAGGGGTTCTCTAGATACCATCAGCAGCTTTTGCCATAAAGAGGACTAGTAGGGATGCTTCAAAAAACGATCCAGTGAGCTAAATAACAATACAGCAGAACATCAGCAGTCTGAGCCTTTCCTTCATTGTTTATAAAGTGCAGACACACCCTCTGAAGCTTGTTCCATCTCCACCTTATCTTTCTTCTGCTTGCAGCAAGGTAAGTGGTGAAAAGTGTGCATGGCACTGCTTTTCACCCAAGCACTGTGGTTTGACTCTAACCACCAAATCCCATATAGCTGCTCAGTCACTCTCCCACTAGCAGAGAACTGGAGAGAGAATATGAAGTGTAAAAGGGAACTCATGGCTTGAAATACAGTTTAACTGGGAAAGCTAAAACTGCATGCACAAGCAAAGTAAAAAGAAATTAATTCACTGCTTCCCATGGTTGGGCAGGTGTTAAGCCATCCCCAGGAGAGCAATACCCCATCACATGTAATGGTTACTTGGGAAGGCAAACATCACTCCAAATGCATGTCCTTCCTCTTTCTTCCTCCCTACTTTCTATGATGAGCATGAGGTCCTGTGGTCTGAAATATCCCTTTGTTCAGCTGGGGTCACATGTCCTGGCCATGTCTCCTCCCAACCACCTGTGCACCAACAACTTCCTACTCATGGTGGTTGCATGAAAAGCAAAAAAGGCTTTGGCTCTGTATTAGCCCTACTCAGCAACATCTATACATTATCAGCCTTGTGTTCAGCACAAATCCAAAACAGACCCTTGCACTAGACACTGTGAAGAAAATTAACTCTACCCCAGCTGAAACCAGCACACCAAGAAGAAAAAACTTGCAGAATGCTTAAATTTCCTTGCAAGGTATTTGAGATTACAGTAATTTCACAACTATAAGGCACAACCGGATTATAAAGCGTACTTCCAGGTTGTCAGCAAATTTCCAAACTTTGTCCATATATAAGGCGCACCAGACTATAAGGCGCACTTTTTTTTTTGCAGCAAGGATCAACGCACAACAAAGTAACGAATTTGTAACGCAATTGTGCGATCGCAGGGATTTTTGGCAGGTACTCAATTTGCAAACATTTTTCATGGATTGGCATGGCTTTTAAATGCAGCCCCAGGCGCCCTCCCCGTGCTGCGGGCCCCGACACTCCTGCCCACCCCTGGTGCCGGCTGGTGCAGCTGGCGCGGCTCGCACTTCCGGCTCGGCAAATTTCCAAACTTTGTCCATATATAAGGCGCATCGGATTATAAGGCACACTTTAGTCAAAAGGGTGATCCTTATAGTTATGAAATTACTGTACTCAATACCTTGTGTGACAAGAGATAATGGCTTGTAAGCTAAACGTGACATCCATATAGTAGAAAAGTCACATTATAATTTCTAAGCATAAAGAAATAGACATACAACACTACTAGGCAGTGTAGTACTCACTCGATTGAATAAATCCTGTAATGATTAACCTGGTTTTGAAATCTTTTCCTGGAAATTATCATGGGGAGAAAAACTACAAGATACACACACACAAGTAAAATAATCACAAAGATTTTGCTTAGAAAGATCAAAGCAAAATATGCTTATGTGTTTTCCAAAGCTGAATGATAAAGCAGCTAAGTTTTGGTTTTTTGTTCTTTTTTAAGGAATAGTCCAAGTTCCTATGTCAGGATCTGAAGAGAGAATTTAAAGCAATCAGAAAACAACAGTCATCTGATTAACACTGACTGCACTAACACATTTTGAATATATAACTATATACAGACAACTTAGAAGAGAAAACAAATTGGCTGTTTGCTAACCCTTATAACTTTTGGAACTATTAATTTATGTCACTTTGTATTCAGCATTTTCAGAAGCAAGCAATGTATATTTGTTAGAATAACACACTAATTAATGCTTGTCACTTTTAAAGCCTGTGAGGAAATAGCATCACAATATTTGGTCATATTTGAATAATCCAAATTGCGGTAAATCACACCAAGAAAAGTAAAACTCAAGAAGCTCCAAATCAGAAGGTAGAATGAGAATGAAGAACTAGGCTTGCCAAATGACAATAAAGAGAAGAAGGAATAGATGAGAAGTCTTCCAGAAAAAATGACTCCTTTCTAGTCCTTGCACAGATGTAGCTGTCTTTATTTGACTGCAATTCAAGACTTATGAAGTGACAATTTAGCTTTGATGATAATAGTTATTTCCTTACAGTGCATTAAATTAAGATGTAATAATACATGGATCTCTAGCCCACACTTCCAGATATAGGATAGAGAAGGGAAGCACATGCACCTAAGAAGAGATGCACCAGAAAATTCTTCCTGCCATCACGGTATAATGTAAAAGTTTTGTTACACAGGTACTTACCACAATAGTCAGTGAAAAACACTGAGATTGTTGTTAATATTTGCTAATGTGAAATTTGGGGAAGTGAACTTACGCATTGGTGATTAGTGAGAGGAAGCCAAAATTACAGTTGCTGAACCTCAAGGGTACTGAAAAAATTGAACAGCAGCAGCAACAACCAACTGCTTGAATAAAGAAACAAAAATTACTTTTTTTTTCAAAACCTGTGTTTTTATCATAGACGTTCTCAGGTGTCACTATGTAGTCATCAAATATGCCAGGGCTCAAGAGTCATACAGCATATGAGAATTACAGAAACCATAGGAGAAAAACATATAAATCAAAATTTGCAAAAACCTGCCTATATATAAAAGCTAGTAAAGAACTATGTGAATCAAGACAAAGAGTATATTGAGTATCATGCATCCTAGGGAGTTAAAAGTCAAAAAGGAAACAGTGGTTCACAGACCTAACCATAAGGACTGGCAAGCACACAGGAAAGGAAATTCTATGCCAAGTGAACTGTGGTCCTACATGCAATCTAATAATTTACAGAGATTACTGTAAAGTAAAAGCAGATGGAGAAGTAGTTTACCACACAGTGGAGCTAACAAAAATTCTGCAGCAGGGCTAATACGCAGGCCTTTGGTCACTCTTCTGTGCACATCAAGGGACTGCCATCTCAGTTTTCAAATAGCAAGAGGATTGGAAACTGGCACTCCTCCATACTGCAGAAAGGCAACTTATCTGGAATATTGCTTTCAATTCTAGACAGTCAAATTGGAGCAGTTCAAAAGAAACTACCACAAATGGTTTTGGGGCCCGAGGGACTGATTTATGAGGAAAGATGAAAAGAATTAAATATGCATAGCTTAGCTAAGCAGTGACTAAGGAGAGAAAAGTTAACAGAAATTTGAAGAGTGAAAGGGGAAAAAAAGGTTATATACCATAAAAATGAATATGGAACAACAAAATGAATTTAATATAATGCAAATTTAGGCAGAGTACCGAAACAAAAATAGCACATATGGGTGAGATTAACAGGTAAGATCACAAGATTCCTTGTTTGGTGTACTGGGCAGACAGCCCCACAAAAGCAACAACAGAGGCACAGCAGCTTTCTCTTTCTGACACTCAGGTCAGCTTCTTCACTCAGTTGTGACATTTCCAAATGGCCCTGTAAAGCTCTGTAAAGAGAAACTCCCAGTAAACCAAAGAAGCAACCCATGAGCATTTCTGGCTTGTGAAGCCACACCACTGACATCTGAAATTTCTCTCCCTTGCACTGGCAGGGTAATTGTTGGGTACGTCCTAGGCAAGCCTGGCTAAGGCTGGAAGAGCAAGGATGATTGCTAGTGGGAGCTGGATCTTCATGGGTAAGTGAGAATGAAAGAAGGTTTTGTGGCTTTCCTTACCACAGTGTTTACAACAGTCCCTAAGGTCACCTTCCACATCTACCATCAAGCACTTGTGGCTACGTTGTGGCCATATACTACTACAGGCCAGCTGTACGGGCATGGAAACAGAAGGGAAGATAAGCGTTATAGGATTTAATTGTGAACACGTGCAATCATGTCTTTTCTGGGTTAATTTAAAATGGGGAAATATGGTCAATAATTTGAAAAAGAGGAAGAGGAAGAAGAGAAAGAAGAAAAATTAGAGTAAGAAGAGGAAGCAGAAGAAACTGAACAGCTTGATCTCATTTGACCAACTGAAAAAAAAGCAGAGTATTAAAGGATGGACTAGTCTATACTAGTCTGTTTCTTCACTGAAGAAAACATAAAATGGTTTTACAAATGTTGAAGAAATTGAAGTGGAAATCAAACAGAAATTGTTATTGCAACTCTGACATTACTGCTCATAAGAGAGAAAAATACACTCCAAGACAAATAAATCGATATATTCTTTTCTGATTAGGAGGAATTAAGTCATTTAGTTTGTCTTAAAAGCTTTACTTTTCACAACTATGTCTATATGATTTACACACACCACTTCTGCAACTAACATTAGTACTGCAGCTAACAGAATCAAATAATTGTGTTGAAAGGAAAGCATCTGAAAAACAAGCTGTTCAACTCATGAGCAACCTGAATAAAAAATGTCTCTCCTTTCACATAAAATTATTGTTGAATAAAGAATGCATTGTTCTAACATTTTTAAAGCCTCCTGCAAGTAGCTACCTAAAGACAAAAATACTATTTTTCCCACAAAGAGAGAAAAAAAGAGGAAATTTCTACATGCTTGCTTCCCTCGTTTCTCAGTTTAGATGTCAACATTTACAAAACTTTTCACAGGCGAAAGCTTTGATTCCTTTAATAGTAAAGGGATCACATTTGAAAGCTCTAGATTAATTCGCAAAATGTGACCTTAATACACTGCTCTATTTTCTGTGGATGCCATTACAAGGTCCCATATATATTTTATGTGTTGTACTTCATAACAGGATTTGCACCACAGCAGGAGTCCACCAACCTGAGGCGGTATGGCCTAGATCTACTGCCTATGTGCTCTGAGTGCTGCTTCCATCTTCTCTGAAATATCATCCTGCACAGAGACATTCACAGGAGGATTTACAGCCAAAGATAACGGATTTTATCGTTCTCCTTTTTTTCCAAGAATAAATTTTTTTGTTTTAAAATCAACGGTGAAATGAAAGAGAATAAAGCACACTTCCAACAGGAATGTCCATATTCTGGTGGATGAAAAGCTAATAATTAATGACCAAGTGCTCTTCCACTGTATGTGGTGCTCTCCTGTCTTTGCCAGATCCCATTCTTACATCAAAAAGGTTTAAAGTGGACTAAGTCAGGGCTCTCTGAATCCCCATATAGATGGGGGGAAGTTGTCAGGGACTGCTATCTTTCAGTGTACAAGAATGGCACTGGCAAGAAAACCAGTTCTGACCATACTGCTCACATTTGTGTTCCTGCAAGTGATACCACCCTGATCCATCTGTTGGCTGAAGGGATGTGCAGCAGTCAAAACTTGCAAATTTCTCTTAGTGGGTCTTATATTGCTATTGTTTTCACTGAAGGCATTTGCTCAAAAGCAAACAAATGGAAAGCACCACTTGTAATAAACAAACAGAATTTTTCTTTAATTGGTGGTATTCCTTCATGAGATATTAAAAAACTTAGGAGAGTTCTTTATTTGCTCCAAACTAAGCTTTTGCTGACATAAATATTTTCATTTCTTTAAGAACAAATTAGAATTAGTTCCACCTCAGATTTCAATTGATTTAAAAAACTCATGTTTATAGAGTAGCAATTTTGATTCAGGTGTTAATTCAATTATCTAAAAATATTTTTTGTGGGTTTTTTTATAACTTAGAAACTGCAAACTTCACGATGACACAGTATATTAATTTGTATTAAACAAGAAAAAGAAATAAATGTGAATATTTGGAGCAAGAAACTACTTCAGGATTGAATAGTGGTTATACTGCTACAATTTCATAAATGGAAATAGAGGTTGGGAGAGTTGTGTTGTTGTTGATTTGAGTTTTTTTCTGCTCTCTGTTCCTGCAGCAATCGTCTCAAAAAATGTAATATCAGAATCTGAAGCTTCACACATGCTGTGCCAATATGGTGAGAAAAATATGGTACTTTGACCTTTATAATCTTCTTTCATCTGATTTTAGGGTGGCTAGATTTCTTTGCTGTTTGCAGAATAACTACATTAGAAGAAAAAAGCACTTCAAATACTAAAATTATAAGGAAATTCTTACAAGCCCTCAGTAAACTTTTCCACAGAAAGTGTGATTCTTCTCTTTACAGACAGATTTTTTACAGTGGCAAACAAAATAATGACAAAAGATAGTGGGTGAATAACTGTGATTTCCGTGAAGCTACTATAAATAGAACCCCTTCTTAGTTTAATGCAAAGTTGGAATATTTTTAGTCTTCAATTGTCCAAGTTAAGATACTGGTCCTTTTGCTGTTATTTCAAAGTGCATTTTTCCAAATACCGATTTAACATAAAAATTCATCTTAATAAAATTATTAAACGCTATTCATCATGATTGTCATTGATAGGAAAGTTGTTACTGTGAGGTAAGTTTTATTTACTGGAAACACACTTAGCAAATTATTAGACTACTACTACAAATGAGCCAAGCTAATCAGCTTATTGACAGCTCAAAATACATTTTTCTAAGTATAACTTCCTATGTCTACATACTAATACAAAATTTTATTTTTATCTCTTTCCTTGCATCCAGTCATGAATTGCAAACTTGTTAATATTTGGATTATGTAGAAAAAGAGTTCAAATTAAAAAATTAATATTGTGTTTCTGTCATTGTCACATGAACTCAGGAACTGGAGAACAAAAAATAGATAAACACATCTAACAGACATACTGTCATTGATAGGTGGTAAATAATATCCTATTTTCCTGTTGGCTCACACTTATCCAGTGATGACAGTGACAGAGAGAGATAAAAGTGTAATAGAAGTAAAAATATTCTAGCTGTGGCTCTATTTGTGTTAAGGTTAGTAAGACAAAACCCATTTGTTCTTAACAGAATAAACCCCTAATTTTTCAGATGTTTTTCACGATACTTGAATTATAACTTTTTTTTTTTAAGTTTGCACTGTATATCACTGATACATCAGACACATTCAGTCTGTCAAAATGGAATACAAAATACCATGTATTGTATTAGCAATCTTTTATATATATTTTTGGAGTATAAGCTTCTCAAATACCTTTCATCAGAATCTCTTTACTCCCCCAGACTTGCTTTATGTGCCTTCACAGGACCTTCAAACTCCCAAGCTGTGGTTCATTTCACAGAGCCACTCCTCCTGCTCTTTCAGGATTCCCAGGGCAGATGACTCCCGACTCTGCCTCCCACTTTCATTTCCAGCAGGCAGGATCACTCAGTCATGCTAAGCGCCTCATTTCTGTAACAATCTTAACCTCATGCCACAGGTCACACTGTTATAAGCATGTACACGGAAAAGGAATTTTTCCCTGCAGCCATGGTGTACTTAGCTCTGATATTGCAGAAATAAACTGTGATATGACAGTTAGGAGACACTATCATGTGCTATCAGCCTAAATAAATGGAATAGGTGCTGAATAAGAACTGTATCAAACATCTGCATCTGTTTACAGCTCTCATTTCCACCACCTGCATATTTTTACTGTTTTGTCCCTTGAGCTCCTCATTGGAGACAGAGGACACGTCCAAGATGTAACAATGCTCAAGGACACCTGAATATACAATAAATAAATTAACACCTCCAGCCTAACCCTGGAATAGAAGAAATACTGTTCATGGGAAGGAGAAAATGCTTCAAAACATTTGCTCCTATGTCCTCTTATGTCACTAACCATCCAGTGTGACGGAACACCTATGTGTCACTCTTATTTGGGTCATCACAGATGCTGTTACAGAGGTACAGGGTTCCTGTGTCACAGACCAACTACAGGTCTCCAATTCTTTTCAGGCCCCTCTTCTTATTTGCTCTAAACTACAGCAACTGGCTCTAATGAGGCACAGGTGAAAGTGTGACAGGCTCACAATAAGAAAGCTGACACTAAAGTATCATGTTTCACCCCAGCTTCATCCATGGGAGAGTCAAGTTCAAGTCTCCAGCCTCTGAAAACTGAAACTAATGTATCATATCACATCTTTCCCGACCCTTTCCAATCTCCATAAGGTTTCAGGTAGAGCTACCACTTCATGGACAATCCTTACCATCTAATCAGCTCCTGAAGGTAACAAGGGACAGATATTGAAGAAAATTATTATGCTTATTTTATATCTTGTTTCAAATTCTGAATTAAGTTTACCAATAAACAGATCTCTGTAGGTATCAGGCTGTAACATGGCACAATTCAGAGCGTTTTACTTAACACAAAGGATTTAAAGGAATCGGAAGCAGATAAACCAGAAAGAATAGAAGTAGAGGCTGATGTTCAGATTTTATGATACTAAATATTGGAAAAATTTACTCGACTTGGACTTCTTCCACCAGGCATGATTATAACTCATTCTAGCAAGGTTTTTATTCTGTTTGCACTTATGCACCTCTACAGCACTTGCAGTGGAAATCAGACTCTGGAGTAACAAACTTAAGCCTTCTTCCTAAAGTACTGTTTTTCTTAGTTATCTTTGGAGATCCCTCAGAGAAAATCCAGAACAAAGGCAGAAAACCACTGCCACAACATATAAATGATGATATTTATATCACAACTAGATATACGAGAGACAGAAGACAGCAGCAAGGTGCTGCCTAATTTGCAAAATTACATTCATTTGTACAATCTGTCACACAAATCATCAAGATAAAATGGTACCCTGCAGCTGGCAGATAATATGTGATACTCTCCTACAAACCACTGTTCTCTCTTCTAAATACCCACACTCACACATTGCCAAGGATAAGCTACCAGCACAGACAGGGACAGCTCTGAGCAGCAGCAATACTTGGCTGCAAAAAGGAGATGGGCACGAGCAGTGACAACACGAGCTGCTCCAGCAGGCAGACACATTTGGCTTGTGTGTTAAATGCTGCAGGTGCCAGCTAAAGACAACATGATGGCTGCAGCAGGCGCAATTCCAGAGCATTACTGGCATGGAAGACCTCACTGGGCATGATCCCAGAAAATCTGGTTTGACCACGCAGCTACCCCTGCTCAGAGCAGGAGAGAGTATCCAGAGAATGGCAACAGAGCTGGAGCAGGGTCAGGAGCACAGGTCTTATGAGAAGCAGCTGAGGGAGCTGGAGTTGTTTAACTTGGAGAAAAGGAGGCTCAGGGGACACCTTATCACTCTCTGCAATTGCCTTAAAGGAGGCTGTAATGAGTCTCTTCTCCCAGGTAACAAGAGACAGGACAAGAAGAAATGGCTTCAAGCTGTGCCAGAGGTGGTTTAGACTGGATAGTAGGAAAAATTGCTTCATTGAAAGTGTGGTCAACACTGGAGCAGTCTGCCTAGGGAATTGGTTGAATTCTCTGGAACAGTCCAAAACTCATGTAGATATGGTGCATGCAGATATGGGGATGTGGTTTAGTAGTGGATATGACAGTGTTAGGATAATGGTTGGACTCCATGATCTTAGAGGTCTTTTCCAACATTAATGATTTTATGAGTCTGAGAGCATTTAAAGTTGGATCTTTCCAGCCTGAAAGGTCTTATGACAAGATGGTGACCTGTACAGTGAAGTATAGCTGATTTTCACAGCCTTCTATGTGCTTCTATGAGCAATGCCATGGAAAAAAAATGAGAGAATATTATTAAAGTGATACTAATATAATCAGAGAATAGCTATAGCCCTTCTCAGCTAGATTTCCACACCCAACTCCTGCCAAGATTAACAAAACAAAATACAAGCATATGCAAAAGCCAGGTACATAGGACTATAGTTCATAAAACACTAGCTTTTAAGTGTCACTAATTTGTGCCTTTTAGATATTTCCTCTCTACCCAAAGTAGTCCAAGAGACAGTGCTCTGCCACCATGTTTCCTCTGGATCAGTGTCCTTTCTTTCTGATACAGAAATCAGTGGTGAAAAAAGCAAAGTGGGGTGTGAAGAATCACATTCCAACCACAGTAGTGAGATTCAGCTGCTCTCAGCACATCTCCGAACACTGCTGGTGCTGCAACTGCGCACGCAGCTCTGGCCATCCTTGATCCCAGCTCTCTGCCAAACACAAATATCTGCAACATATTGGTATGTTAATCAAAGAATAGCGCTCAGGGGAGCACTGCAGAGGAAGTGCTTCTCCTTCACTAAGTACAGGTGGAAATGGAAGCACTTTTGCCAATTCTGAGAAGCATGGGCAGTGAAAAAGCTCCTGTCAGGCTCCAGCCAGCATCCGTTGTCTTCTAAAGGACACTATTTGGGAAGAAAAGAACTGTAGGGTAAAAACACCCCAATTTACTGAGAAAGCACTAATCAAAATTCTGAATCTGAAGAACAGGAAATAAATATTATTGACAAAATTACCTGTACATTCACCTTCCCCCCTGCTAGTCCTTCATCTCTGCAATCAATGCAATTAATTAGTCATCATTTGCTTCCTTTTAACAGAAGAACCTCAGGGTCATCCTCATATCTTTCCTATAGTTTCACTGAAGAGTTACTCATTTAATATGCCATTGACACATGCCTATCTAGATTTGCTACAATTTTACTCTAAGAGTAATTTTAAAGTGAATAAAGACCGAACAATACTTTTTTGACATCTTCAAGATAGTTATGTTACAAATTCCTCATTTGCATTGATCAAATCTCAGTACAAGCTCAAAGACTTATTTCTAGAATGCACCTTTAAAACTGTGCAGTAAAACTAATCTGTGCTTCTCTGCATGAACAGGTAATTATAACTCCCACAAGTATTAAAAGCAGTCCATACACCAGTCCCATTGAATCCAGACAAGAAGAAATCCATATAAATAATTTTTACTTGAATTATTAAAATACTTCCAGAGCGCCTTAATTTCATGTTAAGACAGCAAAGAGTCATATTACTTGCTTATTAGCAGTGTTTTAAAAATAGTTTCAAAATGTCCTTGGTACACATTAGTGATCAAAGACCATGATCTGGAAAGAAAAACCTTTTACAGCAGCCGGCTATTTGACATGCAAAAACTCTGCCATAATCATTAAAGTCGGAAGTTTTCTAAATCCTTCAGTAAAAAAATATCTGTGGCTATTGAACTACTACAGGCTGTCCAAAAAATGTACTTAAGGAATAATTCATTTCTCTGATGTAAACCCAGCAATTCCCACTCAGACCCTGGATACTTCCAAAGGCAAATCCTAAAAGATTGAAAAATGTGCAGCTTGGAAGACAAGCAGCCTTAAAAAAAAAAAGAAAATGCCGTTAGGAATTTCCTCTGCAATGAATCAAATACATTTAGCATACATCCCAGTTTCAGGATGTCTTTAAGGAGGCAAGCTTGCATGATTCAAGGTTAAAAGTTCATCATTATTTTTTAAAGCCTGTCACACCAAATAGCTAAATATTTTGATAAGGAGGGGATGCAAGCATTTGATCTATAGTAGATGATGAACTGGGCTTGTAATTATAAAGCTATTCTCATTTGTATATCCTTGCAAAGTGTAAGAGCCATGTTCCAAGGTTGTCCTTAAAGCGTCCTTAACATAATGCTGTCAATGACGTTTCCTCTTTTCGGACATTCCATTCTTTGGTGATTAATTTGAACAAAAGTTTTAAAAGCTGATCATTATGAAGTTCAGAATGAGAGCATTATTACACACACAATGAAGTTACCTCTGAACAGCGGAGAGAAAGAAACACTGGGCTCTGCCTATATATTCACATGCAAAGTAACAACTCCCCTTCCCCACTACTATGTTGACATCATGCAGCATCTGCCTTCGACTTTTTGCATATATAATGAAAAGAAACACCTCAGAAAATAAAAAGACAGTTTAAAAAGCAAAACAACCATTTTGTTACTTACAGCATTTGATAAAATGGTAATGAGACATTCTTTCATCTCAGGCTGTAGTCTTGCTACAGGTTTCAGCATTCTCTTCTGCTACAACTGTCATGCCCAGAAAATGCATTATTTAAAGCCCTTCCTCAGGTATCCAGTACACCTCAGAATACATTATTTAGCGTAGGTTCCATTCCAGGATCTTGCAGAGGCTTCCAAGTCACTCTCACCCGGCTGCTGGAGTTACGATAAACCTCTGTGCGTCTTGAACCATGACTACTGCACGTGCTATTGTAGCACAATTGATTGACACAGCTCCTAATCCCACATCCCCAGGAATAGAAAGATTTAATTGGTGTGCACTTGCAGCCACATTCTCCCAGCACTGAGGTGTGCTGCTGCACTGCGGCTTTCACAGTCCTGCCAGTTAATGGCTTTTCAATAGCTTTCAAATGGCAGCAAACTAAGCTTGATGAGTGGGCTCGAATGAAATAGCAGAACAGGGATCTTAAATTTTATTTGTGCATGTTGTTCTTGTGCCAAATGCGACCAGATTTTTAGCTAGTACTAAACCAGGATTATTTTTAGTTGCCACCAGTTGCTGTGTGAATAGGAAATTGATATAGGATGCCAAAAATAACTGTCTTTTAGCATCACAGATAATTTTTCAGTATATTGTAAGGTAAAAATCAGGATAGAGCTTACAGCCATCTTCAGACTCTCATGGTTTATGCATGGATTAATTTACATTGAGCTAAAAACATGCTTGTGTGTACATTCCTTGGTATGTTCCTGTTCAATCATTTCTTTGTATTGCATGCATCTTTTTCATAGATGGAATATTTATGTCAGGAAACAAAAACTGCAAGCTCTGCATGGTTTATATCATGATTATGCGCATGTTATCTAATGACATTTAAATCACTGATTGCAAGACAAAAAGCCTAAGAAAATGCATCACTAAGAACAAGTCCATACAATTATTTATCACACTGTAGAATAACAAGTCAATGTACACTGACGCATTACCCGGTTTCAGATTAAGGACACACAAAAGGCAGACCTGCATTGTATTTTAAACACCCAGGCTGCAGCATCCTCTGAGAACAATTCCTGCATTACTTTGCCAGGAACAGTTACCCATGAATTTGGTTACTACTTCTGTAGGAAACTGACAGCTGAACTACAGTAAAATATTTTTACAGTATCAGAAAATAATTTAAGAAAACTGTACTCCATTTGCTTACCATGCATCATGCTTACCACAATCAACACTTCACTGAGTGAGAGCTCTTGTAAAGAAAAACTGATAGCCCAGCCATATTTAAATCTTTTATTCATCTGAAAAGGTTCTCACCTACTGTTTTGTATACATAACATTTTTGACAGCTACAAAGTGTTGAAAGAACTACAAAGGAAAAAGTGAGGATCACTAATTCAGATTCTATTAACTATTCTGCAAAGTTCCCACAAGAGCAGAAAGATATATATTCACAGGCTTCCAGTGATCCATTAGCAAAACCCTTAGGTGAAATCTCTCAGCTCCTAACTGCCACTTATTTCACATCTGGTTTTAAGTTAAATATGCACAGCAATTCTTTTTCAGAACTAATTATTTAGGTGTTTTGGTTTTCTTCCTGAAAACATATTTTTCCAGAAGAAAGTGAAAAAAAATCAAGAAATAACCAGGGGGACATAGGAATAAATTATATAAAACACAATACAGTAATTACATTACCATGAAAACTTTTTTTACTGTCAAGCTCAGAAGTCCAAAGTAATTAAATCCATCCAGACTGTCTTTCACACCTATACAACCCTAGGCCAGTTTAGGCCATATGCCTTATAAAATAAACATACAGTGTGTTTTAAGAGGCAATGTTAGTCATAGTTCATGAGCAAGTGTCAAGTAATCTGACAAAAAGGCCTTTGAGCAATACTTTTTGGTGGAGACATTTCTGACAGGTTCATCTCTGGTGGTACTGTCAGGCAAAGAGACTGCCGTGTCTAATAACATCACACTTCACCACCCCACTCTGGTTAAAACCAGGAGCATCTCCATAGACACTGGTGAATGAGAGAAAAGGACAAATGATGCTTTTCAGCAAACAGACATAAAAGGAAGAAAAAGTACCTGGTTTTGTCTTTAACAGAATGTGAAGAAAAAATATTTGGATCTGTCTCATTTTAGATTGCAATATAAGTAATTATGTATTGAATTGCCATAGTTAAAATTTAGGATGGTGGAACTTGGTAGCATTTATGTGGCAAGCTAGACTACATCTTCCTACAAAGAATGAGAAAGAATTCACCCATTCTAAGTGCAAGGTCCTGCACCTGGGTCAGGGTAGCCAAAGTCTACAGACTGAAGGATAAAGGGACTGGGAGCTACCGATGAAAAGCCAGACATGAGTCAGCAATGTGTGCTTGCATCCCAGAAAGCCAACTGTGTCCTGGGCTGCATTAAAAGAAGTATGGCATTTCAAGGGAGATGATTCTGCTCCTCTCTTCTGCCCTTATGAGATGCCCAACCTTGGAAACATTCAAGGTCAGACTGGACAGGGCTCTGAGCAACCTGATCAACTTGAAGGTGACACTGCTCATTGCACAAGAGTGTTGGACTAGATGACCTTCAAAGGTCTCTTTCAGTCCAAAATGTTCTATGATTCTACATCCTCTACAGAGTGCATTAAGGTATAGGACAGACTCTTGAATGTGGCACGGTGTTGGCTTGATATTTGCATCAGACCACGTGGGAACAGTGCTGCTCTCTATATGCTCTGATTTCTTCTCTCCATCATGAGCTGGTCCATGCCACCAGGGAAGAATGGGGGACTGTTTGACCAAGGAGGGTTGGGTTGCACTGCTGCACCACAGCTTGGGTCTGTGCCCTTCAGCTGGACTGTTGGACCAATCAAGTCTATGAGCAGCATGTACCCTCCTGCAGCTGGGCAGGTGCACTTTTCCATTCTCCAGGAGTCTGTATGCCAAAAAATACGCGGCCAGTTGCTGAAGTATGAATAACAGCCCCAGACAAATGGAAAAAAGGCATAAACATTACAAGAGGTGGTGCCTGGCAATTGGCAACCTCAACCGGCCTTTTATTTTAGAATACTGTGTTTCTTCTTTATTTTTATTTAATTTTGTAACATATTTAGTCTTATTATGTGGGCAATTATCATAAATGGGTTTTGACAAAGAAGTGAAAGCATAAATGGAAAGAAAACATGGAAAGCAATGTTCCTTGCTATCAGCAGGAAGTTCTGACATATTGAAGGGCAGCAAAGAGAAATGAGAGCAATAGATAACTGCAAGTGCAGAGACAGGATGAACCTTCAGGAGAACTGACAGCTAAACTTGAGGTAAAAGGAAGACACAAAAGGAATACTTAGGAAGCCAAAATCTGTTTCACCTGCTAGAAAGACATTATTTCCACTGCCATTTTTGCTGGGCTGGAAATTAGAGGAAGAACAGAGAAGAAACCCCAATGGTAGCAGATTGTCCATATCATAAACAAAGATTTCAAGTGTAAGGAAAAAAGCAAAGGCTTTGTGTTTTGGAATTACTCCAAAGGAGAGAATATTTCATTGACAGTGATTTTACAAAACAAATTGTACAATTTGTTTATTCACAAGAAAGGGATATTAACAATGTTAGGTATTCTCTCCTGAATGAACTCCAGCAAAAATTCAAAAGAGAAGGATATAAACAACACTTACAATCTGACCATATAAACGATGGAATTATACCTAGCCAGGCTCTGAGGGCATTGTAAACATACTTTCTCTAAAGTAAAGGTAACGTTGGCAGGCTTTCAATCACAGCTCCAGTAGTTCTCTAAAGACTACATCAGTGTTTAGGTCTACAAAACAGCACAAATGCCCTTGAACTGGGGACAAAGACTGAGCTGGTATGAAATCTGGTGATAAAACACTTAATGCATTTGATTTTGTGCAGCTTAGCAAAAATATAGATAAAGTAGAATCAAGGTCAGAAAACAAGCTATATTTATCTCTTCTGGAAAAATTCCTTGTCACTTATCCCTATAGAGAGAAAACAGCCAATTTCATTCTTTGTAGAAATTCAGCATTCAGTGCCATTACAGAGTTATTTAAAGAGAATCTTGGAACAGGTCAGCCATCACTTGGATAGCTCTGTTTCTTAGGATAAACAGCCATCTAGGGATCACCATCTCAGAGCAGACACTGCCTTCCTATCTCAGTTTCCAAGGCTCAGACCTTGATCTAGAAATGCACCTATGAAGTGCTTCCTAAAACAACCTAGCAAACAAAAACACTTTAAAATAAGGTTTTGCTGTCAAGAACTGTCTCACTGTATTTTACTCATGTCATGTAAATATCTTGTTACTCTTCCAGTGTCTCCTGGTGTCACAAACAACTGAACATTCAATAATTTTATCATCTTAGTGCTTTGAAATTCACATATAACTGAAAGATTTGATAGAGGCATGCAGAACTATCCAAAAGAAGTTTGAATAATGAGAAAAACACTGTGACTACTGGTTTTAAATACATAACAGATGCTCCCCATTTATGGCATTTTTGCTCAGTGCAGCAAAGCTTGTTATATTCCTTCAGATGTTACAACTTCATTGCGCTACTTTTGGGTTTAAGACTGCAGACAAAAAAAGAGGAATGCACAGTAACATTGGCATGGCTCATATGTTCTGACAAGTGATACTGCTTAGCAATCAAACCTTGGCCATTCTATCCAGCTGCCAACAAGCCACTCATCAGATAACATCTGGTAGCTGTATGCTCTATCAGCAAGCTGGGATAAGCCCTAGCAGATGCAGATACTTTGCAAGAAGGACTCTGTATTAATTTTCTCTACATGAGTCACAGCAGAACAAAACACACCAGTTTCTCCAAATAAATTTTTAGATTAACTTGCATTTCACATGGATGTGAGGTTTGCTCCAAAGATTGCAGCAACAAATCAAATCTAATCACTCAATCAATCACTCAGTGTGGTTGACCTCTAGAAAACCACATACTTTTTATTTTCTCTTTCCTCTTCCCTTCCTCCAGCTTTTGCACCCTTTCCTTGTTTTCCCATTTCCCTGGAGATGCCTTGATTTTTCAGGAAGCTGGCAATCTTCCTCCCATTCTTCTACCTAGAGATTGAGAAAAGTGGAAAAAAAAATCCTTTTTCTTCTTCTCTATATACTGTTGTAACTGAATGTATATGGGTGGACTAATCTGTAATTATTCTTGAATGTATTGAAAACAGTAGGTTAAAACCACAAGATATTATTACTCACTACTAATGAAGTTTGCAGAATTACCAGTAGAAGTAATGTGCCATTTGAAAGCATTTCTTGGTTCCTGCCACACCTAAAATGTCAGGTTTTTTAGGGTGTGAGTAGGTCTGTCTAGCAGCTCCTTAACTGGATGAGATGAAGAAGCTCTCACTTGTTGTGGGAGAGCCTAGAACAGAGGTAATAACAAGGCCAAATACAAGAAGAAATCCCAAAAGTCTCATAAATGGTTAGGCTTGTTTGGCACTGGTAGGGACTCGATAATTAACTTTTTAATTACAATGTGTGAATATGCTTTTTTAAAATTAGATTTTTTTAATAGAATTGATGAAAGACTGCTTCAGAGAGAAGCTGCAGACATTTTAAATGCAAAGCCCCTCATGAGACTGAAAAGACACCACCAAGACATGTTGAAATTATAAGCAGAAAAACATGACAGACATCACAAAAATCCATTAATTTCCCTGTAAAACATTATTATATTATCAGATAGGTGTTTTTTAAGTTTAGAATATTCAGGAAAGAAACAGACAAAAAGACAAATTCAATTCAACATGAAAAATACACTGCTATCCTCTCAATAATCAGCAATTGTGATGACTCTGTATTGTACCCCTAATTTTTTTCTTTTCTAATTGGTTTCATCATTTTAAAACCAGGAGACAAATGATGACTATATTATTAGATGCATAAAAAGTCAAAAGTAGACCAGAAGTATTGTGAATCCTTTATCAGAGCAAATGTTTCTACAACTACATGAATCTTGAAGTATAATTGTGGAAAACTTAAAAGGACTGCAGAAGGGGTCCTTGAGAGAGAAGGTATTCTTAATTTAGGAAAAAATTAACTTGGACAGCTGCAAAAGCCAAGGAAGTGATAGAATCAGACTCTTCCGGGTCTGTGGGACAGCATAGAGGACAGGCTGGCAATTGAAAAAATAATGTAGAAATTACTCTAATACTTGATGTCCCAAAGGGAAAAAAATAAAATAAAATATTGATGTTGAAGATTTTTAAGGAGTGGTAAAGTGACAGAATTTTAAATTAGTCAATCATGACATTCAAAAAACCTACCAAAACAAAATTACATGTACCATACGCAAGTGCTATATACCAAGACCAGAATGAATTTAAGTTTAAACTGAAATTGCAAGCTACAAGTAGAGTTCTGTAGATACAAAATTAATATTGGAAAACTGATACATTGTGTAGACAATTATGATGTGCATCACAGTTTCAATATAGGCACTGTAAACAAAATGCAACATTATTAAATTATATTTTAGAAAAATCTGAAAAGCAAAGACTAAACTTAGGCAAGAAAAGCTATGAAGGCTTATTTTATTTTCTGATTTTTCTACTGTACATTTTCTTTCACACTAATTATAATACCATTTCTTTTCCCTTTCTGCACTTCATTCTTCATTTAACTCAGCACAGCTTGTTAATGCATGTTTTGTCTTACAGTGTTTTCTTATGAAACACAGAGATAACAGGATAAGAGAGGTGCAAGATATGGAAAACTACACGTCCTTTTTATTAAATTTACTGTGTGGACATATCTGCACAGTGTAGAAACATGCAGCTGGGATGGTCTCTGTTTCTGCACCTACCTCAATTTCTAATGTACATATTCACTTATTTCCTCTTTTTTCTTTGCCTGTAAAGATGTAAAGAATTCATCATTCTGACCACAAAGACCAGGTGAGCGTCCAGCTTGATAAGAGCAATAATCAAATCAAAGGGTAAGAACTTTTGACATAACACAATATTGCTTGAAGATGATATGGATAAGTCCATAAGCTCACTGAACAAGAGAGGCATAATTTACTGCACTCTGCTTGAACATAATAGGACTACATTTCATTCTCAAATTAGCAAAGAAAAGATAAGTTAAGAATAAGGCAGCTGCTTTGAAAAGAAAGGAGGAATGAGAAAAATACATGAAGAAGCAAGAAAACAGAGGTGTAGGAAGATGACTGTTAAAGGCATTGATTTATAGGGGTGTTCAAGCAACAGTAAGAAATCAGTAAATCTAAATAATTTTAATAACATTATCTGAGGTCAAAAAAGGGCATTCAATGAGGCAAGTTACAAAGAAAGGCACTCAGAAAGATGGAGGAAAAGAACTTTTTCCATGTGAGCAATGGATAGGTCACAGCTGAGATGCCAGTGACCAAGAACAATAAAAGCGAGGCCTCCCCAAACACAGACTAAGAAGAGCGCTAAGGATTAATCAATAAACACAAGATGCTTGATAATCAGTTCATTCAAACAGAAGTAAACGAAATATTCAGGTCAATCTCTGTGTTTTGTACAAACATGAATAATAAAGGCAAAATTCATCAAGTCAGCAAACAGCTGGTTTACACATGACCCAGTAAAGAGTAGGACACTTTTGTACAGTTACTGCACATACCCCTAGAGTATCAATAACCATCAGCACATGAGCAGAAGCAGAACTTCTTATAATTCAGATAGATGGAACGCAGTTTTCCTACTTTATAGTAATATACTTTTTGCATAATTCATTCCCCGTGATCTGAAAACCTGTTGAACTTAGAGTACATTCACTTTTTACTCCAATGGCTGGCTGTTCATAACAATCAGAAGATTTATTTCTTTGCTCTCAAATGAACTTACTCTTTCAATCAAACACTCTATTACAAAAGTAGTTATTATTTTAATTTTGTTTTCTTGAAAATACAAACAGCAAAATACAAACGTGAGAAAGTAAGAAAAAACCCCTACAAGTACAGTAGGGTAAAACACATCTATAAAGAAGAATTATACAGCAGGGTAAATAACATCATTCCAACCAATTTATAAGGCCTTTTTTGATTGATTGGGGTTTTTTTGCTTTCATTTATAGCAGGGCTTTCCTTCAGAAAGAAGCATTCAGCACCTTGCCCTCCTGGCAGAAGGCAAAACTGCACAAGAAATTATTTCCTTCACCCGTTAGCCAAAATAGCTTATGCTGAAATCTCCATGCATTGCTAATTCTAGGCTGTAAATTCTTAGAAGAGAAAGCCACACAAGTCGGTGCCAATCATAAACCATTCTTTGATTCTTAGATTTTGACCTCAAAATCAGCAGGGGTTCTGTCACTGCCTTCAAAGGATGCAAAGTGAAACACTTTAAAGTGAATGACCTAAGATTATTGGAAAATGACTATAAATGAGCTATCTTGGAAAAAATAATTAGTAATTATGCATAGCACACCAAGACTAATTTGCTTAACATCTCCCAAATGTTTCTGTTACAGTTGGTGTTAGCTGGAGACTACACATTTATCCATTTCCTAGTACCTTTGTCATTTCAAAAACACTTCCTTATCATTGCCAACATATTTCTGACATATTTGAGGACAACGTAGTAGTAGGTAATGCTGATTTGACTAGAGAAATTAGTGTTTTGTTTTTTTTTTCATCAAATCTAGGTCCAATCTTTTATTGCCTTGGCTGCAGCCAAGAATGGATCAGCACCTTTTACTATGAATTCTTCTGGATGTTCCATCTGTGTAAATCAAACATTTTGTTGAATAAGGTTCTGTATGTTTTAAGGAGAAAA
The DNA here is from genome assembly GCA_009812075.1 of Sialia sialis. Classification (NCBI taxonomy): domain Eukaryota; kingdom Metazoa; phylum Chordata; class Aves; order Passeriformes; family Turdidae; genus Sialia; species Sialia sialis. Next base: position 68,900,824 of record VRYO01002772.1, read on the forward strand.
ATAATTACATCTGCTAAAAAATATCAACATTTGCTAAACATAATTATAGTGTCTGAATGTAACACAGATTCAGAATATTTGCTAAGGACAGTTTTGTATTAGGATGCATTCAGTCATCAGAAGCAAATTTCAAAAATGGACTTTGAACATATGAAAAAAGCTATGAAGGTTTAGCACACACACACCAACAATAAGATTGACAGTTCAAATGCTTTGTAATATTAACATTTTTTGTGTATGTTTCTGACATTTTTTCTCCTTTTGATTTGAATACCATACAAAATACAGAAGATGAGTTATAGACAATTTTCCGAAGTTCAATCTAAAATGCACAACTACATTTAGAATACTTGAAAATTAGCACAGGTAAAGGACTTTCAAAGACTAGGAGATGCTTTTATAATCTATATAAAAGATGATAGAAAAATATGATTCAATAGATACAGATTATTTCATAGTGAGCCTAGGGGTGACAAGACGGGCAAGAAGCCTCTTCACTGTGTTAAGGTGCTGAGGGTGGACATATGAAAGACACCTCCTGATGTGCCAAAGAGACATCATATCTCAGGAGGGTTGAGGAACTACAGCCTGGATACGTGACATTAATATACCCTAAAGAATTATAAATGTGACTGTGACCCCTGCAGAGAAAAAAAAAGCTACAAATTGGTGCAATCTCATGCAATCTATGCAATCTGAGACTTAGGCAAAAATAGTGCCCTTAACAATGCAGATCAGAAAATC
>VRYO01002772.1:68902567-68925643 GCA_009812075.1 Sialia sialis
GGTCTACCTGGCTACCCAGATGTGCAGCTTAAAATCAGGTGTGGCTTATAATTCTGAAATTATTGTAATAACTATAGTAATTTCACGCTTATAAGGTGCACCGGGTTATAAGGTGCACTTTTGGATTTTTTAAAAAGTGGGGATCTGTGTGCAAAAAAGTAATGAATTAGTAACCGCAGGCCCCAGCACTCCTGCCCCGGCGCCGGCTGCCCACGCAGCAGGGGTGGGAGGAGAAGGTGCCCGCACCGTTCCGGGCGGCGGGGGGAGGTGACCCTGCCGTGCGGCTTGGACTTCCAGGTCGGCAATTTTCCAAACCTTGTCCATATATAAGGCGCACTGGATTATAAGGCACACTTCTGGGTTTGGATCAAAACTTCAGTCAAAAAGGTGCACCTTACACACATGAAATTACTGTAATTTTTCTTTTGCTGGTGTTGCTCTTTCTTCTTGTTTCCCTTTTACTTGGAATAAATATTTGAAACTATAACCTTTTGCATGTTATATTTCTGTTTACAATTATGTGAAATGAAAAGCAAGTTCAAGGTAGCTAGCTAACATCAAAGAACTTCACATCAGTCAGCACAATTATGCCTTCAATAGAGGAGATAAAAGGTCTCTGTTGCAAGCATCTAAGTTGCCAGCATAGGCAAGCACACCACTACCATCCACGATGGCTACCTCACATTGTTCCTCAGAGGAGCTGCAGCCCCTGGCTCCCCAGTGAACTTTCACCTGTCCACTGCAGCCCTGCAGCTCCCCAAGATGCTCTCTGACATGTTGCAAACGAGTGGGAAAAGACCAAGGAGTTCAAAAATGCTTTGCTTGAAGCAGATGCATACAAGGTGCATCCAGATTGTCTCAACAATTAAACAAGAGATCCTACTACTTTTCTCCAACAAATAAACCAATGATAAACAGCTGGACGCCGCCACCTTCTTTACTGACCTTTTTCTTTCTCTTGATTTTCCCCACACTACACAGTGGGAAAGGAAATGCTTTCCCCCTCAGATACAACTTTTTTAAGGCCAGCTTTTAAACAACCAGTGTTGGGGATTTTAGCTATTCTCTGATTTGAGACAGTTTGTATTGTACTCCTCTGGCTTTTTTTTCACATAATCATGTCTGGGATATTTGACAATTCTTTTTTCCTCTTTTACCAGCAGGATACCAAGAAATGGTGATAGAGGAGAATACTGGCAGCAGTGAGGATGACTATCAGAGGAGTGAAGGCAAGAAAATGAGAGGACACTCAAGGTGCACTGCTTCCAGTCCTCCCGGTGAATTATACCCTCAGTCAGTCCCAATGGAAGAGAAAGGAAAATCTGCAGCTGTTTGCTGTGCACCCCACCAGCTGTTCCCAACACATCAAGGGTAGAGAAAGCAGAGAGAAGGCTGAGCAGCTGCTGTCAGCTGTTGGGCTCTCCCAAGCACAGCCATCAGTCCAGCTCCAGCTGGCCACCTCTGTGACACAATCTGGGAGAGCTGCCCAGGATTGCAGTGTCAGACACCAGCCCTCAGGTGTTGGCTCAGCCCACACACAGGCTCTCCTAACACAGCAGCAGCACAGTGAGGGCAGGCAGAGTGGTACAACAGATGTGCAGCTCATGGCTCAGGTGCAGCTCTGTGCATTGCAGAGAGGGGGTAGCTTATCAGCCCCAGACAATGTTTGATGTGAGTCTTGCTGAAAAACAGAGCAGTAGACTCCTGCCTGTACCAGACATCTCCTAGGGCAGTGGGAGGCTGGAGCAATGGAACAGACAAGACTGAGCGACTGAGAAAAGCCTTGGTGGATAAGGAGGGGCAGAGATGTGCCTGACTGAAATGAGATCAGAGCTGGACAGCACAGCAGTGCCACAGCTGGGGAGCTACAGCAGCAGTATCTATCCTGATTGAAAAGCTTTTCTTTTGCTTTCCTGTGATAATCTGGGGGAGAGGAGACCAGAGATTTGACAGTAGTAAGGTGAGGAAAATGCTGCTTTGACATGCATTAGCCTGAGACAATCTTTGACTTTGCATGATATTGCCTTACACGTCCAAGCTTCATTTTCCAAAAGATCTTCCAGAAAAAGTCTTCCAGAATCCCTGACCTTGATGTTCACACTGATCTTTTAGTGGCTTGGTGTTGCTGAGTTTTTAGTTTTATTTGCATCCTGGTATCTCTCTTAGCCAAAGAAGGAGGCAGTTCCTCCCTGGTAAGGAACACAAAATTTCTGCTTAGCTGTTTTGGACACTCACTAGCTATGTACCAAGGTCATTCATGGAATATTCCTGCAGATTAGAATGTTTAGTTAATAACATGCTCCTCTAAAAATAAATCTCTCTGCAGTACATTTCCTGTATCTCTTTGGGTCTTTTAGTAAATATTCATACACACAAAATACAAGGAAACCCTTAAACAAAACCTGAGGACAAAATCTCTTGTGTAACTTGGTAAAACAGTAGGTTTGTTGTGCAGAGAGGATTTGCTGGCAAATACACACAGGCTACTGTTTGAATAGGTAATGTCATGGTCCATCTACTGCTCTTGGATGACCCAATTGTACTTACTTCCCTGTAGGAACACCACAAAGAAAATCAGTGTTCATTTTTATAGAACTATGAAGTATTCAGGAAGAAAATCAGTGTGGGAGCTAGACTATATTCCCTTCAGTTTCTGTTTAGATCTACATCTGAAAGGAATAATAACCCACCAAGGAATACAATTTAACTATGACAATACTGAAGTTTTTAAAGCAGCACAAAGACTCTAACTCTCTGTGGCATTGCAGCTTCTTTGTCAATAAACTAGGTAAGGAAACCTTGGGTTTTTTTCAGTTGATCTATGATATGTAAGTGCACCCGAGAGATGAAGGACAGATGCTTCACAAATTATATTTACATATCAAGAGTTGGCTTTGAAACATGAAAATGCTATTAAATGCTGTATGTTCATATGGCCATCTCCAGACGAGTTCTGAAGAACTGAATCACATTTTACAGGGATCAAATATTGTCAACAGGACATTATTTTCAAGAAGATGAAAACAAAAAAATAATAGAGAGCTACTTATAGAAGACATAGTATTGGTAATCACAGAAATTAATATATAAATCATAAGCAATGGAAAGGTGTACCAAAAGAAAATTGTGATGCTACTAATTCACTGAAAACCCCTCTCCCGAATTAGCCACATGACTGGGGGGAAAAAAAAAAAGTAGTTATCCTGAATTTAAGTGGCATTTTTAATTATTTGTCTCCTTTACCATGCTTGGTAATTTTAATTTCACAGATATTATCTGATCCACAGGAAGAGCATACTGGGCTTGAAACATAATCTTTCTCACCCCTTCTCTGAAACTTACACCTCTCTACATGGGTATGTGTCTTCCACAGAATTTATGATTAATTTTTTTACTTCTATCCTTAAGGAACACTGCAAATGTTTAGGGGAATTTTACTGATGTGGGGATCATTCCTCTACAGTCCCTCTGCCTTGCCTGTCAACAACACTGGCACATGCAGTTGAGTATCTGCAGCCTCCAAAGAGCAAGGGAGGATTAGTGTTGTTGTCATACTGCCAGAGCTTCAGCTGAACTCCCAAACTGATGGCCTTTAATATATGACAGAGTGTTGCAACCCACCCCATCCAGATGTCCCAGGAGCCTGCTGAATTCAGAGGTCCATCAGACAGTCTTACATCTCTGCCCTCAAGTACAGCACCAAAACTTCCCCTCTGATTCTGCACAGAGGTGCTCTGGCCACACCCAGGCAAAGGAGCAGCCACCCCAGTGGCCAGCCCATCCTGTCCTCATGTTTCAGACTGAAAAGGCTGTTTAAAAATTCACCTGAAACATATGAGGTACCAGACGAATGCTTCTTCAGGTCCTTTAATCTGTCTGATCACAAAGGAAGAACATAGACCAATAAAATGTTATTTACTTCCGCACAGAGAAAACTGCTGGGAAGTGAGTGCACCTTCTCCTGATGCAGGTATGAACACTTGTATATATGAGAAATGTCAGCAGTGGGAATATCTCACTCCACAATAACCTTGGCACAAAACACGAAAATCATAAGACACTATCCATACATTTAAAGAAAAATGGGGTTCCAATCATCTTCAATAGTATCTTTGAATGTCTGAACAATTTGAACAGTTTGGGAGAAGCTTTAATTTTCTGAAAACACAAAGGTTTGTTAAACACCTAAGTGTTCTTAAGCAAAATCCCTTATGTACAAAACCAAAGAAAACACCTGTAAATTGTGTAACTTGAGTTTCTAGCTTTTTTATTACAATAATTTCACACTGAAAAGCCGCACCTATTTCACTGAAGAATCCAGCCAATACCGGAAGTGTCGCTAATCACCAGGTGTGGCTTATTTATGGACAAATTCTGGCGAAATGCCAACCCAGAAGTATGAGCCGTGTGCCCCCGCACTCCCCTGGCATGGCTCAGCCCCTGCACTCCCCTGGTGCTGCCGCTTCCCGGCCCTTCAGCAGCACCCCCACCCTACCGTGCGGAAAAAAAAAAAAAAAAGAAAAGAAAAAAAAATTAAAAAATTGCGGCTTTTCACCTGGTGTGGCTTATCAGTGTGAAGTTACTGTATTTTAAAATCAGAAAAACATTTCCTATTCAAAAAGTGATTTTAGAGCCCAATATATGATCTTCTCCTATAAAATACAGAAACAGCTCTGACAGTGGATTACCACAGCCATTTATTTGCCACAAATCCAAAATACTAGCTATGTTCTACCCATTGCTGTAAAAATTACAATATTTTAAAACAGTTCCGATTATTCGGTGTATTCTATTTTATACAGAAAGTACCAGTCATGACTCTAGGTGGTTACAGAAACACTATTGCTTATGTTTGACACTTTCAGCTCTGCCATTCAAGTGTCCTCAGCCTGCTTTGCACATTCTTAGATGTAAGAGCTGAAGCCACCTCCTTCTGGGAGAAACAATCTTTCATTCAACATCCCCTGCTTATTCTACATATGTTCAGCTCCCTTCAATTCACAAAAACTGGGAGAAAACCACAAACCACCATAAAACCCAGTACATTTGTATTTAATTTTTTTTCACCTCATGTCTGACATTGCCAATATCTTTAACCCTGTAGAAATTAATTTGCTTTCATGAACTATTGTTGTTTACAGTGTCGAGGAAGAATGCTTTATCTGATGGGATAAAAGTCATTACCACATGAACAAAGGAAATGTTCATAACCTAAAGGACAGGGCAATGATGCCAGAGAGAAAATTTTCTACTTGACTAGGAGATTATTAACCCTTGACATGAATCATGAATGATGCCCAGAGAGCATAAGGACAGATGTTGAAGAAAACAAAGATGTGCAAAATTCTGAGAATAAAGGAGAAAAAACATGTGTGAAAATTTGTTTTCAGTACACTTCATCAGAACTGTGGGATCAGGCCATTAAAGAGAGAGAGATGTGTCTGCAAAGACTAGAGAGATCTTCAGGAAAAACAAGGCTTTTGAGTAATCCTGTCTATAGTGGGTCCAGGTGTTGGGAAAAATTCTCTACCTCAGATCATTAAACTCAGACTTTTCAGGATGTTTTTTAGTGTTTTTGTAAAATTGGTTATTTTTAGTTTGTTCTCTATTAGACAATCTCATTATTACAATATGCAATAACAGCAAAATTTTTAACGGAAAGAAAAGATTATATACCAAAACCACATGGGCAATTATTCCATTTAGAATATATTACCTTGGAAAGCATGCCTGGAATTGTTATGCACAGTAGACTGGAGTCCAGATAATATTACACCAAATAAGTCATATCAGCAAACATAAGGCAAGAATGCTAACATGTACTGCTAAGGGGATTAGATAGAGCCTGTATTACATATAATATATTGAGAAGTTTCTTTACAGATTAAATTAATCCTCAGTATTTGCTCTTATAAAATCAGTTTCTTATTTTTTTGATTGTTTTTTAAATAAAAATAATCTTACAGCCAAAGAATTACAATGGAATGTATATTCAAGAATGGCCTCATTGTGTTCAGTCTCTAGTGTGAAATACCCACAGATATAATGAGATCTGGTGTGTGAGAGGAGCAAGGTCAGGCTGTGTAATCAAAAGGACAGAGATATCACCAGAACACCAGCTGTGCAGTGTACAAATTCTATTAGATAATTGGTCTTAAAGTGAAAACATTTAACTTTTTGGTAAAACAAACAGCAACTCCTACAACATAACCTTGTGGCTTATTGAATTTTTAAACAGACCCTTAGTTTCAAAACATAATTACTAAACGTCTGAATCAGTGTCAAGTAAAGTGTCATGAAAATGTTTCCAGTGACTAGTGCGTGTTAGATCCAGTGCATGGTTTCCTAAATGTCTTACTGAAGACAGTTCCACTCCCAATACATTACGCAAACTTAGCAAGAACAGATACTGTCATTTGGGATATGTAAAATTAAAAGTTATGCTAAGATCAGGGCGCTGAGATGTAACACAGTACAGAAGGACTAAGGGTTATGGGAAAGACATGACTTGGATTGGGAAACTGGTATCTAAGTAGGTAGACAGAAGATTCCTGTGATGGAGAACTTGCTCATCTTGGTCTGAGAATAGAGATCGATGGTGTTAATGAACAATTTGGTCTCCAGGTCTGTACAAGGCATAACCTTGATGCTTCATGGGATGGGCTGTGTATCCATAGCAGCTACACTCTTCCACTCAGTACTGTTGGTACAGGTGATAGCCACCTGAAACACATTGTGAAATCACCTTTCCAGATCATGGGAGTCTCTACAAATTACACCTAAAACGTGTTTTACACACAGGATGCAAGACACTGTGATGAGGAGCCGGCTTAGTTACTGTCTGGATGTCATCTTGCAGTGGCATTTAGTACATTTTCCTCGAGTCCTCTACCATCACCTTTCCTGACCAGTAACACTGTCTCAGTGAGGGAGATAGAAATTACTGTGCTGAATGACAGAAAATGTGTTCCTAAAGGTGTTATAGCCACAAAAGGAAGACCAAAGACTTCATTTCATCAAGAAAATGAAAATATGTGCCCTGGACCCTGCGGTGATCAGTGTTGGTAGCTGTGACATACTTAATGTATTTTGCCTTCTGGTACGTGCCCTAAGTCATAGCCTTTCCTCAGTTCTGGGATCCTGTGTCCCAGCCAAATCTCGTAAATGAAATAGCACCAGCAAAGTCTGCTAGAGGAAATCCATTCCTAGGACTGAGGGAGACTGATGCTGCTAAAATCTGAAATACAGAAAAAAATCTGAAATACCACAGGAAGGAAGATGGAACAGGGACTAGGAGAGTGCTTTTGCTCTTCAAAGCCTGAGACTTGCCAAATCAGTAAGAGCTGCTGCACTAGGTTTAAGTATCTCTGGCAGGGTGCTCTGAAGGTTACTTCAGCATTCTGAAGACCACCCAAAACTGTCTTAGCAGACTGAAGCTGTTGGCAGGTGGGCTCATACAAGGGTGTTCTCCTGAGCACAAGGGCAATAAAGACATGAATAGAAACAGCACAGAGGGAATTTACAGCATTTGGTCAGATTTCCAGGGCTCGTTTCACATGCTTTTCTTTAAGTCTGACAGGAAAAGCTGCAGCACAAGCTCTTTCATGCCTCTCTGCTGCTCAGAAAACTGCAATTAAAAAAAAAATAAATCCAAGAGGAATTTTCTCAGTTACAGTTGAAGTACTGCAGAGATTTCAGGATGCACACAAGCAAACCATTGAAAAAAACTAAAAATACACATTGCAAAGTAAAACAGTAATGTTAATATGCCCAATCAGTAGGACATTTATTAACTGCTTTATGAAATTGCACATTGAAATCTTTGCTTGCCACATTGGCAAGAAAGTGATTCTTGATCCTGGTAAGACTTGTATGTAGTCTAAAGGACAGCAAGAAATTATTTCAAGGGAATGTAAAAATCAAGACAGAAACAATGTCTACATAGATAGATATTCTCTATGAATACAGTAATGCAAAAAAAAAGTACCCAGAATCTCAATTCCTCATTACAAAGTATACACAAGGTAAAGATTAAGAAGGAATTAAGAATGGATTTAAATACAGCTGACAAAACAAATTATAATTATAATGTCTTAATGTTAATCCCTCTGGCACAGCAAAGACTTGCTCCCTGAAACAAGCATTTTCATTGTTAAATATTGATCACTGATGTAATCTTTCATGAGTTTGTTTAAAACTAGTTGCCAATCGCTTTTTCTGCAGCAGCACAAGTTTTAGTTAAATGTCAGTTGGGTATTTTCTCCCCCTGGCAATCAACAAAATCCATTTTCAACATCCATTCTGGCAAACCATCACAGCACCACTAAGCATCAGATATGGTTTGCTTTTGGGCTAGAAGCCACCTCTATAAAGACAATTTCACAAAAGGAAACCATCAGTCCTTGGCACTCTCATGTTTGGACAAATCCCAAAGTTGTTAGACTACCACATCACCTTTAAATCTTCATTAGCACTCATAAAAACAAACAAAGAAAACAAGTCTATGGCTTTCCTGAAATTCATGCCTTGGAGACTGCTTATATAACTACAGGTCTGACTTCTAACTTCAAGTAGTGTTATTTCTTAGGGAAAAAAAACGTTTGTGTCTGTATGTAACACTATAAATACATAGAAAAGGTGGGGGGAAAGTAGATACGAAAGTTAAATTAAGAAAATTGAGGGCTAGCTTTTGTATGAAAATTAAAGGTAGCATAAGAAAGAAGCCTTCCCAGGAAAGGTCAGTATTTAGATGCCAGACAGACACATCTGTACAGATATCAGATCCAGAGCTTACTTTCTGCCTAATTTCCAGATAGATCAAAAGTGAAATTTTGAAACTGGCCTTTCCCTATCAAGAATTGTAGCTGATGGTCATTTAGGTAATCCCTTTAGGAACAGGATAAAAAAGAGTCTGGTAGGGTTTGGGGAACAATGCCAATTCACAAAAACCAGAAAATTTTGTTGAAACTTCCATATATAAATGAACCTCATTTTTGGAAAGGATTTCAGATACCAAATTAGATTTCCTGGTCAAAAAACAACAAAACACCAGAACAGACAACAGGGCAATGATCAATATAGGGCTTGGCTGCAAGAGGGGCAGGCCCTATCAAAAGCCTGCCAGGTTTCCTGCCAGCTTGGCTGGTGACCTGAAAGGGAACAAAGCCTGCAGTGTCTCCAGGCAGTCCTGCCATCTGGACTGCCTCCACATCACGAATCCTGAGGTCTCTAGGGACTGCAGTTCCAGGAAAGCCCTCCCACAGAGGCATCTTGCAGGTCACTGTTTCAAGAATTCCCTGTGCTGGACATCCTGGCTCCCAACTGTTTGACTCCCACTAGAGATGACAGTGAGCAAGCAGCTTGAGAGAATAAGGCAAGGGCTCAGCCAAGAAACTTAGATTTGGGCTTAAAGCTTCCTAAGAAACTCAGCAAATTATCTTATTCCTGAATAAGTTTATCCCTTCTGTGGAAGACTTGTTTCTGAAAGATGGCATTTTTTAAGAAGAATTTTGCAGAAAATGAAAGTTCCAATGGATTATTCTAATATTATTCTAATAGGATTATATCTAATCCAAGCTAAATATTATACTAAGCATCCATTTTGTATCCCTATCAGCATCAGAGAATCACAGAATTTGCTGAGGGATCCTTGAGGATCATCAAGTCCAACTCCTGGCTCTGCACCGTCACATCCTCAAGAGTCACACCATGTGCCCAAGAGCATTATCCAAAATGCTTCTTGAACTCTGTCAGGCTTGGTGCTGTGATCACTTCCTTGGGGAAACTGTTCCAGTGCCCAAATACCCTCTGGGTGAAGAAGCTTTTTCTAAATCTTCCCTGAACAACTTGAACAACTCCAGGCCATTGTGGGTCCTGTCAGTGTCACCACAGAGCAGAGATCAGTGCCTGTCCCTCCTCTGCCCCTCACAAGAAGCTGTAACTGCAGTGGGGTCTCCCCTCAGTGTCCCCCAGGCTGAACAGACCAAGTGACCTCAGCCCGCACAGCTTCCCCTCAAGGCCTTTCACCATCCTCATGGCCTTGCTTTGGACTCTCTAATAGTTAAAATATATTTTATATATTGTGGCACCCAGAGCTGCCCCCAGCACTGGGGATGAGGCTGCCCCAGCTCCGAGCAGAGCAGGACAATCCCCTCCCTTGCCCAGCTGTGATGCTGTCCCTCATGTCCCCAGGACAGGGTTGGCCCTCCTGGCTGCCAGGGCTCTGCTGGCTCATGTTCAACTTGCCACTGACCAGCACCCCCAGGTCCCTTTCCACAGCACTGCTTTGCAGCACTGAATAATTTCCATTGTGAAAAAGATGGAGGATTGTGACAGAGCAGCAAAGAAATTCCTTTTGCGTGAATAACACTTTTAGTCTTTTTTCACTGGAACAAGAGGAAATTATGCCAAGACTAATATACAAATACAGTTTAGAAAACTGCCTGACAATCAAATTCTTCCTTTCACTACAACTACCACTACTAACTCTCTTCCCATTTAGGGTACAAGTATCACAGTCAAAGGCTCTTTTCTCATAAAAAAGAGCCTTTTCTACAGGATGGCTGCAAAATTCACATTAACCTGGCTTGGGTTTCTCTCCTTTTTAAATCTAGTGATTATTTTTATTAAAGTATCTCAAACCCAGCTTTTTAGCTTTCATGTCTATCAAGTAAATAAAATTTTGGTAGTCACTTTATGCTTCAAGAAATCATCCAGCCTGGCGATCTTTCCTACTCTCTCACCTGAACAGGATAAGTGTGTGAAACCCTATGGTATTCTCTTACACAAATCTATCAAGTATGTTCAAAGTAGAAGATAACATGCCTATTTTCAGATTTATATCACTTTCAGACTCAAGTGAAATCACACATTAAAAATGAAAATCACTGCAAAATTGGAGACAGGGCTTAATTGAAACTTGGGAGCATGCACACATCCCTTCTGCAAGCTGCCTGAGGCCTTTTATTCACACTGCATCCCATCAGATGCTTAAGCTTGCAGTCTGTTTGCACACCCATTAAAGTTTTATTTTGGCTTGTAATGATGTCCCCACATACATGTGCCTCCAAAAGTATGTTCAAGGTTATAAAAAGATCCTCCGTTCAGTGAAACAATATTCAGAAAGAGCAAACAAAAATAGCATAAGAATGAGAAAAACATACTCCAGCACCATAGAAGTTGATTATTATTAAACATTGATAATCACATCCTTTTCAAATGGGGCCTCAAAGTGATCAAAGCCACAGTGTATGGAAGACTGCAAGCACGGATGAGAGAGCAGTTTTTTACCCTGATGTGCTGGGTGTCTGTCCAAAGACACAACAGAGTCATAGATATAACCAAGTCCAAAGGGCAAAACTGTGAAAAACCAAACTGAACATAAAAATCTTAAACAACAGCTTCCAACTGCTGCATGCCTGAATTGAAATCAGCTTGGGGTTTCCGACTGCTTCTAAAAAATTAATCTGCATTTTTCACTTTTTCAGCCAGCAAACACCAAGCGTTAACTATGCACAGCTATGAGGGTTTAGCATGTGGGATCCTCTGAGCTGATATGGTCATTGCCCTTTTTTAGCTCATTTACTCTGCCAGGACCTGCTGCCAACCTGCCAGAAGCTGGCTGTTTCATCCCTGCTATAGAGCCAGTCACCAAACAGCTGCCATGGCAAACAGCGTTCAAAGCTCTGCTGCCAGCAACTTAACTACTCAAGTATTTTTCAAATGTAGGAGGGGTGATTTAAACTGTGCATAATGCAGAACCACACACACTTATGTTTGCACTGGAATTACCACGCTTCGGAGATGCTTGAAGGAACATTAGGTCAGCAGCTATAACGAGTCATGTCATTTGCTTTGCTGATTTTAATTTCCATGCAGTGATAGATATTCCTTGTCAGATGGCTTACTAGCTATTTTCCATCTTGTGTTTTGGTAAATTGCAATGTAATTCTCAATCCACATTAATTCTATACCACAGATAATTACAAACTAGTTAATCATGATGAAATCTTTACAGAGGTTCCTTCGGTTACCTAGTTAAATTACTGTCAGCATTGCACAGTCATCACACTCAAATTAAAGGATCATTATGGCATATATTGAATATTTGGCTTCACAGCAGGTAAATTCTGTTCAAAATGTCTAGGATGCTGAGAAACAGTCTCCTTGATCCTACTCTCCAAAACAGCACCAGCAGGAGAAAACCCAATGGTATTACCATATTAAAATATTCCTAGAGTGACCTGCTTTATATTTACTTCTAGAGTGCTCTTGAGACTGCTTCTTATTTCACATCAGTGCCCAGTAATAATATGATCACTTGGTAGCCAGTAATCATATCACTCTTATGCTACCACTCTTACAAATCCCCAATTCCCTGCTGCAAAAGACGCTACAGCCTGTACTGCAAGAACCACAAAATAAAGGACTGAGAGTTGCTTCTTTTCACTGTCATCACCAGCAGCTCTGTCCTGACACACTGAGTAACTGGATGCTGCAGGAAATACAAAGTCTGTTCTTTCTTCTTCCAAGTGTCCTCTGCAAGGTGCTGTCAACTGGAGGTGCACTGAAAATTTTCCATGGCACATGCTAAATAGCATCCTTAAACACAGTTCCTAGGGGGCAGGTTATATATACACATGACTGCCCTCAAGGACCCCCAGGGAACATTCTTTATAGTAGCACAGAAATAAACACTAAAATCCTCAGTTCTTGGGAAAAAGTTCTCCAATTATCTCAGCCCTTAGGGGACCATAGTATAATGTAACTGTGTGATTCAATGCAATTCTCTGTATACTTCTAACTTCATTTACTCTACATTTGTACAAAGAAAAAGGTAGAGTCTAAGTGTCAAGATGTGGCTTTCTGTTCAGCTGGACCAAGCAGAAACCATGACACTGGAGGGGAGAAATCAGTGGAAGGAAGAATTGGGATCAAACCCATAGCTAACCAATGTTAATTTCCATGGAAAAATACCCAGATGCATGTAAAAGTAAAATCAGCCTTTCAGGGCTCATTTTTATTACAGTAATTTCACGATTATAAGCCGCACCCTTTTCATTGAAGAATCCAGCCTACCCCAGTAGTGCGGCTTATATTCAGCTGCAGCTTATCTATGGACAAATCCCAGTGAGCCGGCTGGGAGGGTGCCTGGGGCTGCCTTTAAAGGCTTTGCTGGTTTATGAAAACTGTTGCAACTTGAGCACCTGACACCAAACCCTGCGCTGGCATCGATTCTGTTACTAATTTGTTACTTTGTTACACATGGGTCCTCGCTTTTTTTAAAAAAAAGTTAGGCTTATATTCAGGTGTGGTTTATATATGGACAAATCCCATGGTCTACCCGGCTACCAGGATGTGCAGCTTATAATCAGGTGTGGCTTATATTTGTAAATTACTATAATTTCATTGAAATGCTTTGCATCTGAGTGCATATGGAGGCCAGGGCATTTAGCTCCCTGCAACATTAGCAGCTGCCTCAGCACCTGTTCCAGCATCACTGCTCTCCCCTTCCCCAGAAGCCAACCTTGCCCACTCACACTCTTCCAGTCCTCCCTCCTAAAGTTGCTGCCCAGCACCCTGGCACACCCTGCACCCCCTGGGCAGCCTGGTGCCAACCTCCCTTCCCTTGCCTGGTGCAGAAGTGGCTCCTGCACTCCTGGTGACTGACTGCCACTCCTAAGGGTCTGAAAGGTTAGTCTGGAAATGAAGAAAAAACTCCACAGCGCTTCAAAGTATAGCAATGTCATTTAACTCTACTAAATCCTCCTGTATCACAGACACCAAACAGCAACAGTGAGAGTAAGCGTAGAAGAGTAGAAAAGATAAAGAACAAAAATAAAAACCAGTGCTCTGGTTTTCTCCCACTTTGGGATACCCTCCAAATTAACAAAATTTTCTGCTGATAAGCTCAAATATGAATGGGAAGGCCATACTGAATTAGCAGCTTATGATTCAGGTATTGCAGATGTACAGTAATTTCACGACTATAAGGAACACCCTTTTGACTAAAATTTTGATCAAAACCCAGAAGTGCGCCTTATATATGGACAAAGTTAGGAAATTTGACAACCCGGAAGTGCGAGCCATGGTGGGGGCAGCTGCAGCAGGGCAGCTGTGAGTGCCAAGGCCCGCGGCACAGGGAGGGCACCTGGGGCTGCGTTATCCATGAAAAATGTTTGCAAATTGAGCACCTGCCAGTACACTTCAGTACGTATCTAACAAATATTCATGCATTAAAAATATATTATGCACTTGTATGTGTTTATGGGTTTTTTATTATTTTGAATTTGTTTCTTTTTCAGATGATATTGCAGCATTGGTACGAACCTACTATGAACTTTAGAGCACTCTGAAAAAAATATTGGATTAGAAGTGACCCCGCTTACTGTGTTCTGGGTGAGTAGATTTAAACAGAATACAAATATTCCCATTGGGAACTACTTTCCTGGCTTAGCTTGAAAGAGCCCAGTGCCTAAATATTGGTTAAAAAGAAAATCGACCAAAGTCAAGAGTACTCAAAAGAAAAGAGAATTTAAAAATAGAACAAAACAAAGGCACTCAGCATGACCCAAGGACTGCCCCAGTGAAAGTTTCACAGCATTCTACAATCACACTGACATACAGTTCTAACACTTTTCATTAACTAGAAGATTCTATTTTTTTTTTTTGTTCAATTGTGCCAAAAGAAGAGAAAGAATTTTTGGCTTTGAAACCATGGCTATGAGTTCCAAACTGAGCTTTAGCACAAAGAACACTGCTAGCACAATTATACCTGCATCAGAAGTCTATTAAAAAACAAACAGAAAAAACACAACCAAACAAAAAAGGACCAGGAGATGAACTAACTCTTTAAGGTGACTGAAATACACACATCATCTCATTTCCTTTGAAAAGTGCCATCACAGAAAGATAAAGCAATAGAACAGGTGAGAGAGCCTTGACTTGGAAAAAAAAAATAACCCAAAAACCTAAATCTTTTTCCTCATTAAAAACACACTTGAAGAAACAGTCTTACTTCAAAGTTCTTCTGTTTACATAATAGTAAAACTTACATGTAGTGTATTACTGGTCCACAGTTTTACAACAAAAATATTCTCTTATGAGCCTAAAAATCCAGTTACATACAAAAGTAGTCATCTAGATGTGACTTTATTAAATAACAAAGACTGAGGGAATATCATAAGCCAATATAACAAAACAAGCATTTCAGCTTGCTATCTAAAACAAAGAAAAAGGAGGAAAGTGTTTGCCAAAGATGTGACAAATATCCTTTTCTCTGCTATTTTTCTACAAGTATTATTAATATAGAAAGCAAACACAAAGCCTTAAAATATGCCAAACCACATCCATGTAGGATAACTGCATTGGGTAGCACTTTTAAGACAAAACTCCAGCATAAGGCTGTCAGAATAATAGCTCCAAAGGGCCCATTTACATTTTCCTAGCAGCTAATGAATTGCCATGGAAAATGGCAGCAGGCAAGCTTATGGGAAACATCTTTAAATCTGTTTTTCCTCTTTCAAAACTATGAGCCCAAGTGCTTTGCTTGGGAGTGAAACAGTCCCTGTTGGCTTCTAACAAAGTGAAAGAATCCTAGTATACCTTAGTAAAAAAAAAATAATGAAGTGGTATTCATTTGTCACACACAAAGGGAAAATGAAAGGAAAAGGGCATTAAAACACACATGGAGAGTTTAGCCTGTATTTTATAGAGTCTACTACAGGTGCTTAAAAGAAAACTATACACAAAGAGTATTTACTATTATTTATGTACCAATAATTACTCTAAGACAGCAAACCTGAAAGAATTGAACTTCATGCAATGCCTAGATTACAGTTGTCCTCAAAAGTTGTACTCAAAAGCCTCTGTACGAGACAAAAACAAATCCTAATGAGTTCTTATAAAAGCCTCTTTAAAGGTACAGCTCTTCATAGCTCACTTCTGACCTGTGAGCAAACAGAGGAAAATATGAATACTGGAAACTAATTAATTACATGACAAATTGCTTACTTTCTATCCAAATAGTATCAACCAGTTCAGTCTTAGTAGAGAAAATAGAAACTGACCTTGCATAGTAGGAAAATGGGGTATAAAGACTGGCTGCTTTTTGGATGCTGACATGAGGTCTGGGTCTCAAGTTTACTTAGTCCAGGACACTTGATAAAATGATTGCAAAACTGTAATAGCAAAACCTAAATATTAAACTGATGAAGCACAGTTGATTAAACATTTAGCTATCCAGAAAAACTTGGGACCCATGAATGTGGTGACAAAGAGAAGTTTATGTAATGTTGATGACCTGGGATATGACCTAGCCGGATTAGTAAGGAAACAGCATAGCACTTTCACAGGGAAACTAAAAAGAAATTTGGAGGGAGCAACTTAAAAATCCTCCTTCCTGAGAGTCTCTACTGTAATTTAACGGTACACAGTGTAACTCGCTCCTCACTCTCCTCCTCTCTCCCTCCCCCCACATTAGTTTCTATTGTTCAATCATACAAAACTCCCAAGAAAAACTTTCTCACAACAGCTCCAGAGAAAGAACCCAGCAAATGAACAAGGATCTCACTGTGTGTGCTCCTCTTCCACAGTTACCACTGCCCCTTCCTTTCTTAATCATAGGCAATAGACAAGTTTCAAGTATTAAGGAATGCTTAAATTATCAAAGCAAATAGACGATGTCAGAGCTGCAGAATACTGAAACATGTCATGGCACTTAGGTCTGGGCAAGCACCTCTGCCATATCAGTACTATGCAACGGGATAAAACCTGGGTGTACCATAATCCCTGCCCTCAGGAATAAACTGAAACCCTTTCCTGCAGGGGAAGGACAGCATATTGTGGCCAGATAGCTAAAAACAAAAATACAAGACCAAGACTGTGAGAATATTACAACACAAGAGTGTTCACTTAAGCACAGCATCAACAGCTTGAGAAGCCATGCCTCATTCCACCTTTATTCCTTTCCACTTAATCTTTCCTCATAGCCAAAGTGTTTGTAAAGACAGGTATATCCAAAAGTATGTAGGAGCACCCAGGTGAGACAAAGGTAGAGAGTACCGAGACAAAAAGATGAATTAATGTCATTTCACTGCTGTTTCAGTCCCAGTTTTGCAGTTACAGATATCATTTTGATCATATGGTCACAACACATGGGATTCAAAGCCAGAGTCATCTTTTATTTTTTCCCTTTCCCATCAAGTTTCTAGGGACTGCAGCATCAATTTCTAATGGCACAGGCATCTTTCTTTTCAGCTGTCAAAAATAAAGTATTCTACTGAGAATTTGTGCTTCACTGCTTCCATTCTGTTATTCAACAATGATAAATAAGGATCAACATTTGACTCCACAGTCTGACTGAGACCCTTATTATTGTCGTGCTGTTTTCCACTGATCAATTCTACTGTAAAATTAAGAATCCAAAGTGGCACAAGTACACCTGATGTCCAAATTGATTCATGTCTCATCTTAAGCCACATTGCGGTGAGCAGGAATTGAAGCAGTTTATGTAAATAACATACATTTTACTCTCCACTGATAATTTTATAGGATATTTGCCTTACAACCCAAAATGCATGTTCTTCTGGAGGAAAGATTATACACCTAAAATTTTGAGCAAGAGATTTCTCTCAAGACCAGCATAAAAAGCAAGTTTGGACATTTTTGCACTCCTATACATTTAAATGCATCCTCTAAGATCAGTTCTTCTGGACAATATCTTAGAAATTGCCACCTCGACGTTTCTGAAGGAGATTCTATTTGTTTGAAAGCTCCACTTCAAATTAAGTTCAGGATTGGGAGTATATTTTCAACACTTTTTTTTTTGTTTGTTTGTTTGTTTGTTTGTTTTTTCTTCAGCAAACATTACCTAAAGGTCTAACTCTACTGATTGCAGTTTCTGTTTTGCCTGAGACTACACTGGCCATCTTTTTTTTATTCATCAGGACTCATTCCCAGAAGCCTGCTTTAGTCAGCATCTGAATCACAGACTACCAGCAACAAGCAGCACAAGCATGAATTCCAACTAGTCTTGGACTCCCTACACCTTAAATTCCCTAATTCCTTCAAAGAGCTAAAACCTCTTGAATTACTTCAGACAATTACTTCATTGTACCTTAGTCATCTTCCACAAATTTGAAATGCTTACACAAGCCTTCTACATAGGAGTTACACAGTCAGCAGAAGCTCAGAGTTAAGTGTTCTGAGGTAGACTTTTTCTGAAAGATTATTTTAACAGCATTTCTGAGAAAATTCTATTGAAGAACAACTTCAGTGGATAATTTTCATCAAAAATGTGTATTCTGAACAACCCACAGAAGACAAAGAATGTTCTAACAAATGAGAAGAATCATTATCCCCCATCCTCTCATAATTATCCTTACTTCTTTTGGGGAAACACAAGTTTCCCCGAAACACTGTCACTGTATTGAGCTATTTAGCTCATTTAGCTCCAGCTGGGGCCATTGATCTGAGAAAAAACAAAAACATTGCAGGCACTAAGTCTTCACCTGACACTTACCTTCTCTCCAGCTGTTTTTAAAGCATCTCCTGGACCTTATATGATCTCTCATACTACCACCAATGCTATTGAGTAACATCTAGAGATTCCTCCTCTGAGCACTTGATCAGCACCACTTTTTCAAGTCATGCAATTCAAAGATGGGAGGGATATAAACCTCTTGCCTCCTCCCCTCAAAAAAAAAAGCGATTTCAAACACAGTGTGCTAGCACATGTCCTTCCTCAGCAGACTCTTTTGAGTTTTTCCACTTAATTGCCAATATCGTTATGCTCCTGACTACAGTGCTCTAGAGAGAAGAATAAAGCTCCAAGTATCCAGTACTGGGCCCAAAACTCCAAAACCTCCTAAACAAAAGATAGTAATTCCATAGTTAAAACCATGGTAAGTCATTAGAAACACTTCACTACTACTAAGACAGAAATCTTGGCATAGTGTTAAAGTACAATGAACAAAGCAACAGCAAACACTCCCACAGCATTAAACACTGGGAACAAAAACACACAGACAAACGATAGATTGTTCGTGAAGCAGATTGCAACATTATTTACAATTACGATCTCGCACCGTTCTTCAGTGTTCTTCCTGACACTGATGGCTGCTTGGCACTGTGTTTATAACAAACTTTCTTGAAGGTCATATTGCACCAGAAAACTCTCTTGGAGTTAATGGAAGAACAAATGCATATTTGTTAAGCAACGCACATCTCACACCACTGACCTAGCAGAAGAAAGTACTGATTTAGAAGAATCCCCTTCGTGATTCTTCTACTTACAAGGCTGTTTTTTATGTCATAAGTTCAAATTCAGTTAATTTAATGTAAATGGTATCTGCTTGATTCAGCAGGATATGGGTACAGGTATGATTGTAAGATTAACTTTTCAACCTTTTTTAAAAATAATTTGGTATATTGCACAAATGCATCCAAAAAAAAATGCTTTTTAATTTTTTTTTAAATAAAAGTCCAAAGACTTCTTGAATTTCAATAAGAAAGGGGCATATCCAGGAATATTGTCATTTATATAATGTCAATTTGATACATAAGCTCTCTTTCTACTGTGAAAACAACTTACAGATATGCTCTCTAAGCCATCGTATTGCATCTTGAGTTCTTCCTTGTAACCGAAACTCAAGGAAAATACGTAAGCCAGATTTATATTTCATGAGTTAACTAAATTATTGTCAGTAGAAGAAAAAAATCAAAACAACCACATTTTATTCAGTCAAAGAGAATTCAGGAAACAAAAGCAAAAAAAAAAGCTATATAAAGTATAATAATGCTAATCAATTGGGAACTTCTTAAAATGTCAGTACACATGATGAATCTTGGGCATCCAAAGATATGTAAAACAACCCTCTGGGGGAGTTGTATACAATGTGTAGTAGCTATGGCTGATGGGCTCATTTGTGAAAGGTAGGAAAAAAAATTCTTTGGATTTAAAAAAAACAACAAAGTACAGTAATTTCATGCCTATAAGGTGCACCGGAGTCTAAGGTGCACTTCTTTTACGAGTGAGGATCTGCAAGCAACAAAGTAATGAATTAGTAATGGAATCGCGTGATCTTGGGGCTGCTGTGGACTTGGCTCGGGGCTGCCGCGGTCTCTCACTTCCAGGTTGGCAAATTCCCAAACTTTGTCCATATATAAGGTGGGTTTTGATCAAAATTTTAGTCAAAAGGGTGTGCCTTATAGGCATGAAATTACAGTAATTTCACACTTTATAAACTGCACCTGGTTATAAACTGCACTTCCAGGTTGTTGGAAACTCCACTGAATTTGTCCATAAATAAGCCGCACCGGGTGAGAAGCCGCACTTGTTTTATTTTGAAGCGAGGATCCATGTGCAACAAAGTAATGAGTTAGTAAAAGAATTACGGGATCGTGGGGTTTGGTGTCAGGTGCTCAATTTGCAAACAGTTTTCACAGACTGGTGAAGCCTTTAAAGGCAGCCCCAGGTGCCCTCCCTATGCCGTGGGCTCCAGCACTCCCGCCCCCGGTGCTGGCTGCCACAGCTCCCCACCTGCTTGACAGCGGCGGCAGCTCCCTGCACCACTCAAAAGCAGCAGCGCCTCGGCGCTCAAAAGCACCAAGTGTCGCCGCAGCTCCATGGTGGGGGCTCACCACCCGCTCGCTAGTGGTCCAGCTCACCACCCACCCAGCAGCAGCTCCGCGGCAGCTCCCCGCCTGGGCACGGCTCCACAGCAGCTCCCTACCCAGCCAGCTCGCATTTCCGGGTTGGCATTGTGCCAGAATTTGTCCACAAATAAGCCACACCTGGTGATTAGCTGCACTTCCAGGATTGGCTCGATTCTTCAGTGAAATAGGTGCGGCTTATCAGTGTGAAATTACTGTATTGTAATTTTGCAGTTACAGAAAGGCCTCTGGACCACAGGCCTTTTAACAATTAGTAAGCATCTAAATTAGAGCAGGACATACAGAAGTAAAATAAAGAAGCAGAAAAAAGATATATGGTTTACAACATCGTATAGCAGGATAATCATAAAAAGAATGAATGAAGGAAAAAAATGTTGGGGTTGAGGTTTTTTCAATTTACAATAAACTGCAACTTTATTTTATTTAAGCCTGAATGCCTTTTTCTGGTGTATCCCTACTGCAGCATTCTATCTGAGTTGCTGATGAGTTGCTTTGTATCTGTCTGGCTTTACAAGACAGTTCTCCATTACTACAGTGTCATGTGATAACAGCCCATCACTTTTGTGCAACCTTGAGAGAAGCAAGGACACAAGGGAATAAAGTACATGACACATCTATCACCTTGTCCAATATCTTTTGGAACAGGCTTTATTATAATTTAAAATCACTACTTTGAATTATTTTTTGCCTCCACTATTCCATTGTGGCTCAGAATAGCTTGAGGAATATTCACTTTAATAAGCCACTCAAACGCTCTGGCAAAACAAGAGTCACACCAGAAAGAGCCATCAGCTGAATCTAACCTGATCTAACCACCTTGGATTTAGTTTTCAAAGAACTGAAACGAGATCTTGCCTGACTTCCCAGTACGTGGCTGGAAGCCTCAAGTATCAACATGTCCAAAGCTGGTGTAGCTAGCCATGAGGAGGCACTTTGACCATCCCCATTACTTAATGTGTACTAGTGCCAGAAACCCTGAGGCTTCTAATTATCTTGACTGTTGGTGTTCAGAGGTCTGGGCTCTGAGAGTCTCTCACACCATGAAAAACCTGCTCTGGCTTCAGAGCCTGTGCCACTTGAGGCTCCATTAGCCAGGCCAAGTAGTTTCACACATGCTGGTGATGTTCTCAGTATAGAATTGTTGCAACAGCGCCTGGTAAGCAAGCTAACACTGGAAAGGCAATATCTTGCTTTGCCTCATCTGCCTTGACTGGATTTTACATGGCAAGATGCTATCAGTGGGTCAGGCTACTGGTTTGTTCTGACTCATGGTGGTAATAGATATCTCTGCCCTTACCTGGACCAGCTAGATTTGTCTCATTTTCTTCATTTCCTGTTGAAAAAGGCAAGGGAGAGAGCAGCTGGGTGGACATCCAGCAGGCAAACAACGTCAACCCCATTTTCAGTGTGTTCTTTCCCAAAAATCTGTCTTTAAGAAGTGAGATGTTAATCACGATTTCAGGAGAGATGTACAGTGTGATTGGAATGATTCTTTTCTCCTCCTACACATCTAAACTTTACCAATTTAAATAATATTTTCATGAAAAGTGGAAAGCCTATATTTAACAGTTCTAGTAGTAGTACTAGGGAAATAGTTGGAAGTACCCTAGAAGTAGTACTTGCTACTTATATTTGTTAAAAATAACTACTTAGATTTACTAAGAAAAATAATTTCTAACAAGTAAAAAGTGTTGACTGAAAGCTATTAAACAGGCCCAACTACACAACAGAATTTTTTTTACTTATCAAAATTATCCTAGGTACTTTTTTATAATATAAGAGAATTTTCCCTTGAAGAATCCACAAGGTGGCCATAGTTTCCTAGGAAACCCAGTTTCTAAAGCATAAATTAAAACTCTAAAATCTAATGCATGAAGTACCTAACATGAATTATACACTCAATGCAATACTCATTATGAAATAGACCCACATGAGCATAACAAATCCAAGAATACTAAATGTTTTTCTAAGTCAAATCTTGCATCTGGCCTGACTCAGATAACCAAACCGGTTCAAGAGCCATAACTCATTTTGGTGCCTAGAGTAGGTGGCTCCAGCTTCTGGCATCCACTGACTGAGAAGCTGAGACCTTGAGAACCATGTGGACATAATCACAGGATTGAAGCTTTATTCATGTCTGTTTAGGCTCTTGCATTTAAGTTTTATGCTAACAGGTGAACTTAATATTCTGAACTTACTCTATTTATATTGTGGGGTTTTTTATTATTTTTGAGCACATCTTGTATACTCTATGCAGTTTGGCGCACTGCAATCACACAAACACAGCATAGCTATAAAATATTTAAAAAGGTACCTATAGTCCAAGCACAACGCAAATCCAATATTGAGATAGAATAAACCAGAGTAAGATGCTTATTAAAAAAAGAAAAAAAAGAAAAAAAA
>VRYO01002772.1:68926643-68992445 GCA_009812075.1 Sialia sialis
AGCTTCTTTCCCAGATCTTCACCATTATGCCCTTGATCAACATAACTTCAGGGGTTGCTGCCTATCATACAAGGCAATCAAACAGGCTATTTTATAAAGATTTTGAAAAAAGAGTTACAAAATTGGTCCAGACCACCTTGACAGAATTCAGCAAACAACTGGCTACATGCCTGTCAGCTTGCATTTTGGCAGTGAGCAGTGTCTGGTGTAGCTGGCAAAGCAATGTCCCAAATTGTACAAACTTCAGGAGTGCCTACAGTCGTTTCCCTGTTCTGTAGGATAAAATACACCTCCATGATATACGAGCAAACATATTTTATGCAGGTGAAAGGCAAAAAGAGGAATGATGGCAGAGTTCTTCAGTGAAGAGGGCAGCAGGGCCATGAGGCTGGCAGCAGGCAGAGCTGCCTATTGCCATCTGCTCTCCCTGGTGGGAGCACTGGCAGGGATGCTGCCATCTGTGTGCAGCCTGTGCAAACCAGGGCAGTGGAGAACAAGACCTGGAGTTAGGGGCCGTCCAGCTTCCAGCATTTCCTTTAGCCACCAGCTTGACATTAACCTTGGAAAGCTGGTTTTGTGGTAAAGATCATTTAGCATGAAGGGGTAAAGTCAGGAGCAAAACACCCCTGCAAGCTGTAGGACATCAGTCTTGGACAACTCATTTTCCCACACGATCTCATAAACATTATCTTGTTTCAAGTTTCCACACAGGACACTAGGATTTCTTTCATCTCCCAGCAGAGACACACAGAGACACACAGAGACACAAAGAGACACCTGAACATAACTCTAAGAAGACTTTGATGAAAAACACTCATGCTAATATTGAAATTAACCTTATTTTCTCCTCAGTTATAAATTATACTTATTTGTTCCTGCTAAAAACAGCATCTGGTAACTTTCACACATCTCTCTTTTTCCCAGTTTCCTACAAGAATAGCAGTCACAGACCACCTCAGTGTACTAACTACACCCTATGGTTTGGCACAGAGACGTCGAAGTTCAAAAGCAGCCTTAAGTAACAATCTGGTTTAGTTGTCTCTTCTTTCTTTGCATCTCTGAGCATGCTTTCAGGCTTGTTCCTACATAATCCAAACCTTTTGTCTTGTATTTCCTTCTATTCTAAGCAAGTTAAGCATAAAACACAGATACAGAAAGAAGTAGTATTTTAAAACTGTTCTTTTCAAACCAGGGATGAGGGTTTTATTTGACTACAGCAACCTAGTAATAACTTATTGCTGAATAAAGGACATGGGAAAGTTAGAAAACAAAAGTATTATACAAATCTCCATCAAAACAAGCAAGGAGACCCTTATGCACCATTAGATTTTCTGTAATGAGATAGCAGTGCACTTAGCTAATAGTGTCATCACCAAAACTAGCTCTGTTTGCACTTGGTTTAAAGCAGGTAGATAGTTATAATCTCACTGTTCAGTAGACACTATAGATCATACTCTTTCAGTATATATGGAATCCAGGTAGATGGTTAATATCTTGAAACATATCCCAAAGGAGAGAGCAAAATAAAATTGTGAGGGATAGAAGTGCAGTTGTGTGTCCCACAAGAAAAATTCTATTTAGTTAGTTTTTTCAAAATGTATTTATCGTCTTTCATAAAAACTAGGAAGTAAAACCCAGACCTCAATAGACTCCAATGATCACACTGGGAAAATATGCAGATATTGCATGCAGCAGTAATGTCATAACAAAACTAGGGCTGTATGTGGTGAAGAAGAATATACAAAGGAGGCAGTAATAAGGAAATTGCCTCAATGGTACAGAGAAAACATCAGCAGCCTCAATAACCTGCTTCTTTTTAAGTCAATGAAGGGGAAGTAGGTTGGCTTTGTCTACACTGTGTTTTCTACTCCACAAGAGCTCCCAAACATGGATTAAGAAAGATGATCTCTAGTGATGGCTTTCAGATCTCTGGGTACTTCACATCACTCTGTGACTTCGATTTCCTGTACACATGTTCTGATGACAACAATTTTCAAATTTATTGAACAAAATTATGTTAAACAGCAGGTACATACAGCTATCACCTTCATCCTAAAGACTCAGTAGTCTCTTGGATGGACTCAGTCCAAACAAAGAAGCACCCTGAACATAAATATCCTAAGATGATTGAAGAAGTCTCTGCAAAACAAGAGGGTGGCTGCTGCTCTGTGACATTTGTAACAGTCTGTTTTAACAAAGGCATATACTTCAGCCACCCATACTTGATCACATTTCTGGGGATACTTCTCCCACATGCAGGAATATGCCATGAATTCAAATGCTGCAAAACCACTACTTTGTTACCTAACCCCCCCACCTCCCCCATATATTTAGTTTCAAACAACTGTCCTCCACTTATGAAATTATTTTAATCCATAAAAAGACATCAACAACACTGGTTCAACCAATATCACACAGAGGAAAGAACCCTTGTTTAGAGCTTTGTGTTGCTGGAGTCTGGTGTCAAGCGATGTTAGAAAAATATCCAGGGGAAATCCTATTCTTAAGCAGCTCCGTAGCTGAAGGAATTCACAGCTCCTTATTCTATATTCGCTTCCACGGAAAGATGTTCCCCATAAACCAGAATTTTGTTTAGCTCTTGATACCCTCATACACACATTTGAAGAGTAGACATCTCATGGTCAGTAGTGTGAATTGTCACCACAATTCACTATAACACAGAGGTAGCTGCCTCTGGTACGCAGCAGAAACAAAGCAACAAATAACAAATAAGCAAAAAAACCATCAAAAGTCCCAAAACAATAAATTAGTATCTAATCAGTTTCAGAGGGGTGAAGTTAGCACATTCTGGCATGAACATGTGATGAAAATTATTAAGTTACTCTAGTTTGATACTTGTCACCTAGTTGGCTGTAAGTGCATGGTTTTAGCCCTTCACACTGACTTCCAAGGCATTTAGGAAGCCTATAGGTGCATAGACTGATTTTGGCTGATGGTGCCTTTCTATACCACTGCAATTGCATTACCTCAAACTGCATGCTCACGACTACCAATAAGTCAACATAAAAACATTTTTCTTTGTCTAACTTGCTCAGGAACAGGATTGATATGCTGAGGAAGGTATACAAGCTGCAACCTGTGAATCTAAGGTGACTTCCTTTAGTGTCTGCAATATAGTACAAAGGACAGTGTTTCACTACAAAACGCAATGGCTATTTTGTCCAAAAAAGTCATAACAGTTGCTCATTATTTGGTTTTGTGAATCAATAAAGAGTGTAAGTCAAACTGAAAGGTTTTAGGCTGAGCTCCCCTTCTAGAGTAGTCATGATGCCTGTGAAAACCTCCCAAATGTCTGTAATGAATGTCAGTCTCTTGTGGCAACTGGGAATTCTGAATTTACAAAACCTGTCCCCTCAAACACTGGAAAAGGTTAGCACCACAGGAACCATCTAGAAGTGGACTTGGCATCTTCGTAGGCAGTTAAAAAATGTCTTACCATGTTCTCTCAACAGTATTTAATTTCAACCCTTTGTTTTTCCATCCAAATCTATCATAAAACCCTTGTGAGCACTGTGAGAAAACATGAAAAAAAAAAATCAAGTTCAGACTACCTAGCACACCACTCTGTCTCTGCCACTGAAAAGTGAGGAGCTGTTTAGGCTTTCTGCCTTCCTTTCTTCCATACACTTAAGTTTATTCCCAAACTAATCCCCTGCATTGGCCATCACATGTCCAAGAATACTAGAGCATTATTCTGTCTATTCCTTTTAGTATCTGTGGGCCTACTACCCATTAATTTGTTGATTTTCTGTTTCTCTGGGGTTTTTTTCTTTAATAATGTTACATTATATGCATTCACAAGCTCTTTTAGTCAGGAAAAAAAAATTCTTTTAATCTGTTTTAAGCCTATCTACTCCAAAGTTCAAATGCCATACAGTTGCAGTAATAACCCCATGATGTTAAACTTCATTCAACTTTTCCCTGTGACTCTAGTCCTTAAAGACAGCTTCTTCCCCTTCATCAACTCAGTGGCCCCTCTGTTCCTCTACTGCCCTTTCTGTGGTGTGGAAACCAGACCTGCACACAACTGCAAAGATTTGAGCACATTAATGTTGTACAGCACAGCAAAACACAGAGCAGACACTCTCTGTCTTGTTCTTAACACCCTCGGTGATGATGCCAAACAACTTTTTTTTAACAACTTTTCTGACTGGTGCTGCTACAAAGTTGATGATATTAGGGAATTGATGATGATGACTCCAGGACCTCTAGAAGTGCAGCTGTCAAAATCCTCGTAGAACTCTCCCAGGGTGACATGCATGAGATAGTTCATGTCTGTAACAATCTGTAAGTGGAATTGTAGCCTGTGTTCTCTTTGGCTCTGGTTTTCCTTGCCAGACAAGCAAATTCAAATGAAAATGTGATTCCTGACACAGTGATGTTGTCAGGAGAGGCAGCTGCAGTGTCACCAGCC
The DNA here is from genome assembly GCA_009812075.1 of Sialia sialis. Taxonomy (NCBI): domain Eukaryota; kingdom Metazoa; phylum Chordata; class Aves; order Passeriformes; family Turdidae; genus Sialia; species Sialia sialis. Next base: position 68,931,079 of record VRYO01002772.1, read on the forward strand.
TTTGTACCCTGCCTAGAACTAGCAAGATACACCATACAGATGCAGAAAGCTGAAACACAGTACTTGACGATTGGCAGCATCAGGCAGAAAGGTCTTGATGATGCAGGCTTAACAGTCTGTGATAGACCTTTCATCAGCTGTCATCAGCTTTCTGCATTTTCCTCTTTGAATTACTGAGCACAGGTAATATATTATTATATCACATAGTATATATCATAATAGTTTTTCAATTACCATCTGTAGAGATTGATCATAAAATGCCATTTCAAATTTCAACATTGTAAAATATTTTCAGTGATTAATTTTGAATATTAATAAAACTGAAGTTTAAATGAAATTGAAGTTATATTTAAAACTTCTGTCTTCTCACAGTCAGACAGGTAGACTGAGTATTCACTTTAGATCAGTCTGAAATGTAAACGACATGGTATTCTCCCTCCTTATTGTCACCTCCTTGCTTGCAGTTACTCTTTTTTTTTCTTCATCAGGAGCAGAATCCCAAGAACAATTACAGTAATTTCACTATTATAAGCTGCACCTTTTTCATTGAAGAATCCAGCCTACCCCCGTAGTGTGGCTTACATTCAGGTGCAGCTTATCTATGGACAAATCCCAGTGAAATGCCAACCCGGAAGTGAGAGCAGGCCAGGGAGGGCGCCTGGGGCTGCCTTTAAAGGCTTCCCTGGTCTATGAAAACTGTTGCAACTTGAGCACCTGACACCAAACCCCGCTGGCAGCAATTCTGTTACTAATTTGTTACTTTGTCGCACATGGATCCTCCCTTTAAAAAAAAAAAAGGTGTGGCTTATATTCAGGTGCGGCTTATATATGGACAAATCCCGTGGTCTACCCAGCTACCGGGAGGTGCGGTTTATAATCAGGTGTGGCTTATAATTGTGACATTACTGTAATTCCTTTTACTAAACCAAAAAAATCCTGGTTTTAGCAGGTCACCAATTATAGTGTTACTATAATTTCTTATAATCCAATCTCTTAACAGGAAATTGAATCCATTTTAAAAAAACCCATCTGATCCAAGGTACAGTAATTCACACTTATAAGGTGCACCGGATTATAAGGCGCACTTCCGGGTAACCAGGAGGTCCATGGAATTTGTCCATATATATGGTGCCTCAGTCTATAAGGCGCACTTTTTTTTCCCCAGTGAGGATCCAGCTCTGGCAGCCCTGCCCCCCGCGGCAGCGGCACTGAGAGGGGCTGGGCCCCGCCCCCATGGCAGCAGCTCTGACCCCGGCCCTGCTCCGCCTCGCACTTCCGGGTTGGCAATTCACTGGAATTATCACCAGGTGATAAGGCGCACTTCTGGGGTAGGCTCAAAACTTCAGTCAAAAAGGTGCACCTTATAGACGTGAAATTACTGTATTTATATAGTGTGCGTTAACAAAGCATCCAAAAATTTAGATTTTCCCAGAATGGCTGAACTCATGGTAAAGTGAGTCAGATCATCATTACAGCAACATCCAGAGGATTAGCTCTCTCCCACCTGAGGTTCATCAAAAAGTAGTGTGAGGTTGGAAAAGCCACCCAACAGCTGAGGTGAATTAAATCAGTCTGAGTAAGAAAAATGAGATGCATTGTCTACAGGCAGAAAGCTGACAACAAGGAGCAGGGGTGAATTGTAAGTCAAAGTGAGCAGAACAGAAACCTCTGGGTAGTACAGATGGGTCTTCAGCAGGAGAAGCAAGGTTAGGAGAAAGTATTGACTGGTTTCTGCACAGCCATGTGAAAAGCTGAAGCCCAGAGAAAAAGAGTCTGGGCATGGTGCCAAGCCTTCCGGAGCTCAGAGGGCAGCCTGCCAGCCTATACTTCCAAGTCACAACAGATCTCTTGACAGCATGTCTCTGAAAGAGGAGTATTATTAATTCTCTCATTTTAAGAAGGCACAATCTTACTCTCCTCAGGGTAAAAGGAAAAGCTGTAGGGAAATATGATTAGGATCTTATATTTTATTCAGTTCTGAATAAAATTTCCTATTTAAACTAGGTCTCCCAGGATGTAAGACTGAGGCAGGGGAGTTCAGAGGGAGCTGGGTTTTGGTGGAAGAAATGGAAGATGGAGGAAGAAACCTCCTGAATGTTTTTTCATTCAATCTTCAGAGAGGAAAATTGGCATCAATTTTGATTTGTCTCTTCTGGAAAAAAGAAATAGTTATTGTACTCTATTACATTATTTCAGCTTTAAAACTAAAATGCCCACCTTCTTCATCTATAAATACCTATCTTTTGATTTTTCACACTACTAAGAGTTTGTGCAGAAAAAAAAAATCAACTAAATGCCCTAAGAAGACAAAAGAAGAGGGAGAATTAAAAATACACGTATATAAATAAAGTTTTACAGAATAAAACAATGTTGTTCTCCACTAAAAAAGTATCTTGAAAATGAATTTTATCCCTCTCACACCTCCAGAGCAACACAAAGCATTGATAAATATCCTCAGTGGGTATTTGATCTCTGCAGTTGCCCTGTTGTGGTATTACCACTTCCTTGGAGAAGCCTCTCTTCCCAGATGCACTGAGCAACTTACACGGTGGCTGATTCAGCTGTCCCAGTTTCTGAGCTACACTCTGAATATCTTTCACAATAGTTTGAAGCAACTTCTATGCTTTATCTGTAGATAAAATAATCAGGACCAGGGATCACAAAATCATGGAAGGGTTTAAGTTGGAAGGGAACTTCACCAGTGATCACCCAGAACAACCTTACTTCCATAGGTAGGAGTATTTTTAAGTCAGACTGCTCCAAGCACCATCAAACCTGACTTCAAACAGGTCCAGAGATGAGGCTTCTGCAACTTCTGGGAGCATCCTGTTCCAGTGTCTCACCAACCTCACTGTAAAGAGTTTTTCTTTCTATCCAATCTAATTCTACTCTTTTGGTGTAAAGCCATTCCCCCTTGTCCTCTCTCATACTCCAGACCTTGGTAGAAGTCTCTTTTTTGTAGATCCCTTTAGGTCCTGGAAGGCTGCTAGAAGGTCTCCTGGAGAGTTCTCTGAATAACTATTCTCACAGAAGATGTGTTCCATTCCCTCCGATCATATCAGTAGCCTCCGTCTAGACCCATTCAAATAAACTCATGTTTGTCTTTTACTGGGAACACCCAAACTGGATGCAGTACTCCAGATGAAATCTCATGAGATCTGAGCAGAGGTTGTGAATCACTTCCCTCAACCTGCTGGCCAGCTCTTTTTATCCAGTCCAGGATACAATTGGTTTTCTGAGCTGCCAGCTCATTACCAGGTCATTCTGTGAGGAATTCATAGAATTTGGAAATGTTTGTGCCACTTGAAAAACAACAACAACAGTACTTTCCATAAATGCTCCAATATGTAATTATTCTGGGTTTACAAATCCTATTTAGGTGTACAAGGAAGGGACGCTATCACCCAGCTGCAACTGAAAGAACTAAAACATACTCAGAATATTCAAAGCAACCAACCATAACTTCTGTCCCAGCAGTCAAGTGCATATGTCAATGAACATCCATGGACATCCCAGCCTACGTTTTAACTGTAGTGCTAGGTACTACAGTGAAACATTCAGCTGAATAAATTTACTGTGAAGTTTTATCTTCCACAGATTTACAAGCTTTATTTGGAGAAGACTATGCTGAATTCATAAGTTCAGAAGTTTCTCTATCAATGAAGCAGTCAGAAGTTTCTCTGTGAGAGGGAAATAACCTGATAAATTCTGCTAAATCTCACAAATAAAACTACTTAATCCAAATGAAAATAAGTACCAACTTAGTTTTTATTGCATACCTCTAAGAAATATATACATATTCAGTGGCGACAGTAGCTTCTCACCAACAATCTACATTAAAAACAATAACCTATTGAATACATTTCTGCTGACATAGCTATGTTCACACACTGGAGTGTTAATATTTGTGAATATTAGGGTCTGTACGTGACAACCTGAATCTCCTAGGAAAAACTTATTCACATACAAAGACCTAATTTACATGGAAATCTCCATCCCTGTATGATATTTACTAGAAAGAGTGAGAGAATCAGCCAAGCAATAACGTGGAACATGACAGGGTTTTATGAGCAATGGCAGTAGCTCACAGTGCTTTAATAACCATAAGTCTGCTATAGCCAATAGAAATAGTAAAGCAAAAATGTAACAGAATGTAATTAAAGAGGTTGAAATTGACACAAGGTGTTACAGTCAAGAGTCCTGAGCTGGCAAAACCATGTCCAGCAATTTTTTTAATGCCAAGAAATCCAGGTCACACCTGCCACACCACTGACTAATAGCACAGAATACTCTGGTGCTGAGTTAAGTGAAGAGTCAAGAAAACCAGGAAACCAGGTCAAGTACTCACTTCTGCCCTACTGAAGCCCTCTCTGGGACCTTTCCACCTAGACCCTAAGGCACTATAGCATCTATTCTCACCAGCCCTAATGGAAAACTTTCTCCCAGACAAGCACTAAATTTTTATGTAGAAGTGAAGAAAATTGAAACGTTAACTTCACTACTAGCTATAAGCATAGCAAATGCATAAGATACACCAAAGAACACAAAATTTGATTCAGTGGGTTTGGTTATTGTAGCACTGAACATGGGGACCAATTTAGTAATCTTCTGGGGTTTTTGATCCATTGGAACTCATCCTCCTGCACAGAAGCACAGACTAGGCTGGGTTAGAAGGGACCTTCAAAAGTCAATTAGTCCAACACCCCCTGCAATGAGCAGAAGTATTTCTCACCTACATCAGGTTGCTTAGAGCCTCATGCAACCTGACCTTCCATGCTTCCAGGGATGGGGCATCCATCACCTCCCTGAGCAATCTGGTGCAGCATTTTACTAACATTGTAAAAAAACCTCTTCCTTTATATTTTTCCTAATCCAAATCAACTCCTTTAAGTTTAAAACCATTTCCCCTTGTCCTAACAATGTGGGACCCGCTAAAAAAAATTGTCCCAATCTTTCTTATAAGCCCCTTTAAAGTTCTGGAAGGCTGCTATAAGGTCTCCCTGGAGTCTTATCTTCATCAGTTGAACAACCACAACTCTCTCAGCCTTTCCTCATAGGAGAGGTATTCCAGCACGTTTGCAACACATGAAGTTCCCTATCACAGGAATAAAAAATAATCAGGTCCATTTAAACTTAAGGATTAAATAGCAAAAATACAGCTACTGAAAGGTCAGCAAACCAATGTCTCTTAAGGAGCTTGTGCACTAGAGCCATTATTGATGCAGCTCAATTCATAAAGTATCAGCAGGTGAGATGATAGTCTTCACGTCATCCAGCTCTCAAAGAAAAGGGCAGAAAGCAGGAGAAGACCACCTCCTGTGGATCCTTTTGTCTCAACAAGTAGAGCACCAGGACTGCAGGATTCACCATGGTGTATCACGGACTGTTGGAAGAACTAAGTGGTGTCACAATAGTGATTCAGTCACAAGATCAGTGATTCTGTGCTTTAATTCTCTTTTAACTGCCAGGGAAGGAGGCAAACTTGTTGCTGTTTCTGTGCTCCCATTTCCTCTACCTAACCTGTCATATGAGCCACTTTTTTGCTTTATTCATTCTACTGTAATGAAGTACAAAAATAACTATTTAGCTGGAATGTCCAACTAATAGATTTAAGTGGTACATATTGGCACAAAGGATTTTAGAATAGAGTTATATCAATCAATTAAATCTACAGCTAACGTGATCCCTCAAGGAGCAGACAGTAAGGCAAAGCAGATTGTCTGAGATCTTATGAAAATACAGCTTCCACCAAAGAGATGCATGGAAGAATGACTGACGAAAACAGAAAAGTCACACAGGACTGAAGGTAGACCATAGAAACCACTGGCAATGATGCACAAAAGAGTGGAAAATGGCACCTAGAGCTCCAATAAATGATTTACCTAATAAACATATTTCAGGAAACTTGAAACGTACTGAGAAATTCCCAAGGTACCTGTTATGCTCAAGGAGGAGACAATTATTCCAAAAGGGCTGGAAAGAGACTGTCACCAACCCCAAAGCAAGTACAAAGGTGATCAGTGTCTAAGGAATTGTTCAGTAGATACCAGAAAACACATTCCCCAGTGAAGACAAAAAAAGCTTCTCAGCTTTCCTCTGAAGCCTTCTAATTTCTGCCCTATGCCCCCTGCCCACAACAGACAGATCTGACCAGACAAGTGACTAGATGGCTCCAAGAAAAAGAATGGTGGAGACTGTGTCACAGGTACAGTTCTTATTTATGGTCACAGCAGTGTGCCTCATGCTGCATCCTGTGAATTGAAAGTCGCATTCACCTGAGCATCTTCCTTAATCCTAAGAAGGTGCTCTTGTAACTTTCTAACACCAAAAAGTCAGCTGAGGTGTTCAAATAAGAAGTTGTATTAAGATATTTTAATATATTAATATTTAATATATTAAAATATATTAATAGAGATTAATCCCCATTTAAAAAAAAAAAAAATTAAACCAAAGAACAAGGAAAATTTACCTCAATAACTCATGAAGCAGCAAGTTGATGTCTCAGAAACTAATCCAAAGGATACCCTCCAAAAAAAAAAAAAAGAAAAATCTCATGGTCAGACTGTGTTTTTTCCTCCCTTCTCTGTATACCAAAAAACAAAACCCACTGAAAATACACAGACTAATTGTATAAGAAGCAATGACTTGTACATAAGTAAAAGCTTTTAGCAGGAGTGATGTTGAATTATGAGAGAGAATAAAGTGGTTTTACTACTACACAAAGCTACATATCAAGTAAGGTTATAATCCTATGAAAGAATTTGACTTTATACAGCCGTATTACTCAGAGGAATTAGTGCCCGATAACATTCTACTTGCACTGACATGCCTCCATCCTTTTCACCTCTGGGTTGAGATAAACTGTGGCTGTTGTGGAGGCAAATAGGCTCTTCCTGCTGCTGCTCCCAGTACCCCATTGCTGGCACATTGGATTACGTGAAGAAAGCTGAAACCAACAACAAACATGGGGAATGTATAAGAAAAGACATTTACTTAGTTCCATCCTATTGCCAAGTGTACACATCAGGATTTTCTGGACTGTTTATGTAGTTAGCTGCTGGGGTGAAGACAGCACTTTTTTCCCCATGCATTTGTTATTCTCATCTCCATGACTTTAATTGGATGGACTGACACCCAGGTAATTGACAGTGCAGAGCATCACACACCCAAAAACAGTTCAGAGAGGAGAACATTTCCAGGGCCATATGGTGTCCAGCTCCACTGCTTACCTAAAGTGGATGCCTGGATGCATTTCTCTTAACATTCTCCTAACATTTCTCCTTTTGTTCCTGCATGTGCTGCTACAGGTGTCCCTCTGAGCATCACACAGCAGCCATAAGAGCTGCCAGCAAGGGCACGCTGATGCTGCTGAGGGACCCTACAGCACTAACCACACCGGGCAGCACTGGAGATGCTACAAGACTGGACACAGGCTTCTGTTAAAATGAACCCTTGTCACCATCTGCTTCAGAGGGCAGGAAGAGGAGGCACCAGTAGTTTGGCAGAGTTTTTTCCACTCTCAGAGGAGCAAAGTTGTCTTGGCTTGCCTACTCAGGGAAGCTAACCCAAGCTATTTCATTGTATAGGAGATAAAAAAGCTGGAGGTATAGCAATATGCATTGCTGAGAAAAGAAGCCCTTGATCTGGAGGGTTCCTCTGGGCTGCTGAAGAGACTTCTTTCTTCCTTACCCTCAAGACTTGCTTCTTGGCCATATCCATCTCACAAAGATCTTGGGCTTTAAAAACGCTTTCAAGGCTTCTGCAAGCAATGGTTCAGGGGTTATTCACACACTGGGCTCCTTACCAAGCTCTGCTGATAAAGAGACTTTCATACACCCTTTGAAAGAGATGTTCCTTTGCTTTCAGTGTGGCAACAAGTCTCTGCAACTTTGGTACCATATGCACCAGAAGCGAGGAAATCAAAGCAGTATATGGAAAATTTAACCTCTTCTGAAAGCACCTTTCCTCAAAGAGAGCATTTCCCCTATTCCAGTTGTGTGCTTGTCCTCATCCAGGCCAGCCTAATAACCAGCATAGCTCAAGGAGAGCTCTCCAATGGGCTGAGGCAGAAGCTTCAACAGTGATAACTCTGCCTTTACCAGGTCCCTGCTGGATATCACGAGGCTGGATTTGTCCCATATAGGTGCACAGCTAAAATGGTCAGTGACAAATGAAGAAAGACACTTCATATGCAAACAACATACAACAAAAACTCGATCTTAATCTGTTATTTTCTTTTGCATCTGTTTAACCTTGAGCTATCTAGGTTTGATCAATTAATTTGGGGATTTTGTTCACACATGAAAACACAAATGAACACCCTTGAGATTCAGCTGCTTATCAGCATGCTAACCAAGTTTAGGAATATTTAGTCTTAACATTATATCTTATGTATTTAGTCTTATTTAGAACTTAACACTTGCAGGAAATTGAAGGCAAATGTAACTGAAGGACTTTTTCAAAATGTTGTATCATGAAAGATCTTTGTTCCTATCTTCAAAACTCCGAATCAAAGCTTCAGTGTTCAGCCAATGTGCATTCTGTGTTTTTATATTATTGTTGCATCCCAATATAAAAAAAAAATCAGTCAGCAGCTTCTTTACCAATAATTTGGCAAATGTTGTTCTCTAAAAACTAAGTCAATAGGTTAGATGCAAATAAATATCAGTTTCTGCAAATAAGCTAAAGTTCTTCTTTGAACTAAAGAAACCACAGCAGGACCACAGTGGCTTTTATGTGACAGAGTAGGACTGCAGACAAACTCCAGTCTTCATTTCATTGACTGTGCCTGCTAAAACCATTTTGACCTTTTAAAAATTGGTATTAAATCTAATTTAATGATGTGTAACTTACTATTGTTATCATATATAGTTTTCTACAGGGACAAATAAAATAAAGTGGGCTTCAACACAGAGATACACTCACAGGGAGAGATAGAATGAAACAAAAGCACATGTAACACATCAAGATTTTTTTTAAGCTATAAATAAGCATCAAGTTTAGATCAAATAAATAGTGCACAAACTACAAGCACTGAAACTCATGGATGTATGTCTCCTGCCAGAAAGCCTAAAAAATGTTCTAAAAATAGATTTATGTCTTAGACAAATATAAATTTCTAACATTAATAACTCCCATACAAAAAATAACATTCTATTCCTCTATAGCAGGAACGTTTCCAGGAATAAAACCTTTATCATTATTTGATCATCCAGCTGAACAGACAAATTAGTAAAACTGAAATCCTAATTAAAAATATGCCTGATATGCATTTTATTTTCCATAGATAAAAAAAATACTGCTGATAGCACATTTTAAGTGTAATTGTTTTTTCACAGAATGTTTTAAAATAAATGGAAAAAAATCCAAAAGATTTTCTTCCTAAGACATTCCAAACACTGGTCACATAAATCACAATATGGGGTAATGAAGCATGATCAATATTTGTGCAATCCATTTATAAACACAGATATCTATCTTTTGTTTTATCAGTGTGCTATCCAAAATGCAGTGCTTCTAGGACATTTCTGTGGATTCTATCACTATAATGCACACTGAGAAATAAAGAACAAGTTTAAGCCTGGTGTATGTAAAAGCATGTTTTCAAATAGAACTGCTACAATATTAGCTTACAGCTAGTAATGAAACTTACAGTCAACTTATTTTATCTTACCAAGACTTCATACAACTATCAACTAAATTAATTTATATAAAAGATTATGTACTTTTTATATTTAGCTATATTCATTATTAATGGATTAAATGCCTTATATATGTTGAGACACACACATAGCATCAGATAAAAAACACACAAGAGTTTATGGTGGAAAAAATACCTGTAAGATTTAAATGTTTTAAAAAGTAATTATAATATATTATTGAAAAAGCAAAAAGAAATAGATATTCCTACCAGAAATTTTCTCTTGACCAATTTTGTTCCCACATATTCCTGTGTTCCACTGAATCAATTTCACACTTACTCACCTCCCTGTCTCTGTGATGTGGTTTATTCATTGGTTTGATATTGCCATAGCAACTCGGCAACATGGAAACATGTTAGCCAAGCAATGCTGCTCACCTCACACTATATGGTGAATTGCTGCCTGGTACATACAGCATATTTCAATATATATTGATCTCTGCTTCTAACTATTAGGCTACTTGTTTAACATCACCATTTTAACTGTGCATTTAACAATCTTTGGCCATCACCTTCACAGTATTTAATTTGTAGTGGTTTTAATTACAAAAATTAGCTACTTCCTCAAATTTAAAACCAGGATATATTTTGACTACAAGTCAAGCTACTGCATTGGGACACACTTGAACAACCAGAAAAATAAACAGCACTGTTCCCAACCCCAAAATTCAGGGCTTCCCCAGCATTCTTGCATTTTTGCCCCATGGAAGCAAGCATATACAAATCACAGATAAGACAGTGCTAGCATGGCTGCTCACACATGCTCCATTTAAGAAGCTTTCCCTTTGGCGCACGCGGCCTGGAGGGAGTGGGGACCTCTCACCCCCACCCTGCCTCCCTAGGAGCACACCAACAAGCTGGATGGTGCTAGGGACAGGGATGGTGCTCCGTCTTTAGAAGAGATGCAGCGCTGGGTGAGCTGTCAGAAGACAGGCAGGGATACTCCAGCACATTCTGCTTCCACAACCTCCCCACAATCAGTGCAGGCTTGCAGCATGCTCTGAATCACTAAATGGAGGCAGTATGCCTTCTACATTTATAAAAAATGGAATTCCAAACAAAACAACATGCGAGAACAAAAGTGGGATCTCTCATGCAGCAACCAACAGTCTTTAAAGCCCCAAAGTCTAACACATCAATACTATGTAAATCAGGGCATCCCCAAACACAGATTTGGATCCTAGTGAGGAGACTAGGCAATCATCCAGGGCAATAGTATGAGTGGGAACTGAAGCTGTCTCATTGACTGAGTCTTTATCTTCACAAGCTGGCAACTGCTTCACAACTGAGCTTACTCACAGAGGAAAAGTACTTCTGTTTGAACTAGGTTGCACCAGAGCTTGACTTAAATGGTTTTTAAGAAAAGTGGCTTCTTTGCCCTCAGACACTCTTGATAAGTGCATAAAACACCGAGATTCTCACCACTCTTAACACAGAAAAGCTGCATGGAGACCATCAATACCTCAGGACTCAACATATCTCAGAACACAATAATGTACCAGGACATGTCTTTTTGCCTACTTAATAACTTCACCACTATTTCAGATCTCACTGCGCTTAAGCGCAATAGTTAAACTGATTGGGAGGCCTCAGACTGAGTGTAAAACACATCTGTGAGACAGTATGGGGTTCACAGCTGAAGTTCCAGTTACTGCCACATTGGTGTAACACACTACAGTTTGTGATCTGAGACATACCACAACACATCTGTATGAGCCAGCAACCAAGGACTTTAATTTCTTCCCCCAGCAAAACCAAAATCAGCATTTCATTCAGAGATTTAAGCACGTGTGCTGAAGAAAAAGGTGTGGAACAAAGGGAAGTTGAAGAAAGGTATTTTTAAATAAAAGTTGATTCAGTTCCTGACTATGCTCTCCAACAAGCAAGCAATAGTTATGAAACTGCAGTAAGATGAATTCCATTGTGCCTCAGCACAGCAAAAGAAGAATTGCTTGTTCAGAATGGGAAAATAGGTTTCTATTATTGTTTTCTATTACATGGCCTTGATTTTTTTCCTCAACCAAAAAAGTTGTTGCAAATTCCAGGAAAGGTAAGTTCTATGCACTCAGTAATGATCCTACAATTAGTGTTTCCACTGAGAGCACTAGGAGGCCAGCTTGGGACTTTGTGGGGAGAGGATGTAGGATGGGGAGGGAAACAGGTTAAACAGGGAGATGGGAAGAATTGGAGGTACTAAGCAGGAAAACAATTAATTCATATCAACACAGTGCTAGGAAATAACACCTTTCACCCTATGGATTACTCTTACACAAGTGCTAAAAGCTAGGTGATTGCTCTGCTCTCCTAACAAAATTTGTGATCCTCTACACTTCTAGCTAATTTACAATATTTATGGGCTCAGCCTGGGCCAGCAGCAGATCCACCATGGAGCCAGCTGGAATTAGCTCTGTTGGACAAAGGGGAACCTTCTGGAGGAGGTTCTCACAGAAGCTGCCTCTCTAGTCTCCCTGCTATCAAAACCTGGCTGTGCAAACTGAATGCAACTCCTAGAATAAAAGCAACATTTTACTTACCAGACTGTAACACTTATTTCAAGTCACAGAACACCACACATAGCCACTAAATTTCAACAACATAGTCTTGCTTTTGCTAAGGGCAGATGTCACCTTGGGGGGGAACTATCATGGGCTCCACTCCAGACTTGGCATTTCCCAGGGCCACAAACCCACAGATGTAGTGGGTCCTTCACAGACCTTAGTGTCAAGGGCTACACGGTCACACTAGAATGGTTTGACAGCTTTGGGCTTCATAAAATGCCAGGAATCATTATTTTGTCTCCATCCTCTGAGCAAGGCCACATCTCAAAACCCATTTTATATCCAGTCATATCTGCCCCATGGGCTGCCAATCAGACTGTTCTGAAGTAAAACAAAAGGTCACACAACATAATTTTGGCTTAAATTTCAGTTATTTGTTGATTTAGATCAAAAGAATTGAATGACAACTCTGATTTAACACAACATTTCCAATCCCCATATATATTTTTTTTAAATGCACCCATGGGTACCTCTATATTCTTCTAGTAGAGATCCCGCTCTATACAAACGGAATTTTATCTTGCTGAAATTCTTGGGAATTTATTCTGTAAAAACCAGCAAATATACCCTTGAGACTTGCAAAACACCCTAGACGAAAAGCATTCACAAACTGAGCAGCCTTTTCTTCTGATTTTTTTTTTTTTTTTAATTAAATCAGTGGACAGTATCTCAACAGAAAAGCATCTTGATAAAATGGGTGATTCAAATAGACAAGAAGGGCTGTCATCAAATAAACTGATTCCAACATAAGCAATCATCAGGTCACATAAGGTGATGCAAGCAAAAAACAAAGAGACTGAAAGTTAGTCCCTATGCAGTAAAAATGGTGATATCTTTATTTGTATTTCGGGATCTTTATTAGAGTTACTATTTTAGGCTTGACCTGTATTATTATGACCTTATATTGGTTTTGACTGATTGCATGTTTCTCTTTTCATTAAGATGAACCAACACTGATATGCAATGGACTGTCTTTAATGGCAAGCAGGTATTTATGGTATTATCAAAAATTACCATCACTATATAATATGGTCTTGTTTAATCTCATAGTTTGGGGTTTTCTCAGTCAAGAGACTGAGCAAACTGATTTCAGAAGGAAGAAAAAAATAAAAATGCATCTCCTGTAATGAAGTCTACTGCATCACAAGGATTAGGTAAAGCCTTACAGAGACTTTTAATGAAAACTTTTAAAAAGGATCAATCAAGACAAATGCTATCTACTCTTATAAGAGTTTTAGCACCTTCATTTTCTTCAGATAAGGAAGGTCCTATGCCATCACATTGATAGTTTTAATGATTACATGAACACATTTATGTGGTTTAATACAATACTGCTAACAGTAACTATAAAATAATAATTGCCTGTGTGGGACAGTCAAAATAGATAAGTATCTGTAAAACTTCATTTTTATCAGCAAGTCACCAAGTCAGAATTGGAATGAACATTGCCAACTTTCCTGTTTCAAACTGCAATCATACTAATTTTAGATATTACTATCTAAAATCATGATCATCCTTCCTTGCCACATTTTTTCAAATTTTTACTTTCTTTATTCTTTATTTATTTATTTATTCTCTTAACTATGCATGCTGACAGTAGAACAGTGTAATTACCAAAACAAATGAGGAAGAGGCCGCACTGTTTCACATTTGCTTGTCAATTCACAATATTATGTAGGTCTTTAAAATAAGAGTACTTTTCCCCAAAAATCAATTAGTATTGTATAATTTGTTTATATGTTGCTTATATGTTAAATTAAAGCAAAAAATATACCTCCTCATACAGTCAAACTAAACAGGAATACAGTAATTTCACGTGTATAAGGCGCATCCTTTTGACTAAAATTTTGGTCCGAACTCAGAAGTGCATCTTATAATCCGGTGCGCCTTATATATGGGCAAAGTTCAGATACTTGCCAACCTGGAAGTGCGAGCCGCGGGGCCGAGCCATGGGCGCGGTGAGGGGAGTGGAGCTCACAAATTGAGCACCTGCCAGTACAACCCGCGATCATGAGATTGTTAGTAATTGGTTACTTCGTTGCGCGAGGATCCTCACTGGGAAACAAAGTGCATCTTATACGCCGGTGCGCCTTATATATGGACAAAGTTTGGAGGTGCACCTTATACTCCAGTGCGTCTTATACTCGTGAAATTACTGTAATTAGAGTATTATGTTTGGCACCTAGTGCTGACTAAACATTAGAAGAGTTACTAGTTGCTGTTACGATTATGGAGATATCTATGAAAAGCAAGAGCTATTAAAACCAAGCCAAATTTTCTTCAGGCATTCGACAAGATAATGACACAGATAATGTAACAGGATCCCTGGATTGTAATGTTACTGAATATTCCACAGCTTTATTCCCCATGTTTCTGTCAGTGGCTATATTTATTAGTGTTGTTTATGAAATATGTGTTTTTATTTGTTCTTTGATGTAGCAAAGCTGCTACCTTGATTCAAATAAATTGATATGGACTTGTCCAGCTTTGCTATGGCACAATTAATATGATTTTTTTCACCATGCTAAAGCTGCAGGATTTTGATTGTCCCTCATAACAGAGTATGCCCAGCATCTCTTAAACCCTCCCAGGACTTATATTTACCGATGAAATACGCTAATATCAATTTGCAAAAATTGCCACACCTCATATCGTCTCTGATTTCAAGTAATGAATCTGCTCTAACTTAGAGAAAACAAGAAGTTTACTCGTGGAGTACTTATCCAATATGGGCAAGACTACAGTTTAACATTAACTATTTAACTCATTTAGCCCAAAAAGAATATTCTAGTAATACATATTCATTGTTTGGAAATAGCTATATCAACACTGAAAGTAGATGTTCTTTGGAGTTGCTTTGAGAAGATGAGTATCATTATTGTCATTTCATAATAAACACATTATGCCCTTGTAGTGGCAGACAGGGCAACCAAAGTGAAAGAGAGTGCAACCAAAGCTGGGCAGGAAATACACAAGGTGATTAACAGACAAGGAAGAAATTGTTAAATACACACCAGCAGCTGAGCAATTGGAGGGACTGATAAGAGTAATGTTTTCAGATAAATCCCTGACTCAAAAGTTATTACACTCACTGCAGAAGTGAAGCCACAGATCTGTTAATAAAAAGAGGCATTGCAAAATATGAAGTTATACCAATCCTGTTTTCCTAGCTGTTTGAGTAAGATGTAAATAAAGAAGAAACCATTATAATTAGCTTATACTATTGCACTGTGTGAATTTTTTTCCTTACAGAGAAAAAACAACAAAAGCAGTAGGACACTTTTTCACATGCACTGTTTTTGTCAGTTTGATTTTGATGGTAACTTTCTGACCACTTTACCACACACAGGAGTAGTTTAAATCTTACCTCATTCTTTACTTAACATATGGAGGGGTTTTGTACTTGTTTGGTGTCTGCACAGAACAAAGCCCTAGAATCAGAAAGACTTACCAAGCCTGATTCCTTGCATTAATGCAGCTTTTGTCATTTCACTGATTTTAGCCTTCCTTAACTGATACCTGTAATATAAATACTATATATAAACCTATAAATACCAAAAATTCATTAGGTAGTTTGATTAAAGTTCTTCCTGAAGAGCAGCAAAAAATCAGAGTATTTTGATTAAAATGTCAGGCACTGCATAAAAATATCAAACTATATCAAATTCACAACACAGGGACATGGTTGTGACTTATGCAGTCACCGAGATGTGGTTGCCAACTGGTGTATCTTATTTCCATTACATTAATTAAGGAAGATGTTTTCCTCCATTGTCTCATGTCTTTTTTCCATTTAAGTGAAGAGTTTTATTTTTTTCTTCTAAACTTGAGAAGGGACTGCTGAGAAAAGAAACAGAATTCACATTGCCATAATTGCACAAGTCTCATTTAAAGTGTAACCTGGATTTAATTACCTCCTTGTGTTCTTGTGTAGAGTTTCACGTATTCAGAAACCCTACCCTCCCTGTTAGCTCCAGCCAACTCCTTATATCATATTCTTATGGCAAGAGTAAATCTTTAAAAAAGCTTCAAAGTGTACAAAACACAAAACCAGATCCTTAATACATCATTATTTACAGGAAAGTTAGTGGATAAATATCTCTTTTGGAGTCAGTCTCTTAATTTTATGAACTGCTGTTTTTCTTTAGGAGACAGAGACAACTTCACAAAAGTCTTTTATTTTTATCTGTCTTCCTAAAAACTCATCACAAGCGAAAAAGAAAAACAGTTTTTTGGGAAACCATGCATGTAAGGTCTTCCAGGCAAAGTGCCCCTGAAGTGCTACAGCCTCTGAAACGCTGCTTAATCAGAGCACACTGTTGGTTATCACAAACTAAGTGATTTAACTGTCAAAAAAATTCAGCATTTTTTGCTGTTGGTAAAACCATTTGTTCTTGTGTTTTAAAGACACAGTGCTCCTCTTCACAAAATACAGGAGAGTTAATGATTTTCCCTTCTTTGCTTTGCTTACACAAGAGACAGACTAGATCTTGGCTCTGGATCTGGCCTTTATATGGTAACCAAAGAAGATCACACTTGTGCTGCATTTTTTGTTTTAATTAGAGACAGATTCTGGGTTTGTCTGAAAGAAAAAAAACATCTAATTTCACCTGAGCTGGATCATCATCACCACAGTTGATACAGTCCACTTTAATGACAAAAATTCTCCTGGAATTTGATGAGACAGAAAAGTTGTCTGCAAGATCTGTCCCTTGTACAAAAATGGTCATTTCTCTGCGTACTGATTTTTTTTTTTTTTCCATTCCCACCCACCACCTCTGCAATTCCTAAAGCTATACATAAGACTTTTGAGGCAGTAGGTTACCAAGGCAACTCATGCAGCTTATCATTATCTAGATCTCATTACTAAAAGATTGATTTTGGACGAATGGTAATCTTGTTACAGGGTGTGCTGATGGATCACTTTCTTTTAAGTTGCTAAAAGCTAGGGAAGCCTAAGCATATGACTCTATTTTGGGTGTAATGAGTTGAGGAAATGGCTCTTTAATGTCTTTTCAGTTTCCCTTGCCCATATTGTACCTATATATGGGTTTCTGCTACCTGGATCTTACCTCCCTCAAGACAGCAACTTCAAAATGATTCAAAATGGAAAGGGAAAGTTCAAGAACTCACAGACAATGGCAAGGCAACCCCTGGGGTACAGCCACAGTTAAACTCAGATCTCTGGAGACCACAAGAAGGCAGTTCCTGGTTTTGCAGTCCAAACAATGAATAAACAGCAAAATGCCTATATAGCACAAACCACTAGGCTCACATGACCTTATCTTGACAGACCAAATTTAATTTAGTTATCCAGCATACAAATTCACGCTAACTCAAGAGAGACTCATCCATATTAGACGCTTAGTGACCATTTTGCTGTGGTTCTAGGCTTTGCTTTTAGTTGCTTCACACATTGTTAGTACCACTTATCTTCCTCATTTTCATTGACTTACCTGGAGTGGAGTCTTTCATTCTAATTTTTGCAACTTTTTTATGCATTACATATCTGAAGACTTTTCTTGCCAGAGCATCCAGTAAGCAAAAAGCCTGGCCAGGCAAGAGCCTGAATATCCTCAGGCCACTCAAAAGCTTCTGAAATTTGCTCAGTCTAGCCCTAAATACTAGAGCACAAAGCTCAGGCAGACATCCTGTGGGCAGGCACCGCACAGCAGACTCCCGTTAGCAATGTGTATAATGTCATAGCATACTACGGCCATATGTTAATGCTTCATCCTAAGGGGCCTGAAGCAGCTGTTCAAGAATACTAAAAAGGCTGAAAACAGAAGAATATGAATGACATGTTTACTTGAAGCAGGATAAGAAAATCCTCTGCTGTGTGCTTGACTGCAAGGTACAGTGCGTGTAAGAGCTGTGCACGCACATCAGTAATAAGGACTGCTTGCAGAACAAATCCAGACCATCAAAAGGACCTCAAGAAAGGAGTAACACTGCTTCTTGTAGAGCTTGCTGTTTCCCAGAGGCCAAGTGAAAGGCCTCCAGAACTGAGCAAGGAAAACAAGTCACTAGCAGCCCAGCACCATACTGGCTCTGTAAGCCTTCCTAATCTCCATTCACCTATTTTTCTGTATGCATGAAAACCAACTGCAACACATTTTGCTAACAACGGTGTCATGAAAAATGGGCTTTATTATGGAGAAAAACTGTGATTATGAGTAAACACATTATTCTTGATTTTAAAATACAGCAGCTTAAGCAAGTATTGCTAATAGTTTTGGCATGGAAAGGACCAATGTGTTTGAAAAAAAGCTGCTGTGGAACTCTATGACTACATCACTCTAAAGGCTGTGGAGAAAAGACCAATTCCAAGTTCATCTAGGATTATAGCCACTTTTAAGCTGCATGATGGTGGACACAATTGAAAATACCTGCAAGAATTGAACAAAATGGCTTTCAAGAAAAATACAGACAATGGAGAGTTTGCTCAATAAACATTTATCCCCTCGGGCATCAATTAAGTATGTTGTATGACCTTTTGGAATAAGACATGTCTGCAAACCATTCATTAGTAGGTTATTAGGTTGATCAAACAAAAAACATCGTGGATATTTTTGTACATTTTCATTCATTACCCTTCAGCACATCAGCTTATTCTGGTAGTGCTGAAATAAGTAAGAGGTTTATCATTGACTTTTATAGGATTACCTCAGGCTGAAAGCATATGGACTCAGGCCTAGTGTGAGGTTATGTTTAACTCTTAAAATACAATAACACCTTCACAAAAAGAGCTTTTTTAATGCAGTTAGATGAGAATGTAATGCTATTCTGTTTCCAGCAGAAACGTATCATTACAATGCCTCAAGAAAAGGAAGCTGGCATGGTGCTTTGAGATCTGAGGGTGATGGAAGAAAACATTATTATACTAAAATAATAGATCAAGATTCAGTAAGAGACCAGATACTTAAAGATGCAGCTAAAATGTAAACCTAGAGCAGTGATTAAGCAAAGATAAATGGAAAAGTCAGTTGGTTTTGAGGTTGGAGGTGAGAGGGTTTCCCATGTGGAAAACATGGTAATAGGTAGATTACAGAAGCATTGTGTCAGGAATTATGAGCTCTCCTACATTGCTGTCTACACCTTATAAAAGCTGTTGTGAGGAACAATGATGAAATGAGCTGTACATGACAATCATTTCCCAAAAAGGTTACTTAGCATTGAGGGCAGTTCATCACTCCATTGCATTCAGAGCCCCATGAGGAAAAGTTTTATTATGAAGACACCACAGTTCACTGTTATAGGACTATATATTACAGTTCTTGTGAGGTTTTTTTCCTGCCTACTCCTGCCTGCATTTTTGGCTTTGTGTACCTTTGTGTGCAGTGACAAAAAATAGACCTCTTTTTACACCTTTCCTTTACAAAATTTCTTTATGGAAGTCATACTGCAAACTAATTTCCCCACATTTCCTTCTCATCCAAGAACTTTTAAGCAAGAGCAGCATATTATGAATCCAAGAGGTAAATTTTCAAGTATTAAAAACAAACATTTTGAATTGGAAAAAAAGAAGACAAATTTAACCATTATATTAGTGGCAGCTACTTCAGCATTAATATCTACAAGTTCAGTTAAGTGAACATATTCAGGAAACAATAAAGAGGATTAGATATTCAAACAATAACTAAGAATAACCAATAACCAAGACAGCAAAAATTTAAAAATGCAAATGGCACAGGGCCCCATAGTCTACCATAAGTGATTGGAAAAACAGAAGAAACTCCCAAATTAATATAATTTTTCATATTCTAAGATGTAGCATTTGCAGAATATGAAGTAATTAATTTACTCAAAAACCAGCATGCATCTGCAACAACACTTCCCCCTGAACACATGGAGATGTTTAACTAAGCAGCAAAAAGAATCTTCTGCAGAAATGCTGATGATGAGCTGATGTGCTGATTTTGCAGCAGACTCCCAGAACCCAGAGACCCAAATCCTCCAAGTTTATTTCACACACTGAATCTGGCCCATGAACCCAACCAAGGCAGAGTTCACACTTCTGGCATGGGATCAAAAGCAAGGTCAGGGAAGGCATCCATATGGGCTCAGCTTCCCTCTGTGAAGGAGGCAGGGGGAGAGGAGCAGCACGAAAAAGGTAGGACTGCCTGGCTGTGGGAGAGTTGTCCCTTGGGTTGGAGGCAGTCCCAGATGCACACACGGTCTGATGCTGAGCTGGCAGCACCTGCTGCCAATGCTGGCTCTAAGCCCACTGCTGGTGACCTGAGCAATGCAGGAAGCCCCTACAGAAAAAGTGATAACTCTGAGTCAGAATGTCCATTTGAAAACTAATCCACAGCATCTCCTATCACATTTCTGCACTAGGCCTGATGCTAACCTTACATCCTTCTTTGCAGCTTCAGATTTACATCCTTTGCAGTTTTTTTTCAGAGTGCTATGCTGTATTTCCTACACCAAAAAGAATAAATACCTCTCAGAGGAAGAAATATATTTGTTAATTGTTTCCATGAGATGGTACTCAAAGTACAGTAATGGCTTTATACAGAGGCCAAATGCCAGATTAAGTATAAGGGCATTGTTTTAGTAACAAATCACCCAGGTCATCACAACAAATGGCAAAAGCCAACATCAAGCTTTAACACATACAGCCGATAAAAAAGAGCATGGCACAGACCAGACAAATTAATATCAAGCACAGATGAATCAATATCATGACCTGCAAATGTTAACGGATATAAATCCCTTCTAATATGCTCTGGTCAACCTCTTATCATGTCCAACTGTTCAAATCCCTGTTCAGGCACCAAAAAACTGTCAGGGTTTAACTCCAGCCAGGAACTAAGCACCACACAGCTGCTGCTCACTCCCTCACCAGAGCTTCATGGGGAAGAGCAAAAGTGAAAAATTAGTTTTAAAACTAGTAGTAAATAATTTTCCAGCATGATGAGCTGGTATGCTTTGACTGAAGCCTACTACACATATCATGTGTTACTCTGTGTGGCATGTTGCTCTAGAACAGCTTTATTTTGGAGATTTTGTCTGCATCCAAGCACCTCACAGCCATAAAGAATACACACTGCTGCAGCTGCACCCATTTCTATTTGCCTGCCAGTTGGCCAGGAGGCACAGATAAGGCAGCATGTTGTGCTTTAAAGATTCCTTACCCCTTACCAGCCTAGGCACCATAAAACATTTATAGACTATTTTGGGCAGCACTTCATTGCAAATTCCATATGCTTAGCTGAACTATTCAATGCCCAGAATGACAATAAAGAGGAGATTACATTTGAATGCACCATATAGCAAATATTCTACCTTTTAGCTGCTACAGCCCATTATCTCCTAGAATAAACAACAGCCAGCCAGCTCAGAGCCATCAGCTGAGTTCCACAGTATTAGACACCTCTGTGCAGCCTAAGGGTGTGCAGCCTAAACATCTACTCCAGGGTACAGTCTCATCTCCATTCACAGATATTTGCAAAAGAGAATACAGCCCGAAGGGGGCAAATTCTTTAGTATGTTGTATAATGCAAAGGGAAAGAAGAAAGGCAGCTACAGCTACAGCTTTCCCCAAGCAAATGTATGGTCTTGCTTTCAGTTACGGACATAGCCACATGATGATGATGCGCTTAAAAAAAGAAAATTTGTGCTAGTGTTTGAAGGAATTAAATAAAAACAGTGTCTGATCTACAGAATAATTTAATGCATACTGAAGGGAAAGAGCCCTTTATTATGGAATATCCTTTTAAATAATTTGTCCTTATATGCCATCACAAATTTACGAGGCTAAAGTAAGATATGTAATTTCAGGACATGTAACTCATCTCTTCTGCACCATCATGCATTTGTTCTTGCATATATGGCCTGGCAAAGTGAGAGAACAATGCTGTCTATAATTTTACCTCTGCAGGGATAGACAGTGCAGACTGGCACAGAAGAAGAAAGTGTCAGCTAACTGAATGGGTTTAATATCTCTCTCTTACCTCCCTTGCAAATGAAACTGTCTCTGCCATATTAAGCCATGGGTAACCAGTCTGGAGGAAAGGTTGACCTTTTAGAGGCTACCACAATATTTAGGACCCTAAAGCAGCTCATTGGATCAGCAACCTAGTGATAAAGTAGTTCAGATAATCTCAACTACATCCAGCAATGAGCTCTGGCCAAACGTCAGAGCTTTGAGTCTGCTCTGACTAAAACTGGCCAGGCACCAGCCTTGAACAACAGCTCCAGCACAAACAGAGCTTCACACTGTACTCCAAACTTTCTCCCTGTTTATCTTTTGTGTCACTTGACTGGAAAATTTGCAACCTATGCAATTTTAACGAGTTTGAGATTTTTTTTTGCCTAGGATTCAAACATTAAGTTGTTCTCTTGAGATCTATTTTATATCACTTCATACATCCTTCTTTTGTTCACTACTCGCAGCTCATAAAGCCTACTAATGTACCCTTTAAATACAGAAGAATCACATGTTTTTCTTCTCATTTCCCTTCCTGCTTTCTGCGTGTTTGGAGCTGAAAGACAGCACATTTTGCATTAAATCATGACCAGGCCATTAACATTAGGGAAACCTTCCCATTAAAAAGGCAATATATATTGACATGTGAACACTCCACTCCCAAAAGCATTTTTTCCAACACTTCATTAACATTTTTCACTGCTGAACCATTATACTGTCCCAGAGCATGTCTTTATTGTCCCATTTCCTCAGCTTACCACTAATAACACAACAAAAGGAGAGGAGGCAATTGCAGATAAATCTGCCCAACTTCCCATCAGGTTTCCCTTCCACAGTCCTGCCATCTGTGCTGGCAGCACTACATGTGCTTGCAGACAATGCCAGGGGTCACACTCCACACTCCAGCCACTCGCCTCTGCTGCTGTGATTGTCACAGTCCAGTACTTCTGCTCTTTGCCCTCTCATTTTCATCTGCAGGGACAGCTTCCAGCCAAAACTGGGGACACACAGTTGAGCTCCCAGCATTACACATGCCCTTCACCTCAGGAAAACTGGAAACTCATGCCCTGGTTTACAAACCAAGTAATTTACAAAACACACATTTCCAGACTTGGGAAGCAATACATCGTATTTTGAATGGTCTGTTTACTCCCAAGAAATTCCCCTGATAAAACATTATCAGATTAAACTTTTTCACAAAAAATAGTACAGTAATTTCACAATTATAAGCCACACCTGAATATAAGTCGCACCACTGGGGTAGGCTGGATTCTTCAATGAAAAAGGTGCGGCTTATATTCGTGAAATTACAGTATTTTCAAATAAATAAATAAATAAGCAGAAAGCTTAAATCATAAAGTTAAGAACATTTCTTTCTACTAGATTAGCATCAGCCTAAGATAGAATCAAATATTGATCTATATTTCTGGATTAGCTTTCTGAGGTGTGCAACCACCTTTTCACAGCTGTGAACACAGCACTGCAAAAAATTGATCATCACTCACTTTGCAATCTGAACTGCATGAATCATTAGTAGCTGACTTGTTAATTAAATACGGTAGCAGAATTCTAGATTAGTCCCGCCTTTATAACAGCGCCATTAATAAACCTGGTTTTCAATTTAGGAAACATCATCTTGTCATAGACTAGCCATTGTATTATTCCAGCCTAAGTATAATATTTCATTCATTACCTTGACAGGTCACACCATTTAGACTATCCATAAGAATAAATTTCCTCAGCTTGAAAATGTTATCTCTGTGTCCACAGAGAAGCCCCAGATGCACAAATGTCTCCTGTAAATCTCACATCAGAATTTTCATAAACCAGTGGGCACACAGAAAAACGCTACAGACAGGGCACTCCAATAGGTTTTCTCATGATTGGGCACCACACAAAATGGCTTTTTGGTTGAAGAATTCTCTTGTTCCCATTTTCCATTCTTCAATCACTTGCAGCATATGCAAAATGAAAAAAAATCACTTTTCTCCACATATTCAAAAAGGAACCCAAACAAATTAAGTACACCTCTGTCCTTAATCTTTGATATTGAATATTAAAATATGAACATATGCATTGTACAGCACAGTGCAACATCTGTGTGACTCATTTTTTGATTTATCAGTAATATTGATACAATCTATCCCTGCCTTCCCTCAAGTATGGCATCCATGCCCAACACTTGTTCTTTCAAAAGACAGTCTACAAACACTCCTGGTATAACGACTTGAGAAACTCTCAGAAAATTGGTAGCTAAAAAGGGATTATCTTTTGAAAGTTTCTGCAGAACATCTCATGAAATCAAATTCACTAAAACTTATTTGCTAGATATACATCATATATATATATATATATATATAAACATGTATATCTTTTCTATTAATTTACATATATATTTACATGCATCTCTTTTATATATGCATGCACAAACAGAAGCATCCTTCAAAATCTAAAAATATTAATTTAGGGACTGCCAGACTGAACACATGATGATTAAATGACTAGCACTTTGAAATGCTGAAGTAGCAATACTGCTAAAATACCTGCTGAGATTCAACTCTGGCTTCATTAAGCAGATAAAGTCATCACTGTGGAAGTGCAAGATTGTCTTTTTGGCTAATGCTTAATCAGACTTCAAGTATGTATTGCTAATAACTGTGAATAATAAATTAATTCAAAGACTGGCTCTTATATGCATATAGAAGTCTGATGTACGGCAACTAAGAAGTCTGTTCTAGAAATAGGAAATATCTTATACACATTTCCTAGGCACATATATTCATTCTCATAAATCCTTAACGAGAACTTGGCTATTTTCTGTTTTAAGTATACACAAAAGGAAATTTTAGAAAATAGTGACTCATGAAACAAAGCAGAGACCAAATAAAGAAAAGCCACAGTTCCTCTTTTGTATGCACTGTTTGTAAGGAGTGCAATTGATCCACTGTCAGTGATGCTTTCTAGTGTGTGTTTCTACATAAACAAGACAGTTATTTTACAGCAAACCTATGGCATTTAAAAAAATTTACTTTGCTTCCTCTTCTGAGGACAAAATTTCTCACCCACAAAATGAGTATGACCAAAATTCTGTCTTTGAGGTCCTCTGGTATGACAGCTTTGGAAGGATTAGATATTGTACCTAAGAACCCAACTTCTGCTCTTTCAGTAATAAGGTTATTTTGCCATCCCTCCCCCAAACCTCTTTTAATGAGTTTACTATTCTAATAAAATAGACATCTAACCAGTAAGCCATAATTTCCACATTTATTGCTCTAAATGTGAATTATGTAAAGGTATGGTGACCTACCTGGAAGGCAGAAGCAAGGAGTGCATCTTAATTTGGCACAAGATACAGGGGTTTTTTTGCTTACAAATGATTATTTATACTTAAAAATAAAACCAAACAGAAAATTTGGGAGTCTATAACAAAAATATTTACTCAATTTCAGTGCACTCCTACAGGATTTCTGATATAGAGTATTACTATATTTATTACTAATAAACATTATTATTAATTACATTAGTATTACAGTAAACGCATTTTTAAGATCCTTCCTTTGCTTCTATAAATTGGTATGGCAGCACTTATTTACCATGGAGCTAAACCAAATTCCACCAGGAGCAGTGTAATTCACTCTAGATTTGCAGAGCTGGTACACAGAATCAGTGAAGTTGGAAAACACCTCTGAGATCATCAACTTTAACCCGTGACTGAACATCATCACGTCACTTACACCATGGCACTCAGTGCCACATCCAGTCTTTCCTTAAACACCTCCAGGGACAGTGACTCCATCACCTCTTTGGGCAGCCCATCCCAATGTATCATCAACCTTTCCATGAAGAGATTTCTCCTGATGTCCAACATACTCCTCCCCTGGTACAGCTTGAGGCTGTCCTCTTGTGCAGTCACCGGCTGCCTGGAAGGAGGCTGATACCCATGAGGCTACAGTCACCTTTCAGGTATTTATAGGGAGTGACAGAGCAGCCCTGAACATCCTTTTCTTCAGGCTAAACACCCCCAGCTCTTCCTCATGGAATATGTGCTCCAGACCCCTCACAACCTTTGCTGCCCTTCTCTGGGCAGAGACAAACAGTATTTACCTTGCATCCAGAGAATGAAATCCCTCATCTCATTGCTAGCACGAGAAGAAAATCAAAAATGTAAACCCCTACAGCTCAAAATCTGGTCAAAACAGAGGGAGCTGTCACTAGAAGCCAAGGCCATAAGGCTGTGAAAGCCAGTTCAGCCTCTGGTGTTTGCAATTGCTCACCGACATTATTGTCAACCCCACTGGTTTCAGTAGACATGATGTAGTACAGGGGAACGTGTGCATGAAAGGAAGACAGGAAAAGGGGGCAATTTGGTGACAAGAATATTTATATGGGCATTATAGAATATTAATGCCTACATAAAAAGGGATGCTTTCCCCTCAAATGAAGATGTTTTTTTGCAGAACTCTGCAGCTCATCTTATTTTAATGGATTTTGCTTCCTACTTTCTATCATATAGTAGTTCATGAAACAGTCCATAAAGTCCTTTGGCAGAAATTAACTGCATTTGTTGTGTTACGGTGGTTGCAATTAAAAAGGCAGTATTTCTACACTGCTACAAAATAAAATATTAAACAATAAACTGCAGTCTTCTTTGTGCTTAGAGAAAACGTAAGATTTTGCAGATATCTTATTTAATGAGGGAGAAGTCTGCTCCTTTTGAATTACTTTAAATAAATGCAATTTTCTTGGTTAAAGACATTGAATAAATTATACTGGTGATGTGCTTTTTAGATTAAATTAATCTAAATTCAATTAATATCATATATTCACAGACAATATAATAGACTAAATCAAGATCAGTGTGATGTCCATTAAAGGATGAATAATTTTTAGCTGCAATATGTACAGAAACACAGGCTTACAGAAAAAAAATTTGACCACATAGCTGGGGTTCAAATTGATTCTGAAACCATTACACATAATGCCTTAAATCTCAGTCTATGGCAAAAGACGACATTATTTTTTTCCAGAACAGTGTTTTAGTGCTGCACACCAATTTCTCACACAATTTCTATATGTAGTAACTGATCATTTCAAGGGAAAAAAGCACATTAAACATATACATCCATGAAGATGCAAGAGCATTTCAGCTGCACTACATTCACTGCCAGAGGTTATAGCTCCTATTTTGCCTACAGAGGTTGCAGTTTGGAGGATTGTTTCAATTTCAAAACCAGCCCTGAAATAGTTTGTACTGCCAATTGATAAATTTTTCTCCTTAAGCTCTAGCATGGTTATTTTTGACACATGGTAATATGCACAATGCATTTAGTTTTGCTATACATTCTTAAAATAATTTTATTCCTTTTTCAGATAAATTCGCCACCCATCCCCCAAACCTATTTTAATAAAATGCCTGTTCTCTTTTACTGCCCAAACACATTATCATAAAAAAGACAGATGTCCAAGTGTTAATCCATAATTTCCACATTAAATGCTCTAAATGTGAATTATGTAAAAGTATGGTGAGTTACCTGGAAGGCAGAAGGAGCCTTATGGTTAAATATGTCACTAATACCCACAAATTATTACAACTAATTATTTAAAAGGTGAGTCCAAGAGTTGCATGGATTCAGTACTCAGTCTCCAAAAATGAGAAGAAGAAAAAGTTTGCATATAATTCAATCCATTAAATGTTGTAGATCACAATCCATAAAATTTATTAGAGATTCATAATCTGACAGTTCAGTTGCACAATTACAGGATTTCATATTTATCATTTGGTAGTCCATATGCAAATAATTGTAGAGGTTGTTGCTGAAGGTTGATGCTGGCCATCTTCCAGGCACCCACCCTGCTCTCTGATCCTTCCTCCTCGACAAGCAGACAATGAGATATTTTATATCATAGATCCTGATAAAGACAGGGAGATCATTTACCAGTTACCAATATGGACAAAACAGACTTGACTTAGGGAAAATTATTTTAAATATTTGCAAATTAAAGTAGAATGGTGAGAAACAAAGACATAAATGAACCCAACCCTTCCTCCCAGGCCTTCCAATTCCCTCCTTCATTACAATTCTTCTGGTTCCTTCCCTCACCCCTGCAGGATGATGGGGTTTGTGGTCAGTCTATGGACCACAATCAGTTTCTCTGGGTCCTGCTGGAACTTTTCCGCTGATCCAAGATGAGTTCTCCATAAACAGCTCCAACACGGGCCCTCCTCAGAGGCTGAAGGGCCATGTGGTCTCTCTTCCTCACTTTCCCAAAGCAAGAGCTTAATGAATAACATCTACCATTGACTAGGAAAAACAATAAATGTTGTTCTCAGTATAACTGAGGACAGCTTTTCTCTGATACAAGTCTCAACTGAACATGTCAAATAGGACAAGGAGGTTCACAAGCATTGATGTTGGCAAGATCTGTTCTAGGAAAACTCTACACCGTGCTTAAGCCAGGTGATATTATATAGACAATCTTTAGTCTGGAATAAAGACCTCTAATAAATATTTTTATTTATTTAGAGAACAAAATGTATACAAAAGATACAAATAGATTAACATATTTGTTGAGGAACTCTAATACATAAATTCATTAGGGAAGTAATAAACATACTGCATAAATTAATTACTTTGTGCTTATCCTCATTAAATGCTACTTAATGAGTTAATAAGCTTGAAAAGCAATGACAAATTGTGAAAGTGCATACACAGAATTTTAATTTTTTTTTTAATAAAGCAGCATGTCTAACTGGACGCTGAAGCTCTGGATACAGACTGGTAACATTTATGAAAGGTGGTCACTTTATCTTTTATGAACAAGCACTATTCAGCCACGAGTTGTGAATTTGTCAGAGAAGAGTCAGCTTTAGAAAGTTAGACTGCTGAAGGTACTTTTACTAAGTTTCAGGAATCACCTCCTGCTTAAAATTTATTTTGTACAAATTAATTTGTATTACAGGATAACTTCCAGCTTCTTGGGAAATATTAATCAGAAAGAAATATGTCCACATATGCATATGTATGTGCACGCACAGATACACACACAATAGAATATGTTGCCACATTTGAGGATTATACTCAGGCTTTTGTGGGTGTTTGAGCATGAAGAGCATGCAAATGTGTTGCCACAATCACAAACTGGAAAGAGGCTGGGCAGCACTGGAGGAAGTCATATCCAACCCCAATAAATACTGTAAATTTTGGGATGGGGAACGAGTGCTCCAGCATTAACTGAGCTGTGTTATTAACATGCTATGGAAGACTGAAATGGTGGCCCCATTTGTCATGTCACAGTTATAGACTGCTTATGCTCTCATTTTCTGCAGCAAAAAGGCTTAAAATGCTGTGTTCTATCCTATGACTTAAACAAAACAAAACAAGCCACACATACACATTTTTCACTTGCTCTTTTCCATGCCAAAATTGAGAGATGGCAAATTGCATCCCAGAATACATTAGTCATATTGATATAAATGCCTTTATTTTAAAGTAAAATATAACATCTTCAAATTACCAGAGCATTAACTAAGCATGATTCAGTGAATGTTTCAAAACACAGTCCTCTCACCTTCCCAGGACACCCACAATTCACAGTGAAACTACTAGTGCTCTCTTAATAAAATATTTAAAGCAATCTTTGACCATTACATGAGCAAACATTTCCCAGATAACCTTGGGATATTAATCCAATTTTTCAACTATTAAATTGATTTTTTTTAACTCTCTAGAACTTACTTAAGGAAAGGAATCTAATTCCTCTTGGTAGGGACAATAAAGAGATAAAGCAGTCTTCTGAACAGACTCTCAGTCCTTTTCAGGGATTCTCATTCTTTGGATTTTTCTTTTTTCCAGGATATTAGTGTGCTTAATTCCTGATTCATTGAGAATCAGGAGCAATATCTAGCTAATTTCAATGCCTATGATTACACACATACACACATCAAAACATTTTTTCAGTATCCTCCAGCATGACCAATCCACACAAGTAAGATCACAGTATCAGTTGTCAGCTTGAGAACACTTTTGAAATAAAATCCAGAGGAAATCAGCAACCAAAGCAGCATCAGCGAAAGCTACAATATAAATCTTGGATCACATAAAATATTTTGCATTGCTATGACAGCATGAGATCTTATTAACCCCACAAACACTAAAAGAAGCACACTTCACAAGAAGGCACATTCTGATAGTACACAGCTACCAGAAATTCCTCCCTTACAAGTAAATAACTCTGTAGCCTGATGTTTAAGCAAACCAACTATTTTATAAACCTAGTCACTCTGCAAACAAAACCTTATCTCCATCAATCACCCTAAGTCTTTAGACATTTTCAATTGATTTTGGTCACTTAAGACTAATTCACAAAGGATTCAGAAGCCACAGCACAGCTAAATGCCATCTCCATGACTAGATAAAAATATGTATTAAACAAATCAAGACATACTCATGTTACAAACAGGTCCTCAAGAGTTTTGTGCTGACACTTAGGCAATAAGAGAGCTAATGAGAACAGCTATATTCTGCTCAGCACTGTTTAGGATACTAACAAATTGACTTTGGATGATTTGTCATCAAGTCCCTGCAGGAAGAAGCCACACTATTTAAGGGGGTGGGGAAAGAAGAAAGACAGCGTACTCATCTATGAAAATTCTTGATCCCAGGCTAACTACTGGAATAACAATAAAAATTATACTAGAAATAACACTTAACAGGGAGTAATTTTAACCATTTGTCTCAGTAATAATAATGTCTTTTTTATTTATTGATGGGTACTTTAACCTTCATTCATGTCTTTGTTTTCAGTAGTCATGATAGTATTTTAAAACAACAGTATTGATAAGGAGTTTAAATGCCATTTGAAAGAGAAGAACTGCAGCTTGTGTCTTCCAAAATTTTTACAAAATAGCCAATGGAGTCACAAAATGAAAACTGGGTGGTAAGGGATGATAGTGTTTGGAATTTCTTTTTTCTTTTTCCCTTCAATATCTTTTATTATCTCACTTCTGAACCATTATGTCTGTGGAACAGAAAAGGAAAGGTCATCAGTAGGCAGTGGCAGCACCAGCTGGGAGTTGGAAATGGTGCATCTAGTTTTAAGCTGTCAAATGTTGGCTGAAATTTAATAAGCGCCAGTATGAAATGATCCACAAATCTGTAGCTTTTTGGTTTTTTTTATTTTAATTAACTAAAAAGTGAAGGATTTTGAGAGAGCAATTCAAAGTTTATTATATTATTATAGTCATACATGAAGTATTGCAAGTTGTTCAGTCTCATTGGTTTCCAGGTTAGCAGAACTCCCACCCATGTTCTGTGATTCAACACCAAAGCAGAACAGCATTCTGTATCATGCTTGATCCACTCCCTCTTAAAATGCCCTCAATGCCTTTTCTCTATTGCTGCAAAGTTTTTGTGCAAGTAGAGATCATCAATAAAAGGAGACTAAATAATGTATTTACTCTTTCAATAGTATCCACAACTTGTCAATGTCTTACCACCAATGAAGGAAGACAAACATAGAAACAATACAGGAAAGATGCAGGAGTCGCCAAGTAGATGATTGTGTAGCAAAACTAGACAAGTATTTTCTGCCTTTGGGTCCAATCTCATGTTTTATATACAAAACTGTAAATTTTGTAACACAGATGTATGTTTCCCAGCAGCAGGCTCCGTGTGAGAACTCTGTGTGCTTGAAATTAGAAGGAATTCACATGTGCACACCCAGCCCACTAGTAGGACCTAAAAAAAGAGGGTATGTTTCCTCCACAACTGTGAGCTCAGCAAATATGCTGTCATAGCAGGCACAACACTGCTTCCTTTCTGAGAAGATGAGCTAACATTTAAGCATGGAAGACACCCAGGCCCACCCTTAGGCATTCCCAAGTGCCAGCCCATTTAATCAGCACTGATTAAAACCTTTTGGAATGCACACAGTATCGCCACACTCCACCACCTCGCACTGGCCTCTCAAACATTCTCATTCCCAGTGGGGAAGAGGATGCTTGGACTGAGTCAAGAGCCAAGGGTAGATGACATAAGTGCCTATGCTTGTCTTTGTATGTACATTTTTTGGATTTCTAGACCAGACAACTGGTGCAAACAGCTACAGCACACTGCTGTGGTCCATCACTCTCATCATGCACCACAAAGCAGACCAGGAAAATTTACCTGCCATGCACTCACCACGTTACACAAATGGGTATGGCCATGAATGACTTGCCACAACTACAGACAACCTGAAGCACTGAATAACTGGCTTTGTCCCTTAAAAGTAGACCAATATTTTCCTTTCATCCTGCTTCCAGGGCACAGTATGTTCTGTGGACTTGCTCTTGAATTGCTGACAAATGCAGTCCTACTCACAGGAACTGAATCGACTTTTTAAAAGTCTATGGATTTTACTTAAATTACAGTATTTAAAATATTGAGACCTATCTGGTATAATGATAGCTTACTATATAAAACAGAAATGGAATACCTTCTTACCAAATGAAACTCTCACTTAAATTTTTTTTCTATCTCGTATGTCCTTGTGGACACTACCTAGTTTCCCCTAACTCTACTCATCTGACAGACTGAAAGCTTCTGGGAGCAGGGTCTGCCATTTTTTGTATGTTTATAAAGGACCTAGGTCACCCAAGCCCAAAGGTTTTGAAAAGCTACTGCATTTCAATGTCCACATGAAATAATGAGGACCTTTGACTGCTCTTTCTAGCAGACACAATTTGCAGTAGCTGTATTGAAAACTAATAATGAGAGGACAATTTGAAAGCAGTGTTTTGCATTCTTGGACAAGTATGTGAAGAACATAGTCAAACCACCTCCCTCTGCCCTCTCACACTGCTGGGAGCTAGATTAATTACTGATCAGGCACTCAAGTCCACTGGAACATGACTTCCCTCTGCCCATGGTGTGCTTCAGCAGCAGCAGTGAATGCCACAGCCAGCAGGACGCTGCCCAGCTGCTGTGGGCTCTCCCTTTGCGTGCACAGGATTCCTCTTTCTCTAACAACTGCACAGTGCTCCTAATCCAGTGCCTTTAATTAAAGCTTTGTAAGGGAAATGTAACATCAACCTCCGCATTCTCTGTTTGACTAAAAATTGAGGAAATATGATGGGGGGACAGGAAGAACATCACCAATGCAACAGCTACCAGTCCTGTAGCAATGAATAAAATTTGAATTTTTTTGGAGGAAACAAACAAAAAATCCCTCAGGATTCTGGAAGGAAATAGCTGCAGCAACTGATTATTAATGCACACATAAATTCAGAAAGCCTGATTAGCAGTTACACCGACAGATGAAACATGCAAAAATTTCATCCCGTGGATGAAAGTTGCCATGATCCAGCCTTAACTCACGGAGATAGGATTCCCCACTCTGATGAACAATTTTGGTCTCAAGGCTCCAGATATGTTTTACACTGCCTTGCAGGTCCTGTGTGCTGTTTGTGAACACATTTCCTTTCATAGGTGGAGAAAGAATATGTCTGGAAGCACAGGAAATTTATTTGATACCAAAATCTCAGTTGATACAGAACTGGAGTAAAACTAATGATGGCTGTCACCATCCACTAACTCTTTGCATATTAAGGTACAGTTACCATCAGGGCTAGGGTCTCTACTAGTATTAAAGCCCAGCTAGATCTGACAATCAGAAGTGGTTCCAAGCCATTTCCATCACAGGAAGGAGGGGTTAGTTAAAGGCAGAAGACCTCCTGTGAGAGTGCTAGAGAAATGCCCCAGGCAAAGGAAGCCAAACTTGGCAGGCTCTGTGCCCATAGCGTTTGTCCAGAGCAGATTCTGAAGCAAATTAGCCAGCCAATGACACTTTGTTTGCCCTCCTGTCCCTCTTCACAAGGAACTACTTCTCCAAGGCTGGTAGGGATACTGAATTCATTAGCATATATGTGGTGTGAACAATCAGGAGACTTGAACCTGGGACTAAAGTGAGAGCCAAATTATTTGATGCTAAAACACATTCAGTGAGGAACAGTGAAAGGGGTCAAGGAAGTACCGGGCCACTTGACATCAAAAACAGTATCTGTGGTAGGAAGTAGAAGCAGAGCAGACTAGCTTGCAGTGTTTTTATATCCTTTCCTTTATATGGCTGTGTTGGCACACTGGATGTAGACGAGCATGTCCTGCTGGGAAAGGAAGAGATGTGACAGGACTGAGGAATTGAGAGCCCAGGGCACGATCTTGCATGCTGGAACAGCTCTGACTGCTTTGCATTAAACACACATGTCCACACTACCAAGCACACAGCAGCTCTGCCTATGGATGAACCATTTTCTTTTACAGAGACAAATAAGCAAAAGATTAGTTTAAAAGCCTACTACAACTGTTGCACAATAAAAACAAGTGACAAGCTTTTAGGCTTAATTGCTTCATCAGTCCAATCAGGGAATAAGGTATTCTGAGCCTGAGAGCTTGTCTGTTTCTTTCCCAGCTACATACACTTAACTAATAAACAGATCTCTCTCTCTCTCTCCAGACCTAATTTATATTCTGTTATTCCAGAGCAGATACAAAGCTCCCCATCCTCCAAAATATTAAAAATCTAGCATTTAAACAGAAAAAAATATTAAGTTTCAATTCTGCAAAACATGAACTGTCTTCCAGTAGTAAGAATTAGTCAAATTTATCAGTCTCTGGGAAGAGCAAGTTTGCTCATCGAAACTGAGAACATTTGAGAGACTTTGTCTGAGGAGAAAACTGTTACAGATACCTGGTTAATGGGACAGGATATTCTTCACCAGGTTCTCTCTCCAACTGAAACACTACATCAATTACCTAGAAACAAGCTACAAGAACACCTTTATCCTTGTAAGGCAATGCTACATTTTAGAGTGGCCTTATGGCTGCAGTTGCACCTTATCATCATGTTTATAAAAAGCTGCTTGGCTATAAACTGCAAGAGCATACAGTCAGTGAACTCTGGATACACCCTGAGTCCTCCTTTTCATCCTCTGAAGGCCAAAGATGACTGTGGTACAATGTGATTCAAGAATACCTTCTCCACTAGTAATATCTGAGCAGAATACTATCCTACACATGCACATTCTAATGCCAGAGTCATTTGGGTTTCAAAAACTGACTATAACTTTTTTGGAAAGCACGTGACAAATTTTGTCTTTGCCATCATGTAAAAGTACTCCTATTTCCTTATAAACATTGTCTACACAACATTGTCACAGAAATAAAACTTTCTATAAGCACAAGAAGTAAGTGGTTCTAATTTCCTTAAGGGTAAATTTTCCATAAAAAGTCTTGCTCCAGCACTAATTGCAAAATTAGCAAGAAGCTTATAAGTAATTAGATTGGGGTGTTAAATCACTAATGTTCCTTAAATAAAATTCCTAATTAGGACACAGCACATATTTATCTACAATCTAGATCTGACAAACAGCACAAACTTTCCTTTTCTAGCTGACATCCAGGACACTGCCAGGGAAATAGTAGGCACTCACAGTACTCCCTTCAGGAAGGCTCATTTGACTTGCACAATTACAGGCAAAGATGCCTATGTCCCTCCACTTTGATACCAAAGCAGACTGGCATAGTAGAGAGAGTCATGGCCATAAATTCAGATACCTACCACCAGAAAGTTATTCATCTCTCTCTACTGATAACACAGGAAGTCTGGGCACTTGCTCAGATTAAGCTTCTGTGATGGAATTTAGCTGCTGACACCATAAAAATGTAAAACTATCAACACAATCCCTCCTTCTACATGGTATTTCTGAGATGCTGAGATAAATGTGGTAGGATAGATGCTCTTGTTTTATTACACCTAATAAAGCACCACCTGACACAAACACATCTCAACTGAGAATTGGTCGACAATAAACTACTGCAATACAAACAGCAACCATTACAATTTTTTTTACAGCCCCTTTACACCAAAGGTACTTAACTGCTTCAAAACAAACCCCACAATTACACTGACATGCCATACCTCCCACAGATAGTCTTTCCAAACATTTTGTACCTTATTCTAATTTCAAACCAAAATAATCCATTTTCTCAGAAAAGCAAATTTTTAGGAATCAAAACATTTTTTAACTGCTTACACCAGTTTATTTGAAATCCATTGAATAACATTTCACGTGAACACAGAACTTCTATTTGCAAGAAACATTTCACCCCCAGTTTGACATTGACCACTTTAAAAACTAATGTCTTTCAGTGCCTGCATTTTACTGTCTGAAGTGGTTCTGTTCTATGCTTGTGCTGCAGCTGCAGAACTTTTTCTCTCGGAAATTCAGTTGAGAGGGACTTAAGCCTAGAAGCACCGGAAAAATTACCGTGGCTACCATAGTGCCTGTGTCTGTGAGTCAACACAGCTGTCTGCCTCGCACTGCTGGGGATGCATGCGCTCTTCCAAGCTCTCAAGGCCACTGAAGTCAAGATTTGATATACATTCATTCCAGAAAGGAGAAGCTATTTTCAGCATGACTGAAATTAACCAGGTACTTCTCTATGTATAATAAAAAAGTCACACTTAAGACAACTTCCTTAAAACCGTTTACCTGTGAGGCTTCATTGTTGAGTGTTTTTTATTGATTTTTAGTAGAGCTTTAAGTGTTACTTTTTATGTAACACCACAGTAACTATCCTTTAAAAATATAAATACCGTAATTTCACGATTATAAGCCGCACCTTTTTCATTGAAGAATCCAGCCTACCCCAATGGTGCGACTAATCATCAGATGCGGCTTATT
Source organism: Sialia sialis (assembly GCA_009812075.1). Classification (NCBI taxonomy): domain Eukaryota; kingdom Metazoa; phylum Chordata; class Aves; order Passeriformes; family Turdidae; genus Sialia; species Sialia sialis. Next base: position 68,967,993 of record VRYO01002772.1, read on the forward strand.
TATGGACAAATCCCAGAGAAATGCCAACCCGAAAGTGAGAGCCAGCTGGGGAGGGCGCCTGGGGCTGCCTTTAAAGGCTTCACTGGTCTATGAAAACTGTTGGCAACTTGAGCACCTGACACCAAACCCGTTCTGGCGCGATTCTGTTACTAATTTGTTATTTTGTCGCACATGGATCCTAGCTTAAAAAAAAAAAAAAAGGTGTGGCTTATATTCGGGTGCGGCTTATATATGGACAAATCCTATGCTCTACCCGGCTACCCGGAGGTGCGGCTTATAATCAGGTGCGGCTTATAATTGTGAAATTACTGTATTTGCTGTAGTCATTAAAGAAAAAAACCTCAGTCATCTCTTCCGACAGCACGAGGTAGTGAATGATTTTTTTGTAATCTTTTTCTGCTATTGCATCTTACAATAAACTCAATTGTTTTGCAGTGGATATATTCAACCCTTTGTATTAAAATATTCATTCAGACTCATTCTGACTAAAAGCAGGTGGAGTGTTTTGTTAGAAAGAGCAAGTTTTGCTGAAAGAAAAGCCTTTCCGTAAATGAGCAGTTTTTGGGGAAAATATAATGATGACAGATTTCAGCTACATTACTCAGTAGCTGAGACTTCCCATTGTCACCATTAAGAGCTGAAGCTAGGTCTAAGACCTCAGGTTGCATGCCTTGCTTTTATGATCCCAAATATTTCAGGGAATAGAAAAATCTTTCCCTGACCAAACTGATATAATGTTTGCATTAAGATTTCCAAGAATTAGAGAGAGTGATATTTTAAAGTGAAACATTTAGAATGAACAAAAGCTAAAATCCATTATTCAACCCTCCTCTTCTCCCTGTGTAATAAAGCATGCCAGGAATATGCACATTTATAGCCATGAATCAGAACATGATTTATTAATTATTGCTCCACAAAAAGGCTGTGTGAAGAGTTCAATATATACATAAATATTAATATTTATTTAATTGTTGTGAAATGTCTCAAAAAAAGCTAAATTAATTAACAGCTATGCTTGGTGCCATATGAAACACACACCTTAAGGAAAATTAACAAATCTAAGTGCAAAGGTTAGAGTTAGATGCCTGCCAAGATGTTTTTTCATCTATTGAGGCAAAAAGTATTTGTCATCTTTTTTCAAAAAGCTGTAACAAACTGTAATTCACATGAACTTGACAGAGTCTTAAACCAGCAAGTCTGTCCCACAAAATGGAAAGTAACTCCAGTAGCTGCTGCTGTTGCCAACAAATGACAACACGATATTCCCAGGTACCATCAGCTGCATCCCCAGCTATTGCTACTTTTGTTCAGGATTATAACATTTTTCTATGTTCATTAGCCACAATTTTTTTAATAATAGTTGGTAGCAGAAAGAAGGTGAGGTGGAAAAAGCACAGAGAATGTGCAAGTGAGTTTTGCTAGACTGTGATCAGAAAGACATTAACAAGCCAACACAGAGAATTGAGATGTTACTGACACTATAGTGGACCATGCTGCCTTTTTGAGGCTGAGGCTTTTTTGTTGTTTTTATTGTTTAGTTTTTGTTATGTTTTGTTTGGGTTAAGTCAGAGAAGAAACTCACTGTTTTGTTACTTTATAGAACCGGACAAAAAAATCATGTTCATGAGAATTTGCATAAAAGTAGTATTCATATTAGAAGAATATTTTCTGTTGCATCTCACAATTTAAAAAAAGCCCCACCTTTTCTGTGTATATGTGTATTAAAAATGCACATTTAAAGAAATAAGCCTGAAGTAACTTGTCGGTTAGCAAAATCAGGTGGGGCAGAAGAGGACGATGCTCAAATCTGTAATTCATCTCATTTAAGCGTCCCATTTATTACAGCCACTTACCTTATGTTCACTTTGTCAGAGCTCCATGTCTACGGTAAGAAATCACTCCCATCTAAATGAATAAAAATGTGGTTGAAGCTGCTGTTCTGAACATCATTTCATGACAAAAATGTTTTAAGGCAGCTTTAACCTAGATGTCCATTTTCCTTGATATGACATCCTGCATGGTATAAGCATGGTATTTTATAGATACCTTCAAGCAGGAATCTGAATTTAGCACTAAAATCTTTTTTCACAGAGGTGAATGCCAAATGCTCTTCATCTCATTATGCTGGTTTTAAATAACAGTACTACTTAAAAGTAGCATAATGACAACATAAAATGCAAGAGCTCTTTCAAAGCAGTGCAATAAACCACTGTTACCATGATGGTCAGTTGCCTCAACCAGCACTACAAATTCCAAGCACATCAAGCTCCATTTAATTCCTAGTGTACAATTACAGAATATATGATACCCTATGTAGACATATGCAAATAACTCTGTACACTTCCAGCTGGAAGGTTCTGCATACTATGCATCAAACATTATTGCTAGTACTTAGAAAATTATTCCATAGCCAGGAAAGATTAAATTCATAATGAAAACTTATTATTACAGAGACAAAATATATAACGCCACTTGCTGTCTAGAAACTGAACTCTGGCCTAATCTATGTAATATTAGACAATTGGCTTCCCCTATGTTTCTTCCTCTTACAAATTGCTTGCTGTACCTGTGTCATCCTTTGAGGCCAAGAACTGGCTTTCTCTTTGTGTAATGTGATTTGCAGCTGGGATTTCTGAATGCTGCTACAACACAAAATTACTGCAATGATTCAGAGCTCTGCTCTACCAATCACCCTAATCCCAGTCTTTATTGGTACTTTTAATGGCACCCCTGCTGTTACAGAACAATAGCCCACTCAAGAGAACTTGTTCCATCACTTTGAATCTACTGTAAACACACACATATATACAAGTACGATGTACATAACATGCTTTTTTTGTCCTTTTTTTTTTTTTTACCCTCAGGCACATCTCAGATGTTGGCAATGGGTCTCTAGAATGTTTTTACACTCACAAAGTCATTCTCAAAGCAAAATACAATCGAAAAATGCTACTACTTCAGCACTGCCCATTATTTTTGGTGTATTTACTGATAAAAGTGACAACAGGACTATAAACAGAATACATAGGAGACTAGAAAGCTCAACAGGAGAACAGTCTCTTATAAAGTTGCAGGAACAGAAGTCGAGAGAAAACACTATCTGCCTGAGATCTGCCCAGGAACAGCCCATAGCAGGAGACAAAAGTTCCTAAACTCACTGTGTAAACACCTAAATTGCATCATACCTCTCTTCCAGAAACACACAGGGTTATCCTGACACGCTATTCGCTATCTTGCCAGAGGGACGGAAAAGTCATTTTTCCCCAGAGCGATCCTCCAGATCAGGCTGCCGCTGCCAGCAACCCCAGCCCTGGGGTAAAGCCAAGGATGCTGGTATCCAACCTCGTACCCGCAAGTTTCCAATGGCGAATCCCGGCAGCAGGAAGGGATCCAGCCCGGCACGGCGGCGCGGGGAACAGGGGTGAGGAGCCACCTGGGGCTGGGAACCAGCCTGGCGCCAGCAGTGCTCTGAAATCCTTCTGTCACCCATTCGGGAGGCACACTACCGCTGAAGACTGGGATTTAACCGACTGACACTACCAATGGCACAAAATGTTCATCAGAAAATCGCCATCCAGCTGCCTGTCAGCACTGATTTCCACCAGCGCGGTGGCAGGACCGCGGCAGCCCCAACCGGGGGCTCGGGAAGGGCAGCGCCGTGTCCACAAAGCGCTGCTTTAAAGCTAAGTGCCCATCTGACGGAGCCTGGGCTGCTTTTCTGCCCCAGCACACAATGAGTGCGGGCTGAGCCCCGCTCCTCACGGACCCCAGCTCCTCACTGACCCCCCTCTCCCCGCCCGCATCCCACTGATCGTCGCTCTCCTCATCCTCACTGACCCCGCTCTCCCTGCCTAACTCCCCACACCTTAATGTTCCCCGCTCTCCCTGGCTCGCTCCCCAGACCTCACTGACCCCCGCTCTCCCTGCCCGCTCCTCACTGACCCACGCACCTCACCGATGCCCGTTCTCCCCATCCTCTCCTCCCTGACCCCCGCTCTCCCAGCTCTCTCCCCGCCCCTGGCGGAGCCCACCGCGGCTGGCGCCAGCCTGGGGCCATGGGCAGGGCACGGACACACGGACAAAAAGGAGCACAGAACAGATGGAAAAGCACACACACCACCCCCCTCGTCGCTCCCCTAATACTCACAAGAGACCACCAGCCAAACCCGTCCGCCAAAGGCGCCTCCTCAGCAGCCGCTCCCGGCACGGGAGACCCGCGGGGCATACCCCGCTGCGCTGCGCTGCGCGCCCGCCGGGCCCCGCCGCCCTCCTCCCTCCCTCCCTCCCTCCCGCGGGCGGCACTCACCTCGGGGGGACGGCACCGGCCCGGGGGCCGCCTCTCTGCTGGCGCCGGGCAGCGGCGGGGCGAGGCACACTTCCACTTTCTCTGAGGGTCTTTCTTTGCCGTGCCGTGCCGAGCCGTGCCGAGCCGCGCCGCCTCTGCCTCCCCCGGCACTCCTCCCCGCCCGCCCCTCGCCGCCGCCTCCCCGCGATGCGAAGCGATGCGGAGCGGAGGGAAGGGATGCGGAGCCGTGCCCAGCTGCCGGGCCGGCCGGGGGCGGCTCTGCCGGCACCGCCCCGCCCGCTACCTGCCGGGGCAGCCCGGGGGGACGGAGCGCTTCAGGAGACACCCCGCACCGCCCAGCCCCTCCTGCATCCCTGTGCCTCCCTTGGCGGTACTCACCTGCCCTGCTCCGAGCTCAGTCCGCCCCACGGGGCGCGCCGCGAAAGGCTGCTGCTTTTCCGGCGTTTGACAGGCTTTGTCCGGCCCTCTCCTTCGGTAAACTGCTCGAAGGAAGAGGTCTGTGTGTGCGGGAGCAGTCTACATGTACTTCAACAATGACCCACTTGATTCCCTACCGGCGCCTAATGCCCAACAAAGGAGAAACGCTGGGGATGTCATAATTATCACCCCGTGAGATGGATGCAAAATCAACATTTCTTACGAGGTTGTACTTACAAGACAAATGGCTGCTTGGATGCATCTGTTTCTGTCCCAGTACTATAAGCAGCTTGCTCACGCCCTACAGCTTTCGAAGCAGTGTTTCCTGGCACTGACGGGAGAAATCTTGCAAAAACATAAAGGCAGGAAAGTTACAAGTACCAGTGACAGTCTTTCACCACCTTATTGAGCAGTGAGACTTAGTCCACAGATGAGAATCCTGCCTAGCTGCTAGTTAAAGTACACATCAGAGTATCTTTTTTCCAGTGGAGGCTTAACAGGAAGCATCCTAACAAAGTCCTCACTAGACACTGCCCTACACAACACATGCTATGTCACCTTCCACTACGTACTCTCAATAGGAGCCATCTTTGCTATCCTAGCAGGATTCATGCACTGATTTCCTCTGTTTGCAGGGTATACCCTGCACCACATTTGAACCAAGAACTTACTTCAGCTTTGTATTTGCAGGAAGAAGCATTACCTTCTCCCACAACCCTTTCTAGACCTAGCTAGAATGCCAATGATACACAGAATACCCAGATGCCTACACACTATGAAGTGCTGTGGAATGTAAATACCTACATGTTAGATTACCCTTCACTTGGTCTTGAATGGTCCCTGCTCACCTGATGATGGCACCTGCACTGCTGACTCAGGGTTGGTTGTATGGGATATAAGCAGCAGTCCCTCGTTTAAAGCTCAGTTGTGATCCACGTATAAGTGGTCCAGTTTTGAAATGCACTCACGATTTTCTAGAGAAGCTCAAGCTATGAATCATGGATCTGATCACAGCTGTCTCTACATGAAATTACAGGGATCTGGTGTGCAACTGAGCAGTTAGTGTCCCAGATTAGATACAGACAGCAGGGGATGTGGAGTGCATTGCTGAGGGCAGAGCACACACTTCCCTACGTCTGGAAGCTGAACCCGCACACAAGAGTGAGGGACCTATGAGGACTGAAGGAAAGGAGAGCCTAGTCTTTAGCTTCGTGTAATCAGTTCGAAAATATTCTCTCACAATAGTTTTTATCCTGTTTTTATTGCACACTATAGGTATCAGAATTTAGATCCTCATTCAGGCTCCTGCAGGTTTAATACTTGAATGATGTCTTCTAATTCCTTGACTTTGAATTCTGGCCTCCTTCTGTCTGAAGCACTTAGAAAGTGGACTGAAACCCTCTGGGGCTAAGGAAGGCCTTCAATAGCTCTTTGCTTGTTGGCCAAGCCCTCTAAATAATCCATGGTTATGCAAAAGAAAGTAATTTCTTCCTTGTCCTCTGTAAGCAACTTTCATGTGTAAGATCTGTCATTTCCTATTGATTTTAACTCAGTTCAGAAAGACAAATGTCTCAGGTGGAAAGAATCTCCTAGGTTTGTGATGTCTATTTTTTTCCTTTTACTTTTTCTGTAAAGTGAATTTATTCTAGAGCCACCTTCTCTTTTTGAGGGACTAGGGGCTAAATATCTAAAATGGATATGAAGCAATGGCTTGTAAAGTGCCTCAAAGTACAAAGTACTTCAAAGCCAGTATTTCATATCAAAGAGAAATTGCTGCTAGCAGTACTGAGGTAAGCCCCATTAATGCAAACAATAACACCCAAAAGTTTGTTTACAAGACTAATTGTGTTTCAAATCATTGAGGTGTGTCATGTGAGGCAAAATATGGAGCAAAATCCCTGCGAGCTAACAATTTCCTCAAAATTGAAAGCTGAAAAATTAAAAAATAATCACGACTATGAACAAACAATTCATTTTTTTGTTCTTGGAAGAAGAAAAAGGGGAGTACTGCTAGGAAAAAATATTTATAACAGTGTTTCCTGGTGCCTACTTCACTTAAAGAAATGTTTAGATGCCACAGAAGGGGACTCCAGCATAAAATTTGATTGCTGTTTCCCTTGAGGGTGTACATTTACAATACAGCTAAACTGGTTTGGGTGCTGTTTGTTGTCCTAAAGGTGACAGTCCTGCTTCTAGTGCTTCCTCTGTTGGACCAAAACTTGAAGAAGGCTAAACAATCCTTCATAGCTAGTTTAGATGCTTGAACAAGTTTTCTGAGGGTCAGTGCTGGGTAGATGAGAAGGAAGCAGAAAGCAAGCAGCTGTAGTGTCAGCAAAAGGAGACAGGGACTGCCTTGGGACTGCAGCAAGCAGTCCCAGTTTGTGAAATTCACCTTCATAGGAAGAGCTCAGAGAAGACTGTACATGAAATCTGCTCTTCCTATGCTATGATTTTACATAATTCTGGCTCAATGAGCTGCTAAAGAGAAAGAAAGATTTTGTTCCTTTGTGGTTAGGACACACCATCAGGCTGAGGGAAGACCTCACTTCTAGTGCTTCCTTGAAGAACTGATTATAGGTACTCAAACAAGGCATCAAACTGAGGTCTCTCTATTTCCCCAATGTCCTCAGTTATTCCCCCTGCATCAAATTCTCTAGCTCCAAATCCCAGTGCCAGGTAGAAATGCATGCCCAGCTCTCAATACATTGGCACTGACAGCATCTGCATCACAACACAATCCCAGCAGGAGTGCTGGTCTGCGTGGTTCCTGTACCCAAGGTACCCCTGCTGGATTTGCAGGACACAGAGCTCTGCTGGGTAGATGCACTATTTTCCAGCAGGCAAACATATGATAACATAATTCTAACAGTTCATAAAATATTGGATTATTCCACTAAGCTGGCAACATTTTATTAAAATAGCAATAGGGATTCTGTTTCCAAATGTGATCCTTCTTCTATTAGAAGACCTCAAAGGTCAGTTCACATCTGATGTATATAAAGGTTCCCAATTTTTTAGTTTTCATTAGTTTGCTGACATAGAAACACATAGCCCAACTCTTTTTTTGTAAGTCACAAATTAGAAGGAAGGCAACAAAAAATTCCCCACATAGATATTTGAAGTTAGTGATGTTCACTGTAAAAATAATTTGGCATGACTGCAGATTAAAAAAAACAAAAAAAAATCTGGATAAAATCTTTGCAATGATGAGCTAACCACCCACTGGTGTTAACTGCATCTAGTCAAACTCCAATATGAGCAGAAAGTTACTTAAGTATAATTTCCAATCTTTGTGCATTCTACCAAAAATGATATTACAGTTCATTCATTCTTGTATTGATAGTCATGAATCTAAATTGCTGTCACATTTGACACTAGCCTTCAAACAGATCATTGCTCCTTGCTTCTCCCCAGACCACTGTCATTATATATCATCAGGGGATGAAATTCTGAATCAGAAGGCATTTGAAATAGTTTGAAATAATCAGTTCATTTCTGTAAGCTGCTGTTGCTAGGAAATTCTGGTGTGGGTCCACACAGTATTTTTACAAGTAAAAGCCCAGAGAGAATCCATAAGAAAACATGGTCATTCCCACAAGATGAGTTTTACCAAAATGCCAAGCATGCCATTGGAATAGCAGCAATAAGAGCAGCATTTCTTCTTCAGCTCTTCTGTTTGGTAGGAATAGAGCTGAACCTCTGTGGTTGTTTTGAAACTGCCTTCCTTTGTTCAAATGGATTGTCTTTCACTTTTCCAGTTTTTTAAAAGTAAATATTATTTTTGGCAGGTCAATTCAAACTGAAGATCATGCTAACTCTACACTTTCCTCGGGATTTATTCAACTTGTGATGTTAATGTCTCATCCCAGCAAGTTTTCAAGGCCACACTGGGTGGAGCTCTGAGCAACCTGGTCTAATGAAAGGTATCCTTACCCATGGCAGGAGGCTTGGAACTAGATCTTTAAGGACCCTTCCAACACAAGCCATCCTATGATTCTATAACTTTGTTAGACCTAATGGTTTTCTCCAGAAATACACTTTCAGCTATGTACTTGGAGAGACAGAGGCATGACACGGTCTCTGCTTGTCCCCACGCTGATAAAACACATGCTCTGTAGCAGTGTTGGCTGCTTTTTGGTGGAGTAGTCAGTTGTAGAAGAAAAACATCTCCAGCTTGACAGCTAAAAGCTTAGGTAGGAGGTGTGAATCATTGCCTGAAAGCCGGGAGACACTGTTCATGCAAATTGCATGAGGTTAAATGAGGACAGTGAAAGGTTTCTAGACAGCCAGAAGCAAAGTGGTCTCAGAAAGGAAAACTGGGTAAGAGAAGATTTGAGTCAGGAAAGTGAGAGGACATATTTTTAATCAAGCCAGAATTACCTAACTTTTTAACTTTGAATACATTCCAGTTTTGCTGCATGGACACAAATGGACAGGTATGTAAAAAAATAAATAAATGGACAGATAAATAAATAATCTACTGCGGCTACAGACATGGCAGGTGATGCAAAAATATGAAGTGCAGAGAAGAAAATGACCTAGAATGTACACATCAAAGGATAAATCTATTACTTGTTGTAGAACACCCACATTAAAGACCACTATTTTTAAAGAAGAGGTCATGCAGTAACAGAAACATCAGGATAAGTGAAAAGGGAACAGAACAAGGAACAAAGGAAATGAGAAGGAGTCATCCTTACAGAATAGAGAGGATCTTTATTTATACATAACCAATATATTGCAGCCTGACTTGCTTCTATTGAATAAATATCTTTGCTACAGTCTTCCACCAAGGTTAATGAAACATTATGAAAGTTAGTCAAGGAGAAAAATTTTGTATTCACTGAAGTGTGTATGAATTTCACAGTATTTTTGTGTCTGTCATTTCAAATTATACTCACATGTGTTTATTTGTTTTTTCAGATAAGACAATAGCCTGATCAGATTGCTTTCCAGCTCTACTATCTAAATTCATCAACAAGGACTTGTTTTCCAGTTTGGATCTCTATATCTTAACCTGGAGAGTCATATCTCATTTTCTATTTTGCCAGTGAGCTAATTACAGCAGAGGGGATGGCATTTTAAAACTGGTTGGAAAATTGAAAAGAAAGCATCAAGTTTATCTCACATTTCATATTGAAAGTTTCACTTTGAATCCATAGTGCAAAGCACAGCAGAAAAACACATAACCCTCTTGCTATGGATTTTCCCTGTATCTTGATCTATTCTGCAGAGTGGATCAGATGCTAAGCTTGACAAAGACATTGATTTCTATTCATAGGTTTGCATTAATCAAGGTACATAGTATTTTAATAGGCCACATATCTTCTTGACAATTAGTTTGGGGAAGTACAACATTTCAAATACTGGAGCAGCTACAAACCTCGAATAGCACTCTGCTCATCTGATTTTATGACTCCATAAGGGCCTATCACAACCATGAAACTACAAATTGTTGATGTGTTAATGAAGGATTGGGTTACCAAGAGCTTCAGCTGTTTGATTATTGCTGCATTTTAAATATTGAATTAGATGCCATTAGCTTTTACAGAGGGAGATATGTTACATTGGCAGAAGTAATTGTTCAGAAAACTTATATTTAGGCATTTTACAGACGTGTGCTGAAATATTAATCTGAGATAACGAGTTCTGTAGATTCTTACCATTTTCATCATTATGGGAGTGATTATCATCCTGGAATTAGGTGCAGAAAAATTTTGTTTCTAAGGTTAAGACTTGTGAACTTCATATCTGCTGCAGCAATGCAAGGCAGTGAGTATCTGCATTTAACTTTAGTTCAGTAACAGTATGGCTCCAGTTGCTTTCAATTCTAAGTGAATCATTTTTAGAAACCAGTACTTTGAGAGGATTTTTTTATTCATAGGAATCCAAACCAGTTCCTTCATACTGCCAGTTCAAAACCACATTTTGTCAGGAAAGGCTTTCTGAAGAGAAGGCCATGGAAAAGTGCAATGAGTGAAGTGTAGTAAACAATAACATGCATGTCCCTAGCCTACCAGAATTACTAAATGGACAGTGTAGCTGGTTAAAATGAGATCTGTTCCTCATAACTCCAGTGAAGATTAGCCACTACCCTGAATAAGTCAGACCCACAAACTAAAAATGAGTTTCTGACACACCAAGCCATGTCCTATGTACTTCTTGGGCTCTCCATGGGTCAGCCAACTAATCTTTTACTTCACTGTTTCCACAATTTCCAAACATCATGGTGATAAAAGGGAGTGTTTCTAATGGTAGTGGGAAAAAAAAGTGATAATGTTGGCAAGAAATCTGTGAGGTGTAGCTGTGATTTCAAAGGAGATTGACAGCTTGGGCATGATCACAAGGGAAAGTGGAGGAGAACAGAGGGAAGCAGGAGGAAGAAAGGGAGGACCTGGATAACAGAAAGGGTTTCAGCCTTGAAGACATCTCCCTTTCTTTCCCTATCCTTTCCAGGGAAGATGACAATGCTGAACTGTCAAATATATCAATACCAACCTTAGCCTACCCTCATGATCTTGGATGAACAGATGGGGATCTCATTATTCAGGGCCGCAGCATCAGCCCTAATACATTCTGCTTCTTCTGCAAGTAGCCCACCTTGCACAGAGTCATAACTGAGAGCAGTGCCTTCAGTCAGCAGTGATATTCCTCCACTCCACAGGAAAATCAGCCTGTCAGTCTCCACTGGCTCTTGATGAATATCTTTCAAGGAGATTGCCTGAACTTTGCCCATGGTTCTAACAATAGCTCAATATTTGCTGGATATTTGCACTCTGGTAATAGGCTGAAGCTGGCTTTACAGGTTTTGTAATGGAATTAATACATCCAGAAAAAAAAACCTGACCTTCTGCATCCTCCTTTGAATGGGCTGAAGGACTGGGAATTAAGGTGTTTCTCATATGAATTTCTTAGATTAATCTATCCATGCCATAACCTTAGGTAATCTGAATAGAATGAGTGATTCTCAGTAATGACAGTAATCATTTGGTCAAGTGAATCATCTCACCAGCACTGTCCTTTTTTTTCTTTTTTTTTTTTTTTTAATAAAATTATTATTTTATTGGAGAGGTATCCTGATGTTTATTCAAATATGTAAGATAATTTTTTCTAATTTTCTGAAAAATACTGCTTTTTAATATTAATTTAGGGCTTCTTTAGAAAATAAAGTGCTTGCTAATGACTTTTACATTCATTAGAAAAAATGGAAAACGAGGTGAATTGCACATTTTTCTGGCAGGTTCCTGAAATTTTCTGGTTACAGCTAGTAAAACTGGAACTGGACTTTTATCTGTCATCCTGGCTAAGGGAATGCTTTTTATTTCAATTTTACATTTAAAATACAAATAGAAAACATTCTTATTTGAATTAACATTTTAGTGTGTAAAAGTTTTCATGGCAGGAACAGACAAATTCCCCAGATGACTTAACCAATCATTTAGGCATAATAAAAAAATTATCTTTCCATTAGTTTTACTAGATCTCTGACTCTGCAGAAGACAAAATAATCCCTGTTCAAATGTCTTACTAATGGAATTAAAACAGTAGTGGCAAGGCTGGGAAATTCAGACACTGATTTAGTTAAACTTTTATACATGTACAAAATTCAATATTAATTTTTAAAGTAAAATAGATAGATAAAGATGGATATTATACTTCAGTGGGGTAGTGTTGAAGTTCAAATCAGCAAATCAATATTCATTTAAATTATATGATTCAAAGTCAACGACCTTAATTTACAATTTTAAAAGGAATTATTGGAAACAGCAAAGAAAACTAATGAAAAAATAGAGTTATTGTCATTTCAGCTCAACAAACTGATTACTACATACAGGGACAAAGGAAAGATTCATTTTACAAGTAATATTCATATTACAACACCACAGGTCAGGTACTCATGGTCCCTTCAACTACAGACTTCTTCACTAGTAGGCAACATATAGAGGGTTTACACTGAATCAACTTAACCACTATAATCTCAATTCCCTTTAAATAAAAGGCAAACACTTCTGACACTGTGTTTCTAATCCTCATTTTATGACAGTCTTGACAAAATCACCCAAAGATCTATTGCACGTCACCTTGCACCAGCAGAGTGGAGGGTGTGCGTCTGAGATTAGACAGCCTTACCTAGCAATGATAATGAACCTTCCTGTTCATTTCAGTCAGACAGGGTTTCAAATACATGATGCCATCATTAGAATTTCAGTGAAAAAGTGTTGAGCCATTGTTTTTGCTGTAGACCTTTATGCAATTTGCTTTGGTGCCTTGCTCTGGTTTTTGATGAGTTTTGCCCATGGAAGATCAGATTTCTCTTACCTAAGAAGAACTTTGGTGAAGAACCACCAAATGTTCTATAGAAGTAAAGAAAAAAGTACAACAATTTTTTTTTACTTCTTCCAGTAATGCTGTACTGGAGGGGATTTCAACAAATCCAGTGGAATCTATCTCTTACAGGTTTATTTCCATGTCACCCTCGTCTCCCCTTCTTGTAGCCACACAGCTGCACTCAGCACAGCAAGGGAGGCTTGTTTCTTCTTTTCTGCCCCTTCAGACTTTGACACAAATATTCTCCTTCTCCCTATGTTTTTGAGTAGATAAATGTGGAAGGGGAAAGGGAAAGGAAAAAGTTTGAGGATAAAGTCTTCCTGCCTCCCTGTCCTTGACCTGGAACTGATTAAGAGCCCTTTGCTGCCACACCCCTCTCTCTGAACTACTGTACCTGAGATATTAAGTTCAAAGACAAAGGATTTATAGAAGATATCAAGTTTTCTAGATTATATGTAAGTACATGTAAGAGTTGCCTTCTTCTGCAGTTTGATCCTGTTCTCACTCCAATCAAAATCAAATGCCCAGTTTTGTGCTGACACTTTAATAACTGTATATCTGAAGTAACTGTAGGTGTATCGGTAAATAGGAAAATAGAAAAGATTGCTCAATTATTTTTCCTTCAATAAGTTTACCTGCAGTGCTGGCATGTCTGAGAATAAATAGGAAATGACAGAGGACTACTGCCTTTTCACTTTAGTCCATTATTGTGCTAGACAAATGTGCCATTTTAACCTTTTCCCTCAGCAATACCAAAGAAATACTAAAGAAATCAAATATATGTATATATCAAATATATGTACCTTTTTATCTCCAGGGAACCAGTGAGGTAAAAGGGTTAAATTGTGTTTAACCAGAATGTATACTTAGTGTTCTTTATCTCCCTGGAACTTGTTAGCACTTTGAGGACCAATTCACTAAGACTGAATAATACCGTGAATGACATCAGCTTCCGCCAACATGCAAGAGGTTACTATGGTAATGGAGAAAGTTTTTCACAGTACAAAACAAGTACCATACTTGATATATTAGCCAGCCAAAGAAAGCAGGCACATATAAACTACAGCATCTTTCTAATGAATAGCCATTTATGCAGCATGCATGTTAGCAATTCTGCTGAGTTCCTCTGAACATCAAACTGTTGGCAGTCATATTGAAAACCTTGGCAGATTTACAAAAGTGCTAACATTTTGTTTTCAGCAGCTTGTTTTTTCCTTTCTCAGAGCCCATATCTTCAGCATATTCACAGAGTCTTTAGCCAATGCCAACCAGGAAGGTCTCTGATCTGAGCTTAAATGTACTATATATGCACACTGAGAAGGCAGGATGTCCAAGCCATGAAAGTGACTCAAAATAGATTTTTTTATTTGTGGCAGAAGAACAGATGGCTTCTTTGTTAGGTAGTGCTTTCTTTTTTATTTGCTCACCACCTCTTCCATAAGAGTTTAATCCACAAAACAATACAGTGTATTTGCTAATACACAAAAGCCAGAAAATATGGAAACCTTCAAATCATACCCATGCATATATATATGGTTATTTCAGTAATGTATCAAGACCATATCAAACCACATAAATATCCCCTAATCAAAATAGAGGCGAGATATTATTTCCTTACTCCTTCAACTTTTCAAAAAAAAACCCCCAAAAAACCAAAACAACCAGTAACTTCTTATTTTGGATGGGGTCCTAGCTAATCCACTCTTTCTTGCAGGACATTGAGAGATGGAGGAAAGAAGAAATCTGAGAGCAGTTACAGACCATAGATTCCAGGAGTCTGCTGACAGATAATTCTGGGGTTTTCTACTGCTGTAAATTATTGTAAACCTTGTTCCAATGGACTGAGGTATCATCTGACAAGACCTTCTTCACAGAACTTTTTCTGTGCTTCTCCATTGCATTTCCCTTGCCATGGATGAAGAAATGAGTAAAAAGCAAATGAGTGAATGAACTTTCATGCAATTCCAGCAAAAAGTAGTAACTGATCTTGGATTCTGTCTTCTGCCACCTATGTAATACATTTTGGCTGTAGATGCTGCCAAATACACGCATTTAAAATGCTGCCAAAATTAAACTTCACTTTCCAAGTCTTTCTGTATATGATCATCCAGTCATTCACCTGCCATTGTTTTCACAGACATGAAAGGCTTTTCCACTTACTCCTCTGCACTTCATATCAACCTTTCAAGTGAGGTTTTAAAATGGATTTTAAATTTAAAGCACCTTTTATTGGAAGATTTCTTTATATATATAAATTAATGTATTCTTAACATCAGAATCAGAAAAATATTCTATATTCTAAAATTTGGATCCTGCTGGCTGTATATTTTGAGCTATAGAATTTCAAAGATTTTCTATTCTCAACATTTGAACTAAATATTTTAAAGCACTTTTTTCATAGTGTTTTAGCAATTTTGCTTCTTCTCTGTTTTCTCCTCTATTACCATGCCAGTTGATACATTGGTAATGCTTTTTGTTTGTTTCAGATATTGGCAAAAGGGTAAACAAGAAGTGGAAAAAACAAAGGAAAAGTTTTTTTTGTTTTTTTTCTGAAATTCCATTCCTATTTTTTTACAGCTTTGCTTTATCATTTCTAAGATATTTCATGTTAAATTATGGTTCTATAATTGAAAGACATGGCAGATCCAAGAAGAGATACCCAGTCATTGGAAATGGAGAAGATAGCAGCAAAGATTATGTGTGTTGGCCCAAGATCTGCAGCCTGACTAGTCTTAGCACAGTACTGGTGGCGGAACACTGACCACTTTCCTGAACACAAATGCTCTCCTTTTTGTTGGTATTTTTAAGCACTGCAATAAAGACCAGAGATTATCACTGGGGTAGTATTTTCCATACCGTTCAAATAACTTGTATTTGGCAGTATTCTACCATACAACTCATGAAACTTACCTGCATTTAGACAATATTGTTTTTTCTTTGGTCATACCTTTTGAATCTCAGGGAGGAACATAACTAGGTTTCTGCTTTGCAGCAAATTATTTAATGTGCTAACACCATCTCAAAAGTGGCACTTTCATAAAGTAAAAAATAAAACCCCAGTTCTCCTTGAAGTACTTCAGTTCTCTTTGAAGTACTGCCACCACATAATCCTGAGAGGATATATGAAATGAAGCTTGTTAGATTTGTACTATTAAAGATAGTTAGGTGGTTAGATATCCATCTTCTTTTAAGTGAACATTGGCCTAAGTACTAATATTCAGCTGCTTCCCCACAGGTACTGCACTAACTAGGAAGACTTAGATACCTTTCAAATTACTCACCACCTACATTAATCATTGAGGGTGTTTCCTTCCCTTGGATATAAAGGAAAGCAGCACCTGACAGCCTCCTAGGCCACAAAAAACTCTCTCACTAAGACTTCTGAAATGGCTTACAGTTTTCCATATAGAGTAATTTCACGCATATAAGACTCACCTTTTTGACTGAAATGTTGATCCGAACCCGGAAGTGCGCCTTAGACACCGGTGCGCCTTATGTGTGGACAAAGTTCGGAAATTTGCCAACCTGGAAGTGCGAGCTGCATGGCCAGTCCCTGCTGCCAAATAGCATAACCAGCCCCGCCGCCGCAAAGTGCGGTGCGGGCAACCCCCCGCCGCTTGGGCAGCCGCAGCAGCCCGTGCCGGGGGCAGGAGTGCCAGGGCCTGCAGCACAGGGAGGGCACTTGGGGCTGCATTTAAAAGCTACACCAATCTGTGAAAACTGTTTGCAGATTGAGCACCTAACAGTATTCTGTTACTAATTTGTTACTTCATTGCGCACAGATCCCCGCTTCAAAAAAAAAAGTGCTCCTTATATGCCGGTGAGCCTTATATGCCAGTGCGCCTTATATATGGACAAAGTACGGTAACTTGCTGGCAACTGGGAAGTGCGCCTTATACTCTGGTGCACCTTATATGCGTGAAATTACTGTACTTTGAGTTACATAAGCAGGAGAAAACTGACAAGATATCCCCAAGAGGTCAAGACAACAAAAAGAAACCCTACTGGACATTAGAAAATCAACGAATTTGGCAAAAGGTTAAGAACAACATTAAATCAATATAACAAACTTCTTAACACATTAACGTAATCCATCCAATTTAGCAAACTTTAAGCTTGCTTGATTTTAAGTTACTCAAAAGTTGAAAGAAGAGGGAATTAGAAGTACAAAGAGAAAGAGAGAAAGAAAGAAAATGTACAGGGAAGGACTTTTCTATATTATCTTACATTATTGTAATAAGTCATCCAAGACTCCATGTCTTCATGCAGGAAAAGGTAGTTCTTTATTCACACAACTTATTTTATACCGTTTTTACAGACCTCATGTGCAACTGTAATTGGTTAATAGTTTTCTTGTCAATTACTCCATTGGTTAGTAAAAGGTATTTTACTTGTCTATCAAATTTCTCTATTCTGGGCTAGTTTGCAGATTTTGTTCTGATTCCTATGAGACAGATTTCTTGTTTATTGCACATGCAGACAGTTCTTTTACCAAAACAGTTTGTTGTGTTGTTTTCAAGCTTAAGATTGTTTTCACATCAAACTTGCAAGCCACTTAGCTGAACATAGAAAAAGTGACAAGCTAGCTATTAATTTAGCAGAGAGCAAGGCCTGATTTTATGAGGCCTTTCTTTTATAATTTATCCACCTGGCTGCAACATTACACAACTACTCTTCCTGGTGCCCTCAGTGTTCAGCTGATAGAAATTCCAAGAGGAGGCAGGGTCAAGATGTGTTCTTGCTGCACAAGCTTGCTGCTTATTTTGGTTTAAAATACCCCTTGGTCATCCTGGGCTCTTCCTCCAGGTGGGACTTTGGTCATTTGGAGACTCAGGGGCTGGGTTAGGGGCTCAGGGTTGGAGCATTGCCTCTGTTGTGGCAGGGATTGGCAGCCACTGCAGGGCTGGGATAAAGGGTTGGGGGGTGGGTGTGCAAGGCCAGGTCTGCCTCGTTCCCCCCCCACACACCCAAAGAAGTGTTTGCAGCCAGCAATCCTTCCATTCTCTCCCCCAGCCCTGGGGACAGGCACTGGGCACCCATTCTGCACCACACATGTTCTCCTGGTTATGGTGCTAGGAAGCCAGAGCAAAACTGACCTCAACCTTGCATCTGCAAATTCTTCACACAGACTTCCCTCTCAGTGGGATCTCAGCTGAGCTGCAACATTCATAGCCATTTTTTATACTCAACAGAATCATGACACAAAATTTTATGCTCTGCTTCACAAATTTCAGAAGGTTAAGCACAAATTCATGATGAATAGAGTACCTGGCACTGAAAATAGCTATTCACCCATACTTGCTGAACAGTTTTATGAACGATAAGTTATTTTCTCATTTTCCTATTCTTCAAAGGATGTTGGCAATAATTTTTGTTTCATGTGACAGCAATATTTGTTTTCTATGTTGTATTTATATGGAAAGAAACAAAAATGACCAAAATAATAATTCAAGCTTAAGTTCTAATGAAGAATACAAAGAAGAATTTCTCACACTCCATCATTCTCCTCCGCCATGATGGTCATTTATCATTGTCACTGTTTGTAATAACTATTTTTCTGTCTTAAAGCCCAAAATGAATTTTTTTTCCTACTTTATTTGAAATCAAAGGTACACCTCTATGGCAAAAATTTAAATGCTTCAGATTTCTACATCCCTTTGCTTAGGACCGTTACAATTAAAAACAAAACCACAAACCAAAAAACAAAAACCATATAGATCATTTTAAATTAAAAAAAAATAAAATTACTGTCTTATATATAGACAATTGTAATTACACCACCACGATCTACCAAAACAACTTATAGCATTTAAAAGGACAAGTTCAAAACAGCATGACTCTACCTCTACTCTGACAGAATACAAATGAATGAGCAGAGGAAGATATAGTGTCAAATACCACATCATTATTTCTTGTTCCCTCATCAGCTTTACCAGCATGAATTATTTATACTTACTGAGCAACTAGAATCAGTCTCATTCACAACTACACACAGGTGACAAAATGTAACAGTGATAATTATGGTAATCTTCTTTGCCCTCAGCTATTTTTCTACTACTTATGGTTATGAACCTGCATTTTTGAGTCTTCGGTTGCTTCATTTACATAGCATAAGATATCTGGAAAGGTGACTTGCTAGATTTTTTGAGCATCTGGAATCCCGTGTAAGAGTTGGAGTCCTGTGTAACAGTACAATGTTCTCATTCCTCAACTCGCACACGTACTGAAACAGTCCCTTGATGACTACAGAATTTGGTGCTTCATAGCTTGGACAGTGCTCTAAGCTAACTGAGGAAGTGATTATACTTGACTGGGAATTTCAGAGATAATTTTCAAGTAGTTTTTAGGTTCCCTTACCCTGCTCTACCCTTTATTCTTCCTCCTGCAAGCATCTGATTTAAATCTGCTGTTTGGATGCTTGTAACCCTGACACTGCATTAAAATCTCAACACATTTATGTACTATTTCACTCATGCCTGTTGCATTATCTTCAAATCTCCCATGTTCTGCCCACAGCTCCCTCTTTTCCAGCATAACCCAAATGTATAGCACATTTGAGTGATACACAGACACTCATACAGACCTCAGGTATTTCTTGCTTCTGAATACACTTTTCTGCTTGTAGCAGTGTGCAAATGAGATGACATTAGATGAACAAGGTGTCAGGTAAGCGAATAGAAGGAGAGGCAACACCAGCTGGCTGTGAAACCCCACGGTATTTCAAGCAGTTTGTGCCTTCAGCAGAAGACAAATCATCGTGTATTAGAGTGTCAGAGAGGAAAGCAAAGATGAATGTGGGAATCAGCCTCTGAATGTGTCTTGAGACTGATACCTTATAAGTGATGTACAGTGGGTGAGGTGGATACGTTCTGCAACTGCTAAGGCAGAGATCAGAGCTTTGAATGGAGTCCAGAGTGGGAAGGGACTAATCCTGAAAGGCTGGCACTCAGGATTTCAGCAGAGTAGAATTTAAAGAAAAGGCAAAAGCTGAGCAAGAGAGGAGAATAGAGTACTTGCTGATGTAAAACTGGTGGTGAGACAAGAGCTGGAGAAGGAAGAGGGCTAAAAAGTAGAAGTGGACCTGCCCTTCTCTGCAACAATCAAGCAAATCCTGGTCTTTCTATCCTGACTTTTAGTATTTAGGATCATTAATTTTAATATTGTTATCCTTTTACACTTGTGGACACCCCAGTGGAGGTGGCTATTCCCAGCCGAAATGTTCAGGAGAGATTTGTCTTTTTTGTCTTTTTCCTCTCTACCTGAATTATGAGATACTCTTGACCATCCTTCTCTTTTATTTGTAGAACTGCCTTCAGAGGCCAAATTGTGCAAAATAGGAATAGTGTGGTGCTGAAGTTTTTAAACGTGGTTTTTACTAGGGCTGTAGCAAAATGTAAAATTTTTCAGTGATGAACAGAAAGTAGTTTTAGTAAACAAGAAACAGAGAACTTGGAAGCCACATTTCACGTGGCTGATTGAGTGCCAGACTCCAAAACTCTGGCAAAGAGCTTGCTGCTACACTGTACTGCATCTATGCCCTAGTTTGAGTTTTGAATAGGAATTATCTGCCAGATTTCAATTATCATGAAAAAAGTAGGAAAGCAGTCTCATGCTTTATATAGTATATGGAATTTAGGTTCAAGCAGTAACAGGAAAACCTAGTCTATGATTCTTCTTCTGCAGATATGAGAGAGAAAGAAAAAGAAGAAGACTTGACAAAAATGGCAAAAATGTCCAGAAAGACATCCTGGGCATGTCCCTGACATTATCTTTCTCTAGAAAACAGCTCCCTCCATCCCCATTAGCTGCCTGACCTCATCAATGGAAATTTTTTTAAAAACTGATGTTTTAGTTAAATAGGTAAAGCAAGTTACTAGAAGGAAAAAAAAAAATCACCTTCCACCACCTTTGTTTTCTACACTTCAAGAGATTTTAAAATTTTGTTTTCCTTTCCATCTCTCATTCTAATGAAAGCAAGAATTCTGTGGTTTGTGGCTTCATCCGGGTTCTGGGAGATGCAGCTTCAATACTTCTTTTGGCTGTGGGAATTTAAATGTATATCTGCTATTAAGAATCCAAGCCATTAGACTAATTCCCATTCTTTATAGGTTGAAACTTTGTTCTTTCTTTTTTTTTTTTTTTTCCTCTGAGTGATTGGTTCTTCACACTTACAAAATTCTCTTGTTCTGCTGACCAACTCTGTCTACTGAGGATTGCCCCAGGAAGGGTGGCTCTTGTTAGATATGGAAGGGTTAACGAGGCCTTCCTTTTTGTAGGATGATTAAGCTTGACAGTCTGGCTCACAAGATCGAACAACCTAACCCCACAAGTTAATCAGCCACGTAACTAACTGCTGCCAAGTCCATGCCAGTTGGGATTGCACACATTCATGTCAAGGGGGCATCCATGTGTTCCCATCTGGAACGATTCCTTGCACATTTACACCTAATTCCGATGAACTGCAGCAATTACACTGGGCTAAAATCAAAGGTGAATTAAAAAAATGGAATTAAGCATTTCCTGGAGGTTATAGGGGTAGACCACAATTGAAAGAAAAGAAAGGAGGAAGCCAGACTAAATAGCTCTCAGAGAGGGGCAACAAGTGACTAAAAACGTTTATCATGGGTGATTTTTCAACAGCTGCTTTTACTTTCCGAATGTCTTAGATATTGCTATCAAGAATCTTAAAATGACATTGCAATATTTTTATTCTCATAATCCATTTCTTAAATTTGCCATAGGGCTATTCTAAGCTCTAGATTTACACAAACAGGTTTCCATGTCTAACTCTGCATAGGTTTCACACACTTGTTGAGGCATTTGCATTCACACGGGAAGATGTCAAATATTACAATCACATTGTGGAAGTCTGCATGTGAAGAACTAACAACATGGCTGTGTTTTTAAGGATGTGGTAAAACACTGTGCTCACTACTGCTTCATAATTGTACAAATAAATTTAAAAATTCAACAAAGCAGAAAAAAAACCCCAAAATATTGTATGCTTGTGTTGTACGCTGGCTTTGCAAGCAGGGCAGTGGAATAGATCCCAATGTTTGGGCTACATATCTGCTACAGGTTTTGTGTCATGCCGTCATTTCCCCACTCTGCCTCTTGTCTTCGTAAGAAATATAAAATTTAGGAAATGGAATATCCATTACTTATTTTATATGAGCTTTTTTAAATTGTAACATGACTGAGAAGTGCTGCTATTTATACAGTCACGATTATGCACACCTAAAAAAGGGATACACTTGTCCTAGAGAACATTAGTGTCTGATTAGATCCTCTGGGGCTACTGCATTCCAAACAATTAATCAGATCCATAGTACCCAAATTGGTCAGGAAGGCTACAGACATTAAAAATGGGAGGTTTTTGGCCTGCAAGCAAACAGAGGTCAACATGAACTCAGAAGACCTGTCATCAGGCCACCCATTAACAAGGATTTCACCATTAATTATTTCCTCTCAATACAAGACTGGTGCAAGAAATAAAGAGCAACTAACATGGTTTAATGAGTTTATTGCATAAATGTAAACTATTTCAGTTTGTGCTGAATTTGCATGTATTTTGAATCATTAAAAATTAAGTGGAAATCATCAAAATTGGAAAAATAAGAATATAGAGAAAAAAATAAAGATACATAGATTTGATAGAATAGTAACAGAGATTTAAGACACTGACATTCCACATTAACATGTCTTCATTGTATTAACAGTGCTAGAATGAATAGCTGTGCTATTTGCAGGGGCTTTAACGAAAAAGAATGATCATGTTAGCTCAGTCCCTGTGAATAATGTATGAGGCTGAATTCAACTTATTTGCCTCATCTTGCATTCAGTCTAAAACCTCCAGAAAATAAAGGACTACACTTAGCATTAAATAACAATTTCTTGTTTTAACTTCCATATCATTATTTCTGTGCAGTTAGACATTGGTTAGAAAATTGCATATGGGGTGGTTTTCCATTTATTAGAATTTTCAGATACAGTCTCAGTGTCAGATAGAGGCCAGTCTGGGAGTTCTTCTATTTTACCCATTTAAATCCTTTAGGCCCTCAATGCATTTTTAATAGGCCATAGAAGAATCAATTAAATCTTGTTATTTGTATGCATTACAGGGTTATGCTCTTGTGGGTATCTAGCTAGTGTTAATTAACCAAGGAGGAAAGCATTTTGTGCTTTTAAATGGTGTAAAATGCTATATTCACAAATTAATGATCGAACAAGAGTTTGGAATGGAAAAGTCTTATTAATAATAGCAATGCATTGGTGAATTATAACTACCAGCTGAAGAAAGTTATGTGGAAAGGAGACTTTATTATCACCTCTGTTTAAATCAACCTATTTTTCTAATTTAATTCTTTTAAAGAAAATTATACTTTAGAATTACTTTGAAAACTTTAGCTACCTGGGACAGTAATGACTCTGAAGAAATGAAGTCACCCACTCTCCCATAGCAAACAAAAGACTTCCTGGGGAGAATACCATGGAGCTCTGAGGAATCTTTCTAGCCCTGTTTATAGTAGGAAAAATCAACCTACCCCTGTCCCAACTGGGTTAACTTAGAAACTGTATCCAAATTAAAACAGTGAGGATGAAGAGTGTAGAAAAGAAGACATTCAGGTAATTTCATTCAGTTGCTGTTTATAATTTTTCTAATCTTCAATGAAACGGGGCAACAGCATAGTCCTGTCATCAAACAACACTTAGAAAATCTGGCTTACAAATATGCCTAAGATTCAATTTTGCTGCAATGAGTTTTAACTGTAGCAGGAAAGCAAAAAGGCATTTTATATCAACCCAAGCAGTAAAAGGGATTGGGGAGAGTACAATAATCAGGGCAAATGGAACTGAAAGGTGGTAAGAATGTAGAATCATAGAGTATCGTAAATTGGAAGGGACATGTGGAAAGGCTTACAGCTGGTCTGTGAGCCAGAGAGGGTTAATGAATAAGGGTTATTTCTGAAAGGTATTCCATCAAGGTCATTGTAGAGACCAAGAGGAGAAGGAGAAGGAGATAAGAAAGTCAGCATTTGGGAACAGTATTTTTAGAAAAGTTTTGTGAAAAACAGAGGTGATGATGGTTTTACACCAATGAACATTATGTTGATTTACTGTAACCAATGAGTAAACTTTGCAGAGTGCATAAAAGACAGCTAGCTGTTGCAATAGAGAGAATATTACCCTTTTGGAATGTCCTGCATCTATTTGTATGTCACGCCTGCCTCAACACTGACAGGGACCCACAAGGATCATTGACTCCAGCTCCTGGCCCTGCACAGGACAGCCTCCAGAATCACACCATGTTCCTGAGAGCATGGTTCAAATGCTGCTTGAGCTCTGCCAGGCTGCTGCTGTGACCATGTCCCTGAGGAGCTTTTTCCAGTTCAACCACCTTT
>VRYO01002772.1:69003389-69042189 GCA_009812075.1 Sialia sialis
CTGAATTTTAATGCCTGAGACACTGCCTTCTGCCTCCTTCTTTCATAAGTCCTCCTGAGAACACCACTTTCTCTTCAGCATCCTCAAAAGTAAGTCTTCTATATCTGGAAAGTTTACTCCAAAAGACAGTTCTGTCAGCCAAACTAATCTTATTTTCTTTTCTTCACATCTTGTGCACACAGATTCTTTAGCATATAAGAATAAGTTTATAAGCCTTTCACTCTGTGTGGCTAGCAATAACCCAGCAGTCTGCTGCCCATTTTCAACAAACTTTAAAGTTCTGAATGGGCTTGAAAAATCTGTACTTTTTATCAAGTGTGTTTGAAGTTGGCCAGCAGGATCAAAATGCCAAGGTCAGAGAATGCAGTAGTAAAAACCCCACTTTCTTAAAGTGTACGCTTAAAAATATTCCTTCAGCAGGTGGGGACTTTGCATTTGTTATTGATTTGCAATTATGATTAAATCTTAATGCAGAAATCAGTGCTTCGTTCCTTGTATGACATACATGAAATTTTCACACTGCATAGACCATGATTAAAAAAAAAAAAAGTATAAATGCACACTGACACAGTAGCTTAATACAAGTGGGTGATTCCTCCTTCAAGCAAAACAAACATCCAAAGTTTCATTCTTCCATAAATGCGCAGATCAAATCAATCCAGGAAAGTGGACCATTGTGGATGAAATGACACTACTACAAACTAATATAGGAACTATGTAATTTCTATAAAATTATGTTCAGCATTGCAAATCCAATAGTGTGATACAGTATTTTAGAGAGAATGTGCATTGCGTTGGAAATATCTCGGGCTTGTTTCTCCTGGCAGACTTGCTAAGTACTTTCTAATTTCATGCAGAGGAATAAAAGGCCAAATTAACATGATGATCTCTTCCAATTTAAAATCTAAATGTTGCTTTTGTTTTG
Organism: Sialia sialis; assembly: GCA_009812075.1. Lineage (NCBI taxonomy): Eukaryota > Metazoa > Chordata > Aves > Passeriformes > Turdidae > Sialia > Sialia sialis. The sequence goes on from VRYO01002772.1 coordinate 69,004,315, forward strand.
GAGCTCACTTTAAGTATATGAAATCATAGCTCCTGAAATCATGTGGCAGTCTTGTCCCAGTGTTCGCATACATATTTAAAGATGTGGAGGAAGTATCAAGGCAAGCATTTACCAGAAATAAATTAGAATTCTTACAATGGAAAGAAGGTCTGTTTTCTGGGAGGCTTACAAGACAAGTTGTTGAACTATATTCTTGCCGTATTAATGTTAGATCCCAGTGGGATGCTTGTCCTGAATTTGGCTGGGGTAGGATTAATTGTCTTCACAGTAGCTGGTATGAGGTTGTGTTTTGGATTTGTGCTGAACACAAGGTTGATAACACAAATTTGTTTTTGTTATTGCTGAACAGGGCTTACACAGAACCAAGACTTTTCTGCCTTTCCTACTCCCATACTGGGTAGGAATTGTTGGTCCATGCGAGGTTGGGAGGAGATGCAGACAACACAGATGACCAAAGGGATATTCCAGAACATAGGATGTCATTTGCAGTGTATAAAATGCGAAGAAGGAGGACAGGAGAGACATTTGGAATGATGACATTTGTCTTTGCAAGTAAGCATTATGCCTGATGAGGCCCTGCTCTCCTGGAGGTGACTGAACACCTGCCCAACCATGGAAAGCAATTAATTCATTCTTTGTTTTTCTTTGGTTGTTTGTGTGGCCTTTGCTTTCCCCGTTAAGACATCTTTATCTCCCATGGGTTTTCTAACTTATAGCCTTCCAATTCTCTCCTCAGCCCTGCTGGTGAGGGATGGCTGAACAGCTGCGTAGGGTTTGGCAGATGCCGGGGTTAAATCACAGCAATGTTCTTGGAAAGTGCCAAAGTGAAAATGGGGAGAGGAATTTATAATCTTAATGCTTCCCCTGCACCCAAAAAGCCACAGCCCTGCATACATTTTTTTACCATGCCTCAGTACAAGGATAACTGATGATTTTTCTGGTCAAAATGCATCATTGTGCTGGATTGTATCTATCTTGATCTAGTACCATATGCTCTTCTGACTTCTAAATGGTGTAGAAGGACAGAAAAATTCCCAAAAGGAGACTGGGGAAAGACAACACATTTGTAATTTTATACTCTTTCCATATGCACTCTCTACTTGACAAAACCATCTATTTGCAGAGGGTGGCACTTGATAAAAATGCAAGTCACTATTAGATGGCAAGCCAAAGCAGGTTCTGTGTGCAGTTTTATTTGAATGGAAGTTTTAGAGATACGTAATTAATTGTTCCATAGCTTCCTTCACAGCACATTGCCTTAAGCACTCACTTTTTCCTAGCTCATACAGAATTCCTGTATAAACTGGCATCACAGATGATACTGAAAAGCAGGCCCTGGAAGCACTGAGCATTGCACTACTGGAGTTAGCTGTGAATTTATTCTCAGGCTATATTTCTCTCAATATTTTGGTAAAGTTTCTTCCAATATGAAATTTTTTTTTAATGTACCGTGGGTATATCTTAATATGAAAGCGATAGGTTGTACAGAAGAAAACAAAACTCTGGAAACTGGTACTAAAATTAATTAATTGAAGGCTCATCTTTCAGTTGCTGTGTTATCTATGGGACTGAGACTAAAGCCTTTTTCTGATCCCAATTTTGGTAGTTGCTTTTTTTCCCTTCCTTTCATCTTCAAAAAGAGAACAGAAATAGTCACACACTTTGCATGAAATCACATTTTTATGTACTGTTACAAAATCTAGAATGACATATTTTGTTGATTTCAGTGTTAGACTCAAAACCTAAACTCAAGACACTATACTTACAGGTAACTTCATGCAAGAGAGCTGTGTAAGCTGCCTTTGTAGTCAGTGGATAACTAATCAGAAAACTTGAGCAAGCTGAGAGTTACTCAAATGACCTTATGATCATCTAAAAGGCTGGTTAGTCTTACTTGACTTTAATGAACACCTATGTACTGAACTCATATTGGAGACTTGCATTTTGGACAGGTAAATAGATACATTTGGTCAGGAACTCAAATGCCACATATAGCTAACACACAGAATAAGCTTGGCTTTACTGTCATGTTCACTTCCTACACTGTACCTTCTGGAATTTCAGGAATGTTATTGAATTGTACCAAAGTAATGAGAGCAGCACCTGCTCCTGGTTTTGTATTAAGTCATGCATAGGCACAGGACAAAGTATCTGCATATCTGCATTGTCTTCTCACCTATGGAATTGACTGAGGAAGTACAGTAACCTCACGCTTATAAGGCGCACCAGATCATAAGGCGCACTTCCGAGTAGCCAACAAGTCCCCATCCCTTGTCCATATATGAGGCGCACTGGCATATAAGGCGCACTTTTTTTTGAAGTGAGGATCCGCTGCCAGCTCTCCCCACCCGGCTGAGCGGCTGCTGCTGGTCGGGGAACGCCTGCTCCCAGTCTCCCCCACTCCCTCCGCGTGGCTCCTGCCGGGCGGGACCACCTGCTCCCTCCATGGCTCGCACTTCCGGGTTGGCAATTTTCAGAACTTTGTCCATATATAAGGTGCACCAGTTATAAGGCGCACTTCCGAGTTTGGATCGAAACTTCAGTCAAAAATGTGCACCTTATATGCATGAAATTACTGTAATTCTTGGCAGGATTTGTCAGAGCCCTGCAGCTCTGTGTGGTTTAGCAAAGACTATTCACAAAGCTGTGTCCCATCTCTCCCATGAGGAAGATGGAAGGGCAAATTTCTGTTACTTACTGAATGGGGACCCTTGGCATACCTAGATGGGGTGACTTATTCCTGACTCTTCTGTCACTTCAAGAGAAAAATTAACCTTGATCAGATTACTCAGATATGCTAGAGATGAAAAGGTCTGTTAAGGCTCTCAGGCCAACAAGATGCTAACCAACATGGCCTAAACAATAATTATGAGAAATCTCTGCTGCTATAGCTTCCATTCTACTCCTAGCTGCAACAGCTACAAATTTGGATTTTTTTTTTCTAATCTATCTTTGATGGATGTAGAGAAGTTTTCAGCAGGGATCCTCCACAGGCTTCCCCTGAATAGTCTGACTAAATAGTGCTGTATGTCCCCTATGAATTGTGTATGAGTTCTGGTGTGCTTTCTTGTACAAACCTTTAGGGTCACAGCATAAGTCTGCCATTTCTGTGGAGTCAGGCAAACTGCAGCACTAGATTGCTTCTAGAGAGTAATTACTTTCACTCAAACAGTTCAGAAAAGGAGAAGATCTATGATCGGGGTACAAACCAATTATGACTAGATATTAGCCTCTGCTTACTACATAGCCAGCTCTAAACCCCCATTGGTAAGAATTGGTCTGTGAGACAAAACTCTGCTTATGATTTCAAGTTTGGAAATTATTTCTCTCTGCATGAGGCTACCAGAAGTTAATTAGCAATCAAAAATCAAAAAGTGCTGAATTTTTAGTGCTTAAGCAATCTTGTTAAAACCTTCTCTAACCCTTGTCAGGTTGGCCAGAATCAGACTGACTTCAGTGGAAACCTGCTTCTTTCTGCTCCTTCCAACAATTTGTCAAGAGAAGAATATTTCTTCGAGGCAATCCAGTTCCTATGAGTTGGTATTTTCAGTGGGAAGTGTCCCAGTCTGACCTCTGACAGACTGAGTCAGTATTGTGTGTGTCAGCTACTGGCAGACTGAGGCTGCAGGTTGGTTTTAGCAGGCAGGATGATCCATAGAGAGGATCGTGGTCATTGTCACTCCAGGTGCTTCCTCACCATGGCAAGAAGACACTCAGGCAGAACTGAAGGAAAATAATGTGTGGTGATCTTTGTGCATTCAAGTGCTATGGAAAGAATCGTGTGGAGACATCCCTCTCAGTATGTTTTGGGGACATGCAATGAGTGAAAACCAAATTCACCAGTATTTTAGAGCAGCCCAAAATAAAATCTGTGGGAGGTAGTGATAAATCTCTCTCTCTCGCTTTTTTTTTCCCCAGAACATTTCCTAAATACCCATTTAGAAAAAGCACACACTGAGGATAAACAATCCCACCCTACAGTACAAGAAGAAGGTAAGGTGAGATAAGGTAAGATAAGTAGAGTTTTACTGCACTGTTTGCTAGCATTGGCACAGAAAGCCATGGGATTGGGACTTGGGGACAAGTGTTGGACAAGATGAGGACACAGCCTCTCATTACTAATTCAGGAAACTGAAAAATAGAAACTTTCTGATTCAAACATTTGTTTCTGTGACATAGCAGAAAAAAAATTACCAGAAACTAAGTTAATTGCACTAAAATAATGCCTGTCTTCTGCTATTCCACTTTTCCTCCTGTCTGAATCTCATTTTGCTAACTAATTTTGCTTCATTTTTGCTACAGAAGATTGCAGGGAAAGGCATATTGCTTCAGAACTGACAGTGAAACTTTCCTTGTGAAAATCTTGCAAAGCAGCTATTCTCAGGGGAACATGGTTTAATTTATACACCAATTAATAGTGTAAATTAATGCTTTACTGTTCATCTTCTCTCCAAAGATTTTAAGTGCCAGTGGAGATTTCATTCTGAACAAAGATGAAAGACTACAGAGCAGAGCAGAACAGATGAGAAAACCTCCAAAAATTAAAAAAAAATAAAAAAAAAAAAAAAAAATAAAAAGCAAGCGTATAAAATGCCTTGAGTGCAACTTGCTGTAGCTGGTTTGGATTCTCTCATGAATTGTCCCACTTCCACTAGCTGGCAGACCAGGACAGAACTAGCTATAAAACAGGTTTTTCTTCAATTAAAATTTCAGATTTCAAATATTGAGTTCCAAATTTGCTTGAAAAGCCAAATAGTTTCTACAAGCCTGAAATTCCAGTTTGAGAAGTTCAAACCCCACTGTTTAATTTTTGGACCTGGATAGAAAGTCTAAGGATGCATTTGTGTTAGAGCTTTATTTCAAGTAAGAAGCAATATTCAAGCAAGTTTCCCAGTTATCTCCACTTACTGTGTGTGAGTCATGCCACAGAGCTCTGAGACAGAGAACACAAACTGGATTCCTTTTGGAAATTACATCAAATTATGTACTTTTAACATGTTCCAAACAGTAGTGAGCCTCTAGTCCCCAGGACTGGACTAGAGCTAGTCTGAAGTAAATGCTGGAATATGAACTTTGTTATTATTTTCTTCCTGTCTGCTCCTACTGTGCACACGGCTCCATAATGTTGACTCAGTCTAACAACCTAAGTCACTAACTTTGTTTTCCATGCATTGGTGTCAGGAAATACAAGAGGAAAAATTTTATGAATAGAAAGAGTGAGGACTTCTGCATAAATCAAAACCCGAAGAGTGAAAAGTGCACGTCTTGGAAACATTTTGCAGTAACATCCAGGTGTGGCAGCTGCTGGGTACCAACAACCCTGAGTGCAAGGTAAAACCTCTCCTATCTCTGCAGCCCCTGAAGCAATGACTGACACCTGAGCTAGCACATCACTTGCTTCTTACCAACTCCACAACCGAGTGTTTAATCTCACAATCTCACCACAGCCTTGTGTGGTAAAACAAGAGAGAAAATGAACTGTCTCAAATTTGTGGCAGTATGCCAGAAGAATTGTAGATATTGGCTCTTGGTGCATCTTAATGCCTTTGTTTTTGGTAAAAAATGACTACATACTCTTCTGGATTCCTAAACCATGGAAAAGGACATACACATCTTTTTTATAATTCCCCAATATGTGAGGCCTTCCAAATTTCTTAAAATGAAGGACCTGGAAGGTGCAAGAAGGAAACAGAAGAAATTAATTACTACAAATGTAGCAGATACTTCTTTGCAGTAATTCAAGAAGAAAACAGATAAATTTCATTCTTTCTTCAGTTACAGAGCAACATCAGATTCCTTTAAAGCACTGCCTAAATCACGCAATATGAGAATCTGCTTCTGCTACATTACCTTATCTAGTAGCTTGCCTTTAGGGTGCATTGAAGAATTTATATCAGCAGCTGGAGGAATCTGACGCCAGACATAAATCACAATATCTGTATTTATCTTTGCTAATGTGGGATTTAGATAAGTTGCTCTATCAAATTTGAGCTAATAATTTAATGAAGTTTATCTCATTTATTGACAGTTAAAGTCTTTTCAAGCTATTATGATAAATGCTATGTATCTGTATATATTCTTCCCCGTAATTCAGCAACAAGTTGCTAATGTTGGTTTATCAACACAAGTTATATCAACAGATGTTTTATCTGCACAAGGCCATTTAGCTTTGCTTCACTGATAGTTCTGTGACAAGACACCTCCTTTCACCATCCAGCTTGACAGAGATGTGGTAGAAGCTGCATATCTGCCTCACAAACATTTCTATTTACAACATGCCAGAATTATATGAAAGATGTACTTATGAGAAAATAAAGCAAAAGCAGTTTTCATTACTAGTAACCTGAAATTGTTTTGCAAAATCAGCTTCCTTTCATCAACCTGAAACAGACTGAAACATGTACTATTTAAGCAAGCCACAAAACAATGTAATGTGATGTGATGTACATCACTGTGTAACTGAGGGCTGATTTAAGCGAACTTTTACCTATTTCCTAGCAGTCATACTCAGTACACTATTTCTCAGAATATTCTAAATTTTCATGTGCTGTTTAAAGCTAAATTTGAAGTTACATCTGTTATGCAGAAGAGGCATCCAAATTCAGTGTGAGGAAGGAAATTAGATATTTCACATATTTTATGTAACTATATCTCTTTCACATATCTTAAGCTTTCTCTGTAATATTTTTTTGGGTTGGTTTTTTTTGTTTTCATGCCTTGATTTGGTCTTTTCTTCCCCGGATATATGTTGGTTTTAAAATCCACAAAGTTTTTTAAACCTTTTTGCTTCTTTATTATATCCACAGGCTGATTTAGCCTCCAATGATTTTGTCAGGCAATCTGTCGCAAAGCATATTCCAAATTCTTCTCAGGGAAAGCACTTTTTTTCTTTTAAATGTCAATATTTCTAAACATTTCTAGATTCCTACCAAATAAACCCTAATGCTTAACTAAATCTGTGTTTTCTATACCAAGGCAGAACTTCCAGTGTGCTGCATAGAAGTAGAGTCTTAAAATAACAGGGGCTATTGGATAAAATAATGTCACATTACGTGGAACAAAAGTGTCCAAAACATAAACAATACTCAAACTTGAATATGCTTTTAAATGCTGAACTAAAGGAAGATTCTTGTGTAGGTGACATACAATTACACCTGCAATCATAATTTCCATTATCCTATAGTCCTCTGTCTTGAAGCAAAAACTGCCTCAGCTAATGTCATGATGTTCTAAAAATAAAAATTAAATGTATCAGCCAATAAGTGCATATTTCATTGGTCACTTTCCACAGATCTCCACTGTTTCTGTGATAGAAGATTAAAGACTATTCCTTTAAACAAGAAGTATCTCAAGTAATTTTATTTGACAGTTTGACATTTATGCTATCAGTATTAAGAATCATGTTTAAACTTAGTGCACCATAATATATCTGCTATGATCGTTCACTTTTAACACTTTGAAAAGTGTGTATTTTTCATCATTCATTGTCATGCTTCAGTAAGATTTTTGACACATGTTCCTAAAGGTTTTTTAATAAATTTTTAAAGGATTTGTCCCATTAAGGTAAAAATAATGTCAGCTTGAGTATTGTGTTAAGCTTAGGAAGCAATACTCAGTCTTTGTTTTCCATGACAATGCCACACTGGCCATATTAAACCAGTTTCCACTACAATCTTTCATTCAAAACAAGTTCTGTATTATTTAACTTAAAAGTAGGATCTTTGCATACCTACTTCTTAAAGTCTTCAACTGTCACACACGCATTAGTATTTACTGGCCCATGGCCCAGTGATAAATCTGCATCAGACTCCCACTACAAATGAAAGATTTCTAACTGTTTTCTAACAACTAATAAAATTTAAAATAGTTAATTTTGCTTAATATCCCTAATGGTTACAAGGATTCCTTGATAAAAACTCTTTCCAGATATATCGTATCTCTAAGTTTAAACAAAATCATGTCTCTAACTCCAGTGGAAGTTAGAGACATGATTTTATTTATATTTAGAGATACAACATAGAATCGATATTTATTTTTTCCAAGGAAATTTGGTCTATTTCAGTAATTTTGAAATTATCTTTATTAATTTAACTTAAGAGAAACTGTCAATGACTTGTGTTCTATAATGTATTAAGAAATGCACAGCTAGACGCCATTTAATTTATGTGGAGACAAAGTTTTGGTTCAGGTGAAATTCCCATCTCTGCCAGTGTTTCGTTGTGGATGGTCTCCCACTTCCCATTTACTTGCTGTTGTAGTCCTTGTGAAAAAGAGGCAATGGAGAAAAAGGGTTTCAAATTGACCTCTACTTCCTAGATTATCCAGAGGTTTTCAAGGAGCTACTAAAAAGAAATAAACAAGTTATAGGGTAACAAACAACATCAACTGGCATTGAGAAATGCCAGAGATCACTGATCTTGTTCTGTTCTTATCTCAATGATCATCTCTACATTTGGGAGGTGTTTGGTGTTGATTAATATAAAGCTTACAGTAATTTCACAATTATAAGCTGCACCTGATTATAAGCCGCACCTCCCGGTAGCCGGGCAGACCACGGGATCTGTCCATATATAAGCCGCAACTGAATATAAGCCGCACTTTTTTTTTTTTTTTTTTAAAGCGAGGATCCACGTGTAACAAAGTTACAAATTAGTCACAGAATCACTGCCAGCTGGGTTTGGTGTCAGGTGCTCAAGTTGCAACAGTTTTCATAGACCAGCCAAGCCTTTAAATGCAGCCCCAGGTGCCCTCCCCGGCCAGCTCTCACTTCCGGGTTGGCATTTCCCTGGGATTTGTCCATAGATAAGCTGCACCTGAATATAAGCCGCACTACTTCCTCCAGGGAGTTATCTTCTGCTAATGGCCCATTGAGTCCCACTGTGTGCCTGATAAAATTACTTCATCCCACTGGGAGTTTCTCCAGCCAGGGAGAGGAGCCAAGCCTTTCCTACCAAGACAAAAACTGAGATTCTGGGACACCGAGTAGCCCTTTTTTCCCTGGACTCCAGAGGAAAACCAGACTTTTCCATATCACCACTGGACCTCCAGAGGGAAACTGCACCTTCTACAGGCGCACTGCTTCAACTGAACTACATCTGTCACTGCAAGAGGATGCAGCCACCATTTAATGGGACTGCTACCAGTACCCTGCCTGGCAGGGTGTCAGGTTGCACTCTGACTCTGTCAGTGTTTGGGGTTTGTTCTTTGTAGTACTGTATTTCTATTTTAATTTCCCTAGTAAAGAACTGTTATTCCTAATTCCCATATCTTTACCTGAGAGCCACTTAATTTCAAAATTATAATAATTTGGAGGAAGGGGGTTTAGATTCTCCATTTCAAGGAGAGGCTCCTGCCTTTCTTAGAAGACACCTTTCCTCCAAATCAGGACACCACCCTTCTACTGATTGTCATTTATTCTCATCAGGAACAGGAAAATGTTTTTTAAAATATGCCTGGTGTACAGGAGTTAGCTGGGGTGTAGCTCATAGTCCTGGCTCCCCAACTCTCTGCATTGGCTACCAGGGAAAAGAAAGCTGAAAGTTTTTTTCAGTAACACCTCAAAGAGGAGAAGCAGACAAAACAAAAGCTTATTTAAATACTGACCCTCAGTCTATTTTTATTGCTATTAAATTGGAGTTAAATGCTGAAGGCTAAGATATATGGGGAAAGATCTTCCAGAACCTGGGACTAGGAGCAAAACAGTTTTTAAAATTTCTTGCTTTTAGCTAAGGTTAAAAGCAATAACTCACCAGATCTTCTGAAGGTGTCATAAAGTATCTTCTGTAAGAGGGCATCAATTCTGCATAGGCAACATAAACTGAATCAGGATACCACATGAAATATGAAAGTTCTTCTTGAATCATATAATATTCAAAACAACAAACTTTCAGCTAGTCTGGCATTTTTGAATAAAATCTTTTCTCAGTCAGTGTTTTCCAGTAAAGCAAGAAGCGTTTGTGGAATTAATTTACCCCTAAATAAAACTGACATTAATGCCTATTGAGGTGCACAAGTGAGCCACTACATAGCCTGCCCTTTTCAATGCAGTGTGAAAGTCTTAATTACTATTCTTGCATGCACAGATCTTGGCTGAGCAATACTGAAAGCTTTTGGATTTTGATTTAGGTTTCTGAAAAGCGGAGATCAACATAAAAGCACAAATGGTTTATGAGGACGCAAAACACAAAAATGAATTACATTACTGAAATGGCAAATGCAAGCTAAAAAGAAAATAAAAGGGAAAAAAAAAGGAATTACTGCACGGAGTACTCTGAACTACTCAGAGGTTTCAGGTTTTTACTGTTGGAGTACACCAGAAAAGCAACTACAGAGTTTTAGCCAATGTAAAGTAGTGACAGTGGAAATTTACCAAGATGTATTAAGTTATTCTAAAGATCTGTAAGGAATATTTTGTGTCTTCCTAGAAAGGTTTATATACTTTGATCTTATTTCCATTACCAACAATCTGAAATATGTAATAGAAAAATGGATTGAGCCAGCTCCTTGTAGTACAGGATATGAGATAAGAGAGTGAACTACTGAGCTATGACAAGGGTGTACTTTTCCCCCATTCCTGAAATTAATTTTTCTAAATGTGAAGTTTCAAGTGATTGTGAGTGTTGCAGCCTAAATCTAAGCTCTCTTTCTACCCATATCTGTGCTGCATATGCAGCTTCTGTGAATATTGGTACTGTAACTAATGAATCATGGCAGCGTGAGAGCATGGTTGGAGTTAGAATTGCTTTTCTTTGATTTACTATGAAATTACATTGGAGCTGGACTAACACACAGTTTGCCTGGTTAGTTTTAATTGTACAAGTGAAAAATAAGTGAAATTTTGCTGATGCTGAAAAAATAAGTGGGCCAATTTGAATATTTTTAAACGCCTCAAGGATTAAGTTACTGAATTACTCACAAGCTCTTAAACTTCTGCTGTACAAAACCTGTTAGAACCTAGTCTGTGGAAAAATAAAACTCCAGATTTCCTGTTCACACTCCAGAAAGTCTTGTATAGTGGCTTATTTATGCTGAACCTCTTTAATTACAAGGTCACGGATTTTTATGGTTGTATACATCAAATAGAATTTTCAATTTACATCAAACACTATTCTGCCAAAAGGACGAATTAAAATGATCTGGTTTTCTGCCTGAATTAATACTGGAAGGAAAACTACAAAATATAGTCTCTGAAAATCAGAAAAGGTAGAAACAGGATTAAATCTGTCAGCACATCTGGGAACAGTCCCAGAATTAAATGAGGTCAAGCAGGAACACTTTAATAGATTTCACTGTGTTTTGGATCCAGAGTCTTTGTTTATCCCTCTTATCAGTGAATTTTGGTAGTTTCTGATTGACACCTTGCTTTCAGCTCTCCGTACCCTGTACATGAAAAGTCCAAGTGACGTGATGCCTAAACAGCAGCATCTGCTGCAATGGTTCTTACCAGATGTGGAAAGATCCTTTTTAACTGCAAAGTAAAATTATGCTGCAAGAAATCAGTGACTCTAATCTGACTTAACTAATCATTTAGATTTCAAGGTATATCTCATTTTCTGAAATTCTGCTTCTGGCAACCCTGGAAGAGTCAAGAAGTTGGGTTATTCAACCAGGCCTAAATTTCTGTAGAACAGCAAAACTAGGCCCTGGAATTTTCTTTCCTAAATATATATGTAGATAAGCTTACTGTCTACATCTGACTTTAAAATTTTAAAATTTTTTTCATAGTTGGTTGATATTTACAGAGAATATTTTTTCTGACATGGCTTGCCTATCTACTTTAAGATGATTGCCTACTTCATCTGATTCATCTGGGGTTTTTTACCAATTCCTTATGTAACTTATGTACCCACCTCTTATATATGCTATTACCTACAAATATAAGTGTACAGTAATTTCATAATTATAAGGCACACCAGATTATAAGGCACACTTCCAGATTGTCAGCAAATTTCTGAACTTTGTCCACATATAAGGCACACTGGACTATAAGGCGCAATTTTTTTTTTTTTTAAAGCGAGGATCCGCGCGCAACAAAGTAATAAATTAGTAACGGACTCGCGGGATCAAGGGTTTATGGCAGGTGCTCAATTTTCAAACAGTTTTCACAGATCAGTGTAGCCTTTAAATGCAACCCCAGGTGTCCTCCCGATGCTGCGGGCCCTGGCACTCCCATCTGCCCCCGCCACTGGCTGCCACAGCTCTCATGATGCGCGGCTCAGCTGCCAGTGCTCACAGCTCGCGCTTCCGGGTTGGCAAATTTCCGAACTTTGCCCATACATAAGGAGCACCGGACTATAAGGAACACTTGCAGGTTTCAATCAAAATTTTAGTCAAAAGGGTGCACCTTATAGTCATGAAATTGCTGTAATTAATTCTCTGCTAAATGTCTTTTCACTTTCTAAAGCAAGACATTAAATATGGAAGGTTACTTTGGAACTTTTACTGCTGAAAAGAGTAAAATAGTTCCAGCTGGAAGGGACATACAATAATAATCTAGTCCAGCTGCCTGGGAAAACATTAAAGCACATTATTAAGTGCAATATCTGAATGCCCCTCAAACACTGTCAACTTGGGGTACCCACCTCCCCTCTAGAAAGTCTGTTCTCATAGTCAAACAACAGAGTGCTTGTTCAGTTGGTTGGATACATAAATCCACTCACTCTCCTTCCCAAAGGATACTTAAACTCATGTTTTCTGCCTCTCAGAATAATACTGTCACCTGGATGTAAACATGATATATCTTAATTAAAAAAAAAAATTCCATTTCATTTAATAGGACTGAAAACTTGCTGGATAAAACAAAATTTGAGCCTCTAAACTATGAGATGGGCTTGCTTTATTCTGATTTCTGGTTTAAAGTTCTTTAGTTTACACACACAAACAAAGCACACAAAGTTCATTACAAACCCCCTTAGATTCTGGAATACTTTGAAGAATGTCTGCTGTAAACTTCCTCACTGCTGCTCCTTTGACATTAACCCCTTCATTTCAGGGAAGAAAACAAAAGGATTGTGAAATGCTTACTTCCACCTACTAGCACATAAATATTGTTTATAAGGAATAGTTGTATTTCTCATCTTTCAGCTTTTTGGTAAGAGTATTTTGAAGACTTAAACATTTTCCCACATTATAAAAATACCTTTGCATCATGCCATTGCTCCTAATTTCAAACAGAACTCTAGATGGTTAATGTCAGAAATCTTAACATGCAGTTAACTGTTATGTACATTATGATAATCTCCTTTTGTTCTTACTAATGTGAACCACCCTCACTTCAGCCTTTCTACAAGCAATTCAGCAGGATTTCTCTACATTAAATGTCATAGATTATGTTATGATTTCTGAACTAATATTTTCTATTAGATGCTCTTCTCAAAAGTGCATTCTCAGAGACAGTCAGCATTTCCTCTAGCTTTCTTAACTCATGCTGTTTCTTTATTTCAAAATTAGCAATGTCAAAATAGCTTCTCAGTAGATCTATTTCAAGATGACATTGCAACTAGAGAGACAGAAGAACAACCAGAAGCCTTACTGAAAAGGATAAAAGGAAAAATAGCAAAAAAAATTAAGCAGTCCTCTGGCCTAAATTATTTCAAATATGCAAGTGCAAGATGGGTACAGAATTACAACATTACTGTACTTCAAAGTTTTGAGTAACTTGAAGCTGCTTCATTCACATGTTTTCCTAATACAGGTTCATAAATAGTGTCAAGGTCATTCAAGGTCAAGGAACACACGTGCAACCACAGCTTTGTATGAAATTATGAATCTGTAAGAGTGGATTTAAAGTAGCCAGAGTCATGTATTTCAACATTTCTCATTTTAAATTATATCAGAGCGAGAGAAGATCACAGCTTAAAATTTGGTGTTTAACTCTTCCCATGAAGGGAAGGACTAAAAAAAACAGTAATCTATTTGCTATAACTGAACAGGTTTTGCAAAAACTTTTTTTGCCTGAAACTCCTTCCAATGTGGAAAGAGATGATGGCCACACAGAAATCAAAAACTGTTTGAAAGTCTTTAAAAAATTAAAACAAACCTCCAAAGCCCACTTACTGTAAAGAAATGTTATTACGTTAGCTCATCTGATTGTCTTTAATATTTTTTATGATGAAAGTAAGTGATTTGAGGAAAATAAATTGACAGTGTTACCTTTATTGAATATTATGAAGTATTGTGGGGAATGCCAGCAAAGTAAGGTAATAATATTGTTGCAAGTAAAATGTGCTATAAACAAAAACAGAATAATGCATTTCAGAAAGAAGGCCTGCTTAGTTGTAATATGTCATTTAAAAAGGTAAATTTGATTTCGTCTTGGAACAAGGGAAAAAAACCTTAAATTAATTTACAATAAATTATGAAGAAACATTTACACTAGAAATAACCACAAAAAATGGTATCAGAAGAGGTGAATAAATGATATACTCCAAACTTTAGAGGCAGTTTATAACATTAGTTCAGGCAAAAATAAATAAGCGAATATGCAGCAAGAAGGGTAGATTGTGAATATTTTATAAGGAAACATCAAACAGGGCTATATTATTTTGATGGGAAGGATAAATAAGAATAATAGAAGGGGAAGTATTGTTAATCTCTAAGAGCAAGGAAAGTTTTGTTCTAGGGGACAACAGGAATATGATTTCAGCAGCTACAATAGGAACACTTCTATCAGGAAGAATTCCAGCTAGAATTCCTATCTTCCTCTAAAGAATGGATAGCCCTGCTTTTGTGATGAGGATACACAGATTTATTTTTTGTAATTCCGGGAATGCAAAGAAGGACTTGTAGGTTTCATGATTTACTCTTAGATTATCCGCTTTTTTTTCCACTTCTATAGGTGGGCATGTTTACTTTCAAAGGCAACAACAAGTTAGCTAATGTTGGATTCTTCCAATATGTATATTTATATGTATTTTTCCATATCTGGATTTTTAACATTTTATACATGTATCTATACTTAGCATAGATATATAATATTATAATATAAATTAATATTTATGTATATATATTTTAATATATGTATGCCTCTTTTTCTGTGTTTAGAAATTTTCTAAATTTCATCTGTTTTTCTCAATTTGCTTATAATAATTATACATATACTATTTTTTTCCTCTTCCTTTTAGCAGTATTAGTTAATTGACAGAAGAGTGGACCTGGAGCCTTTAAGAATTTATGCTTTTTCATCAGGTTATGTGGTGTGATATGACACTTGCTGCTGGTTGTCCCATCTGTATTCATTATTTTACACTGCTGTGCTGTGATCATTTCTGAATTCAGAACCTGTAAAACCCCTGAATCTGCCTGCATTTAACTTGGCAAACATACTTATTTCCACTGAAAGGTATAAAACTGCTGAAAATGAAAGCCTAACAGGAAGATTAAGCAATGGTTATAATTTTGATTTTACTGTAAGCAACCAAATGAAATCTTCTAGACATACACAAAGTTATCTTCTGTTCCTCAGTAGAGCTTACAAAAATAAACTGTACAGAAATAATGCTGTTGTGTTCTATGCTTTTATTCATAGTGCATTTCAAAGTACACAAGGTAAGGAATCTACATAAGGAATATGCAATTGTGACAGTGGCACAGAATGTAGCTTGTTTTAATTTTAAATTCAGAATAGTAGGTTTTAAGCATTCCTACATGCTTGCATTCTTTATGAACACTGGATAGGTTTTGAAGCTTAAAAATGAATATGCCAATAACTTCAGTCAAATCTTTCTATGGCTCACCACTATAACATAACTAGAATTGCAATAGGCGGCACATTCTCCTGTGGTGTCCTTATAGAAACCATTAACAAAAAAGATGGTACGGAGTATTTGACTTCTCAAAGGAAAATTACAGGATGAGAATACCGTTTAGCAGAATGTCAATAACATTGACATGGGAAGATGACTACAAACATTGATTATGTACAGGAATTGTTCCACAGTGAAACAGGCAATCTTCAGCATACAGAAGCTGTCTTAGTTTTGTATATATCACCATTGTGAAGTCCATACAGTGTAATCATAGGAGGATGGGAGGATAGAAGCAGTTTGGTTAAAAAAAAAAAAAAAAAAAAAAAAGCAAACAATGAAAGTAATAAAACAGAATGTGTAAATTCTTCTTCTCTTTTATTAACAGAAACCTTATTCTTGGGTTTTCATAGGATTTCTACTCAGCAAATAACCTAGCTCAAGGGAAATGGTGGCACTTGGTACTTCGCAGACCCCGTAGAGCACTGCAGCACGGGCACCAGCAAACTGGAGCAAGTTCAAGCAGAGGCCACCAGGATGATGAGGGCTAGAGCATTGCCCTGTGACTAGGGACTGGGCAGAGAGACTTGTCCAGCCTGGTAGAGAGATGATTTTGGAGGCACCTCACAGCCACCCTGGTGCCACGAGGGAGAGGACAAAGAGGAAGCAGTCAGGCCCTTCAGAGAGTTGACAGGCAACAGAAATAAGCTGAAATAAGAGAGGTTCTCAGTGCATATAGAGAGAGCTATTTTTGCTAATACAGCAGGCAGGCACACTGCCAGAGGTTGGAAGCCTGTCTTTGGAAGTTTTCCAATACCTGACTTGGTGAAGCTGTGATAAACCTGGTCTCATCTAACAGCTGGCCCTGAAGTGACAGAGGAGAGACATGAGGACTCCATGGGGAACCTGAGCACTCTCTGCAAAGAGCAACCATTAGCTCTGAATCAGTCAGCTCTCAGAAAAACAGAGATGCATCATGTTAACCACACTAACAGAAGATGACTGGACAGTCTTGATTTATGACAACTGGCATCAGACCTAAACCAGAATTTGTTTGCATTTGAGTACAGCAATACAACCCCAAAATCTCTTGCTTAGCATTGAAACTGCTTTAAATTTGGTTTTTGATTTCGAAGCTCTTTGTATGTGAGTATGCCTGGCACAACAGTTATCTTAAACAGAGCAATGCTGCAGTCCCACACAAGTGCCATTAGATCCAAAGCTAAGAAGAATCACCCCTAAGCTGCAGATTTTTCATATATTTCTTCCTAATGGGGTCATTTAAAACACAGTAAAAAGATTAGGCCACTCACAATACATATAGATTGTACCTATTTCCCTGTAAAATCAGCAATTTTAATAGCATTCACCTTTTCCCAAATAACATGATAACATTTGAAAGACTGATAAACATTTCTTAGAAATTTGCGTTCACTATGAGATAAGGTTACATGCTAGACTTTTCTTGGGTAAAGGAGGAGAGGAAAAAGAAAGTGGAGAGAGCTAAGAGTCTTCAATATAAAATTCAGATTTCAAATTTAGTTTGGCTAGAAGTACTCAAAAAGAGAAAAATCATTTAAACCAGTACCTAAAGAATTCAGTCATGGCATGGGAAAGAGAGTTTATTAATTTCTCACCTCTTAATATGACTTCTAAGGCTTTTTTTAAATGTAAAGTGAATAAACAGCCCTTTTTCTGTAAAAACTAGTAAATACAAGCAAGCTCCAGTTCAAAGTCCAGGTGTCACTCACTAAGAATTGCCTAGATTTTGAATTTGTTTATCACTGCAAAGCTAGATCTTTTCAGGTTCAATGTTATATCACATGCACCATCTTCATCAGAGTCTGGATTTTGCACCCAGAATTTTAAAGCTTTTGGGGTCAGCTCAGTATTACAAGGCCCAAATGACTAAGATGGCCTATTTTCAGGTGTATAAATTAAAATACATCCAAAAATACTATATTTGGAGTAGTTTAAAATTATAAAGTCAAGGACTTTAAAAATGGGATGTGCTAGACTTGAAAGTTATGTAATCTTAATCAGGTTTTTGTGAATGCATTTTAGGATTCTGCCCTTGATTGAATCTGTCACCCTTTCTTTTCCTTAGTTCCCTTGGGTGCTCCTGTTCTGATTCTTTGACTTCATTCTTTGTCCAAATAGGCTATGCTCCATGCTTAGAGAAGCTGCTCTTCCTCACTCTCAGCCTTCCTGTGGGCTGCTTATCCAGTTCCAGACTCTTACTCTCTGCATGACTGGGAAGCAAAATACCCCTCTCACTTTCCTTGAGGGGGTGGCTGGCAGGATTTTCAAAAGTGTGTTCCACACAGGTTTTTAACCTTCTTTCACAAAGGCAAGAATCTATGGACTGATGTGCATATCTAGCTTCATTTATTTAAGCAATTCCACAAGAGAGTAGTAGCCTGAGAGGTATCAAGCTACTACAAGTTTCATAAAACCATCTGTTCAGCAGAGAGACATTCTTAATGCAAGTAAGGTAAAAAGGATCAGTATTCATTCAATGTTTACAAAAGGTCAGAGGATGCAAACCATAATATTTCAAGTGTCTTTAGTGTTCACAGAGCAATGTGTTTACCTTGGACTTTTTTTCTTCTTCTTTCCCTCTGGAAAATAAAAATTGGTCTGGAGCAGACAGCCACCATGGAAAATTTAAGCCTAAATGGTTAATTTGATTTGGCAATATGATAAACAGCTTGGAACAGAGGCTTAATAATAGGCAGCACTAGAGTCCCACATGTAATTATCCTTTATGTCCCAAGTGACAAACCACAAAATGTTTCCTTGAGATGTAGGCAAAGTAGCTGCATCCAGACAATTTAGGTTTTGAGTTTAATCCAGTCTAAGACAGTGTTTACAGATGAACAGTGGTTAGAGGAGGATCTGAAAACTTTCCATGGTGTAGGGAGGAAATGTGCTACCATAAAACTCTCAGCAGAAGTCTCTCATCTTCAGCCTGGTAATGACACAAGTACTATTTCTGCTTTAATTGTATATGTGACAAGGTTGGTTTAGTGCAATAATTACATACCATTGTGACCAATAATGCTTTACAAAAATAGAGAAGGAAACAATTCCCTTCTAAATGCCCACTGTTTTTAGTAAAAGCAAGATGACATTGTGGATTTCAGAGTAACAGACTACTCACAACTCCAGGTAAATCTTGGATAGATTTCAAAGTGTGATTTCTCACATAGGCTGAGCAGTGTTGCAGTAGTGCTATTTGATCTGCTGCTTCAAATTTCCAGATATAGTTAAGACAGTAAACTTTTACAATTTTGTAGGTTTTCTTTTTTTTAAATCTTTTTCATTAAGTTTATTCTCAATGTCTTTGATGCAAGTGCTTGGAATGGAACTTATTAACCAGGATACAAGCAACATATTCTGGTCAGGTAAAAGGGACAGGGAGTGGGGGATGGAATATCAGTGAGTAGTAAGAATAGCTGAGTCCTGTTAGTAATTGCTGTAGAAGTGGCACTAACACAAGCCTGAGAAGGCACAGAGTTGCACAGAGAAAAGCTGAAGTGCCCAGCTTTCAAAACAGAACAGTACAGATGGGCCTTGCTAGTAGAATTCCTCTTCTGTATTTATTTAGGTCTTCAAAGGAAAGTCAGCGTGTGTTAACAGAATAGCTCTGGTGTGCAGTGAGAGAGATGCTGCTCCATCACTATTTTTTTCTAGCTTCAGTGGTAAGGAATACGATGGACTCTATGCTCAGCGGTTGATGCAGCTTTGCTTTGCAGAGTAATTGCATGACAAAAATTACCTGTGATTACAAGGAACTCATCACTAATTAGCAATCTTCCCAAGTAAACACAGGCTATGTATAACACTCATACATGGCTGTTCTTACTTGACTTCATAGACTAACATTCAAGATACAGTAATTTCACGATTATAAGCCGCACCTTTTTCATTGAAGAATCCAGCCTACCCCAGTAGTGCAGCTTATATTCAGGTGCGGCTTATCTATGGACAAATCCCAGTGAAATGCCAACCCAGAAGTGAGAGCCGGCCAGGGAGGGTGCCTGGGGCTGCCTTTAAAGGCTTCTCTGGTCTATGAAAAGTGTTTGCAACTTGAGCACCTGACACCAATTTGTGTCTGTTACTAATTTGTTACTTTGTTACACATGGAGCCTAGCTTTAAAAAAAAAATAAATTTAAAAGTGCGGATTATATTCAGGTGCGGCTTATATATGGCCAAATCCCGTGGTCTACCTGGCTACCAGGAGGTGCGGCTTATAATTGTGAAATTACTGCACTACAAGTTAAAGTATTTCCTCTTTGAACTCAAATAAACAGCCGTTAATACTCTACATCATGGGACACAGGAATGACTTCATTCACCCCTGAACACACAGGTATTTTCAAATAATGTATTTTTCTTCATCAGGGCCTGAAAAAGTTGTATAAACTCAGAGAAAAGCAGTGCCAGCAGAGACAAGGAGAGTTGAACTCCTTGTGCTGAGGTGTTTCTGGGCTGTGCAGTTTGTCCTGGCTGAGTGGTTGTTAAACCTATCAAAGCAAATCAAAGACTCCCCAGAACTACTCTAAGAGAATAGTTCCACGGTCACAGTCCTTACAGCCATGGTATGTTCTCCTGTGTGTAGCCAAAGCTCCTCTCTTGCCATAGAGGCACTCCTCTTGCACTAAACTTCATTCTTTGCAAATAGAAGGCGAATAAAAATTGAACACAAAGCTTCTTTATAACAAGATTCTGTACCTGAAGCTATTAGTTTATTTTCAAGTTTGTTTGAATCTAATTTCTCCAAATTTGCTTAACAGATAGCTTTTTCAAAAGCATTTGCCATTTCCACTGATCTCCTCTAGATTTTTCTGAATGCTTATGCGGTTTCCTCATAGGGGAGTAGCCAAAATCTGGAGCAATAACTTGTAAGTGGATGCAATACCCTGATGTCATCATGGCTACATGATGGTAAAAATACATTAAACATCATATTCCTCTGCGTTTTCTAGAAAGTGTATTTTTTCCCTTCCTCTTCACAACATGGATGCTGAGGTATAAATGGTTGAGAATAAGCTTTTATTTTTACTGGTTGCAAATTATTTTAAGGAAGTGTTTTAATATTTACCTCTAAGGAAGAGTTGAGGAAAAGAGAAAATCTGTATCCTGTGACAATGAAAGCTCTCTTCCAGTCTACATCACAGCCAATGTCTTCTTGTTGAGCAATGATCATTTGCCACAGCAGATGATGCTGGATGGAAGGAGATCCTCTTTTTAATACTGATCACCTGGCACTAATTCTGTTTTCCTCACAGAACACTGCCATTTCATAAAATCTGTCTGTAGGTTATGTTTAGGACATCATCATTCTCCTCTTTGCAAGCACGTAAGAAATTAAAATCCAATATTATTAAACAGTCTGTTCAGTTCTTTAATGTGCTGCAATAGCTGCAAGTGAGACAGGCCTACCCTTCATGAGGGGTAGGTATCATGAATTAATTGCTTCATTACTGCTCTTAGAGGATATTTGACTTTGAAACTGGACTGGGTCTTAAGTATCAGATTAAATGGCTCAATTCCCACATCCACCAGACTGCCATGGTTAGACAGCTGACCTATCCTGATCCTGTGACCATGTCTGAAAAAACCAAGAAATCTAACCTCTCTGGTATAGAAGAAGGATCTTTTTGCTTTGTGTTAAATGAACAACATTTTCCAAAATGCTAATTAACTATATATCTGTCTTGCCTTCTCCAGACAGCTTAGAGGTGTTCTGGCACTTGAAAAGCATAAATGATGAATATTTTTAAGAAAAAAATCTCTTAGTAGGGTTGCTTAGTTTGAGTAAAGTCCAAAACATGAACACAACTACATGGGCAGGATTCTGCTTAGAAGTGACTCAGATTCAGCTAGTTCATGGTACCCCAGTGTAAAAGGAGGCATTTTTGGAAATACACATCTAGGTATTAAATGTTCTACAGATTTGTTATATGCACTCTTACTGTACATTTCCTTAAGAACCATGTAGTAAATACCCTGTAAGTAATATACTGAAATGGTTTTTGGTCATCAGTCTGTGATCTACCTCTAAAGATTTACCAATAAAGCCCCTTCAATAAGTTTCCATTTGGTATGGACAAAATATGCAAAAATTGCAATAGATTTCAATCACTTCAGTATGTATGAAAACTCAAAGCTGATTTTGTCAGACTTACTATTTTCTATTTGCAAAGGCTTATTTAAATTTTCTTTCTTCTTGACAAGATAAGTTCCATATAACATTTCATGTGCCTGAAATTCAAAATAAGACGTACACCTGCACTGTTCCACTCTGAAGTTGGCTTTGAATATTCGTGTACATACACTTATTTATTACCATAGCTGCATGGTGCAGCAGGAGTACTTAATTTCTTTCACTGTTTTCATTTATGGCCTGCCATAATGACCTGTGTAAAACTTTCTGATGATGAACATCACAGGATTCCATTGGTAAAACCTGATTTTATGTCTAAATCAGACTTGCTATATCACTGCTATCTGTTCTTTAACAAATTGTAAGGCTGTCTGGGTTTAGCTGTACTTCTATCTTATTAATCCTTCCTGGTGAAGCTGAGATATTTTTCAATATGGCATTGAAAAACGTGTAACAAAAATACCTGTATTTTAACAAGTTCATTTCACATTTGTTTTGCTTTATCCTTGGTCTTGGCAGCCAATGGAAAGCTTTATTTCATTTTTCATTTTGAGATAAGAAAATATCTAAAAAATAAAAAAAAAAAAATCCAGCAACCTCCCACATGCCAATCCCTTTCTTTACAGCCTATTCAGCTGAAGATATATGTAATGCTTCCTTGCTTGGCATACATGCCCCAACAAATTTGGGATTGCCTGCAACAAAACCTCAGTGAGAAACCACCATGCTAGGCAACCAAGGCAAATTGCACACACTGCCAACAAAGCTTTTCCTTTGTTGCTGCTACTGCATCATCCATGTACTGTTTGTCTGTGGAGCTTCCAACGAGTAAAAGCCATGAGATAGGAGGTCTCATTCTGTCATTTTCTCATGCTGAAGTCATCAACATGAGTGGAATGTTTTAAAACCTTTAAAGATATCAGAAGGTCTCATTTTTCTTGGAGAGAGACTATTTACAAGGGCATGTAGTGACAGGAAAAGGAGAATGTCTTCACACTGACAGACTGTGTATTTAGATTAGATATTCGCAGGAAGTTATTCACTGGGAGGGTGGTGAGGCACTGGAGATGTTGTGGATGCTCCACCTCTGAAAGTGTTCCAGGCCAGGTTGGATGGGGCTTTGAGCAACCTGGTCTGGTGGAAGGTGATCCTGCCATTGCAGAGGGCTGGGACTGGATGATTTTTGAGGTCAAACAATTCTGTCACTAGGATTCTGTGATTCAACCCAGAAGCAGCTCAAGACCCAGAAGAAATAGTCCTTCTAAGTTTCACTTCTCACCAGGGCCTAACAATATGAATATATCAACTAGAATTATTATAAATTAGGATGGTTATAAAAAGTGTTAAGAACTTTAGGAAGGCAATTTAAAAGGCCTCAAAGTTTATTTTCTTATCCTTTTTGCATCTATGAACAACTTCAGGTAGTTAGATAGAAAAATAGATATGAAAGATGAAAGTGCAAAATTCAGTTTAAGACCCTTACATTCCATGAACATGAGCATATTGTGATTCTGCAGTTCTACTAAGTCTCAAACCTTTTTCTTTTTGAGAACTGTGACATTTTATGAATATCTGGAACACTGTAGAAGAAACCTTTTTGGTTTCAGTTCACTGTTTTACACAGAAATAAAATATTTGCACTTTTTATAGAAAAAATTGTTTAACATCAAAATCAGTTTTAACATTAAAAAATCAGCTGAGTCTCTATAAAGGAATAGGACAACAAGTAAAAGATATGTACAAACAATTGTACTGATTGAATAATATTTCAAATATTAAGAGATGACAAAGTATTTTAAATCCTAATTAAATTCATTTTTTTCAGTTAAGGAAAATATCATCTCCATATAATAATTTAATAATTAGTTGAAAATTATTTTATAAACTTCTTTTGATAAAATTTCCATCTCTAAAAATTCATTGAAAGTAGTAGCAAAATATATCTGAAAATGCAGTATTAAGTGTGTCCATTAAATATTAACTATACATTTTTTACCACAAACTCTTTTTTATTTTATCATAACTATTGCTTATGAGATGATTTTCCACAGCAAACACCATCCTTTCCCTAAGGTGACTGCAGCATGATGTGGTGGAAGCACACCATCTTCTGGCACTAAAGAGATCACTTTTTAAGAGCATGTGGAAGAAAATCTGTGGCTCTCAAGAAATCAGGAACACTCTTCATACACATCAGGATTTCTTTTTCTTTAAGATGTTCTATGGCTCTGTTTATCTACCTTGGTAGAGGGTCTCTCTCCATCTCCACAAGTTTTACCTTATAAAGTCCCTTTCATATAGTGAAAGGGCACATAAAGTTCCCAGAACCTTCTCTTCTCCACATTGAATAACCCCAGCTGTTGGGGTTGTCATTTCTGTGAGAGTTTTTTTATCTCCAGACCCTTGATTCCTGTTAATGTGGATTCTTTTCCAAACGTCATGCTTTGTGTTGCAGAGAATAGATGTTTCCTACTGTCAACATCATCTCTAAGAGAGACACAGCAAAAACTGAAGGCAACACAAAATTAGAAAAAGAAAGAAAACTGATCAAAATTGTCATGGAAACAGAGGAACTTGCCAATAAGAGCAACTTTAAAATATAGCTACGTATCATAGAAACACTGGCCTCCAGCTGTAGAAGGGAAGGGAAGGGAAGGGAAGGGAAGGGAAGGGAAGGGAAGGGAAGGGAAGGGAAGGGAAGGGAAGGGAAGGGAAGGGAAGGGAAGGGAAGGGAAGGGAAGGGAAGGGAAGGGAAGGGAAGGGAAGGGAAGGGAAGGGAAGGGAAGGGAAGGACACCTGGTGCTTACCATGGGAAGTTTGTGGTAGTGTGATATAATCAACCTGCCAAGATTCCTCATGTTGGTATTTCAGACAAGGTTTCAGCCACTTGGCTTCTTTACTGTGGTGCTATATAAATAGCTCATCCTTTTGTTCTTAGTCCTGGTCCATCTGAGCTGCTTCAGTTCTAGCATCCTGATTGTCCTGGTTTTGCTTGAGACAGTTTTTCTTCTTAGTAGCTGGTATAGTGCTTTGGGTTTAGTGATTTATTATGAGAATAATGTTGACAACACACTGATGCTTTGGCTGTTGCTAAGCAGTGCTTACCCTAAGTCAAGGACCTTTCAGGTTCCCGTGCTCTGTCGGTGAGGAGCTCCACAAGAGGGGAGGAAGCACAACTAGGACAGATGAGCTGAAATGGCCAAAGGGATATTCTGTACCACAGAAAGTCATGCACAGTATTTAAACTCTCGTTAGTTACACAAAGGGTCTGATTTCTGCTTGAGGATGGGGTGGGTGTCTGTCTGTGGATCGTGAGGAACAGTATTGTGCACTGCTTGTTTCTCTTGTGCTCGGCTAATCCATCGCTTTTTCATTGCAATTATTGTTATACTAGCATAATTACTTTCATTATCATTATTATAGTTTGTCTGAAAAATATTTTTTTTCCTGTGTCAGCCCAAGAAGTTTACTTTTTCTTTCTGATTCTGCCCACTGAGGGAGGTGATGGGAGAAGGACCATAGTTGGTCCATAGTTGGCAGCTGGGTTAAACCATGAAGGCCCTCGTCTGGCGCCCAGCATGAGGCATGAAGAGACGAGATAATGATAGATGTGATCAGAAATCGTTAAAGCACAGTGGTTATAAACTTTTGTTACGATAGCCTAGTATTTGCTGGTCATTACGTTCTTTGTTTGCTCTCAGTTCCCATGTGCGCGCTCAGCAGTGCATCACACACTCGTGTTCTTGCTGGCTGCGCCCAGTTTGATGCCCATGTCCTGTGGAGTCTGGGCGACGATTATGGGCGCTGGGACCGAGACGCGATGTGCCCGAACCATGCCGGCACCGAACCGCGCCGGGCCCGATCCGAACCGGGACCGATCTGAACCAGGACTGAGCCGCGCCGGGCCCGATCTGAACCAGGACCGAGCCGCGCCGTGCCCGATCCGAACCAGGACCGATCCAAACCGGGCCCGATCCTAACCAGGACCGAGCCGCGCCGGGCCCGATCCGAACCGGGACCGATCCGAACCAGGACCGAGCCGCGCCGGGCCCGATCCGAACCGGGCCCGATCCGAACCGGGACCGAGCCGCGCCGGGCCCGATCCGAGCGCGCGCTCCGCGGCGCTGCCGCGTGCCCGTGCTCCCTGCGCCACCCGGTGGACACGGCTCGTCACTGCAGCCTGCCTTCCCTCGGGGAGCCCGGACAAACCGCTCACTGCATTTTCTTCTTCTTTTCCTTCCTCCCAAATTCTCCAGAAGCCCTCCAGCCCTCTAGGCTGGTTGCATTTTAGAATTTTAAAGATTTTTACTATGGATTCATGAAATTTCCTGGGTTGGAAGCCACTTTAAATCATCTAGTTCCAACTCCACTGCTGCAGACAGGGACAATTTTTCATTGGATCAGGATACTCAGAGTCCCATCCAACTCGGCCTTGAACACTTCCAGGAATGGAGCATACAAAATCTCTCTAGGCAAGCTGTTCCAGTACTTCACCATCCTCCAAGAAAATAATTTCTTCCTAATATATAATCTAAACATGGTCTCTCTGGGTTTAAAAAACAGTTCTGTCATTATCTGCGTGTATCTGCATCTTGCTTATATGCCCCCATAAAATCCCTGAAGGCTGCTCTTCTCCATGCTGAACAACCCCAGCTCTCTCAGCTTGTCTTCATATGAGAGGTGCTCTATCCCTCTGAAACACATTTCTTGTTGGGAATCAGAATGGTCCTGCATACAGTTGGAATCTAGGGTTAAGACATCGAGAACATCCCAAATCCCACAAAAAGCCCTTAAGTTTGAAAGAGAGTAGAGGGACTTAAGCTCCCACAGGGACTGTAGCCTCAGTGACAAGCATTGCAGTTACTTCAGTCCCTGTGACAAAAATAGTGGCCACTCCAGCAACAGGCACAGGAGCCACTTCCACCCCGTGACATGCACTGAAGCTCTTCACATTCCAACAACAGGCACTGGGGCTGTTCAAACTCCAGATACTCTCGCCCCTCTGACAAGCACGATGCTGCTCATAATCCCCAGTGGACAGATGTTACAGCCAGTCAGACTTTGACAGTGGGAGGTGCAGATGAGCCAGAAGACCAACCTGCGCTGGTAGTAGTAACTCCTATACGCAAGAACTGCATATGAAAATCATCTCATCCCATAAAGATGGACAAAGAAGGTGAAGAGAGCAAAGCAAGGTCATCACAGGAACATGAGGATGAGTCACAACCAGTTTGCCACCACTCCATCCCAGTCACTGAGTGAACAGCATTAATGTACAAACGTATGGATGGGAGCATATATGACTACTGAAATTCTAGTCCTTTGTATCAGCAGAATTATTGTGTTAGAAAAAACATGTCACAGGCAACCTGTGACCTGTCTGACTAGACAGGTGTTCTGGGAAGATATTACACCTGTTACCTATCTTAACTATATGGCAATATCATTCCTAACAGGGCTCAAGAGCATTTTGCTATGAGACCTATAAAACCCCAAAACAACAATAAAAGTATGAAATAGGAAGTCCTGATGACCCTCCAAGGTAAACTTACACAGATTGTAATAGAAGGTAGGAAGCAAAATAGAGGCAGAGAAATGTCTGTAATCATGTTTATACAAACATGATAGTTACATAGAAGACCCTTGTATTACATTGGAAGATTTATATATATAAATAATGCATAAATATGTATACAATGTACTGATACTTGCTTTATTATACAAAGAAAATATGTAATATAAAAGGTTGTTTTGCTGAAATAGGGAGATTCTTCATATTAAATTACATTAGATTCTACATTCAAGGTGTCAGAGTAACTGGAAATTTGTTTCACCCTCTTATATCTTGGACCATAGGCATTGAAGCTTCCATGGGAAAAGTTACAGAAGCCAAAGGCAGGCAGGCAGGCAGGCAGGTATAAAGGAACATGGCAGAGGACTGCAAATACTTGTTTTGCTAGTAGAGATGCCTTTGGGAGCTTGTTACAGACAACAAAATTTTTAAATAGAAACTCATATACGAGTTATGCCCCACTGATGTCTGAGTTCAGTCAATCCAAGGAAAGTAATCTTTACATGCAGTCTGTCTATCTTTCATTCTTTCTCTATTTCATCTTTTTCAAGAAGTTATGTTTATGTCAACAAAGGTAATATTCTCCTTATGGAAGGCTGAGATCATAAAAGCCTTAGACATACACCCAGAAGGCTGCTGCTCACGAGTCTCAAAGAATGATTTAGATTACCTTCACACCATTTAACCTCTCAAGGAAATCTATAAAAATCAGTGTGTGTTTCCATTTTTTTTTCCAAACAATTTCCTATGCTGTCAGCCTACTTTGGCCTGTATAAATGGTCAGGACAGGAACCTGCAGTTAGGCATGATCTAACTCCTCAGCAGAATGAAGAGGGAATGAACCGAGCTAAAAAAATGCAAACTTACCATCTGTATCTTGCTTCCATGATTTCTGGTAGATTTTTAAAAAATTTATTTATTTTGGTAGGATAGCCAATCAATAAAGTTTATAAAGAAAATTTTCAAAGGAATCATGGCTACGGATTTCGCTTGTAGGAACCCTGCCTTTTACAGGGGAGATAGATTTTTAACTCTCTTCAGAATAGCTTGTACTTTGCTATAAGGTAACTAAAAATCAAAAAGTGCCATGATCAGTCTGTCCAGAAGAACTGCTGCAGATGATCTTAAACGGAAAAGAAACTCCCTCCTGTACATGCCTGCATGCGAGTGTGCTTAATTCAGACTCCTGAGGTCCTTCTGCTGCCTGTGGTCATGCTCCTTTTTTTGTTGTTATTTCATGCCAGCCAGGAGCGCACAGCCCTTGTGTTGCCCATAGAGGTGGCCATGCCACGTGTGCTGCTCTAGAGGGGCACCTGCCTCCTAAGCTTTGCATCATTACCCCTGCTGTGAACCTCTCAGGCCAACGCAGGCCACGTGTGCACCCATGGACACAACTTTTTAGGAAGAGTCATGTGTAAGTCAAGTGCTGAGTAAGAGGCAAAGAGGTCTCTCATACTATTTTCATTCTTATTAAATGGAGGTAGTCATACCTTAATGTGCATGAATACATATGTACAGTAATTTCATGTGTATAAGGCGCACCTTTTTGACTGAAGTTTTGATCCGAACCTGGAAGTGTGCCTTATACACTAGTGTGTCATATATGGGCAAAATTCGGAAAATTGGCAAACCAGAAGTGCAAGCTGGGCCAGCCCGAGGCAGGGCGAGGCTGCCCAGAGCCAGATGCTCACAAAAAAAAAAAAAAAAGAAAAAAAGTGTGCCTTATACACAGTGTGCCTTATAGGCATGAAATTATTGTAAATACCAAAATTTATAGAGATGACTCATATTACTTTTCCATGGGAAAGAAGAGACAAAGATTTAGAAGATATTTTAGGCAGTTGACACTGCTCGATTAAGGCTTACAAAGGGAAAGACTAAAAGAAAACCCAAACAAGCATTAAGATTAAAACAGGGAGGAGAGATCTAAAAAATAGTCACAAAAACCAAGATGATTTTTTTCAGACAAGTTATACACCACACAAACCAGTTTTTAATTTTGATTCCTTGGGGAATCAAGGCAAATATCTAAAATATCCTTGAAAAACCAGTCCTTTAAAACTACTTAAATCTGTAAGAGTCTGGGATAAACCACAATAATGTATGAGGGTGTGAAGGTATTACCTGATACAATGTTCTGCTGCCTTACAATTTTTTCATCACCGAAGATATTCTTTCATATACTGAGAGTTATTTGTGCGTCTAAAGTACAGGGCATGATTAAAAATCTACAGTATTTCACTTTAGACTGTTTTGTGATGCTGATATTAAATACATTCACCTAAGTAGAGGCTATTGATAAAAATCCTTATGAGAATTTAATAGAATATTTTTAATAGTCTGTTAATCTATAAGATAACATACTGAAAAACCACAAATCAGTGTCAGTAAATACAAACTAGGTAAGACACAGAGTCACAGGTTTTTAATGTTTTTGTAAACTCAAGTAGAATGAATACTTATGTGATATATTTTATCAAAGATTTTCAAGATGAAGTAGAGAAGTATTTCTTAACTAGAATATTGTTATTAATATTTGAATATTATATAAAACTCTAGTAAAATAAATGGCATAACAACTTCCAATATTTCATACCTGTGGTTTTTTACTACACTTCACAAATCATCTTAAAACTATCTTCAGTAATTTTCTAAATTCTGAGTTCAGTATTTCCAAAGCCATGAAACATTTTCTCTTCAAGCCTACTAATTTTAATTTTCACTAGTTAAACAAAGAAAAAAAAAAAAAAAGGAGAGGGGAAAATAAAAGAGAACATTGATCTTGAAACAGCATTAAAAATAGTTCTTGTTAAATTCCTTTAAAATAGTATTTTTACATTACAAGCTTGCACTTGTCTTTCAGAACTGAGTATTGACTTCAGACTAGATCCTCTTGCCTACTTAAAATCACAAGTCACAGAAAGTATCCAATTCACTTACAACTGCTGAGCACCAGGGTGGCTCCAGCACTGCATAAAAAAGACATGCAGGTTCATCTCAGGGATATGCAACTTTACTCCAAAGATCAATGGTGATTCATTTCTGATGAAGTCACCAAGAAACAGCTTAGGCTGTCTGCATAGAACAGAAAGATGGATGATTAGCAGACCTGAAATATTTTTCTATCAATGGCATTCTGAAAGCAAGGTTGAGCTACAGACTTCTGCAGCACAGCTATATTGGTCAAAGGTGCAAAAAAGCATTTTTGTCACTTTGTTGGGGGAAAAGAAATGGCTACTGAATAGAATTAAGTAAAATGCTAGAAGTGATTTTTTTTTTTTTAAGGGTGCATCAGTACCATATTCCACTGCGCCATTTAAGTGTTCTGAAAATGTACATGGCCTCATGGTTTTCACTCATTAATGTACTGTTTCTTCTAACATCTCACTTCAACATCTACAGGCTTGGAGGGAGCTGAGCAGAAAAATGTATCAAAATACCCTTGGAATTTTAGCTTTTACTACACATGTTGTGATCTGGAATCCAAATGGCATCTGTAGCCTTATAAAAATACTGAATACTATATTTTGCCCTCTCAATAACAATTACTTACCACTTCACAAAATAAAATACTTGATTCCTTTTCCCTCGTGTGTACATTTTAATAGTCTGATTTCTCTACTCATGCCCTCCCTTTGGCTCTTTGCAGTTTGTAATTGAGTACTGTAGTGCCCCCTTTTTGAGGGCTAGTGAAGTAAATTCCACTGCCAGTGTAGCTTGGGGAAGGTTACTACTACAGAGCACACCCACAACTGTTTATCAGTTGAGTCATTAATAACTTTGAAATTGTGAATTCTTTTATTTTCTCACTACAGAAGTTTAAGTAGTGAATTTACAGGTGGCAATATATGAAGCAGATTTTCAGAAGCAGAAATAGAATCCTCTTCTTTCATTAAAATACTTCTATAGGAAACAAAAAAAAAAACAACCTTCCTTGTATTTTACATGCCACATGTCTACTAACCATAGCATTAATTTAAGAGTGTCTCTATTTTCAGTTGTACCTTGGAATTTTGGAACTTACCAGCTGGGGTTTTACTGATGAAACTACAGACTGATTTATTTCCTTCCTTCCCTGTATTAACAGGCACTGGCCAGTTTCAGAATATTACACAAATCAACAGCGTCCCTATACAAATTTCATAACTTGTGTCCAACCACAAGTGTTCAGCAGTACCAGGTACTTTATTCCCACTATGCTGCCAGAATCAATGTTTTTTCTCTAGGAACTCTCTCCTAGCTTTTGATCAGTTGTCCATGCTCAGGTTTGCCAAGGAGATGCCTAGAAAAAAAAAAAAACATTATGAAATAAGTAATAAGCAGTTATTTGAATCAAGACCCTTTTCCTATTACTAATGCACACTAACACCTCATTTGAAGCTGGGTTTGTTAATATAGACAACTTGATAATTATGAAATCCTAACATGCTTTGGTGCCCCAGCTGCTATGGTAACCTATTTGATAGTAAAAAGTGATTTTTATCTTTCATAAAGAATTCCTGAATGCTTATATATCTTCTCCTAAAATATTGGTAATTTTTTTTTTTTTTTAGCACAGTGGTTTTTCAAGCGTTTCACCACTAGAGGGTAGAGAAACACAGTATTGGCCAGCAAGTAGAAATTCCTTGCTCTGCAAAAATAACTGTTTATTACTTTTAGGATTCAGAGGCTCCTCCAGCATTCCTTTCAACATGACTGTCCAGAAGGATTAAATGCAAATGAAAACAGCTCCCAGAGGTGAATCAAAGCCAGATAATTACCTTGATTGCTTGCAAAGAATCCTCTGCCAACCTACATTTGAATATCAGGATTCACTTTCATCTGAATGCTAAATCTGCACACTGAGTCCAGGTATTCTCTGAGGTGGGAGAACTGAACATGAGCTATGTGTTAGGTAGCTTGAACTACTTATGAAAGTACACAAATACTTCAGTAAACTTATTTTCATAGTGTTCTTGGGATTCTTGCTGAGTAAATGTCCTACAAATCTCTGCTTTGTAATCCAAAAGTCTTGTGATCAAGACAGCTATTTTTGTGATGTGTTTTTAAATTATCTGAGAGAATTTACCTATATGCAAGATATCCCAGCAACTGGGAATAGGTGGATGTTTAAAATACAATTAAGCTGATTTCTAACCATCTTGTAATTTAATTAAAATATGGTGTATTATTAAAATATGGCATGTGGAGTAGCATGTTGTGTGCAGCACCTCAGAGTTAAACTCAACTTCTTGGTTCAATTTATCCAAGGGTTGATGCACTGCAATTAAAGCATCTGTAAATTATAATTTGGATAATTACATTATAAGACAACTTCTTTTGAGTGCATACAGTAGAAACAGAATTTATGAAATTGAGGATATTTTGCTATTCAGATCTTTCTAACATCACCCAATAAAATTTATTCTCTACTGAAAACAGCCACAAATTTTGTTGCAGACAGCTTAGATAGGTTTACTACTTTCCTTAACTCTTCAGAGATATGCATGATGTGCAGGGTTTAGGCAGCATTCCTGCACCCAAGTGTTCTGTTTGTTTTGTTCTATATGTTTCTTTTCTGTTTTCTTCCTTAGAGTAAAAAAACCTGCTCAGGGGAAAAAAAACCAAAACAACAACAACCACCCAAAATTATATTTTCCTCTCCCAACAAGTCAATAATTGCTGACTTCTTAGCAAAGAAATGACAGAAGACAGTTGACCCTGTATTAGAAACACTCCTGTAATTAAAAGATAGAAAATTATTTCCTCAAACTATATGTAAAGTAAAAGAAAAACATCTTTCCAAAAAGTTGAATTTTCATATATTCAGAACACATTACTATTTCCTTAAAGTTTGCTAAAAGCATTAGATGAAAAAAAAAAAAAAAAACCAACCCACTTTATTTAAAAAACATCTGTGGTAAAGAATTCCTCCTTGAAACAGTCACCTTTCACTGCCTGCTGCCATACACATCAAGAGCTTTGTTTCAGCTCAGGCTAAGGCAAAGAAAAACAAAACGAGAACAGACACAGGCCTGATGTGAATGAATGACCTGAACCCTGTTTATTCCATACTTCTACTATGGAATCATTTAGGTTGGAAAAAACCTCTAAGACCATCAAGTCCAGCCATTAACCCAGCACTGTCAAGTCTATCACTACACCATGTCCCTAAGCACCACATTTACACATCTTTTAAATACTTTCAGTGATGGGGACTTAAACACTTCCTAGGGCAGCCCATTCCACCTTTTTGGTGAAGAATTATTTCCTCTAAACTTTCTCCTTGGCACAAGCTGTTTGATAAGAGTGAGGGGGAAGCTGGACAGCCCAACCCTTTGTATGTGGAGCACTACCTATGGCCAGAGCACCTCCTCTAGTCCTATCCCCATTGCATCTTTGGGGTAACCCCTCCCCCAGTGCTCTTGTTGCACCCTTCGGGCCAGGTTCTCTCTGAATGATTAAAGCAGCTAGTAGTTGCTGAAAAGGTTATATATTATAAAAGCACATCAGTCTTCAAAAGCACAGTCATAGACATTAAAGTCCATGCTAAGTTTTAGCATAAAGTCCCAAATAGAAGCAGGAGCTGTCCCCAGTGGTCCTGGAGAGGGCTGGTTTTGCTGCTGGAGCTCCAATCTTCTTGGGTGTTGGAGATGCTGGCAGGCCTGGCAAAGCAATGGCAAAAGCACTAACTCTCCCAAATACACAATCTTATATAGGACTTTTCCAACAAGCTAACATGTAAATTCAAACCACTACTACTTAACCTATGAGAATTCTAACTTCTTAACACATTAGGATATGTATAAACTACATATACAATCTATCTTGTTCTATCTGAAAAGTGCAAGCAATATTCTCACTGAAGTTCTATTTCGTCTACATCATGTCTAAAAAGGAGCTTCTGGAGCCTCTACTGAAAACATAAGTATGTTTGTTAACCTTCACTAGAACTTGTTCTTCTACTCTGTAGAAGAACCTTTTACTTACTAAAAACACTACAGCTCTCACTGAAACTTACTGACTTATTTACCCTAAAACTCACATCTAAACTTATTCTTTTACCTAAAGCCACCTGTTGGTGGCTTAACATATCTCAATCCATTCAAGGGCTTTAATTCAATTCCTGCACTCTGGTTTCTGCCTGAAGAATTCAGGCAGGCTCTTGTCTCACTGACTCCAACAAGTACCTCCTCTAGTCCCATCCCTCACAGCCTCTCTGTGCTCTGGAGAAGCAAGGGTCACTTTAACCTACCACAGCTGTGGGGAAAAGCTTATTCCCACCTGCTGGGTCCAGTCAGCTGCACTGACACCAGCTCTGCTCCTGAAGCACAGCCAGAGGAAAGCAATTGCTCTGTGCCCTGTGTGCTAGTGCTGCTGGAAACACAGGAAAGGAGCATGACACTCATTTGAGTGCTATTTGAGAAGGGATACTGGCAAGACAGACAACTGAAAACTTCAGAACATTTTTCCTGCCATCTTTCAGTGTATTTCTTTCTGACAACTCTGACTCCTTTTCCTACAGGCAGCTGCACACAGTACTGGCTGCTTTTCTAACAGGCAACTAAGAACTCTGACTCCTTCTCACATCTCTGCATAAGTGACTAAACCCCAAGCTATCCCTTTCCCAGCCACCTAACCCTGTCTGTCCCTCACACAGCATCTTCGCACCTTGTCTGTCCCTTAGCTCCTCACGGCACAGCCAGCAGCCCCCATCCCAAACCGCAGCAGACTCTGGGTCTCCAGCTCTAACTCAAACCATAACTAGTGGCCAGCTAACCTACTCCTTTACAGCACCCAAACTTATTGGGCAGGCACAGGTGTTTCCACTCCTCAGTAATCAGTACAGCTGTAATTCATCAGGAGATTGCCTTCTGTACAACCCTTTCAACCTGTCTTCTCACAAATTCCCCCTTTTTAATTTAAGTACAGTAACTCGACAATATGACACATTCACATAGGACACTTCAGACTAACAGTTACATAATTGTGTGGGTAACAAGTCACTCTAAGTTCATGTACCTCAAATATCACAAGTAGTTTGCTTGGCTTTGCATTATGATTGTTTCCTTCACCAAGTTCTTATATAAGAGATAATTGTCTGCATGCCATAGATTATCACAGTTCTTTTAAACTGATTAGATATTGACCTTTCCTCAGAGCCAAGAGTCTTATTACTTAAGATTCTCCTTATATATAAGCAATTTACTCCAATTTCATTACTCCAAGTGTTTACAAGTAAAGTAGTATAACAAACACATCCAATTAATTTTTCATTCATTGTTAACTCTCTCATCTGCTTTGGTTTAGTTTGGCTTTTATCAATATAGAACATTAACCTAAGGATTTTCTCTTAGCTCTGAAATACATTTGTGAATTAAGCTTGATACATTGCCAGTACATACTATTAAAGTCCAAGAATCAAAAAGCTGCAATTCACGAATACAATATACAACAGTCTCAACATTTCAACATCAAATAGACACATTGCACTGAACCATAGAATTAGTGTTTCCAGCTTCTCCTGTATAGTGCTGCTTTAGCTACTTCACTTGCTCCTTTCCCCGTTTAACTGCTTTTAGAAAGTTACTTTAACTAACTGCTGTGTTGGGGTTTTGGCTTGGCACTTAACTCAAGCTTTTGGGGACACATGATTCTTCTTCCATCTCCTGCTCTGTTTTCTGTTCTCTTGAAGTCTCATCAAGCAATCTCCAGGTCATAGCCAAATCTGTAGCTGCCTCGTCCTCTTCTGATAGTCCTCTTTCCATACTCTAACACCAAAGGAAATATTTGCATATATAGATTTTTGTTCCCAGTGGCTCACCTGGATAACTATCCCTCCAACTATCAAAATAAGTTCAGTCCAGACCTGGCAGCTTCCCTAGACTCCATCTCTCGCTGTACTTTACCCTACAGCCCAAATCCCAACCATTACATTGGATTTACCATTATGTAAGCAATTAGGTCAAAACATACATGACTGATATCACCACTAGTCCTTTATTAGAGAACTTTTCCTACCATCTTCCAGTGTATCTCTGACAACTCTGACTCCTTTTCTTACAGGCAGCTGACAACTCTGACTCTTTCTCTCCTCTCTGCATAACCAGATAAACCCCAACTTCTCCTTTTCCCAGCCACCTAACCATGTCTGTCCCTCACACAGCATCTTCTTACCTTATCTGTCCCTTACAGGGGACACCCCTTACCTCATTACAGCGCAGCCTCCATCCCAAACTGCAGCAGAATCTAAAGCTCCAACTCAAACTGTACCTTGTGTCCAGCTTACCCACTCCTTTATAACCCCCATCCTCATTGGGCAGGCAAGGCTGTTTCTACTCCTCAGTAATCAGTACAGCTGTAATTCTTTGGGAAAGATTGCCTTTTGTAGTATCCTTTCAGTTTATCTTCCCACAGGCTACAGCAGTCTTTCTGGCTTTCTTGCAGTCTGAGCTTGTGAATAAGGGGATACCCCCAGAGAAAGGTGATGATTTGCTCTATGGTGTGCTTGTCAAAGAGGTGTGTTCACTGCAGGCATGATTTGAGTGACTGGCATTCCACTTACAGAGTGCTAGGTTAATTGATGCTTCAATTTTCTCATTGCTGTTATATTCTTGACTCTGTCCTTCTTGTGGGCTAGTGTCTCTCTCTAGATGACATCTCTAATTCTCTGTACTGCTGCTCATAAACAGATTCATGTGCATTGTTGTAGTGGGAAAAGTGAGTGGTGGTAGTGGGAAAAGTGAGTGGAAAAGTGCCCTTTCCTGAGCACACAGAAAAACTCTGTGGATAATAGCGGACCATCAATTCTCAGGCGCAACTCATCTAAGATCTTTTGAAGTAGACAGCTCAGTTATGACCCAGACTGGTTGAGATAATTATGCAGAGACAATATACCTTCTGTCTTGAACTGAATGCTGCATTGACTATATACTTGAACAGGTATCAAAGGAAATCTTTAGCTTGAGGCCAGCTTTTAAAATAAATACTGATAATATCAGGAAATTTTTAGAAAAGTAGGAGAGCAGTGATGTGATGGTGATGTTTAAAATGCACAGGTAGGCTGACCTAAGGAATCCTACACTAGCAACATTACCAGTTAAGCAAACCTGATAATTTCCTTTCAATTACTAGTTTGGGAGGTCATAACTGTTGGCTTACAACCTACCTAGGGCTTTAAAAGCCTTACTGAAATGCAGAATGAATTAAAATTTTAGAGGAAAATACTCCACAGTACCACAGAAATGTAAATGAAATGGATTAAGAATAGAATAACTGGCATATTACAAATAAGGCAGTCTTATTTAAAGACAAGTCTTCTAACACGTTATTTTAAGACCTGCCTCTCTGCCTAAGATCTGCCTTAGATCTAGCACAACTGACATTGTCTTTGTGACTTGGAGCAAAA
>VRYO01002772.1:69043189-69095165 GCA_009812075.1 Sialia sialis
CCTTTCTACAAAAGCAGGGTGCTCACCTGTTGGACTACAAAAGGCAAGCTGACAAGTAGGGGGCAAATCCTGGGAACAATGACTGTGAAAAGAGACAGTGATAGTGTCCTTTTGGCTTGTCATTAGCTGCCAGAATGATAGTCTAGAGAAACGATTTCGTAATCAGTGACTTTGGGCACAGAAAGAAAGAATAGCAGAGGGCTAGAAAGCCATTCTTCTGATACATTTTCAAAGAACTTTGAGAAACAGGAGAGTCAGAGAAAAACAATTTAGGATCAAGCCAATTTACAGTAGGTTTCTTAAAAAGCCTTGATTAAAAAATGTACCAAGAGGTGACTCCTCACAAGTATGCAGGTTTCTTGGGTGGAAGAGGGAATACTAGAGTCACTAATATATTAATAAATACAAGTGTCTGTCAGCAGAATCTGGCTGGATAACTACAAACAGGAAATAAGCCACCATTTTGATCTCACATTGCAGCAAACTTGAAGAAAACTTCTGTAGATTTCTCAGCTTGTTTAGCTCAAGATTGGCTGCCTTTCTGGTTAAATACAAAAATAAGTGGGTGAAACCAAAGGTATTTTGGTATCTTGCAGGTCAGATTAGATGATGTAATTGTCCCTATTGACATACAACTCTATGAGTCTCTGAAAAGGCTGAGATCCAACATGTTTGAACAGCTCAGCGTAGACAAGACAGTCTGGACTGAAGCTCTCACCAGTAACCAGTGTTTTTAAGCTGTTTTGCAGGAATTTTTCTTTATAAAATAAGACTCACGGGTGCAGAACAGGGGAAAAGCCAAACTGCCCTTGACGTAAGAACGACCTCCTTGGACCATTTGTCCTTGGCAAGCTTAATGCCTAAAGAGCAAGTAAGGTGTTGTCTAGTCAGGGAACTATTGAAAGCTACTGATGCTCCTCTGAAGTAGTCTTTATTTAGTTTTTCCAACTTAGTCTACTTTTTTCAGTCAAGTTCCTGAACATATGAAAAAACAATTATGCCATATTTCTCATGCTAATACAAAATGTTCACTGTTAAAACAGTGTATATTTTGTTCTCCATTCATAAAATCTACTCCTTTCCCATGATTGATTTTGCAGATTAGCAAAAATATCTTAAGTTTTGGTTACAAACAAATTTCTCATTTCTTTCTTGCTCTCTCTTTTATATTAATGTATGAATTTTAATAATCTAGTGTAGAAAAATGTTGAATTTTTTTGAAAGCTCTGTAGCTGTGCATGTGTCACTTGCAATGGATTACAAATCCTGTTACATTCTTTACCTTTTAAAAATTACTTTGGCTGTTTCTATAAGGCTCTACTCAAGAACAGGACATACTGACTTTTTAAAGAGCAATTCTTGGTTTTTACAAGATGCAGTCAGGTCTGCTGCATACCCAAATTCTGACAGCCTAGGCCTTTCTTAATAAGATCTTTTTTTGGAATGCAATTTTTTCAGGGATTATAAGTCTAAATCCTCCATTTATTTTCAGTATAAGTACTAGAATTGTGTGTGTAAATAGAGAGATTGACATAACCTTTCTGCCTTTCAACCATCTGCAGACATAAAGTGTAAGCATAGTTAGAGCTTTATGTATTGTGCTGGTGTAAATACATTGTACAAAGGGACTCTATTTCTTATGCTAATCCAGTTCTTACACTAATCCATATTTGCCCAGATTTGTGACTTTACTTAGGAATCTAACTTTCTGTGGATAAAATAATTCTCTGGCTTGACTCCAGGCTCTGACTCCTCTAACCAGCATTTCTTTTCTGCATATTTCATGCAATATATTCTTTAGGCAATCTGAGTGCACAGACAGAAACCCAGACTGATGCCAGTGAGCCATTATGGTCTGTCTGATATGGCTGAGCTACTTCACATGACTGCAAGTATCTGGTGGGTTATTATTGCAGACCCCAAACAATCCTCAAACCTAATGCTTGCAGATTTTAATGTCTGATTCTTTTCAGGCACATGACTGCATAAACAGCTCAGTTGTCAGGGGCCAGGACCTTTTGCACCTTCAGTTGATCTTAATGTGGCAAAGCAAACTTTACATGATTTCAAAACAAGCCTCCAGTTTCTTTGTCAGGCTGTTTACAGTAGGAACAATTGCATATGCAGATTCTTCCACTTTTAGAAGCAGAAGTTTCTAT
Source organism: Sialia sialis (assembly GCA_009812075.1). Taxonomy (NCBI): domain Eukaryota; kingdom Metazoa; phylum Chordata; class Aves; order Passeriformes; family Turdidae; genus Sialia; species Sialia sialis. The sequence goes on from VRYO01002772.1 coordinate 69,045,349, forward strand.
CTCAGCAATGATGCTATGAAGCAAAATTTACACAGAAATCTCAGACAATAATTTGGTTGTCTGGGGAATTATCTAAATGGTGTGGTTGATTTAAACATAATCCTGAAATAAGGCTTGGTGATAAAATAATGCTCCCACACACACTCATGAGGTTCCAGCCAGTGTTTTTCCAGGTGCTTTACTGTTTATTAACACTATTGAGCTGTAGCTCTCAGATCCCTGTGTTGTTTTGTTTTTGTTTTTTCTTCCCAATAATTCCTCCAGAGGAACATGTCTTTACAGCCTGACAAGCATATAGGTGCATTCTTCAGGGATTCTTGAGCACTGAGAGAGGTGGTCATCAGTCAGTCAAGCTAGTGTGGACAAATGAATGATAAAGCCTCTGTGCCTTGTAACTTTATCTGGGTGTAGTGTCTTCTCCCTGTTTTCAAGAAAGTTAGAGCTGGAATTGCTCCTGTTGCATGTTCTAATGACACTAGCTCCTTTTCTTTGAGGTCTTGTTTTTAAGTATCATGAGAATGATGTCCCTTTTTTTATTTCTGCTAATGCTGGTGCAATATGTTCTACTTAATTTCTCTGTCACATATGATTATATGAAAAAAGAGCAAAGATAAATGAGAGGCAGGGGAGAGAGGGCAGTAATTGAGCAACATTTATTTTTCCTGCCTCCATCCTAACAAGGGATGTGTTTTCTTCCCTGTTAGGCATATTTTACTTCTCTCCATACAGCAGAATTTATGTTCACCCATTAAGAAAAATACATATATCACCTAGGGGTATATATGGCAGCAAGTCAGGAATAATTTAGTCATGAGATCATATGTGAAGGGAAGTACATTGCTGCTGGAAAATGTTCTGGTAGTATTATGAAAACACTGGGACATTTGTATTAAAAGACACATTATTGTGATAATAAAAAATATTTAATATACTAGTAAGCATAAGGATGAGAAATAATGAAAATTAGGAAGTGAAAAGTTACCAACAGTTGATGATGAAGCTGTACTTGGACTAAGGCTAAAAATTACTCTGACAGATCATTTCATTTACAGGAGTGCTGAATTAATCACTGCCCTTAGCTAATGCACTTACCAGACTTTGTGACAATATGGATTAAATCTAGATTCCTTTATGGTTTTTTTTTTCCCTAGCATTTACATGGAAAAATGCATTATGTCACCCTAAACTCTCAGCTCAGTTATTCTGCAGTGCCAAAGAGCTTACAGAACATTCATTTCACATTCTTCAGGAAGTTATCTACCAAATTTTGCAAGACTGCTTACTGATGAAAGTAACATACTAGTTACTGGACAGTTCATTGTCTGTAACTCTGGAAATACTATGAAAAATACAGAAAGAGATAAAATATAAGCAACCTAATATGAGAAATAAGGAGATAAATGTGTTCTTTAAAACAGTCATTTGAGATGGCAAGGGAGTAGAATATACCATGGTGTAAGGCTATTTTATGAGAGGAACATTAGGTGCAATCTGCTTTTTCATGTGTGGAAATATGAATTCTAAATATATAATTTATATTTATAAATTCACTTCTATTCACTTCTTTATGAAAAGAGTCTTTGTATCCTTAAAGCAAGGGGTAAAATTTGTCCAAAACCCCATCTATAGGGTTATATAGAGACTATGTACCGTAGCCAAGATCAGGGACCAATGGATGCTCCGTTTGCTGGATCTGTAGCATGAGACAGTTGGTGCTATAATCTCACAATACCTGAGGGTTGTTTGTTTTATTTTAACTTCAAATAACTTCAGACTTCTCCCAGACACTGAAAGCTGAAACTGTGGGAATACACTAGGTGTAGTCCTCCAGATTATCTTTCTGTTCAATTACACTTGAAAGAAATCCAGTTTGTGCTTGCCAGCTCTGCTAACACCTTCATGCAAAATGCTGTGCTGTGTACAGGAAAGTGTGGGGGGAACTACTTCAGAAGAGTAGATACATCCATTAAAAGCATAACCACAACCTGATCTATCGATGGCTACAATACAGGGAAATGTAGTGCTTTCAAGTAGAAAAACCCTATATGCTTTAATGTGCAAGAGATATTTCTTAATCAATGTCCAGCTTTATGATTTCAGAACTACAACATGCTTACAAGCTCTCATGAGTTTACTTAATGGATAGCAGATCTGTGGGAAAAGAAAACCCCAAAAAACATATTAAGGATTGCAATCTTATGTGATCATTTTTTCTGTCAGTTACAGAATTGCTTTTTGTAATGCTGATTAAAACAAGGATCATCAGTAAAATGCATGTCTCTGAAATAGTTCAGAAGTATCTAAAAACAAGCTAAATGCTGAGCTGTCCAACTTCAGCCCAAAACTTATGGCAGGTGTGCTTAGGTGGGGCTTGATGAACTCCAGCTTGTCCCTGGTGTGCTCAGGCTGCTGCACGCCCACCTTGGAAGCCAGTGGTTTTCCTGGGTCAGTGCTGGGCTCTGGTGGGGCTCAATTTAGACAGTTACAAATCTCTGCTGAACATCACAGCTTTTGGGTTGAAACTGACTCAGTTCAGCAGCCTTGGACTGTGGGATGGACAGAGAATTTTAGGGCTGACCAGCACTGGGTGGGTAGGTACAGGCCTGGCAGAGGCACGCTCAGACATTGGGTCAAGGTCCTCAAAACTGCCAACAAAAACTTACAGTAATTTCACACTTATAAGCTGCACCTTTTTCATTGAAGAATCCAGCCTACCCCAGTAGTGTGGCTTACATTCAGGTGCGGCTTATCTATGGACAAATCCCAGTGAAATGCCAACCTGGAAGTGAGAGCCAGTCGGGAGGGTGCCTGGGGCTGCCTTTAAAGGCTTTGCTGGTCTGTGAACACTGTTGCAACTTGAGCACCTGACACCAATTTGTGTCTGTTACTAATTTGTTACTTTGTTACACATGGATCCTAGCTTTTAAAAAAAAAAAAAAAAAAGGTGTGGCTTATATTCAGGTGCGGCTTATATATGGCCAAATCCTGTGGCCTACCCGGCTACCGGGAGGTACGGCTTATAATTGTTTAATTACTGTAGTTGGCAAACACAGTGCTGTTAATGGATTAGAGTTTTTTCTCTGAACAAAGGCTCTTTTGTGGTTGTTTCAAGTCTTAGCATACTTTACGATGCTCCTGCCCTCCCTCATTCCCAGAAGGATATATATCAATGATGAAGTATTTCCTGCATACAGGATATTTGTAAATAGTCTTGTGATCCTTCACAGGAAAAAAAGATATTTGAATGACAGCTGTTTTAATTCATCTGTAATTTACTTCTTAGAAGGAAACCCATTGTCCTTATCAGTTTAATGTTGTTGTACCAAAAAAAAAGAAGTTACGTTAATCAAAATAGCTCACATTATTGATTTCCCAAGGGGCATTAAAACAATTTCTGCTATTAAATAAGTAGATAAACAGTTCAAATTAATTATTCAAATTTACATATAGTGTTTCTGTGTAGTCCTGTAGGATTTTTGAAATTTAAATTTCTGTAACTCATTATTTCAGCACCATAGTTTTCATTAACGTTTAAAAAAATACATATAAAATGACAAGTAACTCTAAAGGAGTCTCAAATTTAGAGTAAGCAATTTCTTATAGACGTATGCAGAATCTCTGTGCAGCTATAGAAAAACACAAACAAGTGACACAAGACACTGGTTTTGGTTCCTCTGCAACAGGTCTGAACAAAATGAAAGTGAGAGATAAGTAATTTTAGAACTGAAAATGCTTATATCTGAGTAACACATGTCCATAGGTAAAATGAGGTTGAGGGTTAAATGGAAAATATTTCTGTTCAGGATCAGGATGATGAGGCTGATGAAACCTTATAGTGGTTTCTCAAGGAAGTCGGGCTGACAGAACCTGGTCTTCATGGGTGACTTCAATTACCCATACACCTGTTGGGAAAACAGCACAGCAGGGTACAAGTCATCCATCAGGTTCTTGGAACACGCTGAGGACTGACTCCTGCTACAGAGGTTGGATGTACTGACAAGGAACAATGTACCACCCAATTTACTGCTCATGAACCAAGAAGACTTGACAACAAAACCACCAATGTTACCCTTGAACAGACTAATCATAGCTCTGGGGAGTTTAAGATCCTGCTGAGCACTCTGAAGACCAGCTGTAGGTCAAAGACACATGATTTTAGAAGACCTAGCTGCAATATCTTCAGAGCCAAGCTGTGTGAGGTACCATGGGCAGTAACCATGAGGAGATCTTTTCTCTTTCCGTCTACAAATTGGTAGAAAATTATATTTGATAGGAGGTGGATTCATTAGTAAATCATCTGAATTTCTAGAACTTGCAGTGAATGTAATGAAACTAAGAATGGTGTCTCTCATAAGTCCTCTGTATATACATATCAGGTAGGTTAACATAGGAAAATAATTCCTGATTTAAAGAGAGAGATGTCCCAGGACAAAATAGTTAAAAGATGATTTTAAGGGGGTAACTTCTAGAACAACCTTAATATAATAATAAGATTTATGATTAATTCAAATGGATATTTACATGATTTTCTGTCTCTAAAATAATAATCATATGACATCTGCCTGTAATGGCAGACAATCAGACTCTAAGACCCAGCAAGTTCTCTACATTATCATGTGCAAAGTTAGCTGCTATTTTATTAAGACTGCTATATATTTTATGTTTGTATTCAAGGCTACTAACAATTCAGAACTGAAAAATGAATTATGAATACTGTCTAGCAGCAAAATTTTATAATAATTTCTGTGTCATATGTCTGAATATGTGCCACTGGAGGAAGAAGAAGGGGAAAGATTTACCTGTGTGTATTGTTCTGTTTCTGCAGCATTAAATAACAGAAGGAAGCTCTTCTGCCATGACAGCTACTGACAGCTGCTATGAGAAGTAGCTACAGGAGCTGATTGTGGATTGTCCATTGCTGAAGGGAACAAAGTGTTTGTGCAGCTTGCACTTTTAGTTTTTACCGGTGTGTGGTGCCCAGCCAATTTTATATTCATATGCATTCCCACGGATTTAAAATCAGCTTAACCACTTTTAATGTACTTTTAGGCACAGAGCATTATTAGCACCCTTTCTCCCTTTTCTTTTTATCTCCAAAGCAAAATAAAAAGATGGACCCTTATTCCAGGAAGCATACAAAGAATGACTACAGTAATTTCAGGCATATAAGTTACACCCTTTTGACTGAAATTTTTGTCAGAACCCAGGAGTGTGCCTTATATGCTGGTGTGCCTTATATATGGACAAAGTTCGGGAAATTGCCAACCTGGAAGTGCGGGCTGAGCTGAGGCGAGGCTGCTGGGAGCCGGGCTGGCCCGAGGCAGAGCAGGGCTGCCAGGAGCCAGGGCGGGGCTGCTGGGAGTCGAATCCTTGCTAATAAGAAAAAAAAGTGCGCTTTATACTCTGGTGCGTCTTATATATGGACAAAGTACAGAAAATTGTCGGAAACCTGGAAGTGCGCCTTGTATGCCGGTGTGTTTTATACGCGTGAAATTACTGTAATTTATTTTCTTGTAGAAACTAATCTTTCCACTCTCAGTTTTTATCTGGAAGATACTGTTGTTGTTGGAGAAAAGATGATGCCGGGAAAAGATGAGCTCTCAAGGCCAGTGTTGTGGGCTGGAGAGTGAGACTTGGCCTCAAGCCAAACAAGAGGAAGCTTCCCTGCGTGCAGAGAGATTATTGCAGATGGACAGTATGTGCTACCCAAAAAAAGCTGAAATTTCTCATTGAAGTATTGGAGAAAATTAATAACCTCTTGTAGTTGAGGAAAAATTATACTCAAAAGAGAAATGCTGTAATTTTGAGAAATGATAAATAACATTACAGTTTGTCTTTCCCTGCTGTTTTATGTGCTTCAGCGCTGTCTCATGCCAATGAAACTACAGCATGAGATATGAGAGGAATCATTATTCTTTATTTCAAGGGTACCCTGTGAATGCTGTAGCTGTGATAATCTGTGAAATATATAAAACTCAGATGAGCAAGAAAATAAAGGTGAGTTATATAGTAATAAAATATTTTTTAATATTATGAAGGTGAATATTAATGTATTATGACTATTAATGACTATTAACAAATAATATAATATATATATTATAATGTATTTTGACTATTAATGATTATTAAGTGAAGATTAATGCTGATATATTTATATATGGAATAAAAAATGCCCATGTTTACTAATACTCATTTAAATGAGAACACAATCCAGTTGCACCCTTGGCTCATCTCTGATGCTAATAAACACCTGGTGTGGAAACTGATGCAGAGGTGGCATCAGCCACAGTAACAAATGATCTATTACAGTGAAAAAGGGAGAGAGTAGATCAGATAAATGACAGTGCAAGTTGCAGTGTGAAGGAGTGGCACTAAATCTCCACCTGCCAAATACAATTTTTGATCTAGAAATTGAAGTTTCAAGTTTGTTGAGCAGAAAGAGGATGTTGCCATATGAGCTATTTCTGCAGATATAACAGCTGAGGCTTTTCTTAAATATCCTAAGTGAAAGCTACAGACCAAAAAATGGGACTTTCCTGAATAAATCCAGCTCTTTTAAAGAGAATTTGTATGCTTTTTCTAACCTGTTTCCAACTTTATAATGGGAGTCTAACCTTGTATCTTCTTTATCCATGCACTTATTTGATAAAACAGTGTCCAAAGTTGAGGAATTTGGTGATTTTGCCTTTTTGGAGGGAAAATATTTAATATACCAAAGTGTATGGCTTCAGACCTTGTGGATCTCACACACTAATGTGTGTGCACATCTAGGGGCCATTTCCTGCTCAGCCTGGGGAGTCTGGATACTGGTTTTGCCAAGTCCTGGAAAGGCACCTCCCCTGTGAGGCCCAGATGAGTCCTGCTCCTGGAGGACACAGGTGGCAGCGGGACAGCTCACTCTGGGCAGGCTCCCTGCCTGTCACACCTGTCCGGCAGCTGTTACTGCTGGACTCTGCACTGGATACACTTCTCCAGCTTAAAAATTGGATATCTGACAGGTGTTCCAAGACAGCTGAAGACGTAGACTATCAAAGCTATGTGCCAATAAATACTATGTAGTGAGTGATTATTTTTCCCGCTCTGAGAATTAAAAGGCTATTTCACCACTGCTAATTTTAAAGGAAAAGTACTTCAAACTGCATCCCTTGGAGACAGACTTTAGAGGTTATGTATTTACAAAACAGCACTATGGAGAAAGACACATATTTGTTTTTATCTGAGCTCTGCTCAGAAAAAGAAAAAAGTTGATAATTATGTGTTCACTGAAAAGCTTGTCTTTCATATGTGGCTGCACAATTTCATGGCATTTCCCACAGAGATCATAACAACTGTTTTGTTGGTTGTAGACTTTAACTTTCAGCTTTGATCAAAGCAATTCTGAATAAAAAACACCACATTTTTCACTCCATTTGTTTCTTCTGAGGTTCTGGAAAAAAAGACAACATTTCAAACTATTTTTAAAGAAAAGAAATTTAACTTATGAGCTTGGAAAATTCTGTATAGTTCTCATCATCTCATGACATTATTTTGAAGAGTAGTAAGTTCTTCACTGTAATATATTGTGGGTAACCTGGTTGCTACCTAAATTCCTTCAGTCTATTTGGCTTTAGTTAGATTTTGGGTCTAATGCACTAGCAATGAAATAGTTACTTCAGCATTTCCTTTTGCAGCTTTCCATTACAATATATGTGAAATCCAGATGTATTTGTTTTCTTCCAAAGAGTTACCTTGGGATACAAAATCACGGCTAATGAATCTGAATATGTTGGCTCAGATCCCAGTCCAGCCCTCTGAGAAACCCAAATACCATTACCACAAAAAAACTAAACCCAAAATACATTAAAATAGCTTTGTATGCCAAATAATTATGCATATTGATCATATAAAAACCTATTGTTTTTTCTTGACAGGAGGAGTCAACAGAGTTGAGACAGTGGAATAAATAATTTACAGTCTATGTAATCCTTAAATTATTTTTTCTCTCTTTACTTTTAAGAAGCAGTGAAAATACAGGCTCCCCAGGACTGGAGGTTTTGTAAGTTGAATTTTATCCCTTTATGCTCCAGGTACTTTTTTCTCCCCACTAAGTTCTAGTTTAGACATCTGAAAAGAGATCCTTACAATGAAAAACTTGGCTAAATTCTAGCTGGGCTATGACACTGCCAGTGTAGTATTATATTAAAATTAATTTTAGAAAACAGAACAATTTGAAACAGCTGCTGGACCTAAAGCTAATTATATAGAGGTGACAACAAACTTACTTCAGAAGAAGATGATACAGAGGTAATAGCAAACTTCAGATCCTTTTTCCTCCAGTAGGGAGGATCTTCTCTTGCCTCCATTAGTGAATTTTTGTTACTGCTGTTTTGATCATGATGAGCAGCCCTGCTGCTGGTGCTGTAACCTTAAAGACCTTTTCAAAGAGGAGCTGCTGAAGTCATCTGCTTGCAGTTAGGAGAGGTGAAAGCTCAGAGCGTGATTAAACTCCAGCACATGCAGAACACATAGCAGTGACCTGCTCCTCTGCCTTCCTTCCAATATCCTCATGCTTCCAGAGTGGCTACAGACTAGCTTTTCCAAGTAATATTTTCCAGAGCAGAAACGATAAATCAGTGAGAAAGGCATACCAAACATCTTCTTCAGCAGTTCAGGGCTGTACAGTATCCTTTATAACTGATGGGAAGTGGCTCATGCTCAGCATCTCCCTATCTTTTTAAATGAAAGATGCAATGTATTCAATATCATGTGAGACAAAGCTGCACATTGTTTGTGCAAATGTCAAATCAGCTGGTTGCTTCTTCATCTTCCTTCCAATTCCATTAACCTGGTTCCCACCTTCCTAGAGGAAATGGAAAGGTTTTACATTTCATAATAAAACATATTAAAGTCACTAAAGATTCATTATTATCACTTCCAGTAAGATAAAAATGGTATTGTACTATTTAGTGCATGCTCTTGGAAATCAAAAGCTGCACCTCTACCAAGTGTAAATGATCATATACCATTTAAATTTGGAGATGCAAAGGCCTATTCTACCTGCAAGTGCAAAAAGGTACATAAAAACTAACAAATTTCTTCTTTATAAATCTTATTCTCAGAGACAAATTGCAGCATTTTTCTACTTCTGGAATTGTAAGAATGATAAGGTCAATGTGTGAATATTCCAGAAAAAAGTAATTTATAATATTTCACACAGGAGTAGAAGGCAGAGGCAAAAATGCAGTGAAACGGATTTGCTCTGACAAGGTAACTTTCACAGTCCTCCCCAAGATTGCAGTGTTGGTTTTTTGACTTAACAAAAAGTGAACGAGGAGACATCAATTTCCAATAAATCTATTTGAGATGAACACAGCTTTAAATACACCTATACATCCTGACTAAATATTTAATATTTTTAGCAGGTGACAAATATGAGGGTAAAGGTAAAAAATAAATGGTGGCAAGAAGGAGAGGGGGTTTCCTGCTTCAGAAATCTTTCTTTCATTCCATGTGTGGAAAAGGAAGGAGTTGTTTTTAAAAAATATTATTATTTCCTTGATTACATCCTGTTTGAGTCCTGTGTGCATATGTTATTTTAAAATTAAGTGACATTATATGCAACCTTCTGTCCTTCACACTGTAATTCTTCACAAATAAGATTAAAATTCCAGACAGATATGATTATCTGATATTGAAGAAAATTTTGACTCTTTCCTCCTACTTCCTTTGGATGACTTCAAATTACTCTGTCAATATGCTACATTCCGTTCTGGAGAGCAGAGAACATAAATGCAATATGATGAATATTGTATAAACTTTTGTTGACTGTAAGGCTTTTGGATCAAGGACTGTATTTGGGGCTTTGGTCATACACAGAATATTGCTTGGAAATTTCTTTATTAAAGAGGAAGTAAGAATAAACAGTACATAAATTAGAAGCAGACATTGAATAGTAAACATCCCTTAACAATTTATTGAATGTAGAAAAATTCAAAGCTTGGGGATTTTTAAAGTAATTTTCTTTCTGCTTTCTAAGTATCCTTGGATTAACACGTGTGAAAAATTAGGTCAAACAGAAAATAGTTTGGGGAAGTTTTAAGCCAGAAGAGAGGAGATGCTGGGATTCAGCCTCAGATAACTACCATCCAATGTATATAACTGTGCACAAATAAACATATTAAAGAGGTAATTTATCAACATTATTTGTTTATATTGATAAATATTACTTGGCTTTGTCAGCCAGGCACAGTCACTGCAAGTCTGACCTAAGCAGACCCACCAGGGCTGCAGGAGTCCAGTGTCCCATAATGGGACTTTGGAGTTACATAAAAAAGACACTTCTGAGTTTTTGAAGATGAAATAAAAGCGTTTTCTGCTTTTCAAAACTTTTCCCTTTTGACTTTGTGGTATGAGAGCACAATGAGAAACAGAAGATTTTGCAAGAAACTGGAGAAGCACTTGAGTATTTGCAAAGGAGTTTGAGATTTAGGATTTCTGGTGACCTTGCCTGTTGATATCCCAGTCACCCAGAAAGACTCAAACAACCAGCACAGCCCATGGAAAAATAAGAATATTTCATTCAAGAAATTTTCATACATGGCTGTCTCAGTGACAGCCCTATTGAAAGATGCTCTTAACTTAGAATTGAAAGATAATTGTACATATAACCAAGCTATTCAATAGTTTTATTTAATAATAAAATGAAGGGAGCTAGGTGGAACATCTTGTCTTTTAAACTATCTCAAGGAAAAATATTTCATATTCTGGTAGCTGTATATGTGTGTTGGAGGGCAAGATTCAAAATTTTCCTTACTATCTGGTCTGATTTCACTCCAGTGTCATTATATAATTAGAGTGAAATAGTATTTAGGGCAGAGTCCATGCTGAGGTGCTCACTGCATTAACCCATTGGCATCCCTGCAGACAGAGTTAATGACATTGGAATTATGTCTATCATATTTTCTAATTGTTTTCATGGTCATGGTTGTGAGAACTGCCATTCAAAAGCTTGGTATAGATGAAAAGAAAAGAGATTTCTTTCCATTTAGGATCAAAAATCTTGCAGGACATTCTTCAGATTTTTATATGCTTGGCTCTAAATTGGCTTACAAGTGAGTTGGATTTTCATTAGAAAAGACATGAGACATTTGTATAGCTTAGGATCCCTTTAAAAATACTTGGGGCCTAATGCCTTAGGTTTTGAAATCAATGAGAGTGGAGAATGCTTGGTATCCCTGGAATTATGCAGTGATTCGAAAATTGTTTAAGGTACAGTGTTTTCTTTGCTATATTCTACATGAAAAGCATTAGTTTTCAGTAGAGTCCCTTTCTAAGGAAAGGCACCATGGCATGTGCTGGTGTTTAATATAAATACAAAATATATCCAGGTCTTAGGTTGGCTTTGTGTATAAGTGCTTTTTAATTTCTGAATACTCTGGTCAGGGAAATTATTTTTTTAGCCCAAAAGTCTATTGAAAGAAAAACAAAACCAGCCTAATTTTATGCTTTTATAAAGTTAATCTGAAACTACAAAATTCTTGAAAGCCAGCTTTCCTCCCCATCAACCCTCACCAGCTTCTCCATCTCCTTTTTAAAGAAATGTGATCACTATCTGCATCCATTTGTATTTGAACACAGCACTTCCAGGATGGAAAAAGTACACTGTGGAGAGAGTTTTATTTACATGGGAAATACATCTAGCTGACAGCCATAGTTAATGACTGGCAAAAAGCCCTACAAAGACATGCCTCCTATAATGCCAAATTGCATTGCTTTCCAGAAAATAATATTTTCCTCCTTGTGAGACCTGCCATTCACACAAGTCAGTGTCAAGAAAGGATTTCAGCACTTGATGACAGATTTGGAAACCATAGTGTAGTTTACATGTCAAATAAAATTATGCAGACTTTCCTCACTTTTCACAGCAATCATTCACAAAACTCAGGAACATCAATAGATTTATAGCCTGCAGAGTGTGAAAATGTTTTGATGAGCAGTGTCATACTAGATTACTCACCCTTAGTAATGCTCTTCCACATTTGTATCACAAGCAAAACCAGCTCAAGGCAACGCAAAATATTACACCAACTGCTGCTGGCCTTCCATGTAGAAGGGCAAACAGAAGGCTTCAGACCTTCTAGCTGGCTTCCCTTGCAAAGCAGTGAATCTTAATGAAAAATTATTAACAATCCCCCACAGCATGGGACAAGGGCTTAAAAACCTTGATACTCCTGTAGCGAAAATATTTTTTTAATGCTCAGTCTGGTGGTTTGTTCTTTGAAATTTTGAGGGCAGCTGTGATTTCTATCACCAAGTGATTTATTAATTTATTTCCTATTAAAAGAAACAAGGGGTTAGTGGAAATGCAACATTACACTGTTCCTTTTTAAGGCATACATATCTGCTTTTATCTATTTTGGTCATAGACTCATTTAGGTTGGAAAAGACCCTTAAGATCATTGAGTCCAACTGTTGACCCAACAGTACCAAGTTCATCAATAAGCCATGAACCTGGGCACATACCAACTCACTCTGGAGGCTGAAACAGAGCACTTCTTGGGTTAGATGGGTCTCACTGATCCACCTTTCTCCCTCCCAGCCTCTCCTATGCAATCCCTTTTCATCCATGGCCCTCAGGTCAGTCTTGTCATTCCTGTAGCAATCACCCTGCTGCAACTCTGACTCAGGTCCCACTTTCCACGCCAAAAACCTCAGGCTGGTGAGGCTGGTTAAAAGCACTTCAGATGGCAACCAGCAGAGACTTTCCCTTTCTTTAAAAAGAGCTTGTCTCACTTCTTAGGGAAATATTAACCCTAAGATTTCATAATCCAATTTTGTGACAAGACATTATTACAAAATAATCATTGCTCTTCTAGGTATAGCAATGTGAGATGCTATCCTCATATGGATGCTTTTGCAGAGATTCTTGTGGAGACCATGACTGCCATTTCTTTCTCCCTGCATTGGAGTTGCTCTTTTGTTACGACTCATTCCACGGTCATAGCAAGGCAATATAAATATCCTTGAGACATCTCTATCTTTCTTTGCTGCAGAATTATTAAACAGCTCCTCAGCCAGCAGCTAACTCCTTCTAAAACATTAAATTGCATGTTTGGTTGATCTTAAAAAGATCTTAAAAATCTTAAAAAGAACTTTTTCCTCATCTCTCTGTTCTGGTAATGGTCAGGCACAGATTTCCAGTACTTCAAGGGATCATGTTCTTCCAAAATCTTGGATTTGCTAAGCAGGGAGTTCATTTTCCTAAGAGAAAGTGTACAAAGCCACAGTTGAGTCTTGCTGCTTATTGCAAAGATTCATGGGTAGATTAAGAAGTTGTACAAAACAACATGAATACAGCACACAAAAGTGCACAAATGACATAAGATTACATTGTGGAGGAAAGATATTTAATTTAGTTAACACATTGAAGTTGACCCTCCAGCATGCATTCATGACCACATTCTCCTTGTCAGCAGCTTCTGCAAACAATTAGAAGGCCAGTTTCAGACTAGAGAGAGCCATGCTGCCAGAGTGCTGTGGAGCTGGCTCTCTTTTGGTGAAATCAGAGACACTCTGCTTCAGTACTCAGCTTCAGCAATATTGGAGATGGGTTTTTCTACATACTAGTGAAATTGCAGACACCAGGTGTCATGCCCCATTTTCAGAGTCCTACTTTTGAAGCTGAAATAATATTTAGATGTGCATTTGATTTCCAAAGCATAATATTTTTAAAAAAGACTTGGAAATATTACTGAATGTGTCATTTAATCCTGTATTTCAGCTTGTAGGTAGAGGGGTAAAAGTAAAGAATTCATGCTGAGTTGCAACTTCATAGAACAATTTTATCTGAATGAGATTTTTCCTGGATCATCACTAGACTTTACAACAAACATAAAGAAGGTCAGAGAAAAAAAACAGACCCTCTAAAATTCGGCTTATACAAGAGTCTTACTTAGCATTAACAAAAATCTTCTTCTTCTTCTTCTTTTTTTCTTTTTCTTTTTTTTTTTTTTGTGAAAAACAGTTGTGGAAGGGGCAAAAATTGTGAGAGGGTGATTTTGTGTATGAAAGAATGATTTATTTGTATATCTAGATGAGATTTATTTTAAAGGAAACATACCTAATTGGACACATTATCCAGTAACTCATAATACAATGTTAGTATAGGTAGTGTGTGTGAGCAGACAGAACCTCACAAACAGCCTGGCCTTGTGCTGTACTAGAACAGCGCTGGGAGAGCCTAAGACCTGCCATACATACAGAAAATACATACCATTTAATTGAGATATCACTCACAGCTCACCTCTACCATCCCTCTTAGGCCAGATGTTCCTCCAAGACAATGACTCCAGGAGAGAAACAGAAGTTATACTAGCTGTGAAGGAGTCTGTGCTGCCAGGAGGAACACATCTGATGGTCTCGTTTTCTTATTCCATTTTGGGACTTCTAAGAGTGTACACATGTCACACAGGCTGGAGATTTCTGTGGCAGCCAAGTAGATTTGCCTTTTCTTAAGTTTGTTTGTTTTGGAGGGGGAGGAGAATGAGTAGGACTATAAATCAGTCCCTTCCTAGCCAGCTCAGTTAATTTTTTCTGGGCCCCATCTGGGCCCCATTAGTTGCAGAGTACCAGGGCTGCAATCAGCAAAGCATGGGGCACTGCAGAGCTCCTTACTGCTTAGCTTCAGAACAAATACTGTTGAGGGAAATTAGGTCATAAAATAATTTCCTGACCCTGTGTTGTATAAGAAACTGCAAACACCATGTGTTTCAAAATAGAGCTCTGTTAGGATGTCTCTCACTTTTTTTCCCCCACATCTCTTGGTCATAAAGTGTTGAATTAATTCTATTTTAAATCCCATAATTGATATAATGACAGTACTTTGTAACTGGATTTGAAAGGCCTCGTTATTGTCTACAGTCATATTAATGCTCTAATCAGATGATGTTGGTATCTTAGCCATTTGTGTATTGCATACTTGTATTTTTAATCAGATGTATTAGCCAAGAGTACAAAAATCTCATTCAACAAAAGCATTTGAGTAGAATGCAGAAAGGAATGCAGAACAGCTAATATTAAGTCACTTACTGTGTTTCAACTAATAGAATGGCAAACCATAATAATGTTCTTATTTGAATCTAATCAACAGAACTTGTTTTTAGAAACCTCATGTTGATCAGGATTTTGAGGAAGGATATTGTTCTACAAAATGCACTAAGTCACTGTAAATTGCATCTGCATGAAAAATCAGTGTGAGCTGTTGTAAGACATCAGACCTTGTGTATTCTTGACACATATTCTAACCAGAGCAGCTGATATTGCTGAAATCAATTCCAGTGATTTCACAACTATATAGCACACCGGATTATAAGGCGCACTTCCGGGGTGCCAGCAAATTTCTGAACTTTGTCCACATATAAGGCGCACCGGACCGTAAGGCGCACTTTTTTTTTGCAGTGAGGATCTACATGCAACAAAGTAACGAATTCGTAACAGAATTGAGCGATCTCAGGGTTTGCTTGCAGGTGTTCAATTTGCAAGCATTTTTTCACAGATCAGCGTAGCCTTTAAACGCAGCCCCAGGCACTCTATCCATGCCGTGGGTCCCGGCACTCCTGCCCGCCTCCTGAGCTGGCTGGCGCAGCTCTCGTGGCACGCGGCTTGGCTCACAGCTCGAGCTTCCAGGTTGGCAAATTTTCGAACTTTGTCCATATATAAGGTGCACGGATTATAAGGCACACTTCCTGGTTTCGATCAAAGTTTTAGTCAAAAGGGTGCGCCTTATAGTCATGAAATTACTGTAATTTTAGAGTCAGTTAAAAGGAAATACTGGAAGTTACCTAGTCCAAGCTACCACAAATCTCGCACCACCAGCACTACAAGAGGTTAGCCTTAGCTTTGTCTATCCCTCAATCTCTTTTATATCCTCCAGGGCTCTGCATTTCATTTATGTGAATGAAAATGTTTTATGTTAACATTTGACTTGAATCTCTCAAACATTTTAACTCCCTCTTGCAGACAAGACCCAGATACAAAAAGCTGAAGCAGAAATTATATATTCTGATTAACAGTGTATTGGGACTGTGCTGGTGTTGTATGGCAGGTATATACATTTTATTTTGGGAGTTGTTTTTTTTTTAATTTTAGTTATTTGTATCATAGTTTGTTTTGCTTGTTTTTCTAAAATGTTGGATATAAGAATATCAGAGTCATTATTATTCATGCAGCTAAAAAAATATAATTTGCTGCAATAAAATGAGAAAAGACATGCTTTAATTATTTATTAAATAATTTATTAAATTATTGAAATCATTTCCTCATGTGTTTGCTGATTTATTCAATGATCACTGCGGAGTTTGGAAACTTGTAAAAAGAATGAAACAGCATTTTGACAACTTATTTAAAATGTTAATTAAAGAGTGATTTTTTTTCCCCATCAGGGCAACCTTTGGTAACTTTCAAAAAAAAAAAATGGAATAAAAACGTCTAATGCTAAGTTTCGGAAATAAATGTTACAAACTTGAATTTTTCATGCTAGACTTACATTGCCAGCTAATTCTATAGGAAGAATGAAATAGTTTAAAAGCCCTTCCATTGATCTCTGCGATGGAAAAGCTGTAAATTGCCCACAACTCTCTGCAGACCTTGCTTTCCGATGTAGGACTGGTAATTTAATAAGTATTCATTTAATCTGAAGACATTTCTATTAATTTCCTTATTATTCTTGATGGCTGTCATCATTTTATAGGAAAACAATGGCTTGACTTGTCACATCAGTAGTGAAATACCCAGAACTAGAATTGATATTCTGTCCACAAGCATCTCTCAACTCTGAATACTTCATGGAAGAGCTGCAGGACAGAACCAGACTGAACTGGTGTGTTGTTGTTGTTAATATACTCCATTCCAGTGGTCAGAAAGGTCTGACCTGCCTGTTGTTAAAATGGAATGGAAAAACGAAGTGCATGAATATCTATCTATTTATGGTAGTGGAAAAGACTGAAAGTAGGACAAGGTCATTTAGTCCATAAAAACAGGAGTATGTGGAAAGGCATCTCAAGCACAAGACAGGATACTCTGAATGGCCTGTAGAACTGACATGCACTACCTGCCAAGCTGGGATGCATTAATCATTTAGACTCACTTTTCTGTCCTACGTGTGTATCTGCCACAATAAAGTGTTATTTTTGGAGGTAGCTCTATGTATCTGTGTAATGAAACCTTTTTTTTAGGTTTGAATTAACTGGTACTATTTAATCTGGTAGGGTTTTTTTCAATTCTACACATATTTTTACTAGTATGTTTTTTAGCTTTCTCTGGCATGAACACTACTGGAAAACGATTATAGGCACAAGCTGAAAGGGCGTGCTAGGTAATGGCATACACATTCCCAAGTTTAGTCCTGTTGTACAAGTTAGCTCTCAATTTAAAATTTTAGGTCAGACAAATTAGCAGGAATCCCTTACTAGAAGATTGTGAATTAAAAATGACATGAAAAAATGCATGGGAGCAAATATATGAAGAGAGGAGGCTGTCTGCTTTGCCAGTACCAGCACTGCCCATGACACACTGATTGATCACAAGTTCTGTAGTAAACAACTCAAAAAATTCTCATAACAGATGGCTTAGAAGGATGGGTCAAATCTCCACATTAGGGTGAGGTTTTGATCTTGTAGGAGGTTTCAGTGTGTTTGAGGAATGAGATAGAGGAAGAATGTCAGGGATAATTAGCATCTCCATGAGAAAGTGCATTCATTAAAATTTAAAAATATTTTATTTTGATTACTTTGAATGGTCAAAGTTCACAATTAGTTTCTGCAGTCTTCTTAGATTCAAACCTTGCACAATTTAAACCCTCTTTCAGTGAAAGGCAGTTTAGTGAACGCTCTGCTTTGGCTCACTGTTTTTTGCGAATGACACTCATCTTTTGTATTTATTTCTTCTGCTTGTCTTGTTTAACTGGCAGTGCTTAGGTACAGGAACATGGTTCTACAAAAGCCCACAAAGAAGTGGCAATAAGAATAGACAATTTAAATCTATGCAAAGGGCTTTATTGGATTTGAAATTGAATGACGCAAGGAACTCACTGCAGGTGTTTAGATTTATATGGACTTAGTTTCCTGCATTATCTAAAGTGAAAATGAAAAGATTTGGGAACCTTGTAAAGCCTGAAGGTTTATTTGCTCTGATTACTATGAGTAACTGAATCACAAACCCTGAGGTGTCCCTAACAACAAATCTCTGGAAAGGTTTTATTTGAGCTATTGTTAAGTCAGGAAGTTGTACTTACTTGAGAAAATGGTGGACAGAATCTGTTTCCTATGAAAAATGTGAGACTGGATGAGTAGGAGTAGCCACATTACAGAATTGACCCTCTGAGGATCCTAACAAAGCAGTTTTGCCAGGCAAAAGTTTGGCTTTCATTTGGCTAAATTGTGTTTTGAAAAAGCAGTTAAATTTTTATGCCACAGGACTTTGGATCTCAAACAGATCCTGTAGCATTCAAACTTGGTAGGGTTGATGAGCAATTCATCCAAGTTAATTTTTTTGCAGTAGCTGTGAGGCAGCAGAGCCTGGAGCTGTGTGGCCATGACTGGGTTGTTATTCTCTATTCACATGGCAAGGAGGATGGAAGTAAGGGATTCTTGCTTCCAGGAAAGAGGGGAGCATAGCTTGAAGTTGGGAACAAAAAGGTGATTTGTTGTTGAAGAAGAGATTACCGGTGACCTTGCCTCTGATAAATCACAGTTGTGCTAATTACCAAAGAGTAGCCTTGCCCTTAATGTGTCCCAGCTGTGACTAATCAAGAGGTGGGTTGGGTGGCCAAGTGAATCTTGGAGAAAAACCTTGTGGAGAAGCCTGGAGGAAGAAGGAACTGTAGGAATGCTTGAAAAGGACTGGAAGAATCTGCTGTAAGGTCACTCTGGGTCTGCAGTCAGACCTCTGGTGCATGCAGTCAGAGTTGAGCTAGGTGAAACTTGTGGTCAGAGGCAGCAAGAAAAATACTTTCAGTCATATTCCATCAAGAGGTAATCTGCCTTCTGAGTTTGCAAAGGAAACCTGGTGAGAGTTTGCTGCAGTCAGGGTTTGTGTTTAGCTGGGGTCAGGATGCTAGTCTGTAAAAAGAGTAAACTGGGACCCTTTTCATATTGGTAAATAGGAGTCTGTGTCTTGGCTCATTTCTATCCCTAATGAGAGGTCTGCTGCAACAGTTTGTTGTTCAAAACTCTCTACACATGGCTTCCATTCAGGGAGCAATTTTTGTATCTGAATCACCTTCATTTTTTTGTACTCTTTTGTTTTTAACATTATTGCTCTTTCTTATATTATGGGTGTTTATGGTAATTTTTTCTTATTCCACCTTGTGATCCCTGCCTTTTGTCACACTCGCTAGAAGAGGTAATGGGGAGAGGATAGGCTTGTGCTTTTCATTTTAGTGGGAGCGCTGAGTTAGGGTGGGCTACAAGCCTAACTTTTGCTAAGAAGAGATCTGGAGAGTCTGCAGGGAGCAGTTCAGGTAAGTTGGGCCCCACACAATAAACCTCAAACCGTGGCTGGGCAGTTGGCAGTAGGTGCTGGAATGGGGATCGGCAGGGAAGTGCTTCTTAATGTAATCCATTATTACCAGTTACTTTTAACTTCAGAGAAAAAAATCTGATCTGTATACTCAAGTTTTAATTACTATAACCTTATTTATGAGAAACATCTGTGTTTATCACTGAGAAACAAACTCTGCTTTGAGCTATAAACCACTAAAATATTAAGCTGTGGAACTTCCACAGTCAATTAAAGTGCATGGGAAGGAATAATTAGCTATCCCTAGATTCAAGATTTCTGCTATCAAATAAAATATCTATTACACATGAATGAGGACATCTTTATAATGTTCATTTTTTAAAGTATTAGTATGCTTGAATGTGGTATTTTGAAAGAAGGAATATTTAGTTTCATTTAGCTTTGTCTCTAAGAAATTTAGATGCCCAGCCTCCTCTGTGGTCAGTGCAAATGGCATGTTGAATGCAAGACCTCAGTGAAAAGGGATCTTTGATTCCTGGATCTTGGTTTGGAGGAGGGGTAAAAAGGCCGATGTTAGCTGAAGCCCACTCTGAATGCACAGATGTAATGTGCATCGTCTTAATGTCTCTACCATAGGATAAATGTCTTTTCCTGACAGTGTACCCATATGTTTGTGTTTATCTCAGGCAAAAAAAAAAAAAAAAAAAAGGAAAAATGTAATTTATTTCACATTGGTCTCTAAACTTCTGTGGAGACAAATGTGGTTGTGTTATCCTGTCTTGTGTTTTTCTTAGTACGTTGAATGTTTTTTAATTCTAACAAAAAAACTGTGCAAGGATATCTAAAAATTCAAAACTAATTTACTCTAAAAATTAGGATGAAATTTCACTTTTATAGCTATGTTATGTTTAATTTTTAGAAAGATTTCTTTCCACCTCACATCAAGATGGATAGTCTTTGGCTCCCTTGTCTAGGCTACATAAAGAGTAGAATGACTTAATTTCTATACATGAGATGGTATTCTCTGTGGCAACACAAAGATGTGATCACAGTGCACGTATGCATCCTTTGTGTAAATGTAATCAGTGGGGAGCAGCAGTAGTAACCCACTGGGATATGTACTAGTAATATGGTTTCAGACTCTACTGTAGCATAATCTGCTCCCTAATTTGTGCTGAAATATTTACGCTCTTAAATCCATACCTGAACAAGGCATGTTGTGCTGCTGTACACTAAAATCACACCTTTATTTTGTACACATGATATTAGTAGATAAAACCATGAATAATCACAGATTATCTTTGTCCCAACTACTCATGAAGGAGTCAAACTTCCCAAATCGTGGCATTCCTTTAAATAACCTTTTAAGATATTCTGAGCTTTTTTTTTTTCCCTCCCCTTCTAGCTTTTGAGCACTACAATTTTTATTTCCAGATTTTTCTCCAGTCAGGAGAAGGAGAAATGACCTGTTACTTTTTTATGAACTCTGAGAAACGTAATTGCATCACTTTAAGGAACTGTGACAATTTACCAGGAGTTACAGGAGACTTTTAAGATTTGATTTCAAAGTATCTTGAATTTAAAAGCCCGAGAGATTGGTTAACATAAATAAATTGCAGCTGGATTATTAAACTTCTAGACACTAATTAAGTTTAGAAAACTGTGTATTCTGCAGAGCAGCAATTGAATAATGGTTGGTTTCATTAATATTTATTCCCAACCATTTATCTTTTAAATTTGCCTTAACTAGAGTTTGATTTAAATATATTTGCTAAGGTGTATTTTTAAACAACATATGACCACATCAGCATTTATTGGCT
Source organism: Sialia sialis (assembly GCA_009812075.1). Taxonomy (NCBI): domain Eukaryota; kingdom Metazoa; phylum Chordata; class Aves; order Passeriformes; family Turdidae; genus Sialia; species Sialia sialis. The sequence continues at coordinate 69,066,663 of VRYO01002772.1, forward strand.
TTTATAGGGGTTATAAATGATTGGTTACACTGCTTTAATCAACACTCACTTTCTTCCTGTAAAGAGACTGGCATAAACCTAGAATGGACATTAGAGAGATAAGAAAGGAATTTAATATAACCTGCAGTCACAGGATGTGGTAAGAAATATGGCTGCCCCAAAATAAAGTCCACATCTGTTCAGGTAATAGTGGGAGAGAGAGGGAGAAGTCAGGAATGCTTCCCTAGTTACTTTAATGGGAAACTCTGGATCTCTTTGTTGTTAATTCAGGAAGTACCGATATATGAGGAGCTGTGACAGAACTTTAAACAAGAGAGAGTGAGCTCTGATTTTAGTGGTGACATTGGAATTTCCACAGCAGTGGAGCAAGCAACCTTCCAAACACCTTGAGCACAGGACAGAGTGGAATTTTAACAAATCAAATGTTGTGTATGACCGCTCAGCCTGCAGTCAATGGAATATTTTCATATACCCAAACCTGGGTGAAGGAGAAAAAGGCTTACCCAATGCAAGAAATATAACTTCTTTAGAATTTGCAAGTTGTTTGCCATTTTATACTTGCATTGTATCTCTAGTAGTGGCACTTTGAGGTTTTTTTTCCTCCCAGTATTGATACTGTTCATCACTGACTTGAGTCTTCACTGAAATCCAAAAGTATTTTGCCATTGATTTTAGTATTTTTTAGTGTTGTTTTAGTATTCCTTGTGTGGCTTTCATTGCATTGGAGGGTGTATTCATTTACTGATATAAGTAAACCATTTTCTGTGCATTTTTATTTCTTTTTCCAAAATATGGATAAGTCTATATAAAGAGCCATAATGAATCAGAAGAAAAGATCATCTACTTTTTCCTGTTATTATGCGAGTAACAATGACAGCTGCATAGGAAGTGTATGAAGAAGGAATGAATAGCAGCATACTTTATCAGCACCATCAGATTTCCTGAGCTATATAGTTAATAGTTCTGATTAGCTTCTTCCATGAATTTGTTTGATCTAATTTTGAATTCATTCCACAACAAACTACGTAGATGAATTCCACTTGCTGGCTTTAGGACTGAGTCTTTAATGTCAGCAGAGCTGAATTAACTTGTTCTTTATCTGCATAAAGCACCCTAGATGGCACTGGGAATTAGATCTCAGGAACACACATTAAACAGAAACATATTCAATGTTAATGAATAATATGCAATAATATGCCCTGTCTTCCAAAGAACTTAGTGATATCATAGACATCTGTGTTCCATCAAGTCAGATGTCTGAGTGAACTGTTCAAAAGCCCCTGGAGTTATGACACCAATGCATGGAATTCCATGGATGTATTGTTTATATACATTTTCATTCTCTGAGTGACAGTAAAACAAATAAAGAAGAAAGGTGCAGATTTCCAGAACAGATTTGCCTGGAAAAAACTCTAACTTCTTTATTAAAAAGATGAGGCAGTCTTTGGGCTAATTTAAGACCCATAGTAAATCAAGTTGGAAAAGCAATTAGGTAAAGATCCACAATACTGCGCTTGACTCTTTGCATGTGTGACCATATAAATCACAAAAATGGTCTGTCATTTAAACATAGCTTTTAAACAGAGCTAAAATATGCCTATTCTGTGAACAGACTTTTATCTTCATAGTTTGCCAGAATTCAAATTCAAGGCATTTTTTTCTTTATCATGATTGGCACTGAGGAAAGAAAGGTATGGAAGACCTGAGTGTTTATTAATGGCAAAAAAAGTTAGAAAAATTTTAACTAGATTGATTCCAAGAAAATGTAATGGTCAAAGACCCAGGTAAAATTAAGTAAGAAATAGATGAGGCAGTTTTGGCTATAGGAAGTGTGGGAGTACAAAATGCACCTTTTATTAGTATTTTTTTCTGCGGGTTGGGTAACCACCCAAATGGTTTTCAATATGTTTTATTTCTGAAGATGTGTCCAGCAGCCAGGGCACTGTGTCGAGCAGCCCTGTGGTATCAGAGACAGCCTGAGGAATTTCAGAAAACTGGGAAAAGGCTGCTTAACAAACCTGGGAGCCAGAGTTGGGACTGGGAGACTGTTGGGGAGAAATCCCTGAAGAAATGCAAAAGTCACAAATGTTTGCTGGAAAATTCTTGTTCATGTCTAGTTTTTGGTTTTGTTTGGGTTTTTTTTTTTCCATTTATACCATACCTATGCAACATATATATTGGTTGCACAGCGGGGAATGTTTTGGAGCTCGTGTCACTTAAAAATAACAAAACATATATCGTTAGGTATGTGTGCAGAAGCAGATTTTCAGGAATATTTAATGACTAATCAGAAGCAAATAGTCAGATTTTTCAACAGCTTACTGAAAAATTCTGATTTGAAATCAAAGTACCAAGCTTACTCAAATGTTTTAGAGAACACTGTATGGGACAGAACCCATCTTTAGAATGCTTTTAGCAAATGATGAACACATAAACAAGCATCAATCTCCATGAACACACCTGAGCATCAATGCCTGACTAAAACTGCAAAGTAATGAGGACTGTGGTATGAGGCTTGCCTGTGAAGAGCCTTTTTATTTGTACCAGAGAACAGTGAAGACAAAGACAAGCTCAGATTGGCTTCACACAGCTGCATATTATAAAATATATCAGGCTCAAGATCTGGCCCACCCATTTTTGTTCTTCAGTGATCACATTGTTTTTTGCTGTTTTGGTCCTTTCTTCTGAAATTAAATGAAGTATGAAGATATTTCCCAGTGTATAAATTAATTAAATCAGTTTTAATTCCAACTTTGAGACAGAAAAAAGATTCCTTTCTTAAATGGTGGAGGCCTGCATATCATCATTAGGAGTTTTGCCATTCATCCCTTGAGCTGCTGAATTTTTGCTTTGGAAACTCCCACTGTCTGCAACTGACAGGAGCAATAAGTCTCAAAAAGCTTGCCAAAATTACCATGCCCTTTTGTATATTTTTGTAAAAAGTGATATTTGGACCAAAATATGCAGTGCTGCTAGGTGAGGCAGTTGTTTCTTTAAGCTTATGGACTAGAAAGCTGTTGGGGAGTGTGTTACTCATGTCTGAGCTGGTTCTAGTTACGGGAACCCAGTGCACTGGAAATTTAGGCATAACAGCATCTGGAGCTCACAGAAGTGCTGCTGAGGTTTGGCCAGCTTGGATGAAAAATCAGAGCAGATCTTTCCTTAATAATATATAAACATTTTGAGTATCCCTGCCTGAAAACTCGTGCAACCTGATGAAGAGCTGCAACTTGTACTTGATGCTGCCTTAAAAGACACTGATGTTCCCACAGAACGGGACCTGCTAACCCATGTGGAAGTATGGCTCTGTTTTCAGAGGTCCAGTTCTGGTCACCTTTACCATATGAACAGTCTCACTGAAATTACTGGAAGTTAATTATTGAAAAGCAGGAGAGGTTCCAACTGGAGTAAATTTATCAGAATGTGGCCTCAAACTTTAACTATGGAATCTCATTTTTTTTTTACTTTTGGAAACTAGAGAAATATCCTTGTAAAAATCTGAGACTGAAGAAGAACGTAGATGTATCCTTGTTCTTTGAAAACACTTTGCTGTCATTGTTTATGGTTTTTATTCATAACATGTATTTTTAAAGTCTTCCATACTCCTGGGATTGTGTTTGTGATTGTAAATCTGATATTAAAAAAAAAAAAAAAAAAGCCCAAAAAACAATCTTATTTGCTAAGGATTGGGCAATTCTTCAACGCTGATATTGTCAATTAGTTTTCTGCTCAGGCAGGGAAGAAGGGTGCAAGTGCCACACACAGCTGAACAGAATAGCAGAATTTGTGTTTTCAACTGCATATGTGTAATGTTAGTTAAAAATGAATTGTTACTTTTCTGTTCTTCGACAATGACCTGTACTGGAACAAGTAGTGCTCATTTCCTTAGACCTACCTCTCAGTCCCTCATACTCTGGCCAAAGTGTTGTACTAATTTTGACAGCAGCCTGTGTCTCAATGGCCTCATACTGTGGGTGGCCATTCCTAGCAGATTGGGTTTTTTCCAGTTAGGTTAATGCTTTGTAAAGACATCCGAATTTTATTATCTGTAGTTTAGTTACATCTATAAGGTGCAGCACAATGAGCACTCTGCTGTTTATTCACTGGAATTGTGATGGATTATCATCTCTATCACGCATACCAATGAGGCATCAGAGGGCAGCAGTTTCCACCCTTTGGCCAAAGAGGAGCCAAATTAAATCATCTTACCTGTAGCAAAAAGGTCAGAATTTGTAGACTAGGGAGTTTTTGTCTGCGTAGTTTTTTGTTTGGTTTGGTTTTGTTATGCTTGTTTGTTTGTTTTTTCCCTTCAGTGAATATTCTGAACATAAAACAGATTCTCATTCTGGATTAGAATCAAATCCTTGAGGTCTGGAAATCAGTATTCCTTTTCAGTGAAGGGATATCCAGTGATGCTACAATTAAACAAAAAAATTGGATGTATGCCTATAAATCAGCGGATGTGTGGACACTGCATGAATTAAATAAAATACTAATTGCTGGTCTACTAAATGTATTGTAAGGACTGATCTTTTTTTCTGGAATACTTTAAAAGGTCATTTGTAGACTCAATTATTTTATCATTTGGTCTCATTACTGATGTAGTAAATAATGTGACTTGTAGTGGCTTATCATGGCAGAGCTCTCTTTCAGTTATTTAAAAGAAAAAAAATAAAATTAATGCCAAAAATCATTCAGATACACAAGATTTTACACATTCATTCACACAAGATTTAGCATATTCTAAGGAAAAAACCCTACATTCCATAATTTCCTTGCAATATATCAAAGTGAATTGTTACTGGATTTTTAGGTTTTTAAAATATGAGACTGCTGTTGCATGGGTGCTAAAAACATTGTAAAACAGTAAGTTGACTGAAGGTGAAAGGAATGTGGTAGTAGACACTCATTAACTTCCTTTCTATGGTGAAAAAATTCAGCAAATTAGTTTTGAGTCTGCAGGGTCACTTTAAAACTAAAAACATCTGCTCAAGAGCTGTTGAAATGCCACTCAGAATTAATTAATTTTATCTAGAGAAAAAATGCCTGTGCAGTGGTCAGGAATGGTTTTGAAAGGATAAGCTAATATAAATTTGAAAGAACTGCAGTGCAAAAGGAGAAAAATTGGAAAAGACTGTTTCATTTTTTTATTTCTTATGCTTACTTATTTGGCTCTGCTAACACAACAGAATGCCAATATTTGGATTTCATCATTGATAATTCATGCTGACATTTCTTCTTGCCTATAAGACTAATATTTTCCTATTTGCTTTGATGGGAATTTTGAAAAATGAAGACATTTGGATCTTTGTTTGGCATTGTTTATCAATGGTAAAGGAGTTGGCAAATTGAGAAGTGTGACTTTAATGTGTGTTCACCTGTATATGCTGAGACACAGGTGTTTAAAATGCATTTCAGCTTCATGCCAGAAAAAAAAAAAACAACAGACCCTCAAAATAATTGGAGGTATTTAAGGTTTGTGTTAGTGCTTTTGGCCAGACTATAGTCTAGTAACTGAAATGTGCTCATCTTCTGCAGAATCAGATCTAAGGTATTTCCTAAGAACTGAAAGTGAATTTATTTATATGAGAAATGAGAAAGAAATTCTTAACAAAGATCGTGGTGAGACTGGAAGATGCCACCCAGTGAAGCTTTAGATGCCTCATCCCTGGAAGTGTTCAAAGACAGGTTGGCTGGGTCTTTAAACAACCTGGTCTGGTGGGTGGTGTCCCTGCAAAGGGGAGGGGGGTTGGAATAGATAGGCTTTAAAGTAATTTTCAGCCCAAACCTTTCTGTGATAACCCTTCTGTGTGAAAGGTCTGTACAGAGACAGTCCTATTAACCAAGAGCACCCTGAGCTTTACACTTATCACTGCCATTAATGTATCTTTGCAAGTGAACCCATATTGTACCTTACAAGATATCCTAGGCTGCTTGTCTTGCAAGGGCACATTGCTGAAGGCAAACTTCACTTAAACAATCTGCTTCAGTGATACATTTCTGTCTAAGATGTGGTTAATTTAGATTTTGTGCTGGTCATTAAAGCCTTGCCTTGGAATTTGATTTGTTTCAGTGATATTGATACAAAATCATGCCATGGAGGAGCCTTTATGAAGCTCACCTACCTGGGAGTGACATCAGTCAATCAAGTGATGATGCATGTTACTGTTGCCAAATTCCAGAGTAATGTTTACATTTGCTTGCTCTCTTTTGTATTCAGCATAACATCCTCATTCACTTCTTTTACCTGAAACGAAAAGTACCCCTTATCCAGAAAAAAGGTGAATTAGGGGAGATGGGAGGATACCTTCATTTTTGTCTCCTGAATAGGAAGACAACATAAGCACATGTAGAAATATCAGGTTTTATCATGAAAAAAATCTCATTCATGTCCTTCAAAAGTGTAAAATTATTTTAAAGATTAAATTTTTATTCTATTTAGATATAACCCTTACAGGCAGCTGATACGTATTTCTAGTTTCTCATGCTCATTAATGCTTCTGTGGTCTGGCACCATTTCAGCTAGATGCATAGTGCCCTCATGAATCAATAGCATCTGAGTGTGAAAGTACTTTTGAGTCCAGGAAAACACTCACTGAGTCCATTCAGATGAAAGGGCTGTAAGCTGGTGTTCACAAAATAAATAAAAAACCCCCCACAGAATCAAGTGCCTCTAAAACTCACTAGGGTGCTTTTTTTCTGTTCCACAAGTGGAAAGTTATTCAAGAACTCCACTTTCCCTCTCATTTCAAGCCTAATGGGTTTGTGATCCCTTTTGTGAGTCACTGTTGTGCACACAGTCAAGAAGATAGAGAAGCAGCTGAGGAGGCACAGATACAGCATTGATAATTAAAGATTCTCTGGGGTTTTTGCTCTCAGTCTAAAAGCAGAAAACCTCTTGATTTTCAAAATTTACCATTATTTTCAATAAAAGGCAACAAACTTTGGCTAGAATAGACATTTTTTATCTCATTTACATTTTGGCTCTATTCCTGCCAAACTCCATTGTGCCCCTTTCTTGTTCAGTCTCAATGCATCTTTCTGGCCTTGAATTCTACCCCCTTCACTACCATTTTCTCATGTCATGTACTTCATTCTCACAGTCTACAGCTCTTTAATAAGAAAACCTGTCCTTTGACTTGACTCTTTCTTTACTGACACTACACCTACTTTCCCAGTTCTAAACTTTTCCCTGACAATGGCAAGGTTAGAAAGCCCTCTTTCCATGGATTGCAAACTTGTTTTAACTTCATTCCAACTGTTCAGCCCTAAATTCTTCAGACCTACGCACACAAATTGCTCTCCTTGCCTTACAACAGTCTTCCCATTTCTTTCTGCAGTTTGTGTACTCTTCCGGGCTCCAGAAAACTGTGTTTATCTGCAGCTAAACCTGCATTCCTCTGCAGCACTGTCTCTGTCTGCAGTCTGCATGTATTCTGTAAAGAGCAGATGTACAAAGCATATTTAGCACCTACAAATAATTTACAGTATTTTCACGCCTAAAAGGAGCACCTTTTTGACTGAAATTTTGATCCAAACCCTGAAGTGCGCCTTATACTCCGGCGCGCCTTATATGTGGAGAGCGTACGGGAAATTGCCAACCACCCAGAAGTGCACCTTATACTCCAGTGTGCCTGATAGGCGTGAAATTACTGTACTCTGATTAATAGAGAGGCTGTAAAGGACAGAAGTGCTGAGGTAACACAAGGAGTGTTGTATGGGAGCGGATTTTGTCAACACCTGGCTGAACATGAGCCAGGAGTGTGTCCAGGTAGCTAAGAAGGCCACTGGCATCCTGGCCTATCACAGCAATAGTGTGGCCAGCAGGACTAGGGCAGTGATTGTCCCTCTGTACCCAGCACTGGTGAGGCTGCCCCTCACTGCAAGAAGGACACTGAGGGGCTGGAGAGTGTCCAGAGAAGGGCAGTGGAGCTCTGAAGCACAGTTCTGGTGAGGAGTGGCTAAGAGAGCTTGTGTGGTTTAGCCTGGAGAAAAGAAGGCTCCTGAAAGGAGTTAAGCAAGGGTTGGTCTCTTCTTCCAAGTAACAAGTGATATGTTGAGAGGAAATGGCCTCACATTGCAGCAGGGGAGATTTAGATTAGTTTTTAGGAAAGATTTCTTCATGGAAACTCTAACTGTTGTCAAGCACTGGAACAGGCTTTCCAGGGAAGTAGTTGAGTCACCATTCCTGGAGGTATTTGAAAGACATAGCTTAGTGATGGACTTGACAGTGCCGGGTTAACAGCCAGATCTTAAAGGTCTTTCCAGCCTTAATGCTCCTATAATTCTGTGATTCTATGATTTCAAGCCTCTCACACATTTCCCAGGAGGTGTGAGGAGTAGGTCATCGTCACACTACTCAGGAGAGCTTTTAGCACGTTCCATTTAGCAGTTTGCTCAACATGCTTATTTCCATACTCTTTAAACCTGACCTAACTTCTTTTTCCATCAAGTTCTTAAGAAAGATGAAGTCACTAGTGGGCATGCAAAAAGGAAGAGATGGGAATTCTTTGTGCATTACTCCTAGATCCTGATGGGGGAAAATACTTCTGCAAGAGAGCTAGGATTCTTGTAAGGGGCTGGAGTCTTCACATTCCTGCTCATAGCCCATCCCCATCAAGTAACCCCTGGGATCCCCACTATGTGATACATAGATATTTCTAATGTTCCCTGTCCCTTTGAGATGGGTCAAAGAGCACATGCTTCATTTGGATGCTTTCCATTGTATTTCACAGCCTGGATCCTTCACTGAGCCATCTGAGGCTCAGAGTTTCTGGATGCTTCATACTTAAAAGCTCTCAGAGTCCACAACATTTAAATTATGCTGGTGAAAAATTTAGAAATAGGAACATACTAACAGTAGGGTGAAGAGCTTGTGTTATAAAAAGAGCTTCTTCTGTGCAAAATTTTTGATTTATGCTATTCACTGAAACATCCTGCTATTTTGAGTTCACTCATTTCTGGTGTATCTGGACAACAAATTTAAGTCACAGGAAAACACAAATCTGTAAAACAAAGCAAAACAAAAATCCAAGACAGAATGTAGCATATACAGAGAATTCTGGCAGCTGTTGAGAATTGAGTGAAAGAGCTTGGTCCAGTGAAAAAATAAAATATTGGATTCTGACTTTATATAGACTTAATATATATATTAAGGTCAAGATTATACTTCTGAAAAAAACATAGTTGCTAATCCAGGCTGGAGATAATGCAATTTAATTTTTCTCTTTTTGTTTCTTTGGGGATTTTTGGTTATGCTTGTTTATTTTTAGTTTTATTTTGCTTTAACTTTGGGGAATTCAGCATCATGCCTTTTTTGTCTTACCAGAACTACCTTGCTCTTATAACTTGTGGAAATTTTCCTCTGTACCACCGTGTCTATATGATTTATCTTCAGATATTTATAAATGCATTCTCCTCCTGGGTACTTATTTTTCAATACTTAGATTGACAAGATAGTAACATCTAGACTGAATCTTCTCCTCTGTAAATTGCTACATTTTCTATTACTGATTATTGCAATGGCTATTTTTTTGAGCAATGTACAATATAAGTAGATAATTGTTCATTTGGTGTACAGGTTTCATTGTCCTAGTTGCTCACAGGTTGCTTTTGTGTTGTTGAGTTCTTTATTTCATCTCTGGCCCTCACAGTTGCTGCGTTTTTGATTTTTTTGTACTGTGGCTGTTCTACTTCATGTCATTTCTTCATATTAGTTGATGAACATTAAATTTATAGGGATACCTCTCCCTTCATTTTCTTTCTTCCTGTGAGTTTGAATTGTTTCTTTTGTCTTGCTGTTTTTTGTCTTGTCTGTTACTTTTCTGTCTCCATAGTCATGACTTTCTGCACATGGCAATTTCTCTGTAAATGCATAAAAAAATTTAGCCTATTATTTTTATTGTATTTATATCAAAATAATAGAAAGGAAAATAAAAACATGTCAGGAGAGGACTGAAAATGTAAGGGTCTGTACTGATTAAATATCACTCTGGTTATATTTAAAGATGCAATTTTTAATTTGGCCTACATTTTCATTAGATAGGATTCACACTTTCATCTGTGACTCTTGTCATTACAGGTGTTGATGTCATGTTAACATCAACATACTTTACAGAAACTTGCTCATTGTTTCTCTTTTGACACCTATATCCTTTTAACAAAGAATGTTTTGTGAGACTAGGAACAAAGTTAGGAAAACAGTAAATTTCCTAATTTGTAAGTTAGACCTACACAGCAAATTTCGATTTTAGAATTGTGTTTTGGTTGCAAAATGTCTCTGCTTCCACATCAGAACATCATATAGAAATTCATTGCTGCAGAGGAAATTGTTGCAGTTCCACTGGCACACTAGGATTTTCTGCCACTCTCTGCACTGCAGAGAGCCAGCCAAAAACATAGGAAAACCACAGAATTCCAATGTTCCTATTGCCTTTGAAAAGTATTAATGTTTACTATTAAACTGGAAAGCAAATAATCCTCTTGCTGAAAATAGCAGCACATAAATAGGAATGCAACATGCTGCTCAAAGACAGCATTGTTTAATGGCTGAGGACATTCCGTTTTGCACATAAGCTGGAAAAGTGGGGACACATTAAGACACTTAAATACCAAGCCATGAGATGAATATTTGGCAGATTTTGCCAAATGCACAAAGACACAGCTGCTGAGCACATGGGCTGCCGTGGCTGTAGTGGGTTTTGGCAGACAAATGGGAAGGTCATGAGGAAGAGGGAAGAGGTGGAGGCATCACACCACAAAAAGGGAGATGCAGGCACTGGGGCAAGGATTTGGGATGAGAGGCAGCTGACTGAGTCTCACATTCATAGTTTGGGATTCGGCAGTCTCAAATTACAAAAAAAAGTGTTTATCCCAGCATGCTCCCAATACAATGAATTTTGATGGATGTGACTTGGAATGAGAGTTCAAAGCTCTGCTAAAACACAAAACCAGCACCGTGCAGTGCTGTGTAGACCTGGATTTAGTGTTTCATTGGGTCCATGACCTCCCAAAATCAGACCTTTGCTGAATGCACAGGATTTTCTTGACAGCTGTGGAATTCAGTTTTGGAAGACAAAATAACAGTGAATGTTAGAGCTGCACAAAATCTTTACTATGATCCAATCTGCTGCATAAAATTAGATGCAAGCCCTTAAAAAGGGGCTTTACTGCATTACTCATGAACTCTGCAAGAAAGCTACAGTTCAGTTTTGAAATACAACTTAATTTTCATACAGCAAACTAACCCTTATTAAAAATCCTGGACAACAATTTCACTGTGTATCTCAACCTGAGAACTTCTGGATAAAGTGTAACCCTTTAAATTTCATTTTTCTCTGAAGAACCAAAAAATCTGAAACATTTACAGTAATTTCATGACTATAAGGCACACTCTTTTGACTAAAATTTTGATCGAAACCCAGAAGTGCACCTTATAGTCCAGTGTGCCTTATAGTTGTGAAATTACTGTATGTATTTTAGAAAATAAAGGCCAGACATTATATTAACTTGGGGATGATGAGAACCAGGACTAATCAGAAAAGTCAAATATGAAGTTACAGTTATTACATGTTTGGTTTCTGAGAGGCAGGATTTTCTTCTAAAGAAAGATTATGATCCAAGATACGACCCTTCCATTGTAAGGCCAAGTGCATTACTTTGTACTATGTTCATCTCTACTACTGAGATTGCAAAAATTTTGATTGTAAAGGCAGTATTGCTAAAATAATTCCCATTTCTGTTATTTTAATTTTGCTCTGGCAGTGTTTTTCAAAAACCACTGCAATTTATGTGGAAATCAAGTTGGCCAGTGCATAACTGGATGCTTGTTTAATATTTAGGTTTATGTGCATTTTGAGTAGAGTCTCCAAAGTGGCCATGATAAGAGTTTGAGTCTGGAAAATGAAGTCAGCTGTAATTTTAGAACACAACAAAAATATATCTGGAAAAAATAATTGTTCGTTTTTTTCAAATTAAAATTTTATTTGCATAAATTAGAATGTATGTTATAATTCAAATCATAACAAAACATTGTTTTTCCATCCCTCTTTTAAATATAGATTATACTAAAATATAAGCCTATGGAACATTGAAACCAATTTTCCTCTGAATGAGAGTAAGGTTAGGTGTCTGAATCCACTGATGAATACTGGATGTAGTTTTAATAGTTATTGAATAATTTTTTCAAGATTTCAAGTACCAACACTTGATAGTGATGGCTCTAATACCCTGAGGAAATCTACCCTAAACTTTGGATTTCAGCAAGACATGTTTATCCTTTTAGGATACATAGATACACATACTCAATAAATAATAAATGTAGAAAAATATATACATTATTAATGGGCAGCTGGGAGCCATTATATGCATTAGATATCCAACTGATGGTGTTAAACATCATAGTATCAATTGTCCCCTTGAGAGACTGTTGTTTTCTCCCAAGCCTGTACTGAATTTAGAACAGGATACAGTTTGTGGCATGATGGTGTTAGTCAGTAACCATGGTTGATGTTGTTACACACTGTGTCCTTAATACTGGTGTGCTTTCACCTTGGAACCTCTAAGGAGATGAACTTTCCTGCAACAACTTTTGATGGGAGAAAGGTTTCTCAGTCACGATCATAAGCCGCGCCTTTTTCATTGAAGAATCCAGCCTACCCAGTAGTGCGGCTAATCATCAGGTGCGGCTTATCTATGGACAAATCCCAGTGAAATGCCAACCTGGAAGTGAGAGCCGGCCGGGGAGGGCACCTGGGGCTGCCTTTAAAGGCTTTGCTGGTCTATGAAAACTGTTTGCAACTTGAGCACCTGATACCAAATTCTGTGCTGGCACAATTCTGTTACTAACTCGTTACTTTGTTGTACATGGATCCTCAGTTGGGGGGGGAAGCGGCTTATATTTGGGTGTGGCTTATATATGGACAAATCCCGTGGTCTACCCGGCTACCTGGATGTGCGGCTTATAATCAGGTGCGGCTTATAATTGTGAAATTGCTGTAATTTTGGCATAGATTTATTGAGAGAGCTGACATTTTTTTCTTTTATTAGGATATACAATATAGACTGCAAAACTGATTAATATTAATGTTTGAAAAAAAAGTCAGGTATTTTCTTTGGCACTAGATAAGGAGATACCTGGGTAATTTCCATGCCACATGGAGGGGAGCTGCTGGAAGTGTCTGCCATGAGAGATGTTCTGCACTGAGCTTGCACTTTTGGTTCTTATTGCAGGTACTCATGAAATTAAAGATCTGTACTCCACATCATTTTTGCATTGCTGTGATTGTGAATAAGTTACTATGGACAGGGAGAGGAAGCATTGTTAAAAATTTTAATTGTTGAAGTGGGAGGTGGGCTGCTGGTGAGAGACAGCATCCTGCTGTGAAAGGCAGCCTCAAGGAAAGACAAGGCAGAAGTAGCCCAAGTAGGCTTTCACACTGATCTGACATTAGCTATGTTTTTCCTCTGGCAGAATTATTTTATAGAGCCAGAAGATTTTTTTTTCCTCTCTCTTTGTTTATCCTTTAAATCACATGCAGGAATTATAGCCTTCATTTTGCCGAAGAGTGTGTCTGGGAAAAAAAAAATGTGAAGAAAATATGATATTGTTTAGATATTATTTTCTTGAGGAGAAAAGTGCTATACAATAATTAGAAATGAAATGACTTATGAAAGGTATAGTTTATTTTGCATCTTGTTTGGTTGGTTTTCAGAGCTGGCAAAGCTCATGCAATAATGAAGTGGTGACACACACCATTCAAAATCAATCAAAATTTCTGATGCCTGAAAACCTTGGAACGTACAATATTGGAAATGATCTGATTCACAAAACCATTTACCTCATGCCAGACAAACCTTGTAAGAAATTAAACCAGTTTGTGAAATGGAAGAGATTACTTTGCCACTGGATAAATAAATAAAATTCCTCTAGCTGGAGGAACTCCAGCTTTTGTAAAGGCACACAGAGATTAAATTATACAAAGACATATGACATTGCTGTAAAAATCTGAGGTGGTTTCTTTGAACTTTTTTTTAGACAAAGGAAATATCAGAGAGATAATACCTGTTTCCTGTTAACATAGATATATAAAGTGAGACTGAAGAAAAACACAACCTTCTGGAAGAGGTAACTAAGATTCCTCTTATATTACAGTGGTTAGGGTTTTCTAATGAACTAGAGAACAACTGGATTAAAAGTTGTTTTAAAAATATGTAACCAATGGAGCTGTGGGTCATCATGCTAAGAGCATAAACTCCTCAAGCACTAAAATGAAAGTCAGCTCCGTGGTGTCAGCAGCTCAGGGGAAACTCTCAATGGGTTCTGTGTCTCCGACTGCCCATCATGTTTCTGTCAGATGCACCCAGGACTGGCTGCTGTCAACAAGATATGGTGGCTCATCTGATGTGGGATGAGAAAATCTATGCTCCACTGTTTTCTTAAGAGGAAGAAAGAGTCCATTAAGACACAAGAATCTGCTTTTGAATCACTCTTCACTGGAATGAATTTTTAAGCCCTCCAGTAGCTGCTCATAAGGCAGGAGCTCTCCATTTAATGGAAAACAGGTCTTGGAAAATACAGCCAGATAAAGCAAAGGAGGAACAGAATCTCTGAGATGAGCTTAACAGATCCAGTTAACTTGTTGCTTTTAATACTTTCAATAAGGAATGCTGGAATAAATTAAGTATGCAATGGAAATTCAGATTTCAAAATACATGTGTGATCCAAAGGGCTTTTGGGTGTCTAAAATTGCTATTTTCATAGGAATTACCAAAAAGGCAGAATTTCTAAATTATGAAACCACACTGTCATGTGTTTAAAACTTCACAATTTTTATTGCCTCATAAGGTATTGAGATGCATTCATATTCTTAGCATTGCTTCTTGTGAATAACAATAATAATTACTATTGTTATTATTATAATTTTATTATTAATGTCATTATCATGATTTTTTTTTTTTCAGATGGGCAGTGAAGTTATTTTTATAGCAAAACTATGAATAGAGGTGTTTCTCCACAATCCACAGCATGGAAAGAAGAATAATCTCTGACTTGCTCTTCTTTCTCTCTCTCTATTGCAAATAAATTGTTTGGCTTGCACTCCATCATTTCCTATTTAAAATAAACTTTTAGGGTTTCACTGCTGTAGATTCTGATCCCAAAATCAACAGAAGCCAAAGCAATGAATTTAATCGACCTCTGTAAGCTTTGGATTGGCTGTACAACATACAATCAGGCACTTTTTCTTTCTTTTGCACAGGCTTACAACCCCTTTGCTACCATGTGGAGGATATTAATATGGAAATATTTTGCAAAGAAAAATAGTAGAGAATTTAAAAAGTCTTGCATTAGAAGCCAATTCAAAGGAAAAAAAAAAAGGAAAATAAAGAAAAAGATACTGTGTTATTATAGTAGTTGCTTTCCATATTGTTTCATTTAGTGATTGGACATATAACAGCTTCATGTACATGAGAACAAGTTTGCTACCTATTTTCTTCTCTTTTAAAATTACATTTAGAACATTGGAAATACTGACATTCTGACAAGCTATGATTGTTATGTAAATATGTTATATGAACATTGTGTGTTGTAATTTTTTAAACTGCGTGGTTATTTCCGTGACCTATTTCAAGAGAGACGATCAAACTAAAAATTAGAACTGAGGAATAGACAGAAAGTTCCAAACGTAGAACAAGCCCCCTAATTTTTGCAAGCTTTCCAGCACAACACCCAAGGGGTTGATCTCAGCCAGAAGAACACTTTGGCAAAGAAAAATCTCTAATAGCAGACGCATCTGCTGTAAAAGTTTGGCTGTTGTTAAGCCAGAGAGACCTGGTTAAGGACCAAGTAATTTTAATGTCTTCTGAAATACATGTATTTCTGAGCTGGTTTGGGAACTGAGGTATTTCATTGTCAAACTGATGATCTAACAGTGAGGGTGTACAAAGAGAGATATTTCCAGCATTAGTGTAATTTAATGACCACTGTAATATAATTATTAATAAAAAAACTACTGTGATGACTTGTGAAGGAATGTGGTCTTAGTTACCAAAATACCCTGAGGTCACTGTATTATTCAATACTCATGTGGAAAAAAATATCCAAAATTCTACAATTGCTTATTTTGCAACAGCTACATGTGCTACATAATTTCTTTGCAATGCTTATTTTGCTCTGGAGGGAAAGTCTACAATAAGACTTTATGCTTCTCCAGTTTCCTACACCTTAGAAATCAAGCTGTTGCCAAATATTTATGAACTGTGCATCCTAGCCCCAAAATCCATAGTAGGAGGCAGTGTTGTTGTCTTTCTTTTTCACGGCAGATAATGTGAAATATTCGTGATTAATAACAAGAACATAATTTTCAGGAAGAACTTAGCCATTTTAGTGCATGACTCATCTTTTTGTTACATGTGCTACACATAAATGAAGGAGTCTTTTATCTTCTGTCTGGGGGTCTTACAGGTGTTTACATAATAATAGCTGGTGAAGAAAGCTGTAGCAGAAACAGAAATGTAGGACTTGGGATTTTCAGCACCAGCATTTCTTTGAAGATGACAACATATTTTCAGTTTTCTGGTTAGTTAGTCAGACTTGTTTATTTTTTAAATACAAAAGTACAGTTCTTTCTTGGAAAGTATAATGGATCTGTCCAGTAGCATTTGTCACAGGAGATGCAGACACTCCCTTTAGAAACTACTATTCATGACTTTGCTGCAAGTAACTGAGTATGGTGCTGTTCTGTGAGTCAAAGGATGGACTTTTGTGTAAGTTCTGATCACACTTGTGCTGTTCTCATTAATGAATTTAAAAATGCTGGGGTGCTTGGGCCTTTTTGCTTAGGTGTCCAGTGTCAGACAGACTTGCAAAAAGATATGATTGACCTGAGTTTCATTAGCAGAATAAAAAATAAGCTTACCCAGCTCCAGCTGGGAAGGGCAGAGCTAGTGCAGAGGGCCACCCTGCAGTTCCTGCCCATGATTTTTTGCCCAGTTTTTCCAGTAAACATTGGAAAACATTTTTGAAGTTGTTTCATTGCTCAGTAGGTTTCTCTCACTAATGAGGGCGTCTTAACAGGCAGGAAATCTAGAAAAATAAATAAGCCATGTCCTACAGCATTCAGTCAAGGTGAAGGGACCCCTAGCCATGAGAAAGAAGGACTCTCTTTTGCTTGGATTTGTATCTGGGACCTTAGTTATTTCTAGGATATATTATTACACTGGTGGGTGAAAGGAAACTGCTTTTTGCATGCTTGGGAGTGTTTTCCTCTTGACCAAGTATGGCTTTTTCAAAGTGCATTAAGTAAATTAGGGACATTTGAAAATTAAGGCAAAGTTCAAGTTGTGTTATCCTGTTGGTAGAGAATGAAGGGCTGAAGAGAGGTGATCAAAGGTGCTTTGGGGAAATACATTTTATTCCTGTAGGATTGCACACTTAGGTATTCTGGTGAAAACATTTTTCCATGAAAAAATGTTTAAGTTGCACCAGTTTGATGTCAATGACATCTTTTTGGGTCTGTGACCAGAAGTTATTGTTTTTCTCCATCCTCAGGAACTGACTGACGCTTTAATTCAGTTGCAGTTAGATCCACAGTAGCCTACCCACCTTAAATTTTAAGGCAATGCTGGGAAATCAGAAAATGTAATTTTTATCACCTTCATAATTAAGAAAATCAAATTGTCCCTTTGACATTCTGTACCTGCCATAAGTCTCTAAGTTTTTAACACATCGTTTGAAAGAGAAGCTTTGAAGCAATCACTATAATCATGCTCTGGAAATGTAAAAACATACACTGGGACATTACCTTTGACCATACCCTAAAGGGGTTCTACGGATAAAGCTAAAAGACATCCCTCTCTCACACTCACATAAGAAGCTAGCTGAAGAAGAAAAGATGCATGAGCACCCCAAAGTTTGCTACAGAATAAGCTGCATTTGCACATCATTTGCAGATTCTTGCCAAGCCAGAGATTTTGATATACTATTTCTGCAGCCATCCAGGATTTTACAGACAGCTCTGCCTGCCATGTGTTGGCTCTACCGCTCAGGTCTTTTGGAACTTTTGCAGGATTCTGCAAGGCTCCTGTCTGAAAGAGCAGTTCTGAACTCTTACATCTGATGTAAGAGCTTGTTCATGCATTTGGAAGTAAAAATTTTTCTACAATGTCTTGCATGCTATTTATTAAAACACCAATGTCTATTACTAAGACATCATTAATGGAGCAATAAAAGCAGTGTATATGCTCAAGTGACTCATAGCTGTTTATTGACACAGTTTTCTGTGCTGTTTTCCAAAAGAAGATGGCTGTAATGCTGCTGGAGCTGCTGCAGTCCACCTGATGAGTGGGGAGTTTCAGAGAAACAACACCCTTCACTGCCAAGACTAGTAGAAGCAATATTTTAGTGTAAGTAAAATGAACTGGGCCCAAGTAGTTCCTCTGGGCTATTTCATCAACACAGTGTTCACCTGACTGAAGCAGGGCAGACGTACTTAATGAGGATCTTCAAGAGGTGCTGGATCTGTGCCTGTCAGGAGGATTAAGGAAAAAAAAATAATTTCGGCAAACTGCTGACCTGTGCTTTGGCAGGGGCTCATTACAAATTTGAAACAGCAGAGGAAGGACCCAGCAGCCCTTTCAAGCACTGGGAAAAAGAACCACAAGCAGAAAACACTTGCATTTTATTTGGCTCTGAGCTTCTTTGAGGAGGCCATATCATGTAATGAGCAGGAGGAGTAGTTAATTCCCTCTGAAAGGGCAGAAATCACAACTCTTCATATAGGGAAAGAAGAAACTTTTATTTTAACTTGCTGAGAACAGCCAAGGAATCTAGCAATTATGTGGCCAGGTTTATGCTAGAAGGACATTGTCAAATGCTTTATAAAACAGATTATAAAACACTTCAGCACTTTCTCCTAAATGCACGTAAATAATTCTTCCATTACCAGTTGCATCCTTCACCATTTGGCAGCAATCTGTCCCCCCTCCCCATTTTAATTTATATTTTAAAAATGCCATTACACATGCATTACACATTGAATCTGTTCTTCAGTGGCTTGTAAGTTCACCTCTTCCTATCTGCTCCACAGAGAACCAAGATTCAGGACAGAAAAATTATATGACAAGAGGAAAAGAGTGGTCAAGGGAAAGAAAACAAATATTGGAATTGCATCTACTTGAACATTCCTTTGCCTGTGATCATCATTACTAAATCTGACATGATGCGGGAAAGATTATTACTACTTAAAATATGTGCTTTACACCTCTGAAGGGCACGTTGTTAGAATCACATATAGACAATAACCTCAGCCACAGGGATTAATAAGAGGGAGAGGGCTGATGACAGGGCCATGTGATGATTAGGAAGCAACTGGAAATGGGAAAGATTTTGTCTTCCATGATGAGGAGCATGTTCTATGACAACCTTCATGTGTTTCTGAGAGATGCAGCTCCCCATGCTTCTTCTGGTAAATCTGTCACCACGAAGTTAATTAAAAATGAACTTCTGGTGAAGAGGCAGCTCCAGAAAAGGGAGAGTTATACCCCTGTTCCCAAAGCCCTTCACCCCTTTTTTGTCCTGACATGCTACTTAAGTATATAAAAGTTGACATGGCGGTCAATTCCATGATTCTGTTTGCTGTTGTAAATTCAGTTGTTGTGTCCTTTCCACCCCTGTCATGGCTCCAGGGAATCTGAACTAATTGCCCTCTTTGATCTGCATGAATGGCATCCTTTGAGACATTGGATTTCAAGCCTTTACCTCTCCCCCCAGCAGAAAAGCCTGATTCTCTTTGTATTTGAGTCAGTCTTGGTTTTCTGGGTTTGCACAGCAGTTCCTGGGTTCCTGAGCTGGTGGCAGATGTCTTGAGGTGAGCTATTTTTTAGGAGCTGCCAAGTGCACACACACAGGCTGGGAGAGAGCTGGCTAAGGAGCAGCTTTCTAACAACAACAAAAAGGAACTGAGCTCATTGTCAGGACAATCGGAATGTGAGACAGTGGAGTTGTGCAAAAGGCACTTCAGGAGGAAAATTGTCTGCATGACACATTAAGTGATCCTTCAAGTTTTCTTGGGGCTCTTGAACTCAGTTGGAGCACTAAGTATTATCTGGGATACTGCAATTAAGAAAGGATGTGAACCAGCTGGACAGTGATCAGAGAAGTATGCTAGTGATGATGAGGTTGTGAATAAAATAAAGAGCTTCAGAAGGGTGACTGAACATGGACAGCTTCAGTTAGAAAGCAAGACAGTTTTCTATTTATCAACTGAATACAGTTAGGAATAAAAAATCTTTTTATGTTCCTCCAACAAGAAAGAACAATTCTGTATTGCAGGAAGTGAGATTAATTGGGGTAAGAAAAAATATTTTTATTGCCAAATGTCACAGGTCTATGGAATAATTTATCCAGTAAGTATATAAAGTCATTCCCAATAAAAGTATGCATAAAATCCCCATGTTAAACAGACTCTGATGAGAATTGCGTTATCTACACATGATGTAGTAAATGACATACCAAATTTCCTTCTATTCCTATTTCTTAAGTATCTTTCTTTATTTTTCATCTCAGCTGTAAGAAGAAAGCACACTAATAAGCAGGGCTTTTCAAAAACTCCATGTATGTGTATTTCACACAACTACCTGCCCATGCTGTATTAGAAAGGAAGGCATGCCCAAATTCCTCAGACTGCTGTAAGTAGGATCATTGCATACCTATCTGAATGCCTTCCTCTAGGAAAGGGAGATTTTTCTCTGACCTGGGTTGTTAGTTCTCCAAGTTCTTGCATTTTTAAGTCAGTTTTGTAGACTGAATGAAAAGTCACTTTGAGCTATGAGTCTCCCAGGATTTTCTTGGAACCAGCAAGTTTTCCCTAACTGTCTTCTCCTCATCTTGTGATGAATTGTAAGATCTGCTAGAAAACTCACAGAAAAGGAAGACAGTGCTTTTTCCTGTATTTTTTCCTTAATTATTTATATATAAACTGGACAGGAAATCTATTCACCAAGACAACATATTCTGCACATAAATTAAAGAACATAACCACATCTACCACTACAGATCTTTGAAATGTAAAGATTTTTGAAGGTTACTACACAATCCAGACCATGCTACATCTGACAGAAGCTGCAGGCAGAAAAAGTTAATTTCTACCTTATTTCCTCTCTCCTAATATGCCCTGTTTAATTGAGTGAAAATGTCCCTGAAAGAAAGGAAGCTATGAGACAACTTTTTTTCTCACAAAATAATTTCTCAATCTACCTTTTAAAAAGTGGCAATATAAATGAAAAAAACCCCAAAAACCAACCAAAAAAACCCAGCAAAAAAAATCAAAACAACAAACCAAACATTTATTCATATTACTTTAATATATAGAAAATAAGCGGATTATAGTGTTACT
This sequence comes from Sialia sialis, assembly GCA_009812075.1. Classification (NCBI taxonomy): domain Eukaryota; kingdom Metazoa; phylum Chordata; class Aves; order Passeriformes; family Turdidae; genus Sialia; species Sialia sialis. The sequence goes on from VRYO01002772.1 coordinate 69,088,055, forward strand.
GTCAGGTCAGTTCATGCTTACTGTTTAACTTTTGTGGAAAAACTAAGTGTGACAGGTGTAACCACCCTACTGTAAGTTGAATCATGATGATATCTCTAGTTATTTCTGATGGTAACATCTCTCCTTTAAGCTATAAAACTATATTATGCAACTGAATTTTATAATGTACAAAACTTCACAGCAATAGCACTTGTCATTTACCTTCATTTCAACATTTAAATTTTAAAGCAAAAGTGATCAAAGATGTTATAGAAAATTGTATTTCAAAACATTTTGTTAGGTTATTCTCACCTATAAGATAAATACAGTTGATAGTTTTCTTGAAATATGCATTGACTTCTGTATCCATTTTCTTCAAATCAGTCCATCCACAGGAAAGATGTCAGCCAGGTCCACAAAGGAGCTCCCATGTAGTTATTGGGAAAAACAGGATATGTTCTGCATCGCCATTTGAATTTTCCATTTGGTAGACATACAGGTCAGAAATATTCTGCAACATTTATTTCAAATCTCTTCAGTAAAGTGCTTGTACTTTTCCATTCTGGGAAGTCTAAGATATGTTTTCACGATAAAAACCCTCAGACTATTAACCACTAGCTACTTTAATTCAAAAAAGCAACCAAAACTTTGTCAAAATCAGGCATTGAAAGGCTACTGGAAGTTCATGTTCATGCATTTGTCTGTAACAGAAGATAATTATTAAATTCATGTACTACAGAGAATTGAATTGACATGGAAGAGTTCCAAAGTTCAAATTAAATTTTAGAAGCATTCTGTGACCTTTTCATATATCCCAGTTACATTATTTCAAGGAGTACTTATAGAAGAGACTCTAGAAAGAAACTAGCAATTCATACTCTGCAAGCACAAATGTAATTTATGCAGGTATTCTGATAGAAATCTCTGTACACCTGATATCTGGAAGCCATAGTTACTGTGAGGATGTGAAATGAGTATGTGTTTGCTCAACCTTGCATATATTTGATAATCAGAGCACATGAGTCATACCCATACAAATTCTGATCCTGCAGTGTTTATTTATAGCATTTATCACAACTTCTATTGGTAGGACAACTCACATATGTAGTATTTCCAGGATGATAATTGCACGATGGATATTGCAAAAGCCTGACAAGACACTCACATTTGATCATTGAAATCCAACTCTGGCCTTGCAAAAGGTGCTTCTTGACTCACACAGTGTGCCTGAGAGCATTGTCCAAATGTACCTTGAGCTCTGTCAGGCCAGTGTTGTCACCACTTCCCTGAGGAGCCGGTTCCAGGGTCCAGCCACACTCTCAATAAAGAGCCTTTTCCTTGTATCCAACCTGAATTTCTCCTGACACACTTTCATACCATTCTTTTGGGTCCTGCTACTGGCCAGCACAGAGAAGAGGTCAGTTCTGCCCCTCTTCCCCTCACAAGGCAGTTGTGACTGCAATGAGGCGTCCCCTCAGCCTTCTCTCTAGGCTGAACAGACAAGTGACCTCATCTGCTCCAGATATGGCTTTCCCTTTAGACCCCTCATGATCTTTGTGGCCCTCCTTTGGGGTGGATAAAGAATCAATCTGAGTGGGGCAGCTCATTTGCTGGAGGGAAAGGAGGAATCCAGAGGGAATTTCACAAGCTTGAGGAGTGAGCCTGTGCAAACCTCGTGAAGTTCAACAAGACTGGTGTAAGGTCCTGCATGTGGGGCAATCACCAGTATCAATACAGGCTGAGGGATGAATGGGTTGAAGAACCCTGCAGAGAAGGGACTAAAAAAATTGTACAGGAACCAGCAATATGCACTTGCAGTGCAGAAATCCAACTTCATCCTGGGCTGCATCAAGAGCTTTGGGGGATGAGAAAGGTGATTCTGTCCTTGTTCTCTACTCTTATAAAATCCCATCTGAAGTACTGTGTCCAGCTCTGGAGAGTTAAGTGCAGGAAATCTGTGGACTTGTTGGGTCCAGAGAATGACCATGAAGATGATCAGAGGCCTGGAGCACCTCTCCTATAGAAATGGGCTGAGAGAGTTGGGCTTCTTCAAGGGGCAACGATTTTAAACTGATAGAGGGTACATTTCAAGTGGATGTAAAGATTAATTTTGTATGATGAATGTGGTGAGACAGTGGAATGGGTTTCCTAGAGAAATTTTGGACATCCCATTCCTGGAAGTGCTTAGGGCCAGGTTGGATGAGGTCCTGAGCAATTTGGTCCAGTGGAAGGCGTTCCTGCACATGACAGGCTTGCTGAGCTAGTGGATCTTTAAATATCTTCTTTAAAGGGGGTCCCAATCCAAACTGCTCTTTTGGTCTATGGTTCTATGATCTTATTATTCTGCATACTTTAGGCCTTCATTTTCAAACACATTCATTAGCTTAAACTCTCCATTTGACACTTGTTTCCTCTTACAAAGCACTTCTCAGAGACTGGGGAAGAAACTCAGATGCCTCCCTTGTTTATATTTAGGTGGCATGTGTGCTAAATCTTACTAGGAAGATTGGAACATATTTCAGAAAAGCAAAAAATGTTCAAATGGAGCAAAAAGTTATGGGTAAAAGACAGGGAAAAGGACAGGAATAAAATGTGTTCATTCTTGGTATAGGAATCATTAAACACCCCATCTGCTTTTGCATTATCTGAGTAATTTAATGATAGGAGTTTATGCTTATGGATTTGTTTCTTTGGATCATCTCAAAGATTAGCAATAGAAAAATAAAGAAGAAATTTTATTTGTGTACTTTTGTTATTCAGAGGAAAGCTGTGATTATTTTGTTGGTCATAAGTCAATTTTATCACGTAGTGCATTAAACTAACAATGCAACTCAGTCATCACCACTCATACTGAAAAGTAAGAAATGATCTCTCAGCTACCTACCCTGACTTTGGTAAAATGTGTTTTAAAATTTAGACATGTAACAGAGGAAAATGAGCATTTACTCCAGAGCACAAAGTAAAATATTTTTCTGACTGTGATGATGCTCTTTATGTTTTGATCACACATAAAATAAATTCATTCATCTAGGAAAAGAATCCAAACTTACAGTCTCTTTTCTGTTGTTTGCATAACAAGAGTAGAGGAAGAAGTAATACCTGAAATATTTTTTGTAGTGAGAAGGTTATCAGATCAGCATTGGCTAGTAAGGTCTCATTATTTAGATGTTATCATATAATTTTCTGCTTGTTTGCTTTTGAAGCATATCCAGAAAGGGAAGATTCTTGTCAAGAGAAAGTACCCAGTGATGTTTTTCCTTTTGTGGATAATAGTGGCTTTGTTCTTACTGAATCCAGTGGAACAGACCATCTGAAAAAAAAACCCAAACTTTTCACACTTCACCAGGTTAAAACCCATGATCTTTAACATTATTTCACTTGCTACTCAGCTCTTGCATGAGGTATCTTTTATTCTGTGTGAGACAGTATTCTTACTGCAGGTTTGAGGTTGCAATCCAATCAATCTGTGAAGTGTTTGTCAAAAAAAACCCAACATGACTTCTTTTGCTTCTAAAAATAGGAGAACTACTAAAAAAATCTCTGGCATTCAACTGCAAGCAGAATAGGTTTTCTAAATCTTTGGCTGCATCATTGCGTCTCATCCTTTTATTGGTAACAAGACTTGTGTCAAAAATAGTATCCCCTTCATTAACCCAAACAGATACTGCCCAGTGCATTCAAAGAGTAAAAATATTGTCAAATAGAAGATTTTTGAGAATGAGCTGATGGGAAATCAAGAACCACTTTTGCACATTGAACTTATTAAAGTACTGAAAGCTGATTGAAATCTTGCACAAACTTAGAGATGGGCAGGAAGTAGCTCCTGCCAGTAAACTGTGGTGCAGTCAGACTGCAGCCTCTGGCTGATGTGTAAATATTCTCTGGTTTGGTTGGTGGTCTGTTTCTAATCCTTGCACTTTATTTAGTTAACACAGAAACAGTGAAGTTGTTAACTGATTCTTTCTTACGCCTTCTTCGGAGGGTCAGCTTAAATGACCTTTCTATGCGTCAATATCTCTTTTACTGAAGTCAAAATGTGTAGGCTTCTCAGATTGTGACCCCTTTCATACTGGAAAATATTGTAGGAGGTGCCTAAGCTATTTCAGGTACTAAAAATGCCCTGTTAAGGCAGTGCTGTGTCCCAGCAAATTGTTTGAATACATGGCAGCTGGTGCAGCTCTACTGATCTGTCTGATGCTGTAGCAATAACTCTGTTCTGCTGGTCTGATCTGTAGATACGGTGTAACACTGCCTTAAACATTTGTGGGACACTGTGTAGAAAACCTTGAATTTGATTATTCAGCAGTCTCCTTCCTTGCCTTAAATTTATAGAACCTGCTTGGGCCTGTGTGATGAAATTAATAAAAATTAAATTAAAGGTTGAATATTAGGAGCTCTTCTGATAAGCCTCTCTTTTTTTTCTTCTGGTTTTAGTGTCAAATAGTTGGCAGGGAAATCATTTCACTTTCAAAGTTGATGAACAGATCTCTCTATGTTTGAATTTTTTGTGGAGTTCTTCATCTACACCATGAAAAAAATCCCTTGAAATTGTTGAGAGGAAAAGAGGAAAACATGAAAACAGGCAAGAAAAGAGAGGAGAAACCCATTTACCCAAGAATTAACAAATTGTTCTGTGATCATAAAATCAATGTCTGGTAGCACAGTTAAACTAAACCTCATAACATAGACCAAGCAGAAGGGGAAACTGAATTTCAGCTGCCCTCATTGAAGGTGAATCCTGTCGCAGCAGGGCTGCTTGCTGGTCCAGGAACTGTATCTTCTCTTTGAGCAGTCATTCCAGTCTGGGTGAATTTGGCTCATACAGCATTGCACAAATTGATTCTGACACATCTCTGATTTTAAAAAAAGTTACCTTTTATTTGCCTTTGTGGCCAACAAAATTTTTTTCTATACAGCAACTCCTGTGAAAACTGTTAATACCGCTTCACCAGCCAGCCAGGGTAAAAGCATCTGTCTGTGGTGGAAGAAAGTTATTGAGATGTCAACAGGGATTCAACAAAAATGGAGAAAATGATGAAATTGTGGCTGAAATCCAACTTATAGAAAACTAATTACATGTGAAACCATTACATAAGGCATATGGTTCTGTTCATTTCCTTTGTGTACCAGGTCAGCTTGACTCGATTGTAATATTATGAGAAGGTTTTTATCATCTGCAACACTCAGATGACTAATTCACTCTAGGGCTGAGATTAGAAAGTGGTTTTGTAACAGTTCAGTGAAAGTAATCTGTATTATTGCTCACCAGAGAATGCTGTCATTTTAAGAAAAATGCAAAGTTCAGACATCAAAGCTCCATGAGGGCAGAAGAACAATCCACTGCGGTCTGATCCCTATTGCCTTTAGCTTGGGCAGAGTTATGGAGAAGTGTAAAGAAGAGAGCAATACAACTACACGTCTAATATATTTGTAGACCACACCACTTTTGCCTTTTGTATAAACATTCATATCTATGTCCTCCGTTTGGGAGGCATAGATGTAGAGAGTAATTAACACAAGCTCCAAACAGTAGGGAACACCCCTTGAGCTTGGTTGGAAACACCAAGTTCATCAGCATGTGTACGGGCAACTGTGACTTCTAGAGCAAAACAAGAGACCCTCCTTCAGTTGCCTGCTTCAGCAAGAATTTCCTGTCCCTGAATTTCTTTAAAGAAAGAACTTTTAGTAAAATTGTTTTCACAATATTTTTGATCTTCTAAGACAGGAGAAGGAAATAAAAATCTGAGTTAAGGAAAATTATGAATGGAATAGGTATTAATACATTACACAGAAATTTCAAAAACACAGTATAAACATTTAATTAAGTGCAAATATGGTGACCACAAATGGAAATATAATAACTTATCTATTAAATTAGATAATTCATTCAAAAAATCATAGTCAGTTTCAGCTCTATATAATATATCCTGAAGAGCCTAATATAATCTTGATTTTATGCAGTCAAAGTAGCCAGAGGACGTACAAAAGGAGGAAAGGCATGTGAACTTATATGTGCATATTGGTGGGTTTGTGCCTGCTTATTTTTCTGTTACTAGCAAGTCAGAGGCACAGGCAGAGTATTTGTCTTGCTCTGGAGCACTTGGTTTCAACCTTAAAAGCCTAAGCATATGGTAATTACATTGCACAAATATGTATTTAATTGTTATAGGAGAGTTTTAAACTTAACAGTTTATATGGAATATATTTTTAATTCTTTATGATTTTTCAAAAGTAATTTCCAGACTTTTTCTGTACCTTCTTTGACTAATTTGTTAGATCTCTTTACAAGGTCTCCTCACATTGCAGCTGTGAATTAACCTGCAGAAGTACCTCCCCAAATCTTAACAACAGCAACAAAAAAGCACTATCACTAATTAATTCACGTATGGAATTCTCCAGATGCCAGCACCACCTCTTTCATCACTGCATTAAATTTCATCATTGCATTAAATTCTGTAGAAAAAAGGGACTTTTCCTCAAGTCTTTAAAGCAACAGCTTTTTAAATAGAGGGTCAATAGACCAGTTCCCTAACTGAACCAAAGTTTCCAGCAGATATGCATTCCCAAGATGGCTATTATGAATATCACCTTCACAATTTTCTTTTAGTACTGCTCTTGTAAAGACAGAACTTGATCTGGAACAATACTGGATGTTAAATCTCATCTGGTCACTCACTGTCTGGCTACTTCAGAGCAGCAAAGAATCCCTACCTTAGTCCCAGACCAACACTAATTACCTCCCGTAGAGAGAAAGGAAGGAGAGATTCAATAGCCTTCTGAAATGTTTGTGATGGTTTAGATAGTATGAGAGACAGAACAGTTTTTGTACAGTCTCTGCAACTCACTGAAATCATGCAAAAATATGTCCTTTCTCTGAAATGAGGTATAAGTTAGATAATTTTATGGCAAAGTTTCTATATTAAAGCAAATTATGATTCTATAAAAAAAGCACAGAAATTAGGTATATGCTGCTAATGGTAAATTTACTAGTGTGATTTTTAAATGCACTATTATTCTAAAATTATTCTATGATTATTCTAGACAAGCATAATTAAAAGCTCAGCACTGATTAGCAAACAAAATATGTACAGTAATTTCACGATTATAAGCCACACCTTTTTCATTGAAGAAT
>VRYO01002772.1:69107544-69126350 GCA_009812075.1 Sialia sialis
TGAAATTACTGTAAATTACAGAAAAGAGAAATTTATTTTCCTGTTTCCCAGAGCAGAAATAGGCTTCCATGACTGGAAAAAAACCTGCAAAGAAATGCTGACAGAAAAGTGTTTTATTTTCTCATAATCCATTTATTTTCTAATGGTTGTTGACAGACAAGTCAAATATTTCTGTGATGCATAAAAAAGTGCACTCAAATTCACTTTTATTTACATTCCTGTATCAGTCAAGCAGACCTCCATGCACAAATGGACTTATCCTGAACAGCAGAATCAGACCCTTGTATGAGATAACCAGAAATTCTGTATAAATTTAAAGAACTGCCAAAGCCAGGAATATAGTTTTCCTAAAGCAACTGATGAGGATCAGATCCTGATGAAGAGACATCTGTGCTTTCTGAATCTCACTCTAAATATGAAATTCGATTCTTCATTTCTTCCTCTGGGATTTGTCTTGACCCATCATTTGCAGTTAGAGACTTCAGCACTAGAGAGGCATAACCTTGTGTCCCTTCTCACAAAACACATGGAAGAAGGTATGAAATAGTTCATCCAGCTCTTCTTCAGTGTATCTCTTATGTTTTGTTCTGAGAAAACTCTGAAATAGAGCAGGGTCATCAACAAAGGCAGTGGGAACAAAGACAGACTAGGTCTGAATGGTATTCAGCAGAGCCAGCAGCTGGTATATTACTGAGAGATATTTGTGAGAGCCAGCTGTTTCCAGCTGCTGACTGCTGCTCTACTGCTTTTTGGGAGTATTTTCTGGTTCCCAAAAACACTGAGAGAAAATGTGGTGTTCCAAACCACCCTGGCAAGACTGAATTGAATTGAGCCAATATGGTTTAGGAGTAGGGAGAATATTCTCCTTCCCACACACTCAAGTTGCTTCTCCTTGCATGAACAGCCTGAGTTTCCCAGCCTGTGCTCCTCCTCACCCTGCACAACCCACAAGCACAAATATGATCATGATGCAAGCACATGCCAACATTTATGCACTGTCAAATTATCTACAGTCTGATAAGAAACTTAAGCTAGTTGTGTGCTTTTGTCCCAGCTTGGATCTGGATGTGCATGACCAGATAATTCCTGACACAGTTTAAAATATTAGCCTAAACACATTCAAATCTCTTGGTCACATTTGCCTTGGATCAATGATCTGTGACCAGGATATATGACACAAACTTATATGTTTAATCAAAGACTGGTCCCATAATCTCTATCTCCCAGAGAAAGTGTGTTCATCATGATGTTAGCAATAGGAGCTATGGTGTTGACTTCAGGGGATAGGGAAACCAAGGCAAGATGGAAGTACAGTTCAAATATTAACATGCAAAATATTTGCATATGCAATAATCATAGATATTTCTCTCCTGCACATAGAGAAATTAGTAAAAGTTTGTGTAAAATCTGCTTTTGAAGGGGAAAGACAAGAGTGTTTGTTGTTATCTTGGCAATAAATTAATTGTCCACCCAAAGATATTTTGTTTGATGCACTTTGCAAGGAATGCAGTTTGTGAGCAGTTTATTACTTTGTTGCCTGATTGGGGGTTTTGTCTTTTGTGACAAAGATCCAGAAGCTCAGCACTTGAATGAAGCCCTCTGGTATCACTATTGCTTTGTCATTAATTTCAAAGTTTCCACTTTTTTCAAAGGTGATAGTCATGAGAGAGATTCTGAAGAATAAAGAGGCAGGAAAAGGGACTAGACGCTGCTGTCAAGCATGTACGAAAATCTGAACAATATTTGCATGTTTTACTTCATTAACAGCACATGGAATAGAGATCTAAAAAATGAAACAGGATTGGAAGAAGCCTGATGAACGAGATGGCCAGGAGGGTTTGCAGACATCTCTTGAAGGAAATGAGCAGGGGGTTATGTTACCTGTACAACCACACTGACATATGTAAGTGTGGGAGGATCAGGGCACAGAAGTCACAGTGGGGAGCTGAGTGGGCAGAAAGGTTCTAGTAATGGATTCAGAAAGGAAATGGAAGATGTAGAGGTAAAGCAAAGAGGGCATCTACTGCCATAAGAAAGAAAGCAGAGCTGTGATATGAAGGTGCCAGAGACAGGACCCCTAGGAGAAAGGCTGATGTTCAGGATACCTTGAACAAGAACAAGAGAAAACACAATATACATCTAGCAGCAAGAAGTAAAATGTAGAAAGAATGTGAAATTTTTGCCGGAGACAGGAAGTTTACTCACTTTATGAAAGTTATCTCCTTTTAAAGAAAAATTATTTTAATTTCATTTGATGGAGAGATATTTATATAGAAATCAAATAGTCAGTACTATCCTAGATACTTCAGGATTTAAAACTAAAACAAACAAAATTAACAGTCAATGTGGGTTCTGTCTTCAGGAAACATAATTCACAAGAAAATATTTCAAAATACAAAAAAATGTTAAAAAATAATGTTTATGTCATGAGTCTCATCTGGGGATATTAACAGATAAAATGGAAAACTAAATTAATTGGCTCAAAGTTGAGTATAAACAAAGTTTGATATGAGAATTTGCTTTACTTCCCCTGGATTGGAAGTCAGTGTATTTGTCAACTATTGTTAGAGAAATACTACTGAGAATTACGCAATTACAGAAAACATTAATTTCTCAGAAGCAAATGATAATAGCAATGTTTGTGAAGGAAATAACAAACATCTTCATCACTTATACATCTGGAAGCAATGAAGATGTTAGAGATTTGTTGGAAAGCAGTGAAGACACTCACAGAAATAGTATACAAAGTGATTTTGGATGGGACCCTAGAAAGACAATTGGGTTTGAGTGGAACAAAACCGCAAAAGTAATTAAAAAAACCCCAAACTAAACAAAAATCCTCCCCAATTACAACAGTAGCTAAGCTTCAATAACAAGTATTTAAATATTTGACATTCAGTGTTTAAAATAATTTAGTATAAATAATCTAGTATTCAATTTTTTTAAAAATTAAGTCTTAGTAAACTGCAAGAATTGTTAATGAAATTACCCAGAATATAAAAATCAGGGACCTTTATGGGGTCCATCACAGTTTGCACACCAGTGATTGAAAAACAAAAAAGAGAAATCCACCAAACTCCTCTATTTGAAGTTGCATTCACATCACAGGAAAACTTTACCAGGGAAGAGTTTTTTACAGAGCTAGCTAATGAAGAAAGAATATAGGTAGAAGAGAGAATTCTATCAAATAAGGCAATAAGGGGCAAACTACTCATGAAAGAAATCTTTTTAGGGAAATAAAAAGTTTAAGGAAAGGTAATAGTGAAGAATTTAATTGAATAGGCCCTTTGAAAGCCTAACAACTTTCAGAGGAAACATTTGGAGATGAACAAATTTGTGTTTATTAATAATCTCCAACATGAGTTTTATAAAGAATAAACTTGAAAAGAGAAAATCATGCATAAACTGATTAAGAACATATAGTGGGATAGTTGTTAGCAGCCTTCTAGCCATGAGAGTACTGAAATGTTGAAACATCCTCCTCGTAAGACAACAGGAGAAAAATCCAATTGAAAAGTGAGTAGCACACATTTTAGGATATTACAGTAGAAACCTGCTTTAATAGAGATTCCTAACTATCTAATTTTCTTAATATAAATTAGAGTAACACTTTGAGGGACACAATCACCTTTTCCTAGCAGACCTGAATCAGAGCCCTCCTGTATGATATAAGTGTAACCCTATTTTGCAAGACAGAAAAACTGAACCAAACATCATATTTATAAGATTCCTTTGGTAAAAGTATTAGTTGCAGGTATTTTCACTGAAGAGTAAAAGAAGAAGAGGGGAAGAATGGAATATGGAGGCAAGGATACCATGATTAACAATCTCATTTTTTTCCTTAGGCTTTATGTAGACTTCAATGAGTATTTGTCCTCAGAGCAAGCGTATTGGGCTTTGATTTGGGACTGGAACTGAGACAGACTATAACTACATAGCATTTCTCATGTTGAGTTTTCTCTGGACAGAATTTCTGTCAGCTAGGGAAAAACTGTTTTCTCAAACATAGATCAGGTATTGATTCTGATAACAAATTTTCACCCTCTCAGCTGCAGGATAGCCATGAAGTAATGCAAAATATGAGTTAGGACTACATACTAAATCCTTCAATAGATCAAGTCTGCAGTTCGAGAAAGTTTTCCTTAATAGGTAAAGGTGTAAAAGTTCATCCAGCACTAGCTGGCTCTGATTTTGCTAGCATTTAGATGTCTTTCCTCTTTTAAATCAAAAATGTCTGATTTCCTTCACCAAATTTGCTTTTTATTCTGGAGTGATAGGAAACAAATTCAAAAGAGGACTGAAAGATTGTTAAAACTATTGCCCAACTGATTGGTGAAATGGTAACATACCCTGACACAAGACAAGCTGACAAGTTCTGGGGAGACCACTAATTTTACTAGAGATTCACAGAGGTAAAAACTGAAAAGTTTGACTCTGCCAAAGAAGGCTGGATGGAACAGGATTTTTTCTAAGTCTGGGAAGGACAGCTCAGCCTAGGAAGGCTATCACATTGCAGTGTACTAAATACAGTCCTGGCAGATTACTTGAAAAGTGCTTAGGGCTCCAAGCCAGAAAAGCACTTAAATGTGTGGATACCCTCTTTGAAATGGTTGACTAGACACCTACCTAAAGTTATGAGTTAACTCAATTGTTTTCCCCGAGGACAATAATCTGAAATTTTTTCTCACAACTAGGCTGAAGACAAAAGCCCAGAAAACTAAAGAAAGAATCTTTCCTTGTTGCTATGGCTGAGCAACACAGATTCTGTTTATCTTTATTTGTGACAGCATTTCAAACCTTAATATGTTTTTATATAATCAATTCCTGTTCATAGCAGAAGAGAACCTATCAATGACTATACTCATTATTAAAACCCTTTCTTATATTGTGAAAGGAGGCAAAATTATTTGTAAAATTATGCATCAACTCCCTAGATATGCAATGTCAGGGACATTTTTATGGCAGTAAGCAAAATCACTGGCTACAAAACATGACATCACTTTCAACAGATACAGTGAGAGAAATCAAAATAAATTTAAATGAAAGCTCCAAGGGTTGTTTCAATAGAAAATAAATGGAGGGAAAGCCCGTAGGATTCCACAGTGTATAAAATAGCAAATACTTCAAAAGCGCTGACAGCAGGGCTGAACTGCTAAGGAGACAAATGCTCAGGAAGCTATTCAACATAAACAAATGCATGTTTTAAGCATACAAGTGAGGCCGTACTTTGAGAACAGCATCATGTCACTTCAACCTCTGGCTGCCTAATAGTGTCTCAGTGGTGGTAAACTAGCTGATTACATTCCTGTCCCAAAGACACTAAGACCTCAAGGAAAAATGCAAGTGATCTGCATTAAAACCCTGGTCATCAATATTTCTTGACTGTTCTTAAACTGGTTGGTGAGAATACAAGCCCAATTCAGTAATTACTGGCCCGATTGCTATGAGGCGAAGATACTTAATTGAGAATCTACATTAGAAACATGTCATCATGGTCCCAGAAAAAGTCTAATTTGACTGACTGTGGTAACATGTAATGCATCTCTTTTTACAACATGATCCTATCTTAGCTCAAGAAATATAACTTTTAAAAAAATAAAATAAAAAGAACCAAGAAAGAACAATTTTCTTCTTAGTCTGCTGGACAATGAACACATTTCTTTATATTATTTAGCCTAGGAAGCATTCCAATTTCCCAGTAAACTGTATTCACATTGAGGAAAGATATTGGCATGCCACCCACCTTTCTGCTCCATATTCAAGTCTTTTTTGTAGAAAGGAGGCCTGGACATGTGAGCTTGTAGGGATCCCTGGCAGATGTCTGAGCTGGAAGACTGGGAGACAAACCATGGTTTTGACTGCAGTGAATCCCAGCAGGTAAGTCTAGACAATTAATTAATTTTTTTTCTATTGCACAATGTTTTATAAAGCAGGAGGAATTTAAGCACTGTAGTAGTTCTTCTTCATTTCTAAGCCCTCACACTCACTGGAAATCAAATTGGGGCAGAGGAAGAAGATCTCAGTTGACATATAGTTGGTTGCATTTTTCCTGAAAGGAGACATAAAATCATCAAGAAGAGATATTCTGTCAAAATAATTACTTCTCAAATGTCTGAAAAAAATTAATATGCTCTCAAGGCATATCATGCTTACCCAGAATTTTACAACATGACAATATGTATTTACAATTAATTAGTACACTATTTGGGGACCGAAAGCCTCTATTTCAGCTTGATGTACCAGTCTGAGGTTTTCAGGACTGCTGGATAAAATAAGTAAAATTATTCAATCACACGTATCCTCATTTGCACGTGGATGTAGGACATTTTTTCAAAGGCTATGGTCTTCTCATACTTGTCTATATCTCTGCTTTACTTAGATATTGTTTGAATTTTTTTTTAATGTGATAACCAGCAATGTCCTAAAAGTTAATTTCAATAAAACTACATTCATCAAAGTCAAGTAACTTAAATAGTGAGTTCCTGTGCTCACATGGAGTCATCTTGATTTCCCATGTCAAATTGAGTTTTGTTGGTTTTGGTGGTGGTAGTTTTTTTTCCTTTCTTATAATTCAGTTCTTCATTATCAAAGTTTCCTATACTTCATAAGGCCATCAAATCCTCATTCAATTTAACTTGAGGTTTATTTCAGCACAGTGAAGAAACCCAGCCTATTCTGAAAGATGCTGAACATCTGTATGTGTGGCAACTTAATTTTAGGTTTTTATTCCCGAAGATGGAGCCTGTAATCCTTACAGGATGTGGGGGCACCACTGAGAATTTAGTTTACAGCATTTTCTTGCTGGGAGTCATGTTAGCCATGTGATGTTCTACCCAGATACATGTCATTTGGGGTAAGAAAGAACCATCTGAGATTGAGATTTAAAACAGCACACACACGCCTCCTTTGATCCTAGAATTATTTTCTTCCAAACATCTAAGTCTTCACCAAAAGCTTAAATGAAATAGTTGGAAAGTGTCTGTGATATTGGCGAGAAATTTTTCCTTAGCTTCATTTCTGGAAAAAAATGAGCCTTTTTCAGCAATACTCTTTAAGAATTACAAAGAAGAAAACACAAAAAACTGAACACACCATAAATCCTGAATCATCAGCAAAGGACAAGCATGGAAAATTAAATTCAGCAATTTGTTTAACCAAGTTATAAATATCTGCAAGCTGAAGCTTTTAATGTTTCCATTGAGTTAGACAGTTTTAATTTAGACATTACTACCTGCTATGGCTGTAACACAGTACCCCACCCCTGCCCTTCCAAAAAGGAAAAGGTCGCAGTTACAGAATTACTTAGTTGATATTTTCTATTTAGACTCTTTCAGACTCTTCATGCAGCTAATGTAGAAATAAGACTCAGTGTCTGAGTATTGTTCTAATCTGTCTGAGTATTGTTCTAATCTAATGAACACATGAAGTAAAATAATCAGACACTGGCAAGAACAGGCTGTTTGGACAGTTCACTTTCAAACTACTGTGCAAATAAATCTTTCAAAGTTTAACTCGATTTATGCAACCCAGTGGTTTTGTAGCTATTCTTGTCCATCTTCTATGTTCAGTTCTCTATTTCTTGGAATTATTTCCAAAATGTTCAGTACTTGTTTTTAATTTACTGTTCTTACACGAAGAACTGCCAGCTGCTGTCCTGTGATTTGAAAATTGGTGCCAAACTTAATGATTGTTCAATACATTTCTTGAACTAAAAGCTGGGAGGATAGTCTTGATACTATAATAATCATAAAAAAAAAGTAACCCTCAATACCCCCAAAATATCTTGCTACCTGATATCTGATATTCCTTAGGTTTCTGTGTCATCTTAATTTTACTGCAATGGAGAAATCATTGCCAGGGATTGACCTATGTTCATGTATCACAGCTGAACACTGGCTAAAATCTTTCCAAAATTTTAACTATCTAATCTCATCAAATTCAAAAGGATTATACCAACATGAAACAAAGCAGTATTTATTCACTTGCCTCTGTTTTCTCTCAGCCTGCCTGTAACAGCAATAGTTCTTTTGATAACTTCTGCGTGTCCTGCCTGTTTTATCTTGTAATCTTGCTTATTATCTTTCGCAGCATGCATTTGCAGATCAGTACAAAAGTAGAGGGAAAGGTTAAATAGGAAATGTTGTATAAATATCCACCACCATCCAAGCATGCTTGAATTCAGCAGACACTGTTTCTTTCTTGCTGTGCTGGATATAGGTTTTGGCAGCCTTGAAACCTTCTAAGAGAATGTTGCAAGACTAAGAAAACATTAAATTAAAAGCTTTATCAATATCATCTTAATATATGTATTTTTAAATGTGTAGTATAATCCTCCTGCTCATTTGTGTTATTAGTAAGCCAAGAAAAATCACAATGGAATTTTAAAACATCTATTTTCTTTATTTACATTGTAAATCTCATTCATATCGCATTAGGAGATGCTAGTTATTGCTAGCTACTGCTAGTGTCTTCTCTGGATCATGCTGGTAGAATATAAGATAAGAGACTTCCAGAGTTGAGAGTTTTTCTGAGATAATCAAAGCACTGCAAAATTTGCTGTTTCACTGTAGCATCTGCAGCTGGGTCATCAATTTCAAAAGCATCTCATGCTGGCTGGGAAGAGTGAAAAAAGGCTATCCAAAGATGAGTTGGAAGATACTCCTCTGCCAGGAAAAGCAATAGCCGTGTCTCCAAGAGAGGTGGAATATTTTGGTACTTCCAAAATCATAAAAAATGTTCTCTCAACTAGCTTAAGTGTGGTTTTTTAGACTTTTGGAGCCCTGGCTGGTCCTCCTCAAATCTAAGATTTCCTTCCACATGACAGTAGAGTACTTTGTTCTCAGTAGTAAAGAAAAAGCATGTGTTTTCTTCTTATCAGGCCAAAAAAATTTGGACACACTCAATTTGTCTCATGCATCTCTGGAATTTATTTTCCTCCTTTATTTACAGAGAAAGGCCAGAGTGTGCTTAAACAAAAATTTATATATGCACATCCAGATATATACACAAGCACGAAGAGAACATATATATGGAAACATAAAAAATATGCATGCACAAAGACACACATATCTAGCTAAAGAAAGAAGGAAAGACACACAAACACATGTACACATATAAGGATCTGCACCTTTGGAGAAAATGGATGCATGTACAAAATGTTACACTTAATTTATAATTAACTTGATACAATGCTATAATCATGGGGTTTCTATTCAGCTATTTGGTCTAAGTGAAGACTGAAAGCAAATTATGATACAGACAGCTCACATGAGCAGCATGCCATAGGATTGCTTTTGGAGTCACTATGACCCAGGCTATTAGAAACTGGCCATAAGTAACAGCATCTCAACTCCCTCTTTTTTCCCATTGGCACCTAAGAACAGCTGCAATAGGGAGATGGCACAAACCAGTTCGTCATTGTTGAATGGGAAGAAGGCTTTAGCCATTTTGTTTCCCCAAACCTGGGATCAAAATTTCACATTTCAGCCTGTAATTATTAATACTTTGCTTGTAGTTTATCAACTACAGTTAAATTTTACAGACAGGTCATAGCAAAGGAAAAGCTAGGACAGTATGACTCAGTATAATAAATTACTCTGAGCTGCATTTTGCTCTCAGGAGGGATCTGACATCTCTAATTACTGCAAGTTTGTGTTTTCCTCCGTTTGGTGGAATCCCCTACAATGTCAGGAAGCACAATTCTAGTCTTCAGTAATTGAATTTGGCTGACCGGCTACATGAGCCTGTATGAAGAAATCTCTAATGAGGAATGGCTCAAGACAGTCTGCTGAGTGAGTCTCCCATGATCAAGTAGTTTTGTTTCCTATATTTTCAAGTGTTATGTATCCACGTGTTGCCATGTTTTATGAGAGGTTAAACAGAGAGAAAAAGCACAACTTTTCCAATTCCCGTAACTAACAAGTATTAAGCTTGTTACCATTTGCTGTGTGTGATTATGCAAAAACAGCCTGTTTCTTATTTGTTTTGTTTTTTATGAGCTGGGAATTTCCCTCAGATTCACTGACATGCTGAATGAATCACCAGAACTTTTTTTATTTTAATAATAGGTCTTTTCTAAAAGCTGAACTGGATAAGTTGAATTCTCTTAAACATTGTCCAGCAGTTTAAGAATGGAACTGAAGACTGTAAGAAAAAACTGTTACAGGATATATTTTGTATTGAAGGCTTGGCACAACATATCCCAAATACATTCCAAAGTGAATTCTGAAATACCAAAAAAAGTCACAATAAAGAAAATTCAAAATTCAGTCCCTCAAACTTTTTCTTGCAGATAATTTTGGTGATGTGAGGGTCCCCTCATGCCTCCTCTACTTTTAACCCTTTACATGTCTTTCTGTTGGCACAGCATGAATCCCTTTATATGAGTCAAAACAGTATGATCAATGGAACAGCATGAGATATAGCATAAGTTCATGGGGCCAAGCAGACCTTTGTTCTAAGTGTGTGTCTTACAGTGCTTTCCAGGGTACATAAAATGTTCATTAATGAGGGGAAAAGGAATGAGACTCTTGCTTTTCTCATTATTGTTGGCTTCATGGCTATTATTAAGCATAATTGTCTGTCAGTGTGCTGAGGTGACTAGGGAATAGATTAATGTTCCTTTTGTTGTGCAAGGTTATGAGAAAGTTGAGGACATTGTCTGTTTGAGGACAAGTCTTCAGGATGTCCAGCGTACAGAGAAAATTCTGTGCCAATTCCTCTGGCCTTAGAAGGCAGCTAAAAATTTAGTTGAAACAGTTCCTCCTTTACAGACTGGAGAATGCATAATTAGGTCAGTTTGTGAAAAACAGTTAATAAATTGTATAAGAGATTTTGCCTTGTTATTTCTTTCTTATCAATTCTGCATTTTATAAAGAAAACACTTCTCCCCTAGAATGATTATTAGAACACACAGCTATCATGCAATCAAGAGGAATGAATACACTGTGCTTTGCACCAGAAGGTACTGGTTCATTATGAATGCAGTAAGAAAGGCACTTGGTAAAGGGTATTTTAAATCAACATTTATTAGAGGTAGCATTATAAAAAGAGTGGTATAGATAATGTTTGTTCACTTCAGGTTCTGGAAACCCTGATCTGTACAGTACTGTAATCAGGATGAAGAACACCCATCCATGGTAGAATTGGCCCAGTTTGCTAATTTGAACCATTTTTTAAAAGTAAACAATTCTACTCATCATTTCTACTGTCAAACAAAGAAGATATGCATGTGTGAACTTTCACTGTGAGATAAAGGTAAGGCCATGCAGGCAGCGTAATCACTGGCACTGAGTGGGAGCTGCCATCAGGGTTCTCTTTTTTTAATTATAGTAATTTCACAATTATAAGCCGCACATCTGGGTAGCCGGGTAGAGCACAGGATTTGTCCATATATAAGCCGCACCTGAATATAAGCCGCATTTTTTTTTTTTTTAAGCGAGTATCCATGTGTGACAAAGTAACGAGTTAGTAACAGAATCATGCCAGCACGGGGTTTGGTGTCAAATAGTTGGTGCAAATAGTTTTCATAGACCAGCAAAGCCTTTAAAGGCAGCCCCAGGTGCCCTCCCTGGCCAGCTCTCATTTCCGGGTTGGCATTTCACTGGGATTTGTCCATAAATAAGCCACACCTGATGATTAGCCACACTGCTGGGGTAGGCTGGATTCTTCAATGAAAAAGGTGTGGCTTATAATCATGAAATTACTGTACTATGCAAGTTTATTTTACAGTCAAGGGATGTGAGCAGAATAAGAGGCCATGCTAAATGCGTCACACAGCACTGCAGGCTCTGCACAGGTCTGCACCTGCTCAGGTTAGCTGTGATGTGGGTCGCAATTCCCCAGCTACAGCGCCCTGCTGGTCAGCATCATTACATGCAGTTAGGAAGGTACACTCACATGTGCTTCAGGAAAACATTCCCAAGGCTGTACAAAATCAAGCATATTGAACTGCTTAGGTATAAAAGAAACATATTTTTATACTCTAAGAGGGTCTTTTTTCCCCCGTTACTCACTGGTCAAAGATAAATTAAATGTCATGGTAAACTTACTGTAGTCTCACGACCATAAGGTGCACCGGATTATAAGGCGCAAATTTTTTTTGCAACGTTGATCCACGTGCAACTTTCACAACTTTTAGCGTAAAATCGGACAGACCAGAGGGACATGTGCATGCCTGCTCGCCGTCATTTGATTGCAAGCTTCATGTTTGTTGCTGCACAATGGGAAACAGAAATGGTTTTGAGATCCCTTCAATACTCAAGGTTGATACATAAGGTGCACCTTGTAGTCCAAAAAATATGGTAACAGTTTACTGCTGTTGCAGAAGGTGATCTTGCTTTTCCAGACTTCATTTCAGATTGCTGCATATTCGCTTTCTTGCTCATTGACCTTTCACTAGTAACCTGGATGAGTCAGTTCAGCTTGCTGACCAGGCAGAAAACTATACACTCCATGTGTCTCACATTCCTCCTGATTAGTTTTTTAAGTAAATTAATTAATTGAGCTGGTTGAAGACAGAGTACACCTTAATAAAAGAGCTGGCATAAGTAGATCATGGGGAAATTTTCTGCTGAAATAAAGAAGGAGAGTGTGGGTTTAGGGTTGGGGGTTTTTTTTGGCAGCATGCTAATAGATCAGCTAACCCCACCTTCCATAACTGCATTGTAAGCAATCTTCTTATCCACACACCCACCACTCCCGATACAGTATTCCAGATGTGACACCTGAAGATGAAGAGAAATAAAATTTAATTATATCAGTGTTGCAGCTTACAATGTGAAGAATGTAGTATTAGATGGCTATTATAATTTTCTTCTAACTACATGTATTTGTTTATGTACACTTGCTGTAATAATAGCACAGTGATATTGTCACTAGGACTGCCTAGTAACACATTTTTTTCAGATTTTAGGCAAGATATTAACAGACTTTTTAAAAGCAACTGCACAGAATACTAATGCCTTTTTTGCACACTGTAGAAAAAAAAAAAAACTTTGACAAAATGTTAGCTTTCTAAAATTACACAATTAGATGTTAACATCAATTTTTATATAAGAAAGGCCCTTTGCATCACTTATGAAAGTCTCAATTGCTATACTTTTCCTTTGCTTTTTCAAAATACTCGTAATTTTAATTTCCTTATCAGTTCCCAGGCTCACTTTATCGAAAAAGATTATTCAAGATTTTCTTTGTCTAGAGAATTTGGAACTTTCCCATTGATTTCAGAGAGGTGTTTGGTTTGCTAGCTTTACAGGAGCTGCATGCATTTGTCATCTCTGATTACCATTTTTTTCCCCCTCAGGTTAGTAAATAGGGTTATATTAAAATGTTCCTCATTTTGTCTATTATTGTGATACTTCTGAGAAGCTCATAAAAGCACAGAGCACCTATTAGTAGGCAAGTGCAGCAGCTTAATCCACTGACCCTTTGTAGTAGAAGCAAGAAAAAAAATCTAGCTTTGAATAAGAACCTGAATTATTTTTTTAACCGACACTGAGAATAAAGGTAACAGTGAAACACATGCATGTGTTGTTAATTCAGGGGTTATGGAACATACATATGATATCAGGTGTGCTTTGAATGATACAGAGCACCAAGGAGGCACTTAGGTGTGACAGCACCACTTATCCTTTTAATTTTATAATCTGACCATCCATCTCACATCATTCCACCCCTCACTTTCAAGACTCACTGCTGGCTGCCATCTCCAGTCCTGGCAGATGTGAGACATCATGAATTTATGCCTCTTAACCACTTAGTGATCTGGCACATCAGACATGGCCATGTGAATTCTTCGATATGGCAGCCAGCTGTGCTTGATGAATGGGGTCATGGAGAAGCGAAGAAGCAGCAGTGCTGCTGCCAACATGCATTTCCCTTTGTAGAGGTTCCCGCATTCAAAGAAGTGCTTAGTAGGTGGTACACAGCTGCAGTTCAGTGTCATAGCATCCACAGTCCAACGTGATAGCATCTTTCTTGTTGCTTTACCCCATGTGTCAGAAGCATCACTCTCACCATATATGAAGAGTAGCAGTGGGTCTTGCAAATGGGAAAGAAAGAAAGATGAAAGCAGGCAGCTAGCTCCCAGGCCAAGAAAAGTTTGCTTATTCAAAACAGTAAGCAGAGGCTCAGAGTTTCCCATGTCCTAAAGACTCCTAAAAAATAGGAGTGTCCTCAATTACCACTACACTGTCTCTTTATTGCTTGCACTCTCTTTCACTCACTATTACATCACCTATGAAATTCAACTTCCTTACAAGTAAAAAGGTGGGAATGCTCATAGAATGGGTGAACATTTTGAGTGGCTCTTGAGCCAAGCTCAACTGGAAGGTGAGATTCTAACTCAGATAATTACAAAGCTACTAGCATTTCTACTAACTGTTCTGTGCTGGTCTTACTGGATTGAACCAGCAAGAAAAGGTTTTCAGGAAAATAAAGTATCTGTTGTTAGGCCAACAGAAATAGCTGCAAAAAGTATACACACCTTTGGGGCAAACAAATCAATTTTTAACTTTATACATCAAGAAATTGCAGCAGCTCTAACAAACCACTATTTATTCCACAGGATGATAATACTCCACAATCTACTTCATGTGCTTCCCCACTGGGTGCAGTGGCTTCTGTTTTATCTTTTTCAGGAAACATGATTGAGGGGTGATTAATGGAGTGTTAAATGCTCTCTGTGAGGATTTACATTCAAAATCTGCTGTGGTCAATTTGCAAACAATAAAAGAGAGGAAATTATATTAAAAGCCATACGTATGCTTGTACAGCTTTTAGCATACTTTCATGATAGCTGGCTGCATTGAAAGATTACAAATGCATTTTTAAAACATGCAGATAAATAAACCCTAGGCAAGGTACATAAAAGTCCTTGCAGTTCCTTATTTCTGCTCTGAGCAACCCTGAGAACGATGTGATGTAAGATGCCTTTGTAAACCAAACTGTTTGTATGAGAAAAAGATCCTATGACACATCTGCTTCTAGAAATTTCTCCACTAGATTTCCACCATCAGGATGTAATCACAGTGGACCTATTTGTCAGTTCCCATATCTGTTAGGTACTAAATGTTTAACAACCCCACAGATTATCATGAAGATTATGTAGATAAAAATCACAAACCTAGACTAAAGCTAAATTTTTCTTTTACAAATGCACCCAATTAATAGGAAAATCTAGGAAAACAGAAATGTAATGAAATTCCAAATAAATGTAATAAACCCCCAGTAAAAGTAAAGAAACTCCAAGATTTCTCAGTTTCTTGGACAAAGATGTTGATTATATGTTGCAGATATCAGACTAAATTTCTTTTCACTGTCTCCAAAGATGGGAATTTCAAAATTTTCTTAAGAAAAATAATACAGTGTCTAGCCTAGAGCTTGCTCAGAGTAAGTTTCTCATATTAACCTCAGCGAGCCTGAAAAAAACTCCATAACTGTTTCTGTAAGGACTATATATTTCATTAACTGTTGTATTCAATATTTGGCCCTTTTTTAATAGGTAGAACAAGCTCAGCTTATTTCAATTAGTACTATAGGTTATCATTTCTAAGTCACTTCCTTGGATTCTTTCCAATTTATTTGTATTTGAGTCTGACTGCAACAAGATTATGTCCATTATGTTCATTCACACAGGCCTCTTGAATAGATTTCTAAGTGGTAAGGTTTTGTTTGGAATGTCATGTTAATTTGTGCAGCTCCTGCACCTTCTTCACTATTTATTGTATGTGTATCCATTGTCTTCCTTTTGAATATAATTCCCACATTTCTATTTATTAGTGGGGGAGGGAAGAATGATTATTTTTTATTTCCAATTATTTCCCCCATCTAGAAAGATCATTCAGAATTGCAATTTGGTCCTTTGTACTTTAATGTTTTTCAATGTCATGATATTTACATATTTTTGAAATGTCTTCTCTATACGTGATAGCCATTAAAGAATGTGGGAAGGCACCAGACTTGCTGGATTCAGTTAGGTCTGACATGTTGACACGTTCTCCTAACTGAGAAGCAGTTACTCATGACTTCTCTGTAATAACTACCTTCCCACTTTATATGAGATAAATCACATTTCTTTAGTTTGGACATAAAGACTTCCCATATGGCTATGTAAAAAAAAAATCTGCTAAAGTAAGAAATGCCATATCAATCCTCTCTTCCCATACTCTGGACTGACTGCTTGTGTGAGAAGGTAACTAGATTGTTGTTACATTATTTGTTACAGAAACGTGCAGAGCAGCTGCTTCCTATCACTGTTAGTCTAGAGATGCTCTTAAATTAATAGTTTAGTAATGAGTTTAACAAAGTGCCTCTCTCAGTACCAGAGTTTTGCTGATCCACGTTTTCTCAACCACAGCTCTGGTATTTTTTTCCAGTCTTCTTGTAGCACAATTGGACTACACGAGCTTTTGAAGATAATCACTAAAACATGCAAGTGAACTCAATAGTGTTTTAGGAATTTTATCAGATCTAGACATTAATACCCTGTTAAATTCCCTGTTTATTGCTTTTCTGGTCTATATCCCTGCATCCATTTTTGTTATTAGTTGCAAGTTTTGATCTGGATGTGGTCACAGTGAACCTCTTTTTGTAAAAGCCACTGCAACAACTACAGTAATTTTCAATCTGCACAATTGTAATATGACATCTTGTTATTCTGCTTCTCCAAACAGAAGATAAACAAATCTTCCTTCTCCATTTACAAAGCAAAAGCAAGGAATGGTTTTGCTTTCCATGGAAGCTATCCAGAACCTGCTTTGATTGATCAAGTACAAACTTAAGAAACCTTCTCAAGCACTTTTATTTCTTACATTTCTTACATTTCTCAAAAGAACAAACTACATTGCCTTTGAATGCAAGAGGCCTGCTTGGTCTGAAAAATGAATGAAGACTTTTGAACAAAAAAAAAGAATGAAGTGTTGCATCTTTGAAATAATGTGAATATGTTATTGATTTATTCAACACAACTTGCAGGTAATTATCTGGAAATAATGGAAGAAATTATGATTTAAATTCAGTGTCCTACAACTGCCTTCATTTGATGGATGATTCAGCACATGGAGTGACAGGTAGATTCAGGCCCAAGAATGCAAGTCCTATAACAGATTCAGTTTCCCTATGAACATCTTTATTTCTACAAAAGGGACTCAAGATAGATATTCTGGACAACTGGAAATTCAGCAGAGAAAGAGTATGACAGACACAACACGTGCCCAAATACTGCTTGAGTTAAAAAGCATTCATTTGATATTTTAAAGTTGTAGCTACATTTATTTTGGAAGAAAATTGTATTTTATAGGTCTCCCATTGGGAGTATATTTTCATATAAGGGGTAAAGGCAAATATAATGGAAACTATAACACATTAAAAAAAAAAGTTAAGTCCACTTTTGAAGGAACTTTGAAAGCATTCAAGATTTGACTTAAGAAATGTCTAGAGCCAAATTTTTCATTTCTTAGGCTCCAAAGCTTCTATTGGCAGCTGTGAAAATTCTGGAGTGAGGAATAAAACATGATCAGATGCTTTGTTTGATCCTACAAGATCAAATGTTTGAATTCGGGTTTGGATTCTGTTTTCTCCTCTTAACATAAAAAGAAATCTACTTAATAGGAATATACAGAAGTAATTCAGCACCCAAGAATATCTCTAAATTCACATAACAGTTAAGTGAATGCTGGACAAATGATTAAAAGTGTTTGACTCCTACTACAATGCCAAATGCTGACTTCAGACTCTTTTACAAGATGTATTATTACTATTAAATATTGTATGACCGTTTTCCAAATTGGAAAACTACTATAAAATTAAAGTAAAGGATCTAAAGATGTATCTGATATATTCAAGGAAAACAGCCAGATTAGAAAGTACCACGTGCAATCTAGTTAAAAATTCTAAATGCCTTTTTTCTTTCTTCATTAACTATATTCACAAGCAGCAGGTATTTAAGGACTTCCCCTTGATCACTGCTTGGTGATTTAGGGTCCAAGGGTTTCAACCATAAAAAAAGAAATTAAGACATAATTAAGTGCTATTTAATTAGGTAACATTTCCACAACTTTAATAAGTTGTGTACAAATCACAGATTTTTAGCCTGCACTGAATTTTTGAAAAGGCACCTTTATAAAATATTCTATAATATAAATTGTACCCCTTGTATCTTCATTAATGCCCTTCTCATTTAATTCTATATTATTCTTCTAATCACATACCTGCTACTTTAATAGCTCAGTTCTGTTTACCACTATGATAAATATACATTTTGCAACAGAGTACTATTATCTAAACAGGATAAACTTGTGGGGCAAAGAAATCTTTGCTTTCAGCTTTTGCAAAATGCAAATATTAGCAAAACACTTTACACTACTGACATGTTTTGATCAACAGAGAAAATAAAAATAAAGCTTTCATTCTAACCATATTCTAGAAGTTTTATGAATAAGCAGAACTTTATGAATTCAGGAATATCTGAGAGAATCCATATGTTTAAAGGTAAGGTAATGTTTGCAAAATTCTGATTGTTATAGTTTGTTGAAACATGGGATATTCAGCACCTTGGAGAAAATATTCCTACAGCACAGAAAGAAATCTTTGTAAAATTATGTGTGTTATCCAGTAAACAATCCTTGACTGCAGAAGAAGTATTGACATTGTAAATATATGCTGAAATAATACATAAATTCCTATTAATAAATCACTTTTGAAAAGATAAACGATTATATTCATTTGTCTTCCCTAAGCCATCTATAAATGAATCAAATAGAAATTGGTTAAAATACAAATACATTTAACATTACATTAATTCAGTT
>VRYO01002772.1:69126425-69139060 GCA_009812075.1 Sialia sialis
AAAAAAAAAAAAAAAAAAAAAAAAGAAAACCACTGAATACATTCTTTGGAAAATATTTTTTTATTATAAAATGTACAGTATATTGACCTTAATATTATAAAACACTGTAATGTATCAGAGTCTTGTAAAGACCAATAATTTATAAAATGAGACCAAGTTCACTATTACTTTTTCTAGTCTCATAGTCAGATTAAAAAATATATATAAAATATATAATGAATTAATTGACCATAGCGTCCTTAGTAGCTGGCAAATGTATGTTCATATGTTAAGGTAGCTAATCTCTGCATGTATTTTTATTAAAATAGATCACTCTTATTTGCTAATTTAGTCTTTGATTTTGAAGAGCTGATAGAAGCATGAACAGAAAGGTTAATAATCATATTCTATAAGCCTAGATTATGTAAAGGCGTTGCAGGGTATAAAGAAAATTATGTTTTACTGAAGTACTTCTATCACTGCAGCTCACTTATTAACAGTTAATACTTCTTTGGTACTTTTAAGGTGCTTGTTAGAACAGGAAATAGCTTTGGACTACTGACAATAGAGTACTTTAGGTCTCAGATGCTATTGGATAGCATGAAAAACCACATTACATTGTCTTAACAATTTGAAGACCTTTTTCAACACGTTAGACTTCTCAGTTCCAGACTTACTACCATATTGAGCACAAAAGAAATGCAGATTAATTCTGTTTTTTCCTCTCCTTAGCAGTACTTTCCTCATTGCACCCATTTGGCAGTGACACCAGCAGTATCCAGTCAAAGGCACTTGTTTTAATGTTAGAATATGTGTATGTAGGTTGTTTTGGAATCACTGCCCAGTATATTTTTAGCAGTGCATTTATAGAAGCCCGCATCCCTTTGAGTGGACTGCTGGATGACTAGTGACCCCTGAGGATGGAGGAATTTGTTTCCATACAGACGGGATTGAGCTCCTGTTGTCAGATGTGATTTATCTGGAAGCTCCCATGTTATTTCTGCTTTAGGAATCCCAATGGCCATGCAGTTCAGTTTAACTGAATTTCCAGGTCTGGCATAAATGACAGGTGCTGGCTCACTGGTGATCCGAGGAGGATAGGCGATCACAATGACAGGCACAGTCATAACAGAAGTGCCGTACTCCGTCGACACTTTGCACAGGTAAGTGCCCCTGTCAAATACAGAAGCCTCACGCACTGTCAATGAGCCATTCTCCATCAGGGAAAAGCGACCCACAGCCTGGGGGGCATCCATAACCATACCATTGGGCAGGGTCCAGGAGATCTGCGCCCGGTGGGGTGCCTGGGTGATGCAATGAAGCTGCAGAGTTTCTCCATTGATGATGCTCACCAGGTTGTTGTACTGGTTGCTAATTTCTGGCCTGAGTCCCACCTTCAGGAAGACTACTCGTTCCACATAACCTCCTGGGTTTCTGGCTGTACAGCGGTAAGTCCCAGCATCCCCAGCAGATAAGCTGCTGATGTGTAGGATCCCATCCCTCTTGTGATAAAATCTGTGCAGGTGACTGCCACTCAGCACTTCAGAGCCATTGGGAAGGATCCAGCTCGTGCTGGGTTTGGGGTTCCCCTGGACTGAGCAGTTCAGATTGATGCTGTGCCCAGCGATGGCAGTGATCCTTTCACTGACAGGGTCTCTGAAGGAGGGTTTCTCCACATGGTCTGCGATGAGGAGCTGCACGAGCAGCCTCGCTTCCCCTCCTTCGTTGCGCCCAATGCACACGAGCTGCACGGCGTCTGTCTGCCTCACCCCTCTGATGTCCAGGGTACCATTGCGATGCACAGTGATCCTGTTCCCATAGTAGGGAGCTGGTAAGATTACTCCTTCTGGGAAAGCCCATAAGACACGTGGAGTAGGGATGCCCTCGGCTTTGCAGTCAATAAGCTTCCGGCTGTCTCTGATGGCTGTCTCCCTCACAGATGTTATTGCACTGAGATGACCATTGATTCTGGGAGCCTGAACATCAACATGGATCCAAACGATCTTCCGATCTTCTCCAGCACTGTTCCGTGCTACACAAGTATAGTTACCACTGTCAGACCTTTGAGCCTTCTGGATGAGGAGGGTGCCATCTCTGTATATCTGGTATTTGTCAGATAGGGCAGGAATAGGTCTGTTGGTTGGGGAAAGCCAGGTCACTTTGGGAGTGGGTTCTCCTTTGGCTTCACATGCTACTGTGACAACATCGCCATAAGGTACATTAATAGTGATGTATGTTTTGTTCCTGATGGTTGCAGGCTCTGCCACCACTTTGACCCGCACTTTCATTTCATCCTTCCCAATCTGGTTTTCAGCATAGCAGGTGTAGTCCCCCTCCTCTCTCAGTCCAACATCATTGAAATACAGGGTTCCATTATCGAAGACCACGTATCGCTTTGTCCGGCTGCCGCTGTCATCCGACTGCATGAAGGTATTGATCATGCTGCCATCTGGAAGGCCCCAGGAGATCTCTGGGTTTGGCAGACCTGTGGCTACACAGTCAACTTTCAGGTCCCCTCCGTACTTGACCTTGTGGTTACTCTCATTCTTACGTTCTATTTTTGCTGGTTTCATCATCACATTCACTTTGAGGACCACGTAGTCATCCCCTATCTTATTGCGGGCCACACACAGGTAGTCTCCTGCATCTTTGTCTGTAACTGAATGAACAATCAAAGTCCCATTGCTGAACACTTTGATTCTAGTCTCCAAAGTGCTGCAAGGAAAGAAAAAGAACCTGACATGAGCTACAAAATCACACTTTGGGTATTAACTACTGAGAGAAATCTGTGGGGGAAAAACAACAGTATTAAAAATTGCTATTGTTAAATAATTAGATGGTCAGAAATTTTCAAGGATATTTACCCCCAAAAAGTAAATGGAAAAAAAAATCCTACTCACTTGTAACCAAGTACAGTAATTTCACAATTATAAGCCGCATCTGATTATAAGACGCACATCCAGGTAGCCGGGTAGACCACGGGATTTGTCAATATATAAGCTGCACCCAAATATAAACCACATTTTTTTGTTGTTAGCGAGGATCCATGTGCAACAAATTAACAAATTAGTAACAGAATCGCGAGTTTGGTGTCAGGTGCTCAAATTGCAAACGGTTTCCATAGACCAGCAAAGCCTTTAAAGGCAGCCCCAGGTGCCCTCCCCGGCCGGCTCTCACTTCCAGGTTGTCATTTCGCTGGGATTTGTCCATAGATAAGCCGCACCTGATGACTAGCTGCACTATTGCGGTAGGCTGGATTCTTCAATGAAAAAGGTGTGGCTTATAATCGTGAAATTACTGTAATTCTATTGTGTTTAATGACTTTAATGCTGGTTTTGACCATTAAACATCCACTAAATACCAAATTATGGTGGTTTTGACTTTTCTGACTACATGTATATTATTCTATAACACTGAAATATGAGATCTCTGAATGATATAATCCACACGAGGCAATATGGACCATAATGGAATCTAGTACCTGGGTCTTCAGCTAAAAACAAATAAAGATGAGGAACTTCCTCTGGCATATAAATATTAAACCTTCAGAAGAGTCACAAAGAAGCAAAATGTTGCTAAGCCTTGAAATAAGGGAAAAAAGTTTCCAGCATGCTAAAAAAATATTATTCCTTTCCACTTCACTATAGAATTGGTGCATTGTGGTCAAAACCAACTTCCTCAGTAGCCACAGTTTTCTCCCCAAAGAAGATCTCCAGTATTTGAAAACCAGTCCACATAAAGATCATGAGGGAAAATGAAATAGAAATACAGTATTTTTTTCCTACCACTATGAGGCATAAAATGCAGTCTGGATTTTGTGCTATCTACAGGTTACCAAAATATATTTTTTGGCAATATAAAAAAAATATGATTATTTTCAGCTGTGAAGAAAGTTGCTCCAAATTATGCATTTTAATTACAGTGCATTTCTTGTCTGTCTATAGTGCTCAAAGGTGAGCTATGAATAATTTATAGTACAGAATTTTTTTTTAGCCAAGTGTCAGGACAGTTATTGTAGGTTTGTAGAAGTGATATTTTACTTGATATTGTAAAGATTGGAGAATATATTGTTTTACGCATTTATATGCAACCTGGTTTGCACAGACCTTATTGTGTGGTACCATTTGTTTCTACATGATGTTAAAATAGTTGTGTTTATTTAAGTAATTTTAAGCTCATTTATTTGCCCTGTATTTACTGTGTGTAATGATTTGCCTAAGAGATAAAATTCAATGATCCCTTTTCTCCTGGGGAAAAGCAGGCACACATGCAATATTATTTAGACTAAGCACACTGGAATAAGCTGTATATCTGGACTTTTTACCGTGTTTACAAGTGACTGTAAAAGACAAACAGACGCAGCTTATCCTAAAAACTTGACGCTAACTTTTCAAGAGTAATATTGCTTTCAAGAAAACTATGCTAAGATATAACTTGACTCTTTTGATATAATTTGAAATTCCTTCTTAAGGATTGGGTGGATCATTCAAAACCCAAATAAGTCTGCAACAAAATTTCTACATATATTAGTGGGTTTTTCTCTAAGTTCATCTAAACTGCAATTTACCTGAGACACCCCAAATAGTAATTTACCTGTGAAGGGAATCAATCATTCTTTTGGAAGGCAACCTCCACAATATCCGAGGCCAAGGGTCACCAGAAGCACTACAGTCCAAATGCAGGATGCCACCATATGTTACATCTGTTCTCTGAGGAGAGCTCCCAGTGATTTTAGCATTGGATGAGTGCTTCTTCACATGGAGTTGTACTGTTCTCCTGGCAGCTCCCACCATGTTAGCAGCAATGCACTCGTACGTCCCACTGTCCTTGGGGGACACATTGCGAATGTAAAGAGTCCCATTGGGAAAAACAAATAAATTCCCATTGACAAACTGAGAAGGTCGGATTTGCATGCCATCAAAGACCACCCAGCGGATGTTGGGAGAAGGCGCTGCTTTGGCGGTGCAGTGGATGTTAATACTGCTACCAAGGGGCAAGGAAATGTTCTCCTGCTTCTCCTGCTGGATGATGGGGGGTAAGGCTGCAATGTGCAGCCTCACTGCAATGCTGTCAGCTCCTGCAGCATTGCTTGCTACACATTTGTAAACTCCTCGGTCTGAAAAAGTTGCTTGCCTGATAGACAAGGTTCGATTTTCATGCAGCATTATCCTGCTTTCTGTGGGGGTGACTGTCTGCAAAATCTTCCTATCTGGGAAAATCCATGAAATCAGTGGGCTTGGAGTCCCACTAGCCTGACATTCCATTGCTATGGTCTCTCCAAAGTAGACCGTGACATCTCGATAGCGGGAAAGTGAAATTTTGGGCTGGTGGGCTACAACTGTGAGCACAACAATCATTTTATCTACGCCATGCAGGTTCTGGGCCGTGCATAAATACTGCCCCCGATCCTGAAGCTGAGCATTTCGGATAAGGAGAGTACCATTTTTCCAGACTTCAAACCTTTGTAACTTGCTGTTGGCTGTCATTAGAGCTCCTGTGAAGATGAGAGGAAAGAAAGAAAGTCAAGTGGTTTAAAATGTACATTATTGCAATAAAGAATTTTTAAGCAAGATTTTAGGTTTACACAACACCAATCACAACTTCACAAGGCCCACATGAAATCTTCTGACACTCTCTATAGCGCAAATTAGTTTTCGTTCCTATTGCAGAGCTAACC
The DNA here is from genome assembly GCA_009812075.1 of Sialia sialis. NCBI lineage: Eukaryota > Metazoa > Chordata > Aves > Passeriformes > Turdidae > Sialia > Sialia sialis. The sequence goes on from VRYO01002772.1 coordinate 69,132,082, forward strand.
ACTAGCTTGTAAATGTGGACAGTGTGGAAATTTTTGAAGGCTTTATGTTTTAGGATCCCTCTTAAATATTCATGTAACTTTTCTGCTCCCTTTGCATATGGGGATGACACACACATCAAAATTTAAAGTAGCAGCATTAACAAACCCATACTCATATGTATTGCTGTGAATAAGCAGAGCTGGCTGCTTTTCAGAGGCAAAAATTGCTCTTCAAAAATGAACTAATTAAATGGTAGAGGTTTTCTTTTACTACAAGAAACACTGCAAATCTATTATTACTTGTAATGATTAATTGCAATTAATAATTTTCTCTACAATGATTATAAGTAGCAAGAAGTATTTTTCAGTATTTTGAATTACTCCTGTGATCATGTTGCATTTCTATGCAATACCTCTACAAACCATGTGGAAGAACATGTTTCTTTGTCTTACCTGTAGAGACTTTTGTCCAAGTAATAAAAGGCTTGGGTTCCCCAACTGCATCACAAGGGATAAAAGCATCCGTTTCAGCAAGGATGGATATGCTCTGAGATGCTTTTGTGATAATTTTAGGTCTTTCTCCGTGTGTCCTAAAATTAGTGGGAGATTGAATTACAGTCAAATTGTGTGGCATAATGCCTCCCATGTAAGGAACAGATGGAAATTTTTGATGACGATGATGGATACTTTTAAAAGGATGAACTGTAGTGGTTATTTGTGGTTTTGTGTGCTGAGAGAGAAAGGCTGGAGGAGTGATCTTTAAAATCACTGGTGGTGTGGTCGTTGTGGCATGTGGCATTGGAGGCACTGGAATAGCTGTAGCTTTCTGCACTGTAATCCCAGTAGGTAAGACCTTAGCAACCTTCTTCTCATTTGTGTCTTTTGGCACTAGTTGACTAGGAACATGTGGTTTAGGATGAATATTTAAGTGAGGGAATATCCTTGTTCTGTTGAAAAGGAATGGTATTCTGGAACCAGGGTAATAGGGCATCCCTTGATTTGGTAGCCTTCCCGCTGTGCCTCTGTTATCTGGAACATGGTTATTTCCAAAAAATCTCGAATTAATATTATATCTGTTCTGAGCCTGATTACTGAACTTGCTTTCAGGTAATGGATTTATTTTGTGAAATGGAGAGGCTTGTGTTGGGGTAGTTGTTTCTCTCTGGGAAGCAAGGGTTTTTCTGTCCTGGATGGTGTGTGCTGCATATGCTGTTATCTCTGGTTTGTTTGTGTAGTGAAGAGGCTGATGTGTTACGAAATAGTGAAGTGGGCTCTGTGTTGCAGGAAGCTTCACTGTGCCTCTTACTGGAATGTACTTTGGAGGCACGACAGGTAGTCTTTCGTTTATGCTTGGTATCATTCCAGCAGGTGGATGGGGAAGATTTGGATTCAGCAGTAAACTGTTGTTTGACTTGCTACTATACACCTCTTTGAACTGCTTCTCTTTTGACTGTATGCTAATCCTGTTTTGGTTAGAGGAAGGAGTAGGGTGAACATTCTGTTTTGAAGTCATCACTATTTTGTCATCACCTGCTCCAACTTGTTTTGCTTCTGGGAACCTTTCTTCATTAAAGGAGTTACTCTCCTTGGTGGTATAATGAAGAGAAGGATGTGAAGTGCTGGAAACGGAAGGGGGAAGAGTGACAACTTTTATAAATGGAATAAAAGCAGTGGATGTAATAGGAGATTTTTCAGTTGTCTGCAAATGATGAAACACATGCAACATAGATTCCTTTCTATCCAAGGAAGGTGGCTCTGTCCCAGCCTGGGAAGTAACAGATTTCTTTGTCTCTCTAACTGGAAAAGTCTGAGTTTCTGCAGTACTGAAAGAGGAAGATGAAGTAATTATCTCATATTGCTGAGGTGGGTCAGTTTTTGCTGGTGTTTCTATAGATATTGTGGGCTTCCATGGCTTCTTTGAAACTGAGAGGTCCTTAAAAACTTCAGCTGTGCCAACAGGAATACTTAAGTCACTCACAGTGGGATATGCCAGCTGGAATGTTCCAGCAGTTGTTCCATTAACCGCAACTTCCAAGTCAAATAGGTTAAGCTCCTCTTGAGATTTTGGTTTTGTTGAGATTACTGAGCTATTCTTGTATGCAGGAGAAGTTGTTGTGCTTGATTGTTCTGCCTTATGATCCACAGTTTTAGAATCTACTTTCGTGTCTTTCTCTGCAGAGACATTGTCGAGTGAGTGGTATGCTGGCACTTCACTTTGCTCTGGTTTTAGAGACATACTTGGCTCTTTTGTGGGAACCATATCATGTACAGCATATGATGATGAAATTGTGATGGGTGCAGTCACTGGAAGTTCCAAGGTTTCAGGGCTAGTAGGGGATGTCACATGTTTAGCCTCAGGTGGAGAAGTAGTAGGCCTAAAAGAGAAAGCAGTGATCACATCTCTGATTTTTGTAATTTTCTCTGTGACATCCAAATCAGGAATTAATGAAGGAGCAGATTTCATACGCTCATCTTTGCCAGTCTGTATTTTGACGTTTTTAAGATCAGGACTTTCAAGAGTTGCCAAAGTAGTTTTGGTAACACCTTCAATTTCAGGTGTCCTTGGAATTGTAGGCACTGCTTCTGTGGTTAAAACGACTCGGGGCAAAGGCTTTGGTCTTTGTCGGATTCTGTTTGGCCTTCTCCTTCTCCCATAAGGCCTTTTTCTACCATGCTGAGAAATAAGTGAAGGCATGGTCTTTCTATATGGAGTTGTTGTGGTGGCCACAGTGGTCAATCTACTGATGGAAGAAGCTGTTTCTAACCCCTCTGATGTCTTATGAGGAGCATTAGCACTATGCAAAATGAATATGGGACCATGTTTTGGAATAGCCAGGTTTCTATGTTCCTCTGTCTGAGAACGGTTTGCATAACTGCTGGACGTGCTTTCTTGAGTCACTGTATTCCTGTGGGTTTCAGGTTCTTTGCTCTGAAACATGATGGGTGTGACAGCTGGAAAACTGTTACTAAAGTCTGTCATTTTTGTATGACTTGTGGGTATTTTTTTGCGCTGGTATCTTGCATCATTGCTCTTTTCACTAACAAATGCAAAAGTAGATGAAGGAACAGTAGTAGGGCCTACAGAATCTGTTGGGATGATCTCTTCAAACTGAGAAGGTGCCGAAGTTATGGTGTCAACACTCACTGGGTCCACTTCATTTAACTTCAAGCTTGTCTCCAGGGTGCTATGAAGACCCACAGTCTGAGACTCAGCAAGGAGAGTAGCATCAAATGGTAGCTCAGCAAAAGCAGGATTTCCTTCAGATATAAAAGATACAGTTTTATCTACATTTTCCACTGTGAATAAACTGCTCTGAACATTAGGAAAGTTTGTCACAATTTCTTTGGCTAGAGGTTCTTCAGTAAAGGCTACTGAATCATCTGTCCTGACATCAAGATGCTGCTCCCCTTGCAGTTGTGGAGTTGCAGAGACAGGAGTCAAATATGAACCTGATAAAGCAATTTCTACCGTGTCTGTACTTGCAGGAGTTCCTAAAGCCCTGTGGCTGGAGAATGGTTCAGTTTCTGACCTTATTAATACAGACTGGACCGAAAACACTTCCATGTTCTGTGAAACAGTGACTGAGAATTGCTCATCTTCCCCCACAGGTGATGCATCAGCAGAGGAATCCACCACGTCTGCTCCTGTCTCTGAAGGTGGAGGGCTGGCTAAGGGATAAGGGGCAGGAGTAGTTTCCTGCATGACTGATGGCAATGAAGGTGTTACAGAGATGGTTGTAGCTGTTGTTGTTCTAGGAAGATTTTTCCCACGGACCTTTGCCAAAATGTCAGCCCAATGCTGTGGATTAATCTGTTTGCTTGCCACATTAATTCTCCTTCGAGATTCAAATACTCTCCGGCCTTCTGCAACATTGCTGTCTTGGGTTCCATCAGTACTTTTCCAGATTTTCATTTTCCTTCTGCCCTTCTTCCCCTTTTTGATTTGAGCCTCTGGCATTTGGTCACTTTTTTGTTTAAAAGGTATTTCCCAGTCTTTTAGGCGGTTCTTTCTTCGTGGGAACTCCACCCCTTCTGCCCCTGATCCCTCTTCATCATCTATGACCTGTCCTCTTGTCTTTGATAAACCTTTTGAGCCTGGGCGCTTCTTTAGTCTTATTCGTTTAAATGATCTGTCAGACACCATTTTATTTACTGTGACCCTGACAACAAACTGATCTGATCCTTGCTGATTGACAGCCACACATCTGTAATGGCCACTATCAGTGACATGGCTCCTTGGAACAAGCAAAGTACCATTGGGTAGCATATAGCCTTTTGAAGAGTTTGATAAATCATTGAGTACCTGACTGTTTGGAAGAATCCAGCTTAGCTGGGGCTCTGGGATGGCAATTGCATTGCATGGCAAAACTATTGGATCGCCAACATTTTTTTCAACTCTCACTACATCTGAATCAGCTACCTGAATAGCTGCAGGCTGCACAACAAGTCTGTAAGCCATTATGTCCACATCATCTCTCACTCGGGCAATGCAGTGGTACACACCTCCATCAGAGTAACTCACTGGTTTGATTATTAATTGGCCACTACTAAGAACAGAAAACCTACTGTCTTTCTCATTAAAAGGTGCCTTCAGTTTAGTTCCATCTTGAAAAAGCCACTGAATGGAGGGGCTCTCAGAAGCTTTCACACTGCAGCTCAGCTGACACTCTGACCCTTCCACCACACTCTGTACTGTCCTTGTGCTCTGATTTTGCTCTATCATTACCCAGCTTCTCTGCTGCCTGGTAGTTTTGGTATGAATTGTCTGAGAAAACACAGTAAAAAAAGATAGCACCACTTTTTTCCCTGTACTCTGGCGCCTGTTTAATTGGATATTTATAAGAGGCTGCATCACCCAGGAAGGCTCAGCCAGTATTTGAGCTTTTACACCTGTGTAGTAAAGAGCATCATAATCTGAGCCTTGCCTGTACTGATAGCTTATTTTAGGCTCTTTTCTGAGCATAACTTCCCTCTCTAATTTGACTGGTACTTCACTGTAGTAAGCTATAAGCTTCCATAGTTTTTCATAGTTTTCTCGATTCATGGGACATTCAAAATCCAGTGCAATTGTGGCATTTATGTCTATCTCCTGAGTCTGGATTTGATTCCACTGGATTTTGGTAGAACCTGATGGTTTTTTGATTTCACAGTTCAGGTGGACTATATTGCCATGCTCATCAGTCATGTTTAGAGCAATGTTCCATGGTGACGACTGAAGTTCTTCCAGAGGGAGCTCGTAACTCTCACCATCTTCCTCATCTTGAGTACTGCTATTTTGCCTCAGTGAGGACTGAATGACAGGCTTCCTACAGGAAATATCTTTCAAGTTTTGAATATCTTCTTTCTGCAGTTGTTTTGGGCTGCTGCACTTAGCACACAGTTGTCCCCCTTCATAGGCTTTGTCCTTTTTGCATTTTAAAACACCTGCCAAAAAAAAAAGGAAGAAAGAAAATCAAGGGAAAACGAGATATAAATAAGCTGAAAAACTCTGTTCTAGAGTTAGACAACTCACAAAAGAATGAAATAAACTTCATAAGGATTGCATTATGTCACATGACACATAAGGCAAGAAAAGAGAAAGGCACCTCTGCTTTACAGGTGAATGGTCACCCAATTCTCAATCTGACCACGATTTCTTCTGATTTTAATGAGAGGACTGAATACTCCATCCTTCTGAAATTTAGATCCACTGCCTCGGAATTAAATACCTAGAAACTGAAGTGTGCAGGGCAACATTTAAATCCGTAACAAACTACAGTAATTTCCCACTCATAAGATGCACCGGGTTATAAGGCGCATTTCCGGGTAGCCGGGAAGACCACGGAACTTGTCCATATATAAGGCACACTGGCCTATAATGTGCACCTTTCTTTGGCAGGGTCCGCGTGCAACAAAGTAACACTGTGGGCCCCGACACTCTTCACCCGGCCCGTGTGCCCAGCAGGAGCTTTACGCAAACGTGCTAGTGGAACGGTGAGCCCGGCAGGAGCTGTAGCCGCAGCCAGAGCTGGGTTGCTTTATGCAAATGTGGTAGAGAAATCGCGCACGGCAGGAGCTGTAGCCAGAGCTGGGCTGCTTTATGCAAACACAGTAGCGGAACCACAAGCCCGGCGGGAGCTGCAGATGCAGCCGCAGCTGGACTGCTTTACGCAAACACGGTAGAGAAACTGCACGCCTGGCAGGAGCTGCAGCTGCAGCCAGAGCTGGGCTGCTTTACACAAATGCGGTAGAGAAACTGGGCGCGACAGGAGCCATAGCTGCAGCTGGAGCTGGGCTGCTTTACACAAATACGGTAGCAGAATCAGCTCAGCTGTGAATCCAGGCGAAAAAAGGAAAACACTACAAAATCCAGAAAGACATAACTCACTTTTATTAAACTTTTAATCAGCTTTATTTTCAGTCAGCTCTTCATCCTCTATGAAACCTTCAAAGTCTTCGTCCTCTGTGTCTGAAATCAGCAGTTGTGCAATGCTGGCATCCTGCAAACCCAAACCCTTATCGGTCGTATCTTCCTTGCCAGACTCCTCCTCACTTTCACTACTGTCGCTCCTGTCGCTTGTCGGTGCTGGAATGATGTGGGCCTTCCTGAACCCCTGCATGACAGTTTGGGGGGATACCTGACTCCAGGCATCCACGATCCACTGGCACACAGTGGTATAGCTTGCCCAGCGCATCCTCCCGGTCTTCATGAAGGAGTGCTCTCCTTTGACCATTCAGGTTTCTCACCTAGCTCAGAGTTTGGCTTTGAACGAACGGATTATGCTTATGTCCAGTGGCTGCAGGTCTTTGATCAAGCCACCTGGTATAACAGCTAGCTCTGAGTTCGTCTTTTTAACCATAGCTTTTACACTTTCTGTTATGTGGGCACACATGTAGTCGAGAACCAGAAGAGCAGGAGACAGATGGAAAAATCCGTCCAGTCTCCCAGCGTAAACTCAGGATAGCCATAACTTCATGATGTCTTCATCCATCCAGCCTTTGGGATTCACTGCAACATTGA
>VRYO01002772.1:69140060-69184696 GCA_009812075.1 Sialia sialis
GAAATTACTGTACTCTGTGTCAAAAAGTCTGCATTTGTACAGTGACAGCCTAACTTGTGGATCTAATGTGAAAAGGAGTGGGACCTTTCAGCTTTCCAAAATACAGCATTTACCAGAGAAATGCTGGACTTCCTCATTAAATAATTCAGGAAGCTTTTTATTTTTCTCTATTGATTAAGAACAGTATTGGCAGTACACAAAATATTTTATTGTAGCAATCAAATTGGGCTGACTAGTTCTTGCACTTAAAAGCTATTATTAGGGGGAAACAAAAGTACCACTTCTTCCCTGACCTCTGGAACAACTGTAAACTTTGTAATAATAGAAAAAAGCTAAAACAGAGAAAGAGAGGTAGACTAGACAGTCTTGACTCCTCTCTTCTGTCAAAGCAGACTGTTGTCTGCAAAGTAACAATCATATTCTTATTACACTGTTCTGCTCACTCGAATGTCAAAGGTCACCCTAGGTATTCAGTTTGAAAGCATCTAATAAATAAAATGTATTACAGTTATTCTAGGAATAAGTATCATCCTGAAGAATGAGGGATCTTTGAACAAATGAACAATAAACCAGTGTTTTAAGCAAAAAAAGGAAAATGCACAGCAAATTTTCATACCATTATTTTAATTGAAAATATATGCTTTGCTAGATTGAAAAATCAATTTTCTTGGAAAGGTGTTACAAATGGAATACACACATATAAAAAATATATGTGTGTATTTACATATCTGCAGTTTATCACTTGCAGATTCAAACAGGATGTTTCAAAGACAAGGAAAAAACTGGGCCACAATTAACTTGGTAGTGGCTACACTAGTCTGAAGAAATTTAATAACTCTTTCTGGAAAGAATTCCCAAAGAAGTTAATGTTATAGTCACATACAGATACAAAATCTGTCTTGCATGAAAATGGCATGGATAAATTGCTCCTTCCTCCAAAAATCACTACCGTTTTAGTAACTGAATAAACTAACTGAATAAAAATGCTAGTGAGCACTAAGGAAGGAATGTTCAGCTAATATCTCATTATTTTAACTTACAGTAAAACTTAAGCACACCCATTACACAGAGACATACAATTTGGATCAAGAACAGAATGTAAGAATATTAAAATGTAAGAAGTGAAATACAGTATTTCAGGAAGATGACTCACATATCTGTTTAGTCAGGAAGATTTATATTACTCATTCAAGCATTGCACATTCTTAAAAAGCACTATATTACAGTGAAGCGCAAAATTGAAATGACTTAGGTGTTCTAAAATGACAAGACCCACCATCATTCACTATATGTGCTCCAAATCATTATATAAACCTTGTGACTCTGTCACTCATTTGAGACACCTTCAGTTACAATTAAATGCCAATTCCCTCTTCATATTTTAGTAGTAGCTCTGGTGTGGCACCATTTCCTCTGCTGAACTGAGATGCCAAAACTGAATGCTGACACGCAAACCCCTCCTCATTTAGTGTATTCCTGATACAGAGGCATTACAAAACTCTCTTTTGTGCTTCTGCACACAATCAGAAGTGTTCCAGCCTAGGCATTGTGATACATTTCTCATCTCTAAGCCTGAATGAAGATAGACAAATTATTTTATGAAAAAAATACATGGTTGAAAATAAATACATTGCAAGTAGTTGAAAATACTTAAAATAGACTTGCTCCATCATAAAAGGAAGTTATGGTCAATAAAGAAACATGGATGGACATGAAGAATGCATACTACAGCACTAATGTGAATAAACTCAAAGTTAGAGGGCTTAACCAGGAATTCGGTAACCCGATTTCCTTCCTTCCTTAGACAAACAAGTTCAAATCCAATGGTACCACCTTCCATGAGAGCATATAGTCAGTGGTTTTGTTGGTTAAGGACAATTGGCAAAGGTGTCCTGCTGTGCAAGCAAATGCAGTAAAAGGTTCTAATCCCTTTCCAGTTATAAACTTCACTACCACTTCCATAATGCCAAATATAAGGGCTCATTTCTTTGCTATTGAATACATATTTTCATCTAATGAAACAAAACTGCCTTCTTTTTACTGTATTTTTTAAATACACCAATTTAATACAACAGAATTTAATACTGTACATAGACATCATCTAGGTAATAAAACTCAGGGAATAACAAAACCATCAATAATCAGAGCAGGAAAAAAGAATTTAACTTAATGAGTTCAATAACCACTGGTAGTTTATGCTCCTACCTCCAGAAACTTCATTCCACTCAAGGAGCCACTTCAAACTGCAGTCACAGACCCATGGATTTCCATGAAGGTAAAGATTTTCCAGCAGTGGCATGCCTTGAAACATCCCTGCAGGCAAGGTCCTAAGAGCATTTTCAGATAGGTAGAGATGTCTTACTGTTGACAATTTGAAATAATCAAGGACCATAAATGTTGAAAAGGTGTTGGGGTGAAGCTGCTGGAGCAAATTTCCTTCTAGGTGGACAAGTCTTAGAGAGGTTAAACCATTAAAAGCATTTGGATGAATAAACTCAATTCTGTTGTGATCCATATGCAGTCTCATTAGGCTTGAAAGTCCTTGGAGAGTTTGGCCAGTTATGGCTTTCAATTTGTTGTAACTAATTTTGAAAACCTAAACAAAAAACAAATCAAAAGAATCAAGGATTATTTTTTTTTTAATCTAAATCAAAATAGAATAGCAATCGACCAAATATTTTCCTCCCACATTCAAATCTTTTGCACCACTGAACAATGATATGCAGGTCAAAGCATATAAGTGTTAGTTAGCATTATCAAGTTGGACATAGTCACAGATAATAGATATCCAATGTATTTTTGGGGGAAATGGTATAATTAATCCTAAAAAGGCATTATCAAAAACACTTATTTTTGACTTCTGTTACTCATGGAAGTTAGTGTTGAAATTTAGAAAAACCTAAGCATTACCTGTAGAGACACAAGATCTTTCAAAGCACCATTAGGAATATTCTGAATGTCATTTCCATGTATCATGAGCAATTCCAATTTTGTAAGTCCTGCAAAGGAGTTTTCGTATATAGATTGTATACTGTTGAACCTGAGGGAAAAAAAATAAAATAATCACACATGCAATTTATACACTGACTGTCATGGACTGCAAATGTAATATTAGTATAATCTAGCTTTGAGGAAAAACTGGAGGGATCTTAATGCATTGTCAAAAGGCCAGAAGTTATTGAAAGACTCTTACAAGGCCCAAGCATACTTAGTTCATGTTTACATTAAGATTTCTTTTAAGTCACTTTGTGGCACTTCAGCCATAAATTAGGAGTAGAAGTAATAAATAGGTGTTTAAATTCTAATAGTTGTCAGTATATTTTTCCATGCAGCTCAGTTTATGGAATGGAAATAAGTTAATGGCCTATGGCCAAACCATGATGCTATGGAGCCTGGCAAACTAGACAGGCTACAGTGTTGCCAAAGCAGCATTTAACAATAAATAAATAGAGATTTGGAGAGTAAACATTAAAAAGGGTTATCTCCCAAACAGCACAAGAAGCAGTAAGTCACATCCTGCTTCACTTACAACATGTAATTGGCTACATTAACGAAATACATGAGATCTAGGAATTGACCCTCCAATTACATCATCTGAGCATTGAAGCTCCTCTTAGATAAGGAATACAGAATAATCTACTCTTTGAAAATAAATCAGTTTTGCTTTGGACAAGAAAATCAGGCTTTATTTTCCAATTTGGAAGAATTACATCTGGTGGCCTAGCTCTACATTTGCATTTTTCATATATATATATATACAGAAAATTAAATGTGTCACCTAACCTAGGCATGAAATCTTAAAACTAGGTATAGAAGTTTAGAGATTTTTCCAATTTCTTGGTATTTTCTAGAAAGCAAGGGAAGACACAGCATGAAATTGAAATACTTTGAATATGGAGAAAATAATTTTGGATCGTCACCACGTTATCTGTCTAAAGATTCTTAATTTGCTAAAAATGTATAACACTCTATTAATATGCTTAGTCCTTCTGCAGATACACCAGGCTTACAGCAGACATTTTATTAAAATTCCTTATTTCAAAATCAGCCCTTTGAAAAAAAATATGAAATTGTCCAAATTGTCTAAATATTTTTTTCTAAACCACTTCCAGTTAGAAAAACAATCTTCACAATCTGAATGCATAGCACTTAAAATAGCAGTCATTCAAAGTGCAAGTGCAACAACAGACGGTTAAGACTGTTTCTTCGTAGGAAAGGACACAACTCAGAAAAGGTTATCTGTAGTGATGAAATACAAAGAGAGGAAACGTCTTTTATGTTAACAGTATATTAAATAATGTACTTTATGAAAGAAACAGCTCAAATACCTTAGTAACTTAGAAGCCTACATCCCACTTCCAAAATATGCTTAAATTGCACTTAGTTGCTTGAAAAAAACTGTGACAAAGCCACAGCTCCAAAGGCAATGGATCAAATTTCTTTCCACTGTATTCATTTAAGATATGCCATATTTCATTGTTCTCCAAAATGTTACTGGGTTACATTATTGAATTTTACTCCTACTGTTTTGGTTTTTTTTTTACATCGGGTCCCATTTTCTGTAGTAATCTCATAAAAGATCTAATTAAATATCTTTTTTATACTCTGAAAGACTAAATGATCTATTTTCCAAAAAAGAACTCACACCACGATATAAATATTTATTTGAAAATAACAGTAACTATTGTTTAATCAAAAAAGCTAAGCTAATTTCTCCACGCCAGCACCAATGGGTCAGCACCCATCCTCGCAATTCTACTTCAGAAGTGCACACAGAGATCCTGGTTGGCCATACGTGCATGACACACTCCAGGCTTCTGCACTAAGAGCATAAAGCTGCTTGCTCCAGCTGCCATACGAACCCGAAGTTAATTCTCTCCACGTGTTTGGGGATCCGTGCCGGCACGGCTGCCAGGGAGCGGAAGGTGCAGTGGACCTCGGTGGGGAGGTAGCAGGCGCAGGGCTGGGGGCAGCCCAGGGCGCCCAGGGGCAGCCCCAATCCCAGCATCAGCACCACGGACAGCGCTCCAACCCACGCCCCCATCTTGTCACCTCCCCTTGCCTGGCTCCTCCTGTGTTGAGGAAGAAAAGAGAGACGAAATTAGGATTTTTTTTTAAAAGCTTTTATATAGCCTTTATAAATTTTAAACCCTTTATATACCTAGTGAATACCTCCATTGTCTAGAAAATCTGTAGACAATAGAGACCAAGTTCAGTTGGAAAGCCATTTTTATGCCATGTCGTTTTCTACTTCAGTGTCAATTTTTCCCCCACTCACTTTTACTAAATACCTATTCTAAAAAAGCTATTTTATCTCTCTATGGTAATAAATTTTATACACTTATTCTGTACATCAAGAATAGTACTCATCTCACAGAAAAAAGAGAAAAGTTTAAGGGACATATTTAGCTCAAAGAAATTGCCAGGGCTCCCTCTACAGTCAATGAAAGAAGAAAAAAAAAAAAGCCATAAACACTCGAAGATTAATAATATCAGTTATGTACCTCATTAGATAACTATAAATTGTCCAACTGAGGTTCATAAGGACCCCAATTAGCAAACTCACCTCACCTAGCTGCCTCATTTTTAGACAGGCATTTAACTTTTGGTAGGGTAAAATGTGGCTCAATGAATCTCATTCAGATACGGGAAATGATTGAGATAGAAAGTGAAAGAAATAATTGGTTGGCCATAGATCTAGACTCTGCCATCCTTTGCCATGGGCTGCTCATTGATATTGGATATACTCTTGCATTGCAATACATTGCAATCTAAACCAAACAGGTATTATGACTGGTAAGAAATGATAAAACTAGAAAATGTGTTTAAAAGCGTAAACACAGACCTCAGAGGAAAAGTTTATAATATGTCGACCAATACTGAAGTTCAGAATTTTGGAACTGTGTGTCAAAGTCTGCATGGCTAGAACCATGGAGAGCCATTTAAAGAAGCACAGATGAGAAAACACGACTGTTATTGACCTTGAGCACCAGTAATTTCTGAAAATCAAATCATTTATGTAATGTCTTATTACCGATTAAGCATCCTAACTCTGGACAAATGAGTTTAAAACATTCCTATTCTTATTTCTACCAACAAAAGAATTTGAAAGCTTTTCAGATTAAAGCCATACAAGAATACAGGCTGCTATTAGCAACAGAAGTTTAATATTCCTGCTTTTGTACAACACTGTGACAATGAAAGAAAGGCATTTACTTGTACCAGGTATTGTTAGTTCCATTAGTTATTTGCTTCCAGTATAGTCAAGATTTTCTTAGATCTGCAAGCAACAAGATGGACATTTTTTCCCTAAGATTACCATGTGCAAACTATTACAGTTCAAAGGAGAGGCTCGTTGGGATGGAGAGTTTTCCCAAATATCTGTGGTCAAGTTAATGAAACGCTTAGCATTTTTTACGAGACAAATAGCTTGTAATTTGTTTAAAAATTCTCAGGTACTGTTTTCCTTATATTCTCCTTAGTGAAAACTCCTTCTAAAAAACAGTCTACCCATTTCGATTCCTTTTGTCAGAGGTCGCTTTCAGGCCATGCTCACTGAGGCGAAGAGGAGCCCGCAGTAACCTGTGAGGGGCTGGGGAAGGGCCGGCCGGCGGGACTTACCGAGCTGAGCTGTGCCGTGCGAGCCGGAGGCGCGGCCGGGCCGTGCCCGCGCCCAGCCGGAGCCGCTGCTCCGGGACGCTCCGGCTCCGGCCCCGCCCCGCCGCACGGGGGCGCGCTCGACCGCCCCTCCGCCATTGGCTGCCTCCACCGCCCAGCGCGGCGCGCCGGCCAATAGGCTGCGGTCCCCCCGGGAGGCGGGGCCCCGCGCGGCGGCGCTGCCCGCGCGGCTCCTGGCGGTGAGGGCGGCGGGAGAGCTGGCGGCGCTGCGCGGCCCGGGCCATGCGCCAGCCGGGCTGTGCGGGACCCGTACTGCCCCTCGCCTCCGTGTTTCTTTCTGCCGTACCGGAGGGCAGATGCTCCCCGTTAGGGAAGAATGTCCTCGCCGGACCGGGCGACGGGAGCGCTCGGGCTGAGGACGGGCACGGCTGCGGGATGCCTGACGGCGGCCAGCCCGGCAGCCGCGCAGCCCGGCGGGGCAACCCCAGAACCCAACCCGCCCCGCACCCGTCCGCGCTCCGGCAGCCGCGGCCGGAGCTGCTCCTTACCTGCGGCCGGGCGAGGCGGTCTCAGCAGGCGCTGCCCGCCGCTCCCGATGCTCCGGGGCGCTGCGGGCGGCCGGCGGCGCGGGGCCGGCGGTCACCCGGACCCCGGCCTCCCCTCCGGCAGCGGCTCGCCGAGGCTCATCGCTGCCTGCGGTGGCCCGCCTCGACGCCGACTTAGGACTCCCCATCGCCCGTCATCCTGCGGGGTCCGCCGCCGCGGCCGGGTCTCCCCGAACAAGCATAAGCGATGCGCGGCAGCCGGGCAGGCACCGCCGGGTGCTGGTTTGTACGGACTGCTGTTGTCTCCGAGCGCTCCCCTTCTCTGAAAGCCGAGACGCCGCAAGCCCTCAGCCCCGGCGGGAGCCCAGCGCGTCGCTGCGGGAGCTCGGTGGGCCAGCGGGCGGGCGGGCGATGCGGGCGGCTCCCCGCCGCCGGACCGGCTGCCTGGGCGCGCAGCTCTCCCCGCGGCCGCAGCGTCCCGCCGCCCGCCGCCGCATGGGTCCGGGCTGCGGGTCCGGGCGCCGCGCTCCGCCCGCCTCCCCGCGCCGGGCGCTGTGCAGGGCGAGGCGCAGCGCAGCCGCTCCTCTTGCGGGGTGGGCGGCCCCTCCGGGGAGGGGGCGGCTGCGGGCGGGCCGGGGCCGGGGGCGGGGGTGGCTACACAGGCTCCGGAGCCCGCGGACAGGGGTCGCGGCAGTCGCGCTTTCGCCTTGGTTCGGGACCTGAAGCATACGGAAAGTTTGTGTCTGGGACCTGGGCACATCCATCCCTGTTGAAGCACTCGGATGTGCAGCTGCGCATCTTTGCTCTCACACACACACACACACGTACGTTTACACACAGGAGTTCAGCTCATAATCCCTAAACTGGAACGGCGAGTTTGGATTTCTTTCTCTTCCCATAGTGATATTTTGCTTAGAGACATGGTTTAGTGGTGGGCTTGGCAGTGCAGGGTTAATGGTTGATGATCTTGAGATCTTTTCCAGCTTTAAAGATTCTATGGTTGATAGAGATCTCCCATCACAGCACAAAGAACCAACCTGACATTAATCCTTATACTTTATACTGGCACAATTCTGCTGCACAGAGCTGTATCCTGTCTGTATCCAGGAATTTGGTCTCTGCAATAATACTCTAGGATAGACACTCTAATAAAGACATGTGAACAAAATCTCAGAAGTGAAATTGAGAAGAAATTACAATAGAAGAAAAGACAGGAACCAGTAATTAACCAGAGTGAATGTAGACCTGTCATTAATTGCCTTTTACCTTTAAAGAAGCAAGCTTTAGTTTAAAGTCATTAAACCATTGACATCTCTCTTCTCAATTTCTCTCTGGTATTAGCAGTTTTTTCAGTACACAAAAGTAAGTTGTCCAGTGAAAAATGCATGATTGAGAAGACTATGCACTAGTGTCTAATTGGTTCCACTGTGTGGTTTTTGGATATGCACAATTTTCTGTTCTCTAGATAGCCAATGTGGCAGCTTCCCTCATCTGTTCTAAAAAGCTGAAGAACTCGCTCTTGCAGAAATGAGCATAGGTGCATCTTCAGTCATAAGAATGCCTCTGAGTTTTGATAGGGAACTTTCAAATTTCATCTTCAAGGTAAGTAAATATAGTGAATGGCATTATGTTGAAATTGTGGCAAGTGGATAATCACCAAATTAATACAAATAATACAAATAATTACAATACAATTAATACAAATTAGTACAAATAATCAGATCCTATTGAAACCTGTGAGAAGTGTGAATATCAAAAGGGTTGGTGGGAAAGTCTCTTCAACTGTTAGCAATAAGCTGTTGTCAGAATCTGGACAAGTCATATCTTCCAAATGAATTAATAAAGTTTCACTGTCAAAAGAAAAGCTCATTATCCATGCTTTTAGCTGCAGGACCTTTTTTGTGTTGTGGTGGGCAGCTTAGCTCCACAAAGCCTCTCCCTCACCCAATTTGATATGAGGAAGGGAATCAGAAGGGGAAAAGTTTAAAATAAAGACAGAGATGAGATAAAGACAGATTGATATGTGAAGCACAAGAAAAGCAAAACAAGAAATTCATTCACTACTTCCCATGGGCAGGCAAGTGTTCTGCCATCTCCAGGAAAGCTGGGCTTCATCATGACCAAAAGGACTTGTGAAGGCAAACATCCCCCCTTTTCTCCTTCCCACCCCAGCCTTATGTGGTGGATATCCCTTGGATCAGCTGAGGACTGATCCAAGGAGCAGTCCCAGCTGTATCCCCTACCAGGTCCTTGTGCATTCTCAGCCTCCTGTCTTGATGGGACAGTGTGAAAAGCAGAAAGCACTCAAACACCCCACCAGCCTTGGTCAGCAGTAAGACAAAGCACCCTTCTGTTTTACACACTGCTTTAGTAACAAATTTAAAACATAGCACCATATAAACTACAGTTAAATAAATGCCAGAATAATATATTGCAGACATTTAGAAATAACACTACTAACGTGATGTTCACTATCTTCAGCATAATTCTTTTTGGGCCAAGCAAAGCCCATACTGACCCATATTGTTGATCAACACTGTATTAGCAGTAAATGTGTCAACAGTTCACAGGGTATAACCGCACTACTTTGACAACAAAGCACATCCATCTCTAATATATATGTCTACTTTATTGTGAAGTCTTACAATTTTTTAAATTGTGGGAATTAAAAG
This sequence comes from Sialia sialis, assembly GCA_009812075.1. Classification (NCBI taxonomy): domain Eukaryota; kingdom Metazoa; phylum Chordata; class Aves; order Passeriformes; family Turdidae; genus Sialia; species Sialia sialis. The sequence goes on from VRYO01002772.1 coordinate 69,149,896, forward strand.
TATTAAGGACAGGATTTTTATAAACTGATGTTTTGTACTCACAGTGAGGAAATTAGCAGTTAATATTGTCCAGGATATGGAACTTGTAGATGCTACATGTGCTTGGACATTTGTTAGTTTTTTACTTTGAGGGGTTCCAGCTATATTTCAACAGGAGGCATTTACTGGTATCTAGATAGACAGCTAGTACAGCAGTATAATTTCTCTGATGCTAGGTTGTCTGGCATCTGGTGCATTGAGTGGTTGGAAAACATCTTTATGAACTGTTCCAAGTTTTTACACTGTGTATAGGGGCAGGCAGAGCAAATAAATGGTAAAGGAAATCATCCATGTCATTGATATTTGCCATTTCAGCTGTGGTACCTGCTGTTTACACAGAATTTACAAAGTGGTAGGAAAATATTTCAAAGGAACAAGGGAAACTAAGTAGAAATACTTGAACTGTAGGGAGCACCAAGTGAGTTTCTGATACAGCCATTTCTGAAAGTCTGAAGGTAAAAGGCTGTTTCACATGAACAAGAACCTGTTTGTTGTAGGTGGCAGCAAATGACAGGCTTTTGGACAGGACTGGGAGACAGCTAAGGCTAAGTCAAGCATGAAAGTTTGAGGAATGGTATTATTAGAGCTAACTGTCTTTCTTATTTTCACTGGACTTCACTAATTGTGAAATGCCGTCATTTTGTTTAGATTAACAGTGTTTTAGGGAAAATTCCATTACTACCACTGTCCTTGTAGTCAATTAGCTCTCAGGCTGAGAAGTTACCTTCTACTTTCACTAAGAGCCAACATCAAAGCAGGGTTTTGGCAAATTATTGTAGCATGACTGCTCTCTCAGAAATTAAGTTTTGGGTTTTGTAGGACCCAGTTATCCGTTTCTTTCTTTGCAGCTGCAGTGCCAGTATGTTGCTGCCTTTTGCAAGGACTCTTCTCTGTAACCTTCTTCAGTCAACTTATCTCTTCCTTGCCTTCTTACCTTCAGGTTTTCCTCTTTTTTTTTTTTTTTTTAATTTTTTTTTTCCCAGTGGTTTAGCTGCTCTTAGTGGCTTAAAGCTGAGAGAGGGTAGATTTAGATTGGGTATTAGGAAAAAAATCTTCGCTGTGAGTGTGGTGATGCACTGGAATGGGTTGCTCAGAGAAGCTGTTGACAATCCATCCCTGGAAGAGTTCAAAGGACAAAAACTCCTTGCAGCATTACAGGCTGGGGGCAGAGTGGTTGGAAAGCTGCCCAATGAAAAAGGGCCTGGGCGTGCTGGTCAACACCCAACTGAACATGAGGAACACTGGAAGATGCTGCCCAGGGAGGTGGTAGAGTCACAGTCCCTGGAAGTGTTCAAGAAGTGACGGGACATGGCACTTAGGTGCTGTGGTTTAGTTGGCGTAGTGGTGTTGTTCAGTCAAAGGTTAGACTTGATAATCTTGATAATCTTCTCAACATTGATGATGTGATGAATCTGTTCTATGATTTTTCGGCCAGGTTTTATGGGGCTCTGAGTAAAGTGGTCTGGTGGAAGGGTGATCTTTAAGGTCCCTTCCAACTCAGCCTGTTCTGTTATTCTAGGATTCTTCTTCTTGCCCCAGCTTCTGCTTCCTGGTACATCAAAGTGTACTACTTTATCCCATGGTTCTTGCTGAAAGAATAGCTGTATGTGTTATTAAACTTCCTGTCTTCTTCCCTTCCCTATTATCTCTAGTGCTGTCCTTCTCACAGCAATGAGTTGGGATTCTCCCTCAGTTTCTCTTGTCAAGTAGCCTCATTCAGGAAGAAGAGAGCCCTGAGATTCTGTTTATGACACAGGACAAATTTTTTGAAGTTGAAACTGATTTTTATTTGCTATGGGTCAACAAAGAGTGGAGTAGACCATCACAGTCTTGTAGACGAATAAACCTTAAGATAGGTTGAATTTCCTGACAGCTATCTCCAGAAGAGTAGAAAGAGGGAGCCCACTAAAAGTCTCATGAGTGACACACATGAAAAAGCAGCAAGTTTTAAATGCCTTCTGTTAGAGCTGGTAGTAAATTAACTCTTGCTTTTACCACTTGGCAGCAAATGGGGAATAAAGTTTTCCAGATGAATTAGGACCTTGTTTAACTTCCAGAAGAAAAATGAAGAGTTCTAGAAAAGTTGATGGACTGCATTCAACTTTATGATGCAGAAAAACACTGTTAGCTTACAGAAATAATACCCATGTGCTGTCATGACTTGTTCACTACTTGTCTTCAGGCACTGAGTATTTGTATTGGGAGATCATGTTGGGTCTACTGCCAGTGTCAGTATTTCCTTTATTTACTTTTGATCTTTCATGTGTTTGAACTATAATGCCTGACAAGTTATATCACAATCTAATTGGAGTAAATGCTGATTAACAAGAAATGAAGAAAAAATGAGGGTCAGCAGTGTGGGAGGGAAAGCAATGATAGGGCCAAGACTCACTGAGGAATGCAGAAAACACAGGCAACAGAGGAGGCAGGGAGTTAGTAACAGATGGTGTTAGGGGCTGCCACTGCCTTGGTGGGCCCTCAGCTGCCATCAGCAAAACAGAACTGTTTCTTGTGCCAGTGCAAACAAAAATGTCACATGGCTGTCCTTGCTTCCAGTGCCTTTGGGCATGTCTGGTGGGTGGCTGGAGCCCACTGGTTGTGTCTGCAGGCAGCTCCAGACAGGGATTGTATAGCTGTGTTAGCTTGATCCCATGTCTGCCTTTCCACAGAGTTTGTTTGCTTGAGCACAGCGCTGGGCTTACACTTCTGCCCATCACTTATCTCTGGATTGACTTGCATCCGGAGACCTTTGAGCACAGGACAGACAAGTGCTGTACATGCTGCCTCTGCTACACAGGGCTCTTCAGTTTCCCCCAAGCCAGTGTAGCCCATGTGGCTTATCTGAGGGGTGACCTGGATGAAAACCCATGGGGCAAGCTCGTTCCTCTTGTTACCTCCAGAGATGCAGTGCTGCTTTACTTTTGTTCTAAATGACAAAGCGAAGGGGCAGGAAATGGTGTAGCCTCTTAAAGTATTAACAAATGAAGGAATAAAGAGGTACTGTGATTAAAAGGATGAATTGAAAGAATCTCTTGCTATCTGTAATGAGAGATACCACTGGAAGAAATAGTTTCCTCTGACTGTGTGCCAGTATCTCTTTCTTCCTCTTGTTTTATTTCTGTTTTCCCAGGGAAATGTTGTGAAGAGGCAGTTTTTCTTTTAACTGCATAGGATACTTCTATCAGACTGTCAATAACCCGGGAGTAATAATGTGGAAACTGTTGTTGGGCACTCTCTATGCCACTTCCACATCTTTGAAATGAAGCATAACAGAGCCAAAATTTTTTCTTTATGTTGTCAGCTAAAGAATTAGTCAAGGAAAGTAAAATATTTCCCTCTTTAAAAAAAAAAAAAAAAGCTGGAGTAAAAGAGGTGATGAGAACTTTATTTCATTTGGTTTCTTTCCTCAGCTGAGAATTCAACTTTTATTTTAGTATTAAAACAAAAGAATAATCTCTAGCAGTGGGGCAGTGGGCAGTAAACATTCTCCACTTGAGTCTCCTTCACTTTACTGTGGTTTGCGCTATATTATTTGGCATTGAAAATTATGAAAAGTTCCTCCACTTCCTCAGTTTTAACCTTCTCAGCCAGTGTTGTTCATTTTATACTGAAGAACAGCATTTCAAGTTGAAGAACAAAGTCTGTCCTAAGAATGTTGCCAAACTACTGCTCAGCTGTTCAAGTCCCATCTGCCAGTGAGACTTAGACCCAAATACTTAGCTTTTCCTTTTAAGCTCCAAGACTTGCTGCACTTTTCTTGGTGCATTAAAACACTGCAATGTGTAGACACCTCACTAGGCAGCACATATGACTCTCTTGTTAATGAACTAAATCTCCTAATAACACAGGCTATCCTGATGTACAGCTATTTCCAGAAACTTAACAAGGTCCTCAGCCACACTAATCAGGTATGTTTTCACTCTTTCACCAGACAGCTTTCCCAGCTCAATTTTTTATATCTCTGCTATTGGAAACACTCTTTTGACTGAAACAAGTGCTTCTCCTGCCCTTCTTGGTATTCTCACACTGTGCATTTCTGCATCAAAAACTAACAGTGAAACACTCAGAGTTGCTGGATTTTACATAGCTGAATGCAAACCTTTTATCCTGAAGTGGATGCTCAGCTGACTTGACACTGAATGTATTTCAGCACTAAGACTAGCTGTACTGAAATAGGCTTTGTATAGTTGGTGCCAGGTAATTAACAAAACTCTAGGAGAATTAACAAAATGTGCCACAAACCCTGGACAAATCATGAGACATGTTCTGCTACATCTTTTAAATATTCCTATATGCCACAGATACCTTAATGCCCTCTTACAAGAACTGAACTGGATGCAGCAAAAACATTATATCATTTTAGAGGTTAAAGGATTTTAGCAATGAACACCTTTTTTTATTTACTCATGTATTGATTTGCAGAATGTAATTTTTTTTTATCTGAGCTGTGTAAGTAGCATAACAGCATGTGATCAAAGAGAAAATGTTTTCCTAATGCTCAGCATGTCAGGACAGATAAGTGCAGATTTTGATTCTGTTTTGCTGCATCTTATTCAGTTTTATAATGTTTTTAGCGCAGCATTAGTCAGATCTGTGTGGTCTGAATAGCTAAATGAAATTCAGCATCCAGATTATTAGAAATCAGTGTTTTTCACATGCCTGCTATGATAAACAGACATAGCAAAATCTAGGCTTTGTGCTGCAAATGACACTTGGAGGCCATATATAGGACAGGGGTTAACACAGATGTAGAGCTGAGTTGAAAGTACTAGGTTAATATTTTCAGAAATATGTTCTTAAAAATTAAATATATATACAGATTTTTTCCTACTGGAAAGGTAGATACATTTTAAAAAAATTCTTGCTTATTACTACCACTTTATTTTATTTTCTTAAAGAAAAAAAACTATACCTCCACTGTATCTACACTACAGAAGTTCTTAACATTTACTTGTACAGACTTAGATTTGGATCTTCCAAGACCAGTGGTGCGACCATTGAATCCAGATGCAGGAACTTGGCCTTGCTTTTGTAATTGTTTCTGTTACAAACCTAAAACCTTATTTCAAAGTTCAGAATCTAGTTATAAAAAAATACTTCCAGAATACAATTTGGCATCTAAGATATCAGTCAAGAAACACTTACTGCTAGTTTGATTTCAGTGTGACTTTTTGAACTTACAGATGTGCCTTGAGAGTTTTATCCGTGCTTTCAGACACTGCAAAGACTGTAAATACCTTTGTCTAGCAAATGGAAATCATCACACTGCGTTTTAGAATGATAGAATCATCTTTAGCTAAAAATGCCGTAAAAATATAAATGGTCATGAGCAGTTACTTCATAGCAGGCTTGCACTAAGGGTAAATTGCAGCCTTAGAATGCCCGAGTGAACATGTTTTCACCTAAGGAAAGGGAGAATTATCCAGCTTCCTCAAGCATAGCAGCTACACTGTGAATAGTTAATGAGATAAGCTGCTGATTCCAGTTATAGAGTGAAATATTGGCTTCTGTCTTTTTCGGCTCATTACAGATAAACTGAGCCAACCCCAGCAGGCTTCTCTTGTGTCAGCTTGTTTGAAAGCTGCATGAAGAGTAACTTCTCCACACTTAGGGAATGTGAAAGTTTTGTCAAAAACTTGTCAAGATCTTTTATGGATTGTAGCGCCTGAACAACCCAGGGGTATGGATACCCTTGGCTCTTTGCCAAGGCTACAAAATCAGCTCTACAGGCGGTGAGGTCTCTTTCAATCAGAATATTGCCTCTTTACAGGAGTAGTTAGATAAGGTGGTGAACCCCCTTGGCCTGCTGAATTGCTTCCTCTTGGCACACACTAAGTTGCACCTGGAGCAAAGGAGCTTTCTGGTATCGCTGTATTTTATGACCTCTAGCTACTGAAACAATAATATAAAAATGCTTGTAAGTCACCTTACTGAGTGTGGCTGACCAATAAACCCTTAAAATTAGAGAAGGCTCAGAGGAGATGGGCCAAGGACAATGCCACTCTGAAGTTCAGCAAATAATGCAAAGTAAGACTGACCTCAGATATTACAAAGAAACTGACCTTATTTCAATACAAAAGAGGACTGAAGGGTGACCTTTGGTTTAGATTAGCAGCAATATGAACAGTTGAGTGTTTTGAGCTCCCTGAGTTCCTTAAAAGAACGTGAATGATTTCCTGAGTTAGGCTGACCAGCACAAGGGTAGTGAATACATAGTTCAGCCCAACAGAGAGTATAAAAACTAGACAAGTAGTAAAATAATTTTGAGGAAAGTAATGGGCTTGACCTGTGAGCATAATGAGTTTTAGCTGCGACATAAAACGACTCCACATCTTGTGAATATCAAGTATAGAAGTCAGTTATGAAGAATCCTCACTGCCAAACAGGCTTGTTGTATTTTAAGATTTTCATAAGAAGTACTTCTTTCTATTGAGTTTCTTTTTCAAGGAAGAGCTAATAAAGGATTGATGGATTTTGACCTGATGTCAAAGTTTCTTGCTTGGAGCAGGGGTGCCTAGCATTAGTGTTCTCCAGTTTGTGTGACTGAAAGTTGCATGCTGCCTCCCAGGGATCAAATAGTCACTGGCATATTAAAATTTATGAAGAGAAGTTAGATGTGTTATGGTGTCTCCATAGTGGAAAATAATTTGACCAAGGCTTTTAAGTCATATTTAGATATTTAGATAAAAGTTAGACCCATTTTTAAGGTTCATTTCCACCTTGAACTGAGAAAAGTTTTGGACTTCAGCCTTTTGTGAAAACCAGATACACAGCACTTTGGACTGGGAGCTTCACACATCAGTGTCTGAAGCTGATATTTTTGGTGTTCGGTTGTCTGATTCTAACAGAAATGCAATTTTTATGATGTAGGTATTAAAATGCTCTAAGTTGAAAAACAAACTGAGGCTGTCTGAATAAAGTTGTTTTGTAAATCAATGAATACATTATTTTTCCTTGTTCTGTTCAGTTTCTCACATAATCACAGGACATTCTGGCTGGAAGGGACCCACAAGGATCATCAAGCCCAACTCTCAAGTGAATGGCCCATGTGGGGATGGAACCCACAAGACTGGGATTATTATGCTATGCTCTAAACAACTGAGCCAATTAAAATTTTCCTGTTCTGAAATCTTGACAATTTCTCATGGAGGTTCCATAAGCTGGGGAACAATTTTGGCCAACCAGCAATAGATTTGTTGTTCACCAATAGCTTTCATAGAAGTAATTTAGATACCTCTGTAGTTTAATGAACCACAGGATTGAAAACTAATTATGTAGTTATTATGAACAATTGAAAAAAAACTTCAAAAACCTATTTTCTAAGATTTTTATAAAGCCTCTGGTATTTCCATTTTATGGATGTCTGATGCCCAAGGTTCATGCCAGTGGCAGTACAAAAAAATGGACATGGCTTCTTGCATGCCAGCTTAGTTGAACCTCTGTTAGACTATCTTGCAAGTCACCTTAATACAGCAGATATTTTTAGACAGTACAATGAATGCAAAGGAAATACTTTCAGAATACACTACTGTTAGAAGGTAGCCTAGTACAGGAATGCTGAAACTAAGAATCATACTAAAACATAACCAAAATTCCAAGTCTGTAGAATTTTTTCTGGCAAAACATTAGATTAAGAAGTTTGGAGACAGAGACAGTGAAGAGTCAAACAGAATATTAAAGAAGACTAAACAGAGTATAAAACCTGAGTATATTCTATTATGATTTTAACTCACCAAATTGGAAGAAGAGCATAAGAAATGGAGGAGAAGGACGTGTGCAGGGGCAGAACAACAATTATCCATATGATTTGCATTGTAGCATGAAAGCAGCATTCCGACTGACTGGAAATTTTTAAAGTGAATATTGCTTCCATGGAACATTTTGATTTTCTGAAACTGCAGGAATGAAGACATGTTTCATGGATTAAAATTGCCCTGCCTGGCTCCTTACTAGAGTCCCTCCTTCAAGCTACAGAATCATCAGAAGACCACCTGGAAGGATATTTATGAGCCAAAACCAAGGAAGCCTTGAGAGGCCTGATCTCCCCAACTTTCTTTGCTTTTTGCAGCTTACTTGATAATATGTCAGGTTTTTTGATTCTAGTGCTTCTGAGAGCAATTAAGGGTCCAAAGCTCACCAAGCCTATGACAGTCCACCTGCAATAGCCTTTGGCTATTATAAACTGGCACTGGAAAATTTGTGGAAAAAAAATCAGTGTTTTTTCTTGGACTTGTAGATCCATTTCCTTACCTTTTAAAGTAGCCTTTTTTTTTTTTTTTTTTTTTTTTTTTTTTTTTTTTTTTTTTTTTTTTTTTTTTTTTTTTTTTTTTTTTTTTTTTTTTTTTTTTTTTTTTTTTTTCCCAAGAGCTATGAACTGAAAAGGTTTGGAACTGAAAAGTCAGACTGTAATATTTAGAACACTTAAAATATTTTCGTGATATAGAAAAGATAATTCATTCCCTACTTCCAGGTCCTCATCTTGAGGAAGCTATATGTACCCATCACTACTGCAGCTGGCAATCATGAGAAAAAAGCCAAAATCATAACCAAACCCAAAGTAATTGAAGCATCATAGAATATTTTAGTTTGAATAGACCCCATTGTGGATGCCTTCATTTTCAAACTTTTTTCCATAAGCATTTCATTTTAGAAGTCAAACCTGATTAGCATCATGGTTTGTTCTTATTTAATACTCAGAAGCTTGAAAGAAGAAGCTTGAGTGTCTTCACTTTTTTTTTTTTTTAAACCCTTATAGATTTCTGAATGTTTGCTGGTGAAATCTTGTCCCCATAAAAGTCAACAAAAATTCAATTATGGCTTCAGTACATCCAGGATCACCTCACTTTAATATGAGTTTCTTGTTGTTATGGCCCAATAGCTCACAACTTCTGGTTTTGTCATGTTTTTTGTTTGTTTGTTTGTTTGTTTTTTAAGAAGGGAATATGGTTCAGATATAACCGGCATGATTAAGCTTGTCAACAAACCCATATTTGTGGAATATCTGTTTAGTGATCTCCCTGTGAATCTGTTCTATTGCTTAATGGTGCAGTGCTCTCGTATGTGTACTTAGTGATTAAATTCAGCATTTAATAAGGCATGTATAATCTGAGTGATCAGATGGATCCAGTCCAGTCCCTTTTCTCTTCTTCTGCCTAGTTAAGTACCAATTCATTATTTTAAGAAGTATATATTATCTGAGAGGAAACTGGGGAATAGGGAAGTGTAGGGGAAGGAAGGAAGCTTCATTCAAACACATGCACATTAAAAAGAAAAATGACAGGGGAGCAGCTGTGATTTTTTAACATTTAATGGTCTTTATCAAGGGGATGGTAGCTTAGGAAAGGTGAATAGCCCATAAATTTAGGGGAAACAAAATATAAGTTGAGTATCATGATTTGTGAACTTTAACGATATCACTGAGTGTTTATTGAACATTGCTGAAACATGGGGAATAAATGAATAAACTTTTGACATACATCAAGTAGTTACCTTCTCGTGGTTTTCTGTTGAATGATATCAAAGTGGTATTTTGCGTTCTCTATTCCATGGTACATATTGGTACATAGTTCGTATTGGACTATGCTGCAAAACCTGTACATTTTTTTCCAATCTAGACTCACCTTCGATTGCTCTCCAATGCACTGCTGAGAAGAGGTGAGGACAAACATTTCAGTTTCCTCTGCATTTCCTCGGATCCACCATGAGGTGGTGGATGAAAGTCTTGCTCCTGTGTTGCAAGTACACTGGATCTGGAAACAGTGGGCCATGCAACAGTGCATTGTACTGAGAGATTTCCAAGGGCTACCTTTTCCTGTGCTCTGAGCCCTCACTCCAGTGATGCTTCATCTGGGCATGTGTTTTGAAATGGATGGGTTCCAGGTTTTGCCATAGTTACCCTTAATCTTAAAACTTTTTTTGTCTAACTTTAGAGACAAAGTTCTGGGATTCCGTTGCAATTGGATACTAGTTGTGTCAACTGCATACATTATGCATTAGATACTCAATTTTGGTTTAGAAAAAAGAACCACCTCTCTTGCCATGTTCTAGATCACATTGGTCTTAAAAATTACACAGAACTGCATGGAAAATAAAGGAAAACCCAATTACCTCAGGATATAAAGGAGAGAAATAAAGGAGCATAATGGAGTATTTGGGAGAACAACTTAAAAACCAACTTAGGTAAGAAATATTTTTCATCCAAGTATCTAGAGGTAATACACCAGAAATAAACTGCTTTATAAAGTGACCAGCCTTCTTAGTGATTTATTATGTCATTTCTTGATCGTCAAACAGGGAGTTAAATTATCTAGATGGGATGCAGAGGGCTGTGGAATTACATATTGCTTTCTTCCAAGGTATATGAACTCCCTGTGTTATGACTTTCTTGAGAACTGCATTATGGTCAGGTCACTTTCTGGACTTTTTTAGTTTTCTTGTGGGGGAAAAACTAATCTCACAATGAGAAAGCAGTTCCCTAGCATACAGTCTGGATTTTATTAGGTACACATTTACTACTGTTTCCTGATACTGCTATTCAGTATCATTTTTGCACGAATTTATAAGCAATAGTGTGACGCAGCATCACAAAATGCCCTCAGAGCAATTTTATAGATGGCACACACAGACACAATTTAAATGCAGTGACTCCTTAAGAAAGCACACGTTAATAAAAATATGATCCTGTATCCACTCAAGTTAGTGGCATAATTATCAGCCACCTAGGTGAGTCAGCTATGAAGCTGCCTATTCTTTTTTTCAATAGAAATGCATTTCATATGAAGGAAATTAACTAAGCAATTTAGTTTTTACTGCAAATGGAAGGTAGACTGTATATTACAATAATGTTGGAAATAGACATCTAATGTAGCTAACACTAAAGAGCAGAGTATGACTTGCCTTGCCTTGGCTGCCTTATGCTGTTCTGTCCTGTCCTATCCTACAGACACCTCCCTTCTTCATGTGGAGACTTGAAGCTTGCTCTTCTTTGCAGTTTGACCAATGCTGCCAGCTATATCTTTTCTATTTCATAGGGAGCACCACGGAACAGGCATTATCTGCAAAAATAGATGTCAAAAGCAAAATGTGAGAATAAAATGAAAATAACATGAATTTTTTTCTCTCAGTCTTTTCGGACACACAGTCATGACTTTTCTGCTGAATGTCCTCCTTCTAGGAGAATGGAGCTCCTGAACGAGTGTAGCTGTATCAAACATTAAACCTTATCTACTCCAGGATATAGTTTTCTAGAAGACTCAAAAGATGGGAATGTTTAAATATAGTAATCTATTTGCCTAAGAATGTTAAAAACAGGCAGCATACAATACTGTGTTTTTTAATGAGAAGCACATTCTTGTGGCATCACATCTCTGGGACTTGGGTCTGTAGCAGCAGAGCCTCCCTTGAGGCCTCTGGTCTTAGCCTGGTGCGCAAATTTTTATTGACCTGGCTAGATAGCTATTTTCAAAGCAAACTGGTTGCAGACAGATTTTGCTGTGGAGGGTGTGTTCTAGTTTTTTTCCCTCTCCTTCACTGAAATTTGCATACAGGATGTGCTCACAAGCAGCTGCAGGCAGTTCTGAATCTGTTTTGCCCATGCCCTGGGACAGCCAGATAGAGCAACCTGGAATTAACAGCCTGGGCACGTTAGCTCATGCCCAGCACTGTGCTAACACAGCTGTTTTCCAAATTTATACAGCCACTTAAAGACTGGGCGGTCTGGGCACATGTCCCCCAGGGAGGCAGGCTTGTGGCTTCATGACAGAAATCATTTTTATGCTGTGAGGATCTCCTCCAACAGGATTACTTTGCTAGACCAGGACACTCATCTTAACTTTCCTCTGTTTTATGGGCATTAGAGACAGATTTATAAGTTCTGCAATCTGCTTTGCTTTTTCAGTTTTTAGTGTGACACTAATTGCTTTGGGACATTTTTCATCAAACAAAAGGACACATTTCAAAAATGGTCTACAGCTATTCGACCCAGATAGAATGAAAGGGTCCATGGGCCCCACACAATAGAGCAGTTTGAGATACCTTGGCATGCTGATTGTACAAATATTATCTTTTAATTAAATGAAGTTAATGTTCATGTCCTGTAAAAGATTTAGTGCCATTTAAAATGATTCAAATACATACCAACTAGGAATTTTGTCCATTCTTTACTAATAGTATCTTAGAGTAATCCTATCTCTTGCCCTGAAGATTATTGTGTTTATAAAAACAAATAACTGCACTGTAAACAGAATGACAAATTTATTATATTTCTGTTATAAACTTCTGAAAATAATAGAGTTTCTATAATAGAAACAATAACAGCATTTTCCATCTAAGCTCTTTTTGGACTAGCCAGAACCAGCATAGAAAAAATAAGCCTAATAAAAATACTTTTAGGTTTATGTCCATTATATTCTGTTCACTTACAAATTTATTAATTCTGTGATTGTATTACAAGTACTGGACTGAAAAATTCATTATTTATTATACAGCTGATGAAATGGATGACTCAATTTACAGTTTTTTAAGTGTCATTTCCAGATAGTGATTGAAAAGGGGAATAAGGGATTGAAAAAGGCTAAATATCAGTATAAATAAATTCTCTGTCTCAAAGATCACAGTTCTATCACATTTTTTGTACATGGACAGTTTCTGCAGTTTCTGATACTGTTTCACCACCTGAAACCTCAAATGGCTCTCATGGCAGACAGGGCAAAGGGATGGGCAGTAAATAAAATATAAACATTTGGTAAGAAACAAAATGGATGCTTTAAGACGGGTGTGAATTATGGTGCAGTAGTCAAGTTGAATCTTCCACCCATGAATAATCTCAACTATTTTTACACAAGGCAGTTTATGATAGCTGTTTAAATTTCCTATGGTTCTGCCTGGTTTAGACATTCATTCACAGAAAACAGTCAGCTGAGACATTAATAACTGAAGACTTTTTTTTTCAGACCTCAGGATAAAATATGTTTCTGTTGTTTCCATGCCATAAACCAGGGAAGCTGATTGTCTTTGCTTTCATAACACACATTCACTCTTTTTCTTCATCTCTCTGTGTAGAAATATCTACACATATATGTCTGTGAATAAAAGTGTACATAGTCCACATATTTTGTAAAATACATGATTTTCAACAAAACACAGTAAAAATATGTCATGTGAACCAAGACTGAAAAATAGATAATAAAAATATTTTCACAAAGGGTAGACTGAGTAGGAGGATGAAGACAATATCACTCATAAATATATTCCCTAGGGCAACTGTAACTACCAACTCTGCATTTTCTTTAAAATTACTTTCGCAACCCAGCAATATTTACCTAAATTAGATAACTTGTCAAATGAATCATCCCAGCACGATCTCTATCTCAAGCTGTTTCCCAGAATTCATAGTTGGAACTTGATTTTCATTTTGCACTCTTGATCTAATTAAGATTATCATTTTCTTATGTGTTTGTGAAATACACAAGCAGTTGTAGACACACAATTTAGGCACAAAAAATGCCCACAATGGCAGCACAGTTTAGAATTTAAAGGACTTGACAGCTATATTCCCAGAAGTTATTTCCAGCAGATGGTAGTTTAATTTATGTCCTTGTTCTCTTTTCTTATATCTATTATTTTGTACTTCTATCTGAATTAAAACATTTGCCATTTATCTGTCAATTTATCTCTCTGTTTGTCTTGGTTCTGTTTTTATTTTGTTGTAGAAGAAGCACAGAGGTATTAAATATCCCACATGAGACTTGGGATGAACCCAAAATGCAGAAGTTTTTATTTCTAAACCATATGAAAGCATTGAAGAAGAGTCAGTTCTTCTTTCCTGAATAAAGTAATATATGTTGGGAAAGATTTGAGACTAATTCAACAAACCTATTCTTTTAAAATAATGGCTTAAGTGTACTTGGCTTAGATTTTTACTGTGGATTGAATGAAATTCTCTCCCAGGTACTTCTCTAGCTTTATTTTACCCATGCTTCTGGAAGAGTGTCCCTTCTATTCCATGTGAGGAAGGTAGAAGATGACCAGAGCCTGGAGTACCTCTCCTATCAAGACAGGCTGAGACAGTGGCGTTGTTCAGCCTGGAGAAGAGAAGGCTCCAGGGTGACCTTGCAGCCACCTTCCAGTACCTAAAGGAGCCCCATCAGAAAGCTGGAGAGGGACTTTACACAAGCTCACATAGTGATAGGACAGGGGTAGTGACTTCAAAACAAAAGAGTAGGATTATATTAGATTAGATTTTAGGGAGAAAATATTTTCTGTGAGGGTTGTGAGACCTTGGAACAGGCTGCCTAGAACAGTTGTGGATTCCCCATCCCTGGAAATACTCAAGGCCAGGTTGGAGGGGGCTCTGAGCAACCTGGTGTAGTGGAAGGTGTCTTTGCCTAGGGGAGTTGGTGATCTTTAAGGCCTCTTCCAACCAAAACCATTCAATGATTCTGTAATTTCTGTATCTGATTATTCAGAAAGAAGTGGGAAAAAGGAGTTTCTTCCTCTTACATGAATTGGTTGTTCCTTATAACATACTTTACCAACTAGTCAAAGGCACAATCCAAACAGGCAAATCTGGAAATAAAACAGAAAACAAAATATTCATGATCTTTAATTCATTCTTGAAAAGAAATGTGATAATTATAATTAAAACAAAATAAAACTACACTCAACTAAAAGTGTCCTCTAATGACTCTGAGAAGCAGAACTAAGCAAACCAGCCTCCTCTTACCAGCCCTTCTCCCTAGATCTCCTGCTTAAAACACAATGCTTCACTTCCTCATGTGAGCCAAGCAATATTTTCAGCTTAGTACCACAACCCCTAAGCACATTTTATTGCTCCCTAGCTGAGCAAGAGGTAGTGTGCCAAGTCAGTAGTTTAGAGATGTATATTCCTGACTGGCCTATCAGGCACTACTTCTTCAGTGTTCCTCCCCTCTTCCTTTAAGGGGGACACAGGGAACTCTAATCTTCTTACCATCTTATTTTCATAGCAATATAAGAACATACTATAGCTTGGATCATTCACCTCCCTCTAACATATTCTTTATTAGCTTGAGAATTTAGCAGGTTACTGGATAAGGGGACAGGGAAAATAAAGGGAATGGTGGGGTACATTCAGATGGATATGCAGGTAGGAATTATTTAGATATTAGAGATTATTTAGATCTTTCTCAGAGAACCATGTTGAGGAAATCGCTTAAGGTCATTCCCATTTAGTTGGATAAGAAAAGTTGCTAGAAAGCATTTAGCATTTTTTAAGACAAAAAGGAAGTATTTTCTTTTTAATTTTTTCAGTTGGAAAGACCATTCTTCTCATTTTACAATTGAAAAAGCAAGCATTCAGAATAAGTCGTCCAGTCTTTAATTTATTGTTACTGTTCAAAGGTTTCCTTGGTGTGCATAAAATTTGCGATCCTTTGTAACAAGGCCAAGCATGAAAACAAAGGGAGAGAAAGTCCATGGGTAACCAAGCTTAAGCATAATAGAAAAAAAATCTCTTTAAGGGGTTTAGTATTATATAGAACATTTGCTCTGTAAAAATAACCCAAACCAGAAAAGTTTCTGGATGCATTTCTTTCATGCAAAGTAACAGTCTATAAACACCAAACAAATAAGATTTTTTTAAAAATCCAAATGAAACATCCAGTGCAGCCCTCCCTCTCTCCCCCCACCTACAGCAGTTTTTTAAGTTCTCATACTTGATGAGGTTCAGCTGAACCTAGTGGCAACTGTATCTGGTGATGCAGCTCTGGTTATGGACTCAAGAATCCTCTAGCATTGGCACTGAAAAGCCATGTCAATCTCTTGATTCAAAATTTCAGTAGCATGTGCCATTGCTAAAGTAGAACTTACTGCTTTTAGAGGATCTTGGCCATGGGGAATTGTAGGATCTGAGCAGAGTATCACACTATATTATATATTACTGAAGTCCAGCATCCTATTCAGTGGCTAAACTGGAAATATTGGCATGGATGTTTCAAGAGCTCAGGATAAGAATTATCTCTCCTTTTTCCATTCTCTGGAAACTGTCATTTAAAATAGCTTTATTTATTAGTTAATGTTAGGAAATACTTACAACTGAGTTCATGCCTACTTACTTGGAAACCTTTTTGGGAATTTGTGTTAAGAGCATTTAAGATCTAACTTGTCATTTAATGTATTGAAAAATGTGGGGCTTTTTGGTAGAATCCAATGATTGCATTATTTGCTATAACTTTGCCAAACTGTACAGAGTGGCACATGAGAGTCCTTATATGGACAATTACTTGTCTGCCTTTTGAGAAATTCAGTGCTTTCTTGTCCATGGTGCTCCTTTTAGTCATATTTTCTTTCTGGACCATTTTTGTTACCATTCTGTTGACTTCAACTAGAATTAAATTCGAATTTGCATATTTCCAGGACATTTCATAGGCTGCTATAGAATTTTAAAAACCATATACATTAAATAGCTTTGCTCCCCTCAAGGAAAGATGTTGCCAATCAACTCACATCTGACATTCGTGAAAACAGCACAACAGATGACAGCAAGAATGTAGAGAACAAAGAGCTGTTATATGGGCCATATTTTCTCTATGATTAGCTGTGCAGTATTTTATGTCTTTTCCAGCAGTGCTGGTTTATTGTTGATTCCACTATCCGTGCTTTTACGCACAATTTTAATGAACTGTAGGACAGATAGAAACCACCCGACATTACCGAGTAATATCATGCCTTCAACTGGAACAGAGATCATGACCTCCTGATCAAAACAGAGGAAAGAAAAGTATTCATCATTCAGATGTCTATTAGGGGTTTGCGTCTACCTCCTTGGACTAGCTGAACACCACAGTAAATTTAAGACCAGTAGAGGGTACTAGTGTATGTACACAGAAGTGAGTAAGTAGCGGCAAAGATGGCTGCATGAGAAATTTGGATTAAACCTGTAGAGAGTGCACTAATGTTAAAGCAGTAAGACTTAATAAAATATCTTTAGCCCGTCTGCATTATTTTCTCAGCTATTGAAAATTCCTCTCAGCATCAGTAAAATATATTCTGATTGAAAGTTAGTTTGCTGTAACCTGTGCTTTAGAAGACCAACATTAATATCTGATAAAAGGTCTTAATTGCACTGTATCAATATTTTTGAAATAGATTTTCAGAAAAAAAAAGTAAATCTTGGGAGGATGTTTAATATCTGTAAGACAGTGTGGGGTTTTTTTCCTTCTAAAATGAAGGGTGTATCTAAAAAAGCAGTGTCATACAGTCAGAAGTATTGTCTTCAGGAATCAATAGGCTAGGTAGGAAGTCAGACAGTCATATTACTTTTTCCAACTACATAGCATAGTTTATATCTGGACTGTGTACAGTCGCTCATATTCATATCCAGACACCTAAATAAAGCTTTGCTGATTTTTCGATTTGCTGAGCCATCATCCCTTACGGACAACAATGGGAGCTGTTATATAAATATTTATTTATATCTCCCCTTTGACCTTGTCCCCGGATCCTTGCCCAATAATCCCATGCACTGGAGCTTATTCAGCATTCTACCTTCTGAGCACATTTGAACAGCTGCTATTCATTAGAAAAACAACAAAACCTGAAAAAATCAGAACCTCAGACTTCAATCTGAGACGGATATCATTCCTTCTTTTCTCTCCAAATGAATGGTTTCCTTAAAATATCTGTATGTCTGGACCAGACCCAGGATTTGTAATAAGTTTCCTATGCACAGAGATATTATGGCCTTAAGATCCAATATCCTTTGCCCTACAGGGTGAGAAAAGGGAGCTTTATCCTGTTTGTACAAGGGTATATGCAGAATTCAATCCATTTGTTGTAAGGGTTGGAATGAACTTAAAGTGTTTCCACAGAATAATATATTTATTAAAAAGTTCCTGTACATAATTTTGTGAAGTCTTTTTCATATAGTAACTTTGCTTTTCACCTTTGGATCTCTGCATTGCTGGATTCTAGGTGATTGGCCTAGACATTATTTATGCATAGGTTTAACCAATTTTGTTCTCTTTAAAACAAGATAATTGTATTCGTTAAGAGTTCAGAAAACTATTATTTTATAGAAGAATAAAGAGATGGAAAGGAGGCATATTAGAATTATTAAAAAACCTCAAACAGCTAATAATTGTAATATTAATATGAATTAAAACCACTTCAGTGGAAGAAATTATTTTATTCTCACTGTTTATAGTCATGATAGCTTTGCAACTGGAAGGTGCACATCACTGATTCCTGATCAATCTAGAAAAGCTCAGTGGAGCTGTGATCAGGGTGCAGTTCATGGACCAAACCATAAATGTCCTGTATCACCTGAGGTTCCTTAGGGTACCTCAGACACCCCAAAGAGCCCATCATGTGTGACATAGGAGACATAAGAGACCTGTATCTTTTTGGAAATGCATCTGGAGGCTGGGTGAAGAATACTTCATAGTTTTTTGGATGCTTCTAGACTTCCCTCTTTGGGCACCTGAATAGGTTAACTGACTTATAAATTAGTTAATATTTGTCAAGACATTCTAAGATTGCTATGCCATAACTATGAATGACAAATATTAATATAATTTGAAGACTAATGCCAGAGAGCTGGTTTCCAATAATCTAAGTTATAGTATCTTATCTGAATTCACAATTCAGAGCAGTAAGACCAAATGAATCAAAGGGGCAACCTCTGTCCTGTTTTTGTCAGCATGTGCTACAAAGCTGTGAGAGACCCCAACACTAGGTCCAATCTTATAATATTCCAATGACATACTAAAACCTGGAAAATCTTTCTGCAATACCAGTTCCTGACAAGAACTAGAGATTTTTATTGAAGATAAGAAGGAAAAGAGGGATAGGAAAAGTGTATGAAAAAAGGTAACGAGGAGACATATTTGAAATGGGTTATGACAAATGGCAAGCAGCCATCTATCGGCTCCTTTTTACATCTTGGAAAAAGTATAGCAAAGGCAAGCCAGTTCCTATAATTTTTTAGCTCTTCCAGAGAGCATTTTTTCCATGCTTTGCAAGCTTTCCCTTTTCTATTTGCAACTGCTTACCATCTGGGAATTTGTGGTTGTGAACAGTTAAAACTTAATATTTAAAAACACACATGTATTTCACTTGAAATTAAGATTTTCGGTAAAATGACTGGATTCCACTTTGGGTGGAATGTGGTGAGATAAATATGTGCAGTGCTTGGGGCTGGAATGCTGGCTCTGCATTGGAGAGAAAGTTGGGAGTTTTGTCCAGCTCTAGAGTTTTGATTTTAAAGCCAGTGATTAAGTTGTAACTAATGCAATTTAAAAAAAAAAATCTTTTAACACCTCTGTAACTTCTTTCCTTTTTCATTAATTTTAATTTCATGCTTTTACAGTATGTCTTATGGGATTAGTGACAGGATACTGACTATATTTCCTCTAAAGCTATTGGTTAGCACATCACTATGATACTTGTATAGTAGAGGCACTGTTGAGTTGCTCTAAAGAATTGGCATGGGTGGAGGCAGCAGAGGCAAGTTTCTGTGATACTTAGCTTTCTACTTAGGTTTTATGGTAATGCAGAGTTCTGGGATCAGAACTAGACCTGCAGTTCCAGAGTTTGATAAACAATCTATATCTTGGAAACATTTACTGAATGCTGTAGTTGCAGCAATGTCTTATCTTTAGACATGTTGTAAGTCACTGCTTCAAACCTAGACTTCTTTCCTCAATTTAGATCAGAGAAACAGGTTTTAGAGGACTACCTTCTGTCTGTACCACTTAATTTTCATCCCTGTACCTCAATTAGAATAAAGTGGAGCTCTGCCCTGGCAGATTTAGCAAAACAGTTAAAGAATCACAGAGCAGGGAAATGAACCCACCTTCAGGTCATTGGTCTGGAATAATATTCAGGAAGTGTCTGAGCACTCCCCAGGATTGAAATGCCTCTGTCTTCTGCTGCTTGTTCTTTCTCCTATTGATCTTGTTGTCAGATGGTTTGGGGCCTCTTTTTTTTTTTTAACTGCACTTTTGGCATGCCTTCAGGTCTGCCTGCCCATCTCTTCCACTGTCTGTTTCACTAATCTCCATTGCTGACTCATTTTGAAAAATTTTCTCTTTGCTTCTGTTTTTGTGTTTCTGTACACCTTTGTAAAAAAATCTCATTACCATGTAGAATTACAGAACTCTAATTTACTCTGCTATTCTTCAGTCAAGCATTTGTTCTTGGCAAGGTGATATCTGAGGTCCTTCATGCCTCACTGCCTTTAGACTCCATTATAGAAAGTATTTTGAGCTCTCCTCTGTGTCTACAAAGAACACTGATTTATCACTTAAAGAATCTGTCCAGATCTGGGGAGATGTCTCCACTTTTTTATTTTCTTACTGTCACTCTTCTACATTTCCTGATAATGACACTGAAGACTTAGTCTTTTGTAAACCTTTTTTAAACAATGTTTTGCTTCTTTCCCTCCAGCTTTCTTTGTTCATTATTCTTTCTCATCTGTCACAAGTCCTCCCCCTTTTAATCTTCACCATCCTCACAAATCCACATATAAAAATTACATCTTCCTCTTTCAATAGGGTATTCCATTCTTTCCACTGCTGATTTATCTATCAGCAATCTTCAAGGTTTTTCTATCCTAAACTGCCCACTGACTAGAAACTTTGGGCTATTTTCATACACCTTAAATTATGCTTATATTGGAGTTTATTCATGAAAGTGTCAGGCAGTGACTAATACTGCTCACTTTGAAGAATAGTCCAAACTGCAATGGGACAGAGTATGAGCTGCTTTAAATTCCTCTTCCAGATTGTTTGCTTTTCATCCCATGATTTTAGGAAGTAAAAATACAGGACAGGGGGTTGACTTTGGGATGTTTGCAGTTGCAGCTAACAGCACTTGCTTAAAAACAATTCAGGAGTTATGTTCTCAAATAAAATGAGACCAGCAAGGACCTGAGGTTCAGATCTCCTGCAGCACATGCCAATAAAAATACAGTATCATGGCATTAGAGACATGTTGGTCAACAGGAAGCCCTGTAGGACATCAAGTACAATCTCTCATGTGGAACAGGACAAATGCCAGCAGCAGATCGTCAGCCATGCAATCTGTGGTCTGGTGGAGTCTTCAAGATGTCTGAGGATGAAATTTTCTTCATACGTGTATGAATGATATTGGCTGGACTCTGCTCTGTATCTTTACACCTGTCCTGAATGGGGGAGAGCCCAAAATTTGGCAGATTATGCCAAGCATAGCCCCTCTGGCACTGGATAAAGGACAGTCATAAGTTCCAATGATATTCTGGCCTTGACTTCCTGATGTTTCAGTTTTCCTTATTTGTGGTGAGAGTTCACCATTGTCCTATCTTCAACCTTGTATTCATTAAAACCCCTATGTATTTTCCACCAGGGCCTGGACTCACACGTGTCCTCTTTCTGCTCCTAGTACAGAACTTGCTGCTTCTCCATGTTGAACTTCATGGGTTTTTAATTGGCCTGAGCCTTGTTTGTCAATATCCTTGGTCTAAAGCTCTGTGTACCAACAGGCTTCCCTCCCAGCACCCGCCCTTGGCCCTCATGCTGTCAGTGCAGGTGTAGAAGAAGGGATTACAGGTGCCTGTGACCCTGATAAATCACAGTTGTACTAATTACCAAAGAAGAGGGACAGCCATGCCCTTAATGGGTCACAGCTGTGACTAACGAAGATAAGTGTGATAAAAGGGTTGGAAAGCTGTGTTTAGAGTCTGCAAACCAATGCTTGCTGTCACAGTCTGTCAGGAAATAGCCAGCAGTCAGAGTCTGCAGTTGGATCCTACAATAGGAGCTTGCTGTAGTCAGAGTGGCTAAGCTGTGAAGGAGAATGAACTGGGACCCTTTTCTTGTTTTTCCATGAGAGTCTGTGTTTTGGCTCAATTCTGCTCCTAATGAGAGGTCTGCTGCAGCATCAGCCACCCTCACCTCATTAAACAAATCCTCTGTCTGAAGTCAGCAACCTGAGGGGTGTATCTGATCCTTACCTGAATTACTTTTTCCTGTTGAGTAACACTGGGCATATCCCCATGGATCATTTAGCTTGTGCTTAGAAGAAGTGGTATATTACAGCCTCAGTCACATTTTGAAGAAGAATTTAAATTTCATGTAGATTTAGCCACTTCAAATTATATGCCTAATCTAGCATCTGTAGTTAATTCTTATAGTCCAGAGTGAAAGGCTTCTATAGGAGAAAAATAATCCTGTGTGGTATTGGTTATACGCTGGTTTCTGTCTGTTTCTGGTTTTTTTTCTTTTATGGGAATGTACATAAGCTAAATACTGATAATGGAGATTGAGGTAGAGTTACAGAAACAATAAATATGTTCAGTAAGAACCCTACAATGTAGCAGATAACTACAGATATTTTTCTCCCTTTAAGTTTCTCATCTTATTTTTGGAATCTCCTAATTGGTCTCCTGGCCAGTCAGCTGTTAGATTGGGAAGGCATAGGGCTAGTAAAACTGAGAGCTAAATATAGTTGTTTCTGCATCATAAGACTTTAAAATAATATGCCAAATATAAAATGGGAAGCCAAATAAGAGTTCCTTAACTGGAAGACAATCTTCAGCTGGTCATTGAACCTATGGCCTTAAATCAAAAAATAAATATGTTGGAAGTTTGTATGGATGTTCTTTACAAACCTAGCAATAAGCATGAAGAAAGACCATAAAAACCTGAAACATAAGGGAAAAACAAGGTCATCGTATGCTCCACGCAGTACTTTTCACAGAAATTACTATTTTGTAAATCCCATCTTTTATGTGCGCTTTAGGTGCTATTATGTCCATAAAAAACTGGAATAATTCCTAAAAGTGAACCATGACCTAAAAGTGGTCGAGGCAACAGCTAATTCTTTAGCAGTCCTGACACTCAGAACAATAGTGGAGCAATATCTGCCTCCCTGGGTCTTCTGGGAGACATATGCCTGTCAGCAGTGATTGCACACAGAAAAGAAAATCTTGTCTGAACTTATTTTCCACCCTACACACCTGTTGCAATAGAAATTCTATTTTACATGTCAAGATTTCTGAGAAAGTTGTCTGCCAGCATCCTGCTTTCTCTATCCCACAACAAATTATTCACTGGCTGAATTCTAACTTTATTCTCTTTGCCAAAATATACCAAAGGTTATTTTTGTAATGCTTCAGTAAAATCCCTTTGGAATAATGTGACATTGTTGAGAGTTTTTGAATCCAAGGTTATGATTTAGCCAATTAAAAGGATGGAAGCTATTTAGGAAGTTTGGATCCAGGTCTGGGCTTAAATCCTGGACACCCTTAAAACTGAAATAGCACTGGCAGGACAGTGACTTGCTTTCTGTTGGCTTGGAATTAACTTCAGAGCGGGGAGCAGTGCTGCAAAGAAAGGAGGTGTTCGCTTTGGATCTTTAGCCAGCAGCTGAGGCACCTAGGTTCAACCCACAGGCAGATGTAAATTAGTGTAAGTACTTATGGAAATATAAGTTAAAAAAGAAACATAACATTCAGTCTGTATATCTTGGGTGAGGAACCAGGAAATCCTACAGTTCAGTCAATTTTGCCAGGGAAAAACCAAATTATTTACGAATGTGGCTTCTTCAAAATTCACCAAAGATCTATGCATATTACTGTGACATTGGAAAGAGGTGTGCCTGTAACTTTGTGTGGGTACAGAAAGCTCTTCTAAAAGCAGGAGATGCTCAAATGACAGAGCTGTCCTTACCTTCCTTCCTCCATGGGGAGGATGTTGATGCTGATAAAGGGGCATGGGGAAGACATGTGAATGGGAGACAGAAGAATGGGAATGGGATGTGTGGGGTGTTTTCTTGCTCCCAAGCCAGAACACATTCCCCAGGCTGCCTCTGCCTTGTGAGTAGGTTGGTTTGGCAGCTCTAAAGGTTAGGAGAAGAAAGGAGGTTGTCCAGCTACAAGATCAGCCCTGGTCAGCAGCCAGCTCCGTACACCCCGGCACACCCAGAGGAAGAAGATATTGCAACTTTCCACTCTTTTCTGACTTCTTTTGCTTACTTCAGCAAGGGAACTTTCAAGCTTAGGTACCCTCATCAAGAAATTTACCCAGAAGACTGTTAGCTCTAATGACTGTTTTCTTTGTATTTGCAGTCACCAGATGTGAAACAGGTTTTGATCTGTTTTCTCATTATGAAAATGCTTTCCTTTATGATGCCCAGCAGGTGACAGCTGATTAACTTCAAGTTTGTAGGTGGAATTAGTTTTTTCTTTTAAAAATGATTACTGAGACCAGCAAAACTGAAAAGGGCTTCTTTCAAGAGTCAGTTCCCAAATATAGCAGGTCACATTTTCAAAAATGCCTAGAACTTTTTCCTGCCTCTTCATATACTTGACACTTGAAAAACTATTTTTCCAGAATTATTACAAATTGCAATGTTGAAGTCTTTTTTTGCCTTTGATATTTGCCATTAGATTGTTCCTTAAAAAAATGCATTACTCTTTCTCAAGTTCATATTTGAGGACCAGAACGCACAGCTGTGTTTGTCATTAATTCCAACCAGACAAGAATTTATTGAAACGCTATCAGAATAAATTGCCAAAAGATAATTTCATTGGGTTCAGCAGCAGAAAAAAAGATATTTTTCTTTGCCTTATGGTCTAGACAAGTAGTCTGTGCAATGGATGGGGAACTGGCTGATGGACAGCTCTTGGAGGGTGGTGGTAAATAGTTGGATTTCAAACTGTCACTGGGGTGTCCCAGTGGTCAGTATTGTGTCCAATGTCTTCCTAAGTGATCTGGAAGATGGTATCAAATGTACCCTGGCAAAGTTTGCCAATGATAGTGAACTGAGTGGGGAAGTTGACATTTTGGAAGGGAGAGCCTCCCCACAGAAAGACCTGAATTGGCTGGAGGAATGGGCTAACAAGAACCTTATGAAGTTCAACAAGGAAAAGGTCAATGTCTTGCATCTGGGAAAACATTCATGTGAACAGCGCAGGCTGGGATCTTCCCAGCTGTGAAGAATATATGTGGAAAGGCTCTGAGTGGAAAACAAACTCCATGTGAGTGATGAACATGCTGCTGTGGCAAAGAAAGCCAACAGGATGCTGGGTTGGATCAATAGAGGCTTTACCAGCAGAGATAAAGGAGCCATTATCCCACTGCACTCAGCACTTGTTAGGCC
The DNA here is from genome assembly GCA_009812075.1 of Sialia sialis. NCBI lineage: Eukaryota > Metazoa > Chordata > Aves > Passeriformes > Turdidae > Sialia > Sialia sialis. Next base: position 69,175,051 of record VRYO01002772.1, read on the forward strand.
ACGCTTGAAATATTGAATTCAGTTTTGGACCACAAAAGAGATGTGGACAGGTTGGAGAGGGTCCAGAGAAGGGCCACAAAGATGATCAAAGGACAGAAAAGTCTGCCATGTGAGGAAAGGCTGAGAAAACTGGGTTTGCCCCTGAGAAAAGAAGACTGAAGTGAGACTTTATCACCATTAGTATTTAACAAGTAGCTGTGTAGAAGATAGAGCATTTCTTATATGAAAAGATCAAAGACAATGATAACAAGTTATTCCTGGGGAGATTCTGATTTGACAGGAAAGGGAAATTTTTCACAAAGAGGGCAATCAGCCACTGGAATTGTCTCCCCAAGGAAGTGGTGGACTCCCCAACACTGCGCACTTTTACGATTTAGCTGAACAGGGTGCTGAGCATTCTTGTCAGGATTGTACTTGTGCCAACAAAGTTTGCACAGATGATCCTTGGGGATCCTTCCAACAGAGTATTCTATGATCCATGGTTCTATGATTCTTCTGTAAATTGCAAATTATTTGGCGTTTGAGCCCGGGCAGAGTTTGGTTTAAACGTCAAACCCATTATTTCTAAAACTTCTATGTCAGGTATAGTCCATAACAGTAACCACAATATACCTTTTAATTAAAAAGACTGGAGAACTCAAAAAGACTCTCCAACCCTTTTAAGGAACATAGAAACATAAATGATAGTTTAATTTTTGTATTCAAACAAGCTCCCAGCCTCTAGAAAGACAAATAAATTTTATAATCCTGCTGCAATAATTACCACTTTTTCTTGGCTTCCTTTGGATTGACAATTCAATACCAAAACATGGGGTGGTTTTGTACTTGCAAAACCAAAACATAATATCTGAGGTTTTGCAAAAGCAAAATACTTCCTGGCTCATTCCATCTCATCTGAATTTGATGAAACACAGTCATTTAGGTGCATCAAAAGAACTCCCAGTGTAAACTTTCAAAAATTGTTTACACTATTGGATGATCTTCCTGGGGTCTCTCTAACCTGCATTAATCCAGATGAGAGCTCCATTTACTCAGTATCATAAAGTCAGAGTATCAATAATATTGCAGGAAAAGAGAGGCGTAGCCTTGTACTGTGTAGCAGGTTTCCATCACATTTGAAGAGATTAGGTTTAAGAAAAAAAACTAAGGATAACAGAAAAAGGAAATTAAAAAAATGAATGAATTCCCAAATCACCAGAGAGATGTATCAGACAGATCATACATTGCTAGTATGTTGCCTTTTTTATACATTTAGTCTTCTAAATATATTTTGTGGACATGAAGACTTTCAATAACATGTTTACCTATAGTAGCTCACTATCACCTATTCTCATGCATTTTGTACCCTGACAACACTTATACAGTTTTTTTACACTTAGAACACAGTCAAGCTGAAGTTGATATCATTATGACAGCTATGTACTGAGCCCTTTACCAATAAAAATTATATCACAGAGCCTTCATAATCAGCACATAATCACGTCAAAATCTTCTGTTTACTTCTAATGTGACCAAGAAAGTGAGAACTCAGAAGTCATTTAGGAGTTTAATTCTGCTTGCAAAAACTCATCTTAGACCTACTGAACACACTTTTAAAAACTATTTATGCTTTCTAAATGTTCTGCATTTTTATTCAGATGTTATTATGAATACTTTCTATAGTATGGAAAAACCTGTAATACGTCAGTTAATACTGAGTGTCAAAAAGGTAACACCTGCATATTAGCATAAACCAAAAAAAAATATTCCCTACTGATTCAAAGCGTTGCTAACATTTAAAGCAAGTAGAAGCAAATTGAAGTTTTCATATCCTAGATCACTTTAACATACCCAAATAAAAGCTAAAATTATAATAATAAAAAATAATTATTACTTGGATTTCTTGATCATTTTCACCTGTCTGGCTACTTATATGTGATTTTAAAGATTCCTGTAAAAGAATCTATTTATCATTCAACTCCCAGAGCAAAATTGTCCTGAAAGTGACATTATTTCATTACTGCTGTCTTGTACAGAGTAGTTTGATTTTATTTAACGAAAAAAAAGTAATAATGTCATTAGTGAGTAATGTAAATTACCTGCCAATTAATTGAATTTTCCATAAGGTCTGAGAGGCTTGAGAAACACAAAGCTTTACACTCTTAAGGCCCCACCACTGATTAGCCTTTATAGAATGTGCAGTCTGTAGCTGGAGGGAAAATAATATCAGTATGATGGAAGATGAGTGGGTTTGAATTGAAGAGGTCACCCAAGAATCAAGTTTAACTTTTAAAATCCTAGTTCTGAAGGGGTATTAAACATCTACTTAGTGCTAAGCAAATTGATTTGTTCCCATTAGTTCGAAGTATGACCTTATCTATAGATCATCTGAATTTATATCATTGGAATTCACTGGTGATGTGTATCACACTTGTTAGGAAGAAAAAAGAATAAAGCAAGTATTTTCATTGGATGAGTTATTCTTTGCCTTCAGAATTTAGAATCTGGGTTTGGACAAGATTTGTTGGTACAGTCATACTGGGATAAGTAGATCCTCTGCAAATGGCAAAATGGTACTCAGTATTTTTGTGTGCGCAGTTCTATTCAGAAATATGATGTTAGCTGTATTTAAAGATGATTATTACATGCATGCAATCACTGCTAATAGCTTCATATTTATTTGGTGTTCCTGCCATGCTTTTCTACCTCCTTTCATCTAATATATGAGAGTGTCATATAATTGCAAAAATAAAAACTAAAAAATGTACCTGGAGATCAAATTGAAATTATCTGAGTAGGAAAGAGATTGTTAGCCACCATGAATTGAACTCTATGTATTTTTTTTAACAGAAATGAGCCAGAAATTCCAAAGACTATTTGCTATAATCTTTGGGAATAAAAATAACTTCTGAACACAATTTATGTATAGGGGGTTTACCTAGTTGTAAAAATCTGGATTTTATTGCCAATACAATTTGTCATTTAATTCATTCTCAGTGAATAGAAGTGCCTAGTGTGTTTTCAGATTATTTCTGTGGTTGTGGTTGTTGTAACAGGCCAGATTATCTTCTCAGATTTGTTGGCAAAATTGATTAAATACTCTCTCATTAATGCTCATCAATTTTCTATATGAAGATATTTTGATAACTACTTGCAGGGGCAAATTCTTATTAATTAAATTAAAACTTGTGATTTAAGAATGCATCAGTCACTCTGGTGGGCTTCCAAACTGCCATCAATGGTTTTACAGCATCTCTCGAATTCACACTGTTTCATGTAGTTGCCACATACTCATTCATATGAAGCATGACAGAAAATCCCCAAAGGGGGTGAGCTAGCTGTTGGTAGATCTTTATGGCAATCAGAGATACTATATCAGTAGAATTTGAAGAGAACCGTATCTCATATTTTACCTGGACTGTAAAGACAACAGGAAAGACAAAAATATCACTTTTGCTTTAAATTAATCCCTTTGTTCCGGCTCTCAGATGTAGTTTGATATTGCTGTTTGTTTTGTTCTACTTCAAAGAGCTGTATTTTGGATATGTTTTTGGTTCCCCATTGCTTTCAGGGTTGAAATGTTAGGATGTATTTCCTGTGAATGACAAAACTATTGGGTGAAGTAAGAGCTGGGTGCAGGACTGAAGCTGCATCTGTGGATGCATTTCAGGCAATATGAACAATGCCTCACATGCTGAGATACAGAATGGAAAATGTGAGCATGATTATAAATAGTTCAGTAAGAATTTGAACAACATTTGTTAGAGTTCTTGCCCGATCAGAGAAGTGTTTGAACAAAAAATTTACAGTAATTTCACGATTATAAGCCGCACCTTTTTCCTTGAAGAATCCAGCCTGCCCCAGTAGTGCAGCTTATATTCAGGTGTAGCTTATCTATGGACAAATCCCAGTGAAATGCCAACCCAGAAGTGAGAGCTGGCTGGGGAGGGCGCCTGGGGCTGCCTTTAAAGGCTTTGCTGGTCTATGAAAACTGTTTGCAACTTGAGCACCTGACACCAAACCCAGCTGGCAGCGATTCTGTTACTAATTTGTTACTTTGTTACACATGGGTCCTCACTTTTTAAAAAAAAAAAGTGCGGCTTATATTCAGGTGCGGCTTATAATCGTGAAATTAGTATACCCAGAATTGTGTGATGCAGTTTCAGGATTTCATACAAAAAAACCCAACTACTTTTGTAGACCAACCAGGAGAACATTGGTTTGAGGGGAATTAAAACCCAAAACAATAAAAAGACAATAAAAAGAAAAATTTACCCATCTCAAAAATAAGTTTAAAAAATCTTCCATGTAAGGGAACCTTCATTCTGCCTGCAAATAATAAAAACTTTCCAAGCAAATATTTCAAAAACAAAATCCCCCAAAAAAGTGCTCCTTTTCTTCATTGTGAATTTTACTAGGATGACAATGGCCTGAATTCCCTTCCCATATGAGTACAAGAAAAAATGGCACAAGGACATGATTGTTTTGGCTTCCCCTGAAATTTCTAATAGTTGTGTGGTCTTAAAACTTTATTTATAAAATCCAGACTTCATTTTTACCTCCACTGAACTTGGAGGTTCAATCAGAAGGCTGGAGTAAGCTTAATTTCAAATTATGTTCTCAGCTATTATATGTAATAATTGTACTATAATAGAAACTTTGCTATAGGGCAAATCTTTCTTCAGTGAGCAAAGCATTGTCTTTGATACCAATAGTCTTTTTTTTATACTATGCAAATTCTTTGTCATTTTCTATGAGAAAATATCACGGAATCATTTTTAAAAGATCTACTCCAGTCTCTATATAGTGCTACTGACCACTGAAATTCAAATTTTAAGAGGGGTGTGAGGAAAACTAGAAAGATCCATTCTTCCCCATGCTACATATTTTTCTTCTGTCTGAAAAAAAGGCTTAATTTTGGGTTGTTAAATTCGTCCACTTGTGTTATTCCAAATCAGTTCTGCAGTAATTTAGCTAGTGTTAAAAGGCAGAAGGGAAATACTTGCAGAGGGAAGTAGAGGTCCTGTCTGAATGATCTTTTCTGGTGAGTATTCCTGTGTGCTGCTGTGTTAAAACCAGTTTCCTTCTTTGGCCTCTTCATATGCCATTTATATTGGGTTGTCATTCATAATAGGATTGCCTTGCCTTTGGAATTACCTCTGTATGAATGCAGATTCTGGTCTAGATCTCCCTGTATGCTTTGACAGGTTTTGATGATTTCACGTGCATAATGTGCTCACAGACAAGTCTTGACTGCTTGGTTAAATGAATAGCTTTATGGCAGGTTTGCTTTACTAAGGTAGGTCAATCTGTGTAATACAGTGAATTCAGTTCAGTGAGTTCTAAATAAACTCAGAACCTACAATTATATACAGCTAACATAGTCAAAATGGATACACTGCAATACACTGCATTAAACCTTGCAAAGTAAACTGAAGAATAATTCACACAATACTGTGCAATTCAGTCCTCACTTCTTGGCAGCAGCAATTCTGATGGTTTCTTTACTGGAAATAGATGTTGCGTCAAGGCAAATTGGACTCCTAGTGAGTAAGAATTAAGTCAGTGCTGGCCAGTTAAGTAAAATGAAATTTTTCCAGTCTGATACTTTTCACTGATTCAGAAAATGGTTTTTGGGCATAACCTGGATATGACATGCTCCAGGAAGCATTCATTGCCAACTGAAACTACAAGCACAGGGCATATTTTTCTCTTAGAGGAACAATAATCATCTTTTTTAATTTACTGCTGTTAGTACAGATAGATGGCAGAGTACTTCATAAGCAAGCTATGTTATTCACTAGCACAAGGAGGAATTTTGTGAAATACATCTCCAGCAGTAAAATAACTAATCCTGAAGAGTGGGATTTTTCCTCTTAACACACATTCCTCCATCATGCTGTCTCAGGGAATGTGCAGTGTCTGTGTGTCACTCACAGGGAAGTTGAGTCTTTTAAATCACAGATACCCATCATTAATTCTGCATGAAAGAAACATCACAAAAACTATAAAACTATTCACTTGTATAAATTTTAATTGAGTTTTAGAAAAATAAAAAATAATCAGGAAAATCTGATATCCTAATTCCTCTGTCCATAGCTTCATTTATGATGTTTATCCATTACTGTTATGATTTCTGATTTACCACAATACCTCTTTTGATACTAAGCTGAAGTAGTGCTTCCAAGCTGTCTATCATATGAATATGTTTAAGAGGAAATATCTCTTGGGGCAGTCGGGGTATTTGCCATTTCTGCTTTGTATAAAATACCTTGCTCAGATTTAGTTCTTTCACAAGCAGTGCATTGACAAAAGGTTCACCTGAAGGTGATTTACCTTCTATTGACAGCTAAGAGCTATTTTGTTAAAATATGCTGTGCATTTTATGGAAGAGCACTTGCCTGTAAAAATTTATTAAGCATGGACTTTGTCAGTCTCACCAACTCCTTCTCTCTTTGCTTAAATATCAGAATGTGAAAAGACACAGTCTAGCAACTTAATTGCTTATCTTCCCATGTTAAAAAATAAGGACAATTAGATTAACCCTGTGACAATTTTAAAATTGATATTTCAGTGTAGTAGTTACCAATAGCAACCAGTTATCAGGTTTCAGATCAGATAGCATGCAAATATTTCCAGAGAAAGCGAGCTAGCAGCAATAAAAACAAAACAAAATCAGCAACAGGATGTGAAAATTTTCATTGGATGGAAGATACTGGCATTGGAAACATATTTTTAAACATGTCAAAACATTTTCCTATGTATGCATTTCAAGGACTTCATTTTCTTTATGACAGCAGTGATATGAAGTAATTAAAAATATTAAATATGTGGGAAAATAAACAAATGTTTTATTCTAGAATTATTTCCTACCTGAAACTATATTTAACACTTGTAACTTTGTCCCTGGAATCTGCTTTGAATGCTATCGTTTAAGATAGTGGTATACACACAGAAATAGTTTTAATGTGTTCATCTTAGTCCTCAAACTATCACAGCGAGATGTCACAGAGAATCTATAGCTGGAAAGAAGATGAATCCCTAAGGAAAGGGGTTAAAAGGTGGAGTTACTCAAGCAATACATACGGTGTCCCAGGATTGACATCAGCCCTGTGTCAATATAAGATTTTTTAACTCGATTCAGACCCAGTTTAAGCCTAGAAAAGAATCTAAGGTTTCCAACTGTGAACTGGGCCAGGAGGAGCAGAGGATGTGCTGAAGGATCATTTAAATATCATGCCTATTATCATGATGGGCTACAATGGAAAGAAATGAGCAAACAACACCTCTAATTAGAGGACAGTGTCAGGTAGCTGTCAGCTCTTCTTGTGTGAACAGGACCATTTCTACAGATTCATATGTCTGGATAAGTCTAAGCTGACAGCAAAAGAGAGGAAGATGTTTTAAAGAGGTGTATTTCTGGCTCTTGTGCAACTAGAATTACAATGTTTTGGACAATAAATGATGAGAGATGAAAGTATAATTTGCTCATTACTCACAAAGGGATATATATAAGTATCACATACATATCTATACATAAAACAATTCCAGACACTGACCCTTGTTGTCATGTCACTTCTTGCTCTGTCTGAATGGGTAAGGAGCTAAATATCTATTTTCCATGCAGTTTGGGCAAAGTTAAGCAGAAATTGCAATGCCTACAGCTGGGGCTCATCTGTTGATGCCCCTCAGCTAAAGTGGGGGTGAGAGCTTTTCTTTGTTCTCTTCCAGTGCAGCAGAAAACAAGCTCATTTAAACCACAGGTGGCTGACTATTGCTTATAGCCCAAAAGGCAGAGCAAGAAAAGTACTAGCAGTGGTTTTGGAGGAAAGGCTGTGGCACATACCCACATATGATTGAATTTTCCATGTTTTCTTTGGCACTGGGAAAAAAGAGTGCTTTGTTCCTGACTGCACCTTACTTTGGCCACATCAGTGGGGAGTGCAGTGGGCCCTAAACTACAAAATATGCTTAGATCTATGTGGTTAAATCACAGGATCTGCAATAAACAGAAGAGACAATAAAAACAAATAACATAGGCAAATATAACTATTTGAAAACAAAGCACTAGTCCCCTTTCCTTGAGTTCACTTGCTCCTGCGAGGGAAGTACAAAATGCAGAGTCAGGCACTGACAATTCAAATCTTGGTGCATCTGAGCCAGTTCATGCCAGCAGGTAACTTCTTGTGCCTGGAGAAATAAGGTGCCAAGTTTAGATGTGACAGAGATTATGTTGCTTTCACAGCCTTAGGCTTTGAAGTGTTTCTATTATAGAATCACAGAATATGCTGAGTTGCAAGGAACCATCAGGAGCACTGAGTCCAGCTCCTAGCCCTGACAGGACACTCCATGAATCACACCATGTGCCTGAGAGCATTGTCCAAATGCTTTTTTGAACTCACACAGGCTTGCTGCTATGACTACTGTTTCCTAATTTTTCCTAACAGCAATTGAGAGAATTGCATTACTCACTTATTTTGTCATTATGGACTTCAATTATACAACCAAAATTTTCAGTTATACTATGGATATGTGACTGTGGGTTTCTGTGACTATTTTTGGCATTTCTGGATTTCCCCCAAAATATATCATTTTGTTTTCAGGTGCAAATATTTTTGAAAGAAATAGAACAGAATTCTTTAAGGGTATAATTAAAAAAAAAAGTTTGTTTTTTTCTATCTTAAATATTAGAAAGTACTTATAGGAAAATTACATCTGTGGTTACCAACATATGGAAGCTTAGAGCACTGGAATGATTACAGACAGTTACAGAAATAAAAAAAAAATAGATTTATAAAGTGCAGATTTGTGGAGGCAACAAAGAGCACAAAAGTGCATAACTGTCATTTTGACTTAATATTAAAATCCTGTATGTGGTTGCTATTTATGAAAAAAATCTACTGAGCCAATAAAAGCAACTGTGTCAGTGACATAGGTGAATTGCCAGAGAAATTCAGGGCTCTTCAGAAAAAAGTCATGCTACAAAATATTTTATGAGAAATGTGAAGACTATCCTGCTGATGGTTCTTTTCATAGTGCAGAGAACTATTACTAAATAAAAGTGGACTTCAGGGAGGATCTTTTTGACATTGCAATATAACAATGGAAAGAAAAATCTGACTTTGAAAAGCTTTTAAAGGCTTCACCTTCCAAGCATTCTTATAGGTAATAAGCCATTTCTGTCTTTATTCTTCTTCATGCTACAGAAAAATGCTGGAAAAAAAGTATAATTCTTCATTATATACTTCAGAGGGCTAAGAAAGTAAATTCCTTCAATTACTGGCAGAAGGACACTATCAAAATTATCTCTTGCCGTAAGAGTTATTCCTACTCTTTTCTGAACTCAGTATACCTTTTCAATGATTTGCAGGCCTTTCTCTCTCTTTACAAATAAAGCATGACAAAATTTGCTCTAGATGAGACTGATAGAAAGGGCTCTGTGCAATTTGTTAAAAAATAATGCACTTTTTTCAGGCTATCCTGGAAGTCACTTTTATTTTTTCTGGCTTTACCATTCCCTACATTTCTTTCACTCACTGGAGACATATATATATATACACATACACAGTAATTTCACAATTATAAGGTGCAGTTTTTTTGACTAAAATTTTGATCTAAACTCGGTAGTGCACCTTGGACAAAGTTTGGAAATTTGCCAACCCGGAAG
>VRYO01002772.1:69193700-69220762 GCA_009812075.1 Sialia sialis
AGACTCCAGAATTTGTCTTCTTCTGGTTTTAGCATCTAAACTGCAGTTAATACTGTGTTCCTAATCAGCTTTTAATGGGGTGAATTTGTTTTTTTCTGGTATATCCCTAATGGGTGAGTGTGACACTTGGATTTATTAGCTGAGCATATTGAGTTTAGAAAATGTGCACAATATTTGCCAGATTAAGCCTAGTAAGCACAAAAAAGTTAATTCTGAGCTGGTTCTGAGCGAAAAATATATGCTTTAAAAATTATTTACAGAGACAATTGCAATTCCTTTCATGAAAAATAATGAGAACTTTTGAGAAAAAGATGAACAAATAGTTGGAGTCTTATCTCTTTACATTTCTCCTCTAACAAGCATGTCAAAATATATTACTTTCATTCCAAATCCTTCTGCAAAAGGGTTAGAGCAACAGCTCATTTTTTTTCCTCTTAGTATTATATTTTGTTAATTAAATATTTCCTGTTTCAAAAATTTTGCCTACTTTTCTTTGGTGCAGGCAATTTCTATGTTTGTTGACTTCCTTACCTAAGACAGATTTAAATAACCTTGTTAAAATTCTGAGTTTGAAACACTTTAGCAATTTCTCATTTTTAGGAGATAATCTCTTAATAATTTTCCTTCTTATTATTTAAAGAAAACTGAGTTGATTTTTAAAATCCTTTGGGGAAAAAAGTTCTCCTGTTTAATGTTATCTGGCCTTTTTTTTTTTCCCCTCCATGCTTTATCCCTGTCATTTTACAGGGAAAGTGAAAGCTGTAGAAACTTTGATTAAAATAATTAAAATAAACTTATAAAATTTCCCTTTTCCCTAGACCTTTTCTGTGGAATTTATAGTAGGGAAGAATGATCCAGTCTTTTCACCAGCAGCCTTTGTTGGGTGTGGGGAAAGGGGAGGTCACATCTGGAGCAGCACGGTGATTTTAAATCTCCAAATCTCTAACACCATGGAAAGTTTTTCACTCTACGAGGTTAAACACGCTTAAAGGGCAAAACTCTCAGCTGCTGGCAGAAATTCCTGCTCTGCAGAGATGTGTGATGAAATGGCTAACCATTATCTGCTTTCTATGCATCCAACTATTCACATTTTCTGCATGTGGGTCATAATCATTTTATCATTAATTTCTTGAATGATAGGTCAAGAAAGGCTGACCATGTTCTGATTTTTGGCTTTGGGGCTATTCCAGTAGCTTTCATCTTGCAGTTCATATTTTGAAACTAATTTGCAAGTAGCTTTCACAAAGAAGATGTATCACAGACATTTTTCTTGGCTGTATTGAGATAATATCAAAATGCAAAACAATAAGCCTGGGTTTTATGCTGTCTAGATACATTATGTTTATAATTATTATGACTTATTCATGGCCAATTAGGATTTTAATGTGAACACATAGCATCTCCCCACACTGGAATTGGAATAGAATGCCAAGTACTGGTCTAGACTTAGAAATTTTACTGGCTCACTTCAGTCAGCTAGTTAAGTGATATATTTTGCTGATGGAGCTATGCTGGAAAGAGGCCTAGGAGTTTTACCAGTCCTTTTGCCAGTATAGCTTTTATACTTTTATAAAGCACAAGCAAAACCTATGGGGGAAAAAAAAATTCTTTTTATTTTTTTTAAGGCTTTGGCTGCTGTATCTACACTAATAGAGTTTGTTTCCACTCCTTGGGGCATCACAGTCCTGTGTGTTAGTGGAGGCAGACAGTAGATTTGTCTGTAATCTTGTCTGACCTTATGCCCATAAATTACAGTGCACGTTGTCACACCTGTTTTAAAAGCCATCTGGGGATGATGACTCTCCAATAACCTGGTAATTGTATGTGAAATGGTTTCACTACAAGGCAAATAAGTTTTCATCCAAGCCCACAAGAAGTGCCTTAGTTGCAGCTGGGTAGACTCTTCCTTGATTTCTGCTAAAATGCTAGACAGGACCAGCCAAGCAATTCATTCTCATTAAACCTCACCTCTGTTTTGCAGCTATGCCCCCTCAAACCCTCCCATCCACTCTCTTCAAGTTAAATTTGATGCAATTCGAGCTGATTTTACTATTGCTTTCAAGTGTCTAGACAATCCCATAAACACTGGAACGCTTCACACCAATGCCTGTATAGTCTTACCCTTGTTCGAGTTTTGGCAAACAAACGCTACCCCAGAGCTTTGCTGGGTCAGATTTCATCATTTTGCCTGGTTAGGGCCTAAGCCAAGCAATCTGTACCCGTGATAGCAGCTGTTATCCTGCACGGGTCAAGTAAGGTATGATTTCCTATTTTCCTTAAGCTAGAAAATGTGTGTTGAATCAAGACTAGTGAGACAGGTGAGCATGGGGTCTGCACAAGGGTCTGTAAGACACTTAGAGCTAAAATCTTAGAGTAGTATTGGCTGAATTGTCTGATAAAGATTTGCACCATACACTTTATTATTTTTTGCATTCATCAAAATAGCATTTTATGCATAAGGTACCTAGTAAATAAGTGCTCCTTAAAAAAAACTAATTGGTATTTCCTGCTTTAATTCAATTTCAATTTTGAACAGAATTCATTCCTTATTACGTATTCTTGTCAATGCTTGTTTTCTTTGGTGGGAGGGAAGGGGAGATTTAAATATTTTGAATATAGTGATGCCATTTCTGAAAATAAGGATAGATGACCTAGCTTTTTGAAAGATTGCCAACAATAACTAGTTCAGAGATGGTTCACCCTCTTCCTCCTGAAAGTGATTTGTAAGACAATATTTAATGAGGTCATATGGCCCTGAAGAAGAGCAAACCCACAGTGAAGCAAAATAAGCAGAAACAATAGGAAAATCCTAGGAAACAATTTAACACAGAGAAACTAAAAGCCATGGCGGAAGAACAGAGCCTTCAGGATAGTATTATTGACTAATTCAGCTCTATTCTTTCTCATATACCATTTCATAACTTCAGTTTCATTTGCCCAGTCTCAAACAGGTACCAAATACTGTGTACCAAAAATGCTGTACCAAGTACTGCATTCATGACTGTACCAACATAATTTTAGTTTCTTATATTTGAGCCCAAAATTGTACATAAATTTGTTGTGCTATTTATGATTGTAGTAAAAAACCTTCTATTATTTTTATATTATAGCAATAGATATCTTGTTTCTGTTTTGATGTCATAATCTAATTTCCTAGGTTTTCATTTTTTAGATTTGCTAGTTTGTATTTCGAATTTTCATGATGAAATAATGATTTTTGCTTTTCAAATAATTGTTTGCTGCTTCTAACGTTACAAAATGTAGAATCATACAAGACAAAGGCCAAGATTATATTTTACCTTCAATTATTTCTAAAATGGAAATCTTACTCTTCAATCCACCTTTGAACTTGTACTTCTCTTTGAGGACTCTTTCTCAAGCATATACTGCAATATAAAATGAAAACTCTCCATGAATATATCATTAATGAAGAAAAAACAATCAAAATTGCTCTGTTATGTCATCTGTAAGTTCAGAGTCAGCTCAAATTACATTTCACCAGTTTGTGAAGGGAGACAACTTTTTGCCTCTGACTCAGGAGCTAGATTTCTGAAGCACAAAGCTGACTTGAAATAAGATATAGGTAGGAAAAGCTATTATGAGAGAAAAAGTTCAATTTTTGGAAAGATGAATTTCTTTTTGTCTCAGATTACATGTTTTCCTTTCTTTCATGATATTCTCTAGTGGATCTAATTGTTTTTAATTTTACAGTAAGGTCTAATTAAGAAAAAATAATAAACCTTCCATGAAAAACCCCAAGTCCTTTCCTAGATTTCAATATATTTTATTATGAAAACTTCTCAGGTCTGAAACTGTCTCCTTCCTTTCATTAGCATTTTTCAAGACAGGGAGGAGTTTTAAAGTTGCTATCCTAACTGTATTTACAATTTGATTCATATTCTGCTATCTTGTTTCCTGTTACTTGATTACCTATTGAAATTTTTATTTGTCATCCTACTGATTATAGGATTTAATTTTTTACTAGTTTATTGCTAACTTACACAGACACCATTTTCTAGGAAGATCGTATTTGAAATTCATATATATATACAGTAATTTCACAATTATAAGCTGCACCCGATTATAAGCCGCACCTCCCGGTAGCCGGGTAGACCACGGGATTTGTCCATAGATAAGCCGCACCTGAATATAAGCCGCACTACTGGGGTAGGCTGGATTCTTCAATGAAAAAGGTGTGGCTTATAATCGTGAAACTACTGTACATATTTCTTTTTTTAAAAAAGTTTCTAGATTGTCTGGGACCTCATATAGTTTTCTGGTCATTCCCTTTCTATTCATAATATGGCATGTGTAATCTTTAGTCACACTGGTGTCCTACAGATCAGTCCACTGGGATAATCATTCTGGCTTCTTCCCAACATCTGGCTAGCAGCAGAGGCAGATAAGCACCATATTAAGGGGATGTCTGTGCTGCTCAGCAAAATAGTGTATAGCTGTAATGGAACTTACTTCTTGATCCAAGGCCATATGGCCATGTCAGCCTGGCAACCTGCCTGACATCCAGAGCTGCGCTGGGAGGCAGAGACCACAGATGACACAGGCAGTGGTTGGTGCAGTCCCAGCCTCTAGAATGTGAAGGGGGAAGGCTGCACAGAAAAGAGCAGAAAAATAGGCATGTTCCGGATTTGTAGTGACAGAAATGCAGTGAACTTCATGTGATAGGGTTGAGAAAATTCTGTTCTTCACAGGGTTGACAGAGGAAGTTGCGTGAACTGACTCCACAGCCCGTGTACAGCAAAGTCAGCAGTGAGAGCTCTAGACTCTGACAGTGATCAGGAATTTGGGCTGCTGCTGTGACCAGGTTAGTAGATGTTCAGCTGTCCTATATCAGCATATGGCGCACCTCACTGCTGATGAAAGGGCTGGATGGCTTTAGTGTCCCCAAGCCACACGGCATGGTTGTAAAAAACTACCTTGTTATTGATGTGTCTGCTGTGTAGATGTGCCATCAGCCTTCTTACAAACCTCCAACACTTTCTTCTTCCCTCCCTGACAAAGCTTTTATAAAAGCACCAATAAAAATCAGAAAGGAAGTTACAGAGCCTATTAGGAGAAATGTATAAATACATCACTGAGAGTTCTCATCCTGAAAGCACAATTGCCCCCTTTTCTAATGCTGACTGCTACTGTTCAGGCACAAAGGAGTCTTGATAAGAAATGCCGTTTTGTTTGCACACACCAGTTGTCCTATATTGGGGTCATTCTTTGGCCACAGTAGTATTCTGGTGTCCCACAATGATATTGTGGGTGTCAGGTGAGCATTTTCACAATAGTGAGGTCCTGCAAATCAGCCCACCAAAATAATTGCCCAATTACTAACTACAGTTGGACAGAAGATGTATATATACTGATACTTCAATTTTTAGAGCACTTTTTTTTCTGCCTTCAGTTAATATAGTTCACATATTCTAAGCCTCTTCATTGACGAGTATTTTTCTCATGCTGTTGATATTTATTAGTGTCATCTTGGCAATGCTAAGTTACCTTGGCTGATAGACCTTTAGTTTCCAATATACCAATTTCCTAGGACTTGTTTCTTCTTTTTATCATAAGGTTTAGTAAAGTCTGTCTGAGGCAAATGAAAAATTTTCAAAGGCTGACCTACTAAATCAATTGTTAGTGATGTCATTATTCTTTATATTTGTGGATAAATTACTTTTAAGTATTTTTTTATGTTTATGGACTCAACATATTCAGATAATTTTTACTTTAGGAGATTATCCTTCCATTTGTCAATAAATGGATGAAACTTAATTTCAGATTGAGATTACTTTTAGCTGTAGTGACTACAGATTTACATCAGCTGACTATTTGATAAAACACATGTAAAAGACAGAATTTTTCTTGCGGAAAAAGGAAATTTCTTTTGGAATTTGCTTCTAAAGACACTTCTTCTCAGTAGATAGACTGGTAAGTGGCAGGCCAATACATCTGCATAGCGGAAATCAATCAGAGAAAGTTAAAACAAGTGCCAAAGACCCAAGATTTGCATAAAGGCTGGAGTTTAGACACACACTTGTTTATAATTGACCTGATACCACACAGAACATTATGGTTGTTTGGAATAGCCTGATTCCTTTTTACTGTGCTCACCTCCATGTTGCATTACACCTGAAGCTGCAAATGTTCTCTATATCTTTTTAAAAAAATTTCAAGAGAAAATCACGGCATTAAGGGATGCACATTCTGTAAAAGCCACAGTTGTTAGTCAACACCAGAAGATGTGCTGATCAGTGTGACTTTGCCCAATCACAACTTCTACCTACTTCAGAAAGGAATAAAGTTCCAGTGGCACACATAAAATTATGCTGGGGAAAGTAGTCGGGGTTATTTCTGTATCAGGCAAAGGCAAAACAATTAGAGAGATTGGTTTTGCTCAAGAATCTGGGTGCCTTTAGTGAGTAATGGGAGAGGATTGGGAAGTCTCATGAATGCTTCAAGGGGATTTGATTTTGGATGAAAATAGCCAATTAATTAGACAAAGTCAACTCAATGGACTTTTTTGGGAGTGACCCATAGACTAAGGGAATCATATGTGTGTGTGTATTTATATACACACACACACACACACGTACATATATATATATATATATATATACATATATTGGAAAATGTAGGACCTGGGCATGACATGAATAGTACTTTCCAACTGGGGCTAAACCATGACACATTATTTGGTTTGGTGTTTTTTTTGGTTTTTTTTCTTCCCTCCATTCTTTTTCTTTTCTTTTGGAGTGCACATAAAATAAATGGAGAAAGGATTGTCTCTTCAGCCCGTATTTCTTTTAGGCAAATCCTAAGAGACAAAAGGAGAAATCAACAGGAAATCAGGCCTCATTAGTTCTGCTCTTCATGAAACTGCCTGGGTTTTAATCACATTTGTCTGGGGAGTAGAAATGGAAATAATATGAGGAGGTCCTCAACCTTCATCTATTTCCAAGAAGATAGTATCGGGACATAACTATGGTATTGAAGTTGAGGGTTGCATTATAAGTATTTCAGGGAGTTCTGAGTATGTGAAAACAGGCTGTTATTTACTTTCCTGATTTGCATATTCCACTGGAACAGCTATAATAATAACAATAATTCTTATAGTTAAAAAAACTCTGAAGCTGAGAAAAACACTGAATGTTCATTGTGAAATATACAGCTGATTGTAGTTAATACTATTACATGATAGGTAAAATTATATAAAATAGGAGTGCAATTATTATAATGGCCTTTTACTACTATTAAATAGGATTAAAATGAATAGCATTTTACTACAGAGAAGGAGCTGGTCTCCAGAGAATAATCACATCAGGAAGGAAAGTGCATTCAAGAAAAACACATGCATATGTGTGGCTCTCTAGGTGTGTGTGAGAGTGAAATTAAGAACGAAAAATAGCATATTGAGAATTTCTTCCCACTGTCTTGCATTAATGTTAGAAATTTATTTCTTGCCTGTTGTGCAGGAATCATGGGATTAACTCACTGCTTTTCTGCTCTTACCTTCCAAAAATGAGACGCCACAGGTTTGGGTTTTTGGGGTTTTTTTCTTTGTTTATTTTGGGGTTCTTTAATAATAAAATGAATATGGGGTTGAATCTGAAGATAAAATTAACAAAACTCCTAATAAGAAATTGAAATTAATGACTAGAAAAGAGCTGAAATAATAAAGTATTAACTACTCTGAACCAGCTGAGATGAAACTGAGAGAATTTGAGTTAATAGCTATGTAAAATAAACAAATATGTCTTAAGAATCTGTGCATGAATGTAGTGTTTTTGAAAGTACAGGCAGTTATTAGTACTGGCTGAAGTCCAGAAAAATGCAGCCACACACAGTGCAAAAAATTCACACAGGTGTGCCTGTATTTTGGTCCACACCACCTTAGCAATGCCAGCTTTCTCATAATCTCAAAGTGCCAATCAAGTCCAGGTGGATATTCACTGAGCTGTGAACTGATCAAAATGACTATGTTAATTTTTAGTTGTGACCAAGCAAAGATCTGGTGAACAGAAACTTTTCAGTGCTACTTTAACTAACAATGGGTCACAAGCAAGACCTCAAGGTTACATGAGGGGACTCATTCAACGCTAATTTTCTAGAACTGCAATTAAAAAAGGGGAAAAATAACTGTGATGGAAGTTTCAGGTCAGGTCCATAAAAAAAAAAAAAAAAAAAAAAAAGCCAAACCAAAATTCAATGTATTTGGTCAATACCCATTTGGTTTTGCTGGAGCCTATCCACAGTCTTTGAAAAGTCTCAGCATGGTTCTGGATTTTGGGGCTCTCATGGGTGAAAAGGATATTGTGCAATATTTCAGAAAAGGACTGAATGTAGTGGAATGTTTCTTCAAAGAAATCCATATTGCTGAAGTTATGTAACTTTTCTTCTGTGTAATTGCACCTCAAATCACAGATGGTTTTAGAAGAATTGCTGAATATGCTGTGTTCAGAATGTGATGGTCATATCCTGGACTCCTACGTGTCTGCTCCTTGCTATTCACTGTAATTTGAGTTTAAAGTATAAATTCAGACACGTAATTACACACTTTTAACCAAGTGCTCACTGTGCTATAAAACAATAGATTTTCTATTTGACTAATAAAAAAAAAAAATCATTAACATCCTTATTTTCATCCAGGTCCAGGGAGTTGAAAAGACTTCCAAGGTCAGTTCCACCATAATTAATTTTCATTGTTTATGTCTGTATTGAAGAGGACTAAATTCAAGACAGTCACCTAGAAGTGACCATTTGTAGGAAGATTTATCTGCCATAGTTTTTACATCATCCCTTACATCACCATCTTACTCTTCAGTCAGATAAATTCCATTCCCAAGCTGGACACTGGCTGCCTGCACAAAGGGTTTGGATCATAAGGTATTTAGGGAAAGGGTACATGGTTTCAACTGAAGAACTGATTAGGATAGCAACTAGCTGGTCCTGAATATGACCTGGAGTTGATGTATCTGAATTTCCTGAGTTCTCCTGGGCTTACAAACCAGGGTACCTGTGTCTGTAAGCATCACTGGCTGATCCCTTCCTCCCCCATCTCTCCTCCCCATAATCTTAACACCCACATTCTTTTGGCTCACTCCTGTTTGCTGAAAACACGGCTTGTGAGCAGGGTCCTACACTCATAAAAACAGCCACAGTCCTTGCCAAGGGAGGTGAAGATTGAAGAAAAATTTTGTCCTAAGTCAAATCTGGGCCTCAGCTTACATCTCCCATGAGACTGGAGGTTATTTTAGGAGCCCCTTGGCAAAGCTGAGCTACTGGTTCAGAGAAAAATGAAAAATTAATAAGGGCAGAGGGCATCTCTAAATGGGAGTTGTCAGACACCACTGAAGAGGGCATCTCAGCTGCAGTTGTAGGCTAAGCAGCAGCAGTGAGACCAGCATTGGGGAAAGCCCCAAACACTTTACACTTTTTCTGCATAGTGTCTGTGTGGTATTTCATGTTTATTTGTTGAGTTTGCATTTATTTTTTTCACTGCTACAATTGGTGGTAACAGGTGAAAATCACTTCTGGATTTTTTTTTCAACATGGAAAACACTGTCAGTGCTGCTGGGTTTTGAATACTAGGTGTCAAGCTCAAAACATGTACTGAACTAGAATACTGGCTTTTCTTGTACCAGTGGCTTTTTATGCAAAGATAGTGACACAGTTGGTAGAACAATTTACTGTTTCACAAACGCTTGGAACAGAGTGATTCATACTTAATGAAAAATGACACCCATGTCATGAAATGAAAATGAACATTGAAAGCTTTCCAGTGGACATGCAATCAAACAGCAGGTAGCAGAGAGCAAGAAATGCTGTCCTTGCAAAGTAAATTCAATTCAGATGAAATGAATGTTTCCTCTGGAATTAAAAATTTTTAAAGGTGTGAAACTTTCTTTGCAGGTTTGAAACCTGGTACTTGTCATCACTGGTATTCACAACATTGTATTAAAATTATGGGGATATTCTCTGGATGGATGGTTAGCCTTTTATCTAAAAGCAGAATATGTATATGTATATGTATATGTATTTTTATATATATACATATATACATATATACATATATATATTCTTTGGAATTATGGTCCAGGAGAACTTTTACTTCAAACAAGGGATCTATTGCAACTGGAACAGTAAATCCTACTCTATTTAATCTTCAGCCTCCTGCAGATTTTTGAAATGCTAGAGACCTGACCCCAACAGGGAACAGACTTTCCTAGGCTCTGCGTGGGAAATGAGGCTGGAAAGAAGTTCCCATGAGTGCTTCCTTCAGTGTCTAGCTGAACAAAGAGCAAAAAACTACACATACAATTATTTTCTAACTAATGTTGATATTGTTAGCTCTGTACTGGCAGAGGAATAACACCTATATTACAACATATAAGCTTTGCTTTAAGTTATAGTGACAGTACATTGAAGACCATGCCAACATGTTGTGTATCTCAGCATGGATTAAGCATGCCTGCAATAGTATATATCCAGCTAGTTAGATTAAAGCCTTAAAGGATGCTGTACAATTAGTTTTGTTATAGCAAACAAGGTGTTATAAAATATAAACGTACATGTGCAACACTCTGTGCTTCCCACATCACACTCTGAAAATGAAACTGACATATCTGTCAATTAGAGAAACTCCAACTAGAGGAGCTTTACTTCCCCTTCCCTTTCCTGATTCCTGGGAATCAGACCCATGAACGAGAAGCATCCTTGAGTATTACAGGTAGCATCTTCGAAGTTCAACTGAGTATCTAGAAACTGATGGCATCCTGAGATACCATCAATAAAGGAGAAAACAACAAACTGACATTGAAACTTCTCATCCAAAAGATGAAAAATAGTCTGGAAAAAGGGAAAAACCTCCTAAGAATATAAGATTTCATAACTGCCATGAGCAGTTCTAATTGCAAGAGAAGAGAAAACACCTGGAAAAGTAAAAATTATTCTGAAGGAACATAAAGCTTCTGTTTGACTCTTGTGAAAAGTAAAAAATCAACAGCACCTACTGGCTAATCAAAATGTCAGTGTTCTGCATTCTATTACATTTCTATCATATATACAGTAATTTCATGCATATAAGGCACACCCTTTTGACTAAAATTTTGATCGAGACCCGGAAGTGCGCCTTATATATGGACAAAGTTCGAAAATTTGCCAACCTGGAAGTGCAAGCTGCAAGCCGAGCTGCGGCAACTGTGAGATGAGCTGAGCCGTGGCAGCTGTGAGCCAAGCAGAGCCGTGTTAGCCGTGCACTTAGCCAAGCTGCGGCAGCCGCAACAGCCGTGCCAGCCAGGGGCAGGGGTGGGCAGGACAGTGCTGGGGCCCGCAGCACGGGGAAGGTGCCTGGGGCTGCGTTTAAAGGCTGTGAAAACTGTTTGCAAATTGAGCACCTGACAGCAAACCCCACGATCATGCGATTCTGTTACTAATTTGTTACTTTTTTGTGCGCAGATTCTCAATGCAAAAAAAGTGCGCCTTATAGTCCGGTGCGCCTTATGGATGCGAAATTACTGTAAATTACTAATTTTTATTTAAGATTGAACTTCTCTCACGGAGACCTGCTACATATACTTTCCCAAACTCCCCACACGAACCTCCTGTGAGATCTTGGTCCCTCCCCAGGGGCAGTTCTGGCTGAGCCTAGATTTCATGTCATGGATCATCTTTGAAATGAGGCTTTGTCTTTTACTCTGTTGGACCCCCTGAAGTCAGTTCTGGGATCATTTCAGTCTGTCCTTTCATTTCTGGGATGGTTAGGCCAATCCTTCTCTGGGATCAGTGTGATCTCCCATCTAGGATAATTTGGCCTTTTTGAAGTCTGTCTAACGCACTTGAAAACAGCATTAATATGAACTTGTTTATATATGCATACACAATTTATCATGAGAATATCTGTGGTTATATTATCAATGTTTGCTTCACTCATGATAAGATGCCTTTTAGGGTATAACATAAATTTTATTTCACAGATAGTGAAATGTTAATTCATGGTATCACTATTATAACATAGAATAGAATAGAATATTAATTAAAATATCATAAATGTTATACTAAAATTTATAAGTTTCATAGGAGAACTGAAGATGTAATGGTGGTATTTTCCTACTACTTACTTAAGTCTCTTTTCTAATATTTAGTCAAGACTATTGACTATGTCAATTCAGTGAATCTTAAAGCCAGTAGAGAAAATATTATCTGCATCATGTAAGTATTGGCTAATCCCTCTGAAAAAAATGCCACTATGTAATACATAATGTTTAATTACTTCTATTTGTGAGACCAAATTGTTTTTGCAAGCTCCTAGCAGATCAGATAGAAAAAGTAGGAGATTGATAGAGATTTCTGGAATTTTATTTTATTCAGAATATTGAAACCATTTCTTCCCCCAAAAGTGAGAATTTTAAGGCTATTCACATACCTTAACTATCAAATTAAACAGGGCTTGTCACAGCATAAACTGTGACAACAGTTGAAAAGTGCACTGGTGGGACAGACCCACCAGTGGAAAGGTTCCAGAAGAGAGGGAAGATTCGGGAAAATTCAGGGAACATCCGAGCGTCCCTGGCCCCGGCTGTAGAAAGCCAAAAAAGCTCAAGAAAAGAGGCTGGACAGCCAGACCTCGGACCAATCACAGGAGCACAAAAAGATACATTTAGAAAGTTATAGAATATCTGTTCTAAACAATAAAAGGGCTTTTTGTCTCAAGAACTCATGCCATGCCTGTGTCTCTCTCTCTCACCTGGGGCATGGGTGCAGAGAAAAAATATACAATGTTACAGGGCTTAGACAGCCAAGTGTTTTATGCAGTCTCATTATTCCCTTAAATTGTTATAATAATCACAGTAATTTCACAATTATAAGCCACACCTTTTTCATTGAAGAATCCAGCCTATACCAGTAGTGCAGCTAATCATCAGGTGCGGCTTATTTATGGACAATTTCAGGAGACTTGCCAATGCGGAAGTACGAGCCACAGGGAGAGCAGGCGTTCCCTGCCCCTCAGCAGCTACGAAGAGCGAGCGGGGAAGACAGGAGCAGGCGTTGCCCGCCCCTCAGCTCCCAGTGAGTGGCCAGGCCCCCACCGCTCCCGCTCCTGGTGCTGCTGCCTGGCCCCTCAGCAGCACCCCCACCTTGCCGTGCAAGGGGAAAAATAAAAAAAAGAAAAAAGTACAGTTTTCATCTGGTGTGGCTTATTTAGGGACAAATTCCATGGGCTTCCCTAGAACCTGCATGTGCAGCTTATAATAAGGTGCGTCTTATAATTGTGAAATTACTGTAATTTATCTACTTTCTATGTTCTTTTTCATACAAACAGGAGTTAATAATTATTTTGGAGAGACAAGAAGTCAAGATCAAGCAAATTATGGCAAAACAACATGGAACAAGTTATTCTGGTAACCTAATAGCAATTATAATGTAACAGAATGTTTACTCTCTCTTTCAGAGCAGATTACACATCATCATGTGTAATGAATAATTACAAATTGCCTTTGAATCTAAGAAAAGTTGGAGAGTGTCATTGTTTTCCAGTTTGTAATAAAATATTAATTTTGGTTCATTTGCAGTTGTTTTGGGGAAGAAAAATTACTATAGTCTTAAGGCCACATTCCTCATTTTCCCCACACTTGGCACAGATTTTGCTGACATTTTAACAACAGTGAGGGTTTGGCAACATATCTTCAGAAGGATCAAACAATATCTTACAACCAGAGAAGTTCTTGTGACAGATGTCCAACTGAAAGCTTTGTCCTGGCTGACAACACAAGCATTTATTGTCCAGTTAAATCTAGGCTAATCTACTTAAATCTAAATATTTAAAATGAGAGTTTTTGGAGGTCAGTCAGGATTTTAAATGATGAATGTTACTCTGCAGTGCTATGTTTTGCAAGAAATCTCTCCCCAGGTCTTCATATCATTGTTGCTGCTAGGAAATATTTATTTTGGAAATGGAGGGCAATTTCCTAGGTCTTCATGTCAATTTGGCTCTTCAGCTGAATGAACAGATGGATATTGCTGTACAACTTACTATGTCATCAATGATACAAATCACATAGTTGTAAATATTCACAGAATATATACCACATAGATGAATAGTGCAATATAACTTTTTTCTCAAATAGTGTCCTAGTAGCTTTTGTGATGGGAAAAATTATGCTGTAACGAGGGGTTTCCTGCAGTTCTTACTTAAAAAATAATTTAAAACCCCCACAAAGTTCTACTTTCTGAATTGGAATGGATGTTGTTAAATTCAAATATTCTAAAGAGAAGAATATAGGAAGAAAACTCATAGGAATTTGTTTGAAGACATCTGGTGTCCCAGGAGCCATGTTGCAGGAACCAAATTCTACATGAGGGACACTGAAAGCCCTGAGATATCCTTTTCTGGCCTTTTAGTACTATGCATGAGAACCAGTAGTCCCAGCAAGTCCCAGTAACTAACCACAGGACCTGGAAGGAATTCAGGCACAGAACAGATGCAGATGAGGTATTTTAACATTTACATAGAAACAATCACCATTCTTCCTGTCCCAATGAATATTTAAACATTTTCTGTGAAGTAGATGTAGAAGATCTGTAAGAAAAGCAGGACTTATCCCAGAGTACTTCCACTTCATTGAATCATGCAGTCCTTTTATATTTTCAACTGCATACAATATTCTACCTCTGAATATTAATAGCTTAATTCTTGATAGCACTTAATAGATTGATCCCTATCAAAAGACTTGGGGAGAGAAGGGAAAGAAAAGGCAGATGGATACATCCCCTGCTCTATGAGCTTGGGCCCTTTTGGCAAAGCACTGTTTGGCTTGATGCATTCAGAAAACTTCATTCAAATCCATGGATATTTTTAAGGTGCCTAAATCCACATTTTTTTAGTGAATAAAATATAACATACAGTATTTTCATGTCTATAAGACGCACCGGAGTATAAGGCGCACTTCTGGGTTGTCGACAATCCACCATACTTTGTCCATATATAAGGCGCACCGGCGTATAAGGCGCACTTCTGAGTTTGGATCAAAACTTCAGTCAAAAGGTGCGCCTTATACACATGAAATTACTGTAAGTTCCAGTTCAGTATTTAGCCTGTCACCAGTAATATCTGACTCTTCAGTATTTCCCTAGATAGACACAAGGAGTATCCAGCAGGGAGGAGAGAAACAAAGAATGGAATTGGTGAGAAATCAGAAAGAAGATCAAAGTTGGATTTAGATCTTGTTTTTTGTACAAAAGCTGTCCCATGAATAGGAAATTGAAACCAAGTGATTCAATAGCATTCATTTCAGAGTTTGTTGTGTACACTTATCTAAAAACTTCAGCACTGTGGAGTCATTCTGGGCAACACCACTTCCACTGTTTTCCAGGATTTCATTATAACTGTAGGCACTTTTATAGTGGATTCGAGGATAATACACTATGAGATCAAGGAGAAAGATAAACTTAAAGAATTTCGCTTTTGTGGCATTTGTAATACGCTAAGGGATTAAGTATCTTAGCGTTGGTCAGAGTCTGGATAGCATTTTCTCATAACCTGTTGGAAGTTCTGTTTTGTTCTTCTGCTGGAGTTAGAGACTTACCACATTGCTCAGTATTTCTGTTTATATCAAAGAATCTTTCTGGATCACAAGTTCAGACTAGGTGGCACCCACTGGTTAAAAGGAGTAGAAGTATACATATCTTGCCTTACAAGAAAAAATTTATGGAAGCAAGTATTATATGGTCTGAGTAGAGCTGCTTGTGATGGGAAATGCCATGTCAGAACCAGTGCTGCCACAATTGTTTAGCCAAGTTTCATGTTTGGGCAGAAATTAAGAAAATCCCAAGCTCAGTTTCTCTTGATCAAGGTTCTCTAATAAGCAGAACATTTCAAATATCAAGGAAAAATGTTTTTCATATATACACTTTGCTCTTGGTTCTGTATATAATATTCTCAGATTTTTCTGTTAAAAAATGAAAGGAGTCAGTAACAACAAAAGTAACTTACTGATTGTTTGATTTAAACTGGACATATTTCTGGAAAGAAATAAAGATTAAAACCTAGGCAAAATATCGGGTTTTATTAAGCAGGAAGAAAAAATGAATAGGCAAAAACCAGGGCATATGAGTACCAGAAGCCAGTGCTGTGAGAACTATTGGAAGCAACTGAGCATCATATGCTGATGAGTAAGGATAAAGATCTAAATCAATTTCAAATTCATGCAAAAGGTGACACAAAGGTTAATTTACTACAGAGTTGTTATAACCACACATCTGTTCTACCAATGAGTCAAAATCATGGAGAGAAATTCAGCAGCAGCCAAATGAGCAGAGCTATTTTCCAGTGAAAAGAAGAGATGGTGGAAAACTAGGAAAAGAGGAGGAGGAGGTAGAAATTATTAGCAGCTCAACAGCTATGGCAGCTCTCAGCTTGAACTTCCTCATACAAAGAATGACACAAGGTATTCTGTCTTGAAGAAGGGAACACTGTCATTTCACTTTCATTCATGCCATTTGATCTGCCTACAGACATCTTTTACATTTAAATCACTTCATTCATCCTGCTACAAACAGTGCTTGTTTGGAAGTTTATTCTACAGCATTACCTTGGAAAAAAAGGGGTTTTAAGCCGTGCTGTCTTAGGTAAACTTCTCTTTAAAGGAGGATTACTGATAACTCCTAGTTGTAATGAATTACATGCTTGCACAAAGGAGAGCTGTTTCTAGAAGTATCCAGTAGAATTTTAAAATGTTTTGTTCCTTGTTTTCCTAGGGATAGAAAACACTTCGCATACTATTCGACCAAAATTCAAAATTGTGATACATAGCAGCTTATCCTGATTTAGATCACCTCTTTTGTTGGTAAGTAGAAGAGAGCAGTATCAGCAGTTAAAGGACTGTTTTGCCCACAGTAAAAGGACAAAGCTAATTCTGACAGCAGGTGGAACAAAGAAAGTTTTGTAGAGGAAAGACTGTGATGGTCCGATTGTTTATTTATTAATATGATACAAGTTTCTGATCTTAGCTATTGTTAAAGACAATCTAGAGCTCAGTACATTTGCCTTTCAGTTCCATCTTCCTAAGGAAATATCAAGTGTTATCAGAAACCTGGGACACTTTAGGCTACCATCTCGCCTCATGACAATTTGAACTTGCCCAAGAATCAGGCTGCCTGGATGTTCTCAATGAGTTAGTATAGTAGAGAAGAAAAATTAAGGCAAGAAAAATCTCAGAATTTCCTGATTACCTTTGGAGTCTGATGAATAGATGTCTGTAGGAATAATATGTAACTGAATTGCAGACATTCACTGATTTCTCTCTCACATACAATATTGCCTTTAGTGAGTAAATTGTTCATTTGTCTCAAAACAGAGAAGTAAAAACATATGGACATTGGCCAACATGAAAATAATATTGCTTTATTATGCTGTTACTTTCCAAAGAAGACACTTCCACGGAACTCTAAGATGTTAAGAAATAACTGGAAGGTAGACCAGAGGACAGTCACTTCCCACAACATACATCTTAGCCAAACTAGAGCAATCCTTGTTGCTTATTATCTCAGTGTGAGCTATATTTAGTTGAAAACAAACATTAAAAAGGTAGAAGAGAGAGTTATGCCAGCTCTAAGATATTTTCAAGACCTAATAGTGAACTAATTTGATATTAAAAACAAATGTGGTTATAGACTTCACCTGTATTAATAAATGTACGTAACTCTTTTTTTTTTGGTATAAAATAAGAAACATGCAGCCTTAATATAGTCTGTATGTTCAGTTAGAAACAGTGGGTTATGTCTCAGAGACACAATTCTGATACAACAAGTTTGTATTTTGCCTATATATTTTGACAGATGTTTGTAATTTCTAAGCTATATACCTTGGATAGCTGTCCAAATCATTGTATTTTTCATGGTTCTTTCCTCAGAGCCTAAAACAACAACCTGCATCTTTCCTCCCAGTACTGTGGAACAGGCAGTATGCTTGTCTGTCCTTCTCTGATGGAGAAAAATGGAGAAAATATTCTGTGTCATTCTGTGTCAAGACAGTGTCTGCACTTGCCCAGGAGCACACAGACCTAGACAGAGTTCCTTGAAAACAACCCTGACATAAAAGATTTTCCAGTCCCGAAAATCCCAGCTCAACTTCCCACAAAGTCTTGGGACGCTGGTCTATGCAGGGACTGCTAGTCTTGGCCTTATATTATTCACCATCCAGAGTTGTGTTTCCTTGTGTACTGAGCAGTTCTTCAGCCTTTATAGTCCTGAGCTGGGATGACATCTGTCTCCAGCCTTCAAGAATGGACACTGTTGAACAGGACTGCTGTCCAAAGGGCCATATCCAGACTATTCCTGCCTGGACAGAGCACAGAGTGGGGCAATGTGGCAATGGATTAATCTTTTTAGTTATTTGGGAAGGAGGGCACTGCTGAGCCTGGCTGGGGAGCCTGGGCTGACACCACTGGGACAGCCCTGGGACAGAACGAGAGGGGAGTTCCACTGGGGCAACTTCACAGCTCCCATTTTGTTGGCAACTGCTCCTGTGATCACATCCTCAGCCTGGGTCCTTGTCTGAGCTACATCACACTCTGTGCCCAGCCTTGCAGCTGCTGTCCATCCCCTACTGTCCCACTGGACTTCACCCCTGACTGTCTCATGGTCACAGCCCCTGCTCCGAACATCACCTGGACACTTGGTGTTAAGCAGTTACTGGACAAGGAGATAGACCTGGGTACCTCTGAAAAAGGGGCTCCTGCCCAGTGTGTGGTTTCCCAGGCCCCATGAGGACTGTGTAGAGTGTGGCAGTGGGGAGATGGTGAAAGTCTTTCAGTATCTCCTCAGGTCAAGGAAGATCTTATATCTGTTCTGTTATACTGAAGGAACTTCTAGAACTAGTTGATTGTGATAAAGACCCATGAGTCTCAGAGAAGACTAGAGCTGAAGGAATCCTTGCCTAAGGATTTCCTCCTCACCAGAGCCAGGTGGGAGTGCTGCTTTTGGGGAAAACTTCCCACAGCATTCAAATTGATTCAAAACACAGTGTGAGACTAAACTACATGCCCTTGTCCTGTACATAGTCTGTGTATCTGGTAACATGATTTTGTCTTCCTACCTAGGATCTAGGTGTTGCAGCACTTACTGCTGCAGGAAGTATCTAAGCCTCATTTTGGTTTCAAACCCTTATTTCTGTGTTCATAACGTAGCATTTGAATGAGAACATGTACACAAATCCTAAATAAAATATCTATATCCTTTCTAAGGATTCTAAGACGAGCATTTGGAGTTCTTAGTTCACTGATGAATAAAGCAAGGCTGTTGCTATTTCCCTGCTCAGGGAGGTGCCTGCTGCCTGGGACTGGGGCTCACTTCAGGTCCTGGCTGAGGGTGGGATGCCCTGAGTGCCAGGCTCTACCCTACTGTCCTGGGATTCCCACAGTGCCCACGGAGATCCCAGCTCCCTGGGATGCATTGCCTGTTGTGATCTCAAACATCTATGACAGTTTCTTTCCTCTAAAAAAACCCATATTTCAAAAATGTATACTAGAATCAATAATTACAGTAATTTCACCACTATAAGGCACACTGGGTTGTAAGGCACACTTCTGGGTTGTCAGCAAATTTCTGAACTTTGTCCATATATAAGGTGCACCAGACTATAAGGCGCACCTTTTTTTGTCAGCGAGAATCTGCGTGCAACAAAGTAACAAATTAGTAACACAATTGCACGATCGCAGAGTTTACTTGGCAAGTGCTCAATTTGCAAACATTTTTCACAGATGGACACAGCCTCTAAACGCAGCCCCAGGCACCCTCCCCGTGCTGCGGGCCCCGGCACTCCTGCTCACCCCCAGTGCTGGCTGGCGCGGCTCTCATGGCTCAGTTCGCAGCTTAGCTCGTGGCTCACACTTCCGGGTTGGCAAATTTTTGAACTTTGTCCATATATAAGGTGCACCAGATTATAAGACACACTTCCGGGTTTCGAAAAAAATTTTAGTCAAAAGGGTGCATCTTATAGGCATTAAATTACTGTACTTTTGTTCAGATCTGAGATAGACAGACCCCTCTGACTCATACAGAAATCATACCCTGTATGGAAAAGCAATTGAGAAATGACTTGGTTTTCTGAAATTTCCCTGCACTACATTGTTCCTCTTTTTAAAACTGCAGATGGCTTTTGGAGTGGATTGCACTTTATAGCTCAAAATTAGGAGAAGCAGAATAAAGGTGTGCATTAGGCCTCTACACCCTTGTCTTTTCAGTTCCCAGGATCTGATGGCCCCTCTATAAGGAAATTAATCAAATTTTCAATACTGCAGAGGATGCCAATACAAAGCATAAGCAGGGAAATAACCTGTGAGATTACCTAGTCTGTCTCCCTGCCACTGCAACATCATTACTGTGAACATGTTTTATTCATACTGTCTCCAGACTCAGACAATATCCTATATCCTGATTTCCTAGTATTTTAAACAATGGGAGTTTTGCCCCTCTGGGGAATAATTGAGCTTAAGTAGCCTTCATTACAATTTTTTAAATATTAAATTAAATTTTATTTTACTTACACTACTATTAAATTGAAAAAGGCCATTTTGCATGAGAAATAATACCTTAGAGGAACAATAATGTTTCTTGGGTTTTATTTCTGCAAATTTGGGGGAAATCAAAATCTCTGAATAGAAAAAATGGAAGAGTTCAACATGAATAGGAGTTTAGGCTGGATTTTATAATCAATCTGGTTCATCAGAATTTCAATATGTGACCGTAGTGTACCATTTTTCAGATATATTTTTTGAAAACTTTTAACAAACTTTTAATTTCACATCCAGAAATTGCAGCATGTTTTCATTTGCTGAGAAGTAATATCTGTACATTTGCAGAAGTATCCATGAGATACAGCTGAGTCTGGATAAACTTTACTCTTGAAATGCATTAGAAAAAAGGAAAATAAATAAATGTTTAGTGTTTTACCTGCAGTTTGCTAAATGTTTGCTAATGTTTACATGGAGTTTGCTAACATGACTATTAGAAAAAAATGGTTTTTATTTGTAAGCTGAGCAAATGTAATATGGCATCACTGAAATGCAATAAAAAACCACAGTGCATTTTATAGTCACATTTTAGAGTAGAACCACATGTTAAGTGTTTACATGAGAGTCTGCAACAGTTCCTGGGTTGGAAGTGTTTATTAGGTACCACTGGCTTGCTTCTGCTTTCCTTGCATCTTGTGTAGTCATTTACACCTGTGCAATGATGCATTCCACTTCACATTATGTGTTTTTTTATGAGGTTTTGTCAGCACCAAGGGGTCATAAAGTCAGTCAATATAATCATTGAAGAATACTTTCAGACTCTGCATGGTGTGCAATCAACTTAAAGGTCTTTTATCACTTCTCTTCATAAGCCTGTAAATGCAAACCATAAATCTATAATTACCGAAAAGGGTCGTTGACTACAATATTGAAATATGTGAGGCAAGTGAAAACTAGACCCACTGAATGTAACAACAAAGTCTAGTACAGATCTTCTAATTACATTTTTCTGGTGCTTCCATGTCCTGAAAGATGCCAGGATTCTGTTTGGTTTGGGAAAGATAAAGCAGTAGGAGAGGCTGCAGATAATCTTTACTCCTAAAGACTAGCTGCGCCAAATCATTCCCAAATGGAAGAATTTAATGTATAGCCTCCATATTAACCCGGTAATGTCTTATCCCTTTAAAGACTCTGGCTCAGTTTTCCTTCAAATTCATTCCAGAGTTTTTGTCTGTTTGCCTCTCTTGCCATCATCAGAAATTCTATGTATTTTTATTAATGGTATCTTAAGGTAATTTTCAATCCCAGAGGAATAAAAAAGAAATACTTTTTATAGCTTACCTTCAAAACTTTTTATACCATCAAAAATTCTTGAGAAAAATTTTGTTTTAATTTTCATATTTTTATAGAAGAGACCACAAAGGTACCTAACAGCCAATGACAGGGACAAGAGAGACCAGACGGGTGAACTTGTCTGCAAGGAACAGATGATGGGTCTGGCTTTCATAACTGCACCTTGCTTCTAAACTGCCTAATGCTCCACTAATGACTGATTTACATTCAAGATTGTTTTTTTGTAGCTGGACTGAGCATCTCATTTGACTTTGCTAAATGAAACTTTGACATTAAAACATACCAGGGGAGTATACTTGGACAGAAGTGAGTGAGACAGCCATTTTTAGGCCCCTATTCCTTCTATAAGCCAGCTGTTGCTGGAAAAGACTTCACACAGCTGCTTTTGTATTTTTTTTCTTTTGTATATAGACCAGCAGACTCATACTTAACAGTGGAAAGAAGGAACAAACCCAAGATTTTTGAAGCAGTAAGTTCTGCAAGCAAGAGTTACTAATTTGAACTAGATGGTAAAATATTTTCTTTTGTGGTGAAAGCTTTGAGGAGTTAAAGATATCCTCATTGTTCACATTTCAGTGAGCCCAAGGATCTGTGAGATTTTTGCTTTAAAACCCTTTGAAGTCCTGCTCAGAAGAGAAAATGGCTCTAGGAAAGAGACAAGCGTCTGAGATGCAGGAGGTCCACTTTGTCATTCTTGAATTCAAAGCAGACACAGAAGCATCAGTTGTACGTATGTCACAGGGTCTTGACCACCACATTTTAGTTATTTGGGTTCATGACCTCCTAACCAGAGGCCAGAATATCATTCTATCAGTAGGAAGAGTGAACATTATAAGAAATATTGAGAAGCATTATAAGAAAGAGAAAGAATATGGCAATTTTGTCAAATAACTAAACATATGGGAGGTCCATACTGATCTAATTTGTGCTTTATAACAATGCAAATGTAAAAGGAATATTAATATGAAAAATGAGTGAAAGCTGTTGGTATAATGTCAAATTTCTAAGAAATGTAAACAGAAGTTAGCCTGTGGTCACAGAAGAATGTCAAATACCAATACATCATAGAAATTCATCATGATAGCTCTCAGCCCTGTCTGTACAGCTTCCCATCAGTGCTGTAAAAAAACAGACAAATCAGGCTCCAATTTAAGGGCTTAGAGACAAGGAAAAGGAGCTCCAGCTTTAGAAGAAAACAAGGGAATAGATTCTCACCAGTGGTGATATCTAATATGCAATCTGCTCTAAAGACTCACTGATGGCCAGTGCTAGTCCTGGAAAGATTTTGGCAAAACTGCCCTCAGTGTAGCATCTCAAGGGTGGCCAATCTCCAGTTCTCTCTCAAGATCCACTCTGTTGATAAGCAGAAAATCAAGGAGAGCATCTTTCCACGTCTGCTCCCTTAGATCCATTCCATACAGTTGTTATCAAGATTTTGAGGAATCTGGCCTGAGTTGTGTTGGTACCTTGGCAAAGACTAAATTCTCTCAGCTGCTTTATTTTTAACCAAATTTTAAGTTTCCTTGTGTTAAACTCCTGCTTACTGCTTAAACACAATTTCTTTAATTTTTTTTTACCTTTTGGAGTCTATGAGATTTTTGAATCAAATTGCAACTTCTTCAGCTGTAGAATCGCTCTTAAAGATGTAGAGTCCCAGGTGCTCCTGAAATCCAGTCAAACATTTGCATCTTTTCCAATGTGAGACAGGCCAATCAGGGTTTAAAACAGTCCCTGATGATATCCAGGGGTTTGCTCTTTATACTGCAGCCACATGTGGTATTTTCCCAGTCCACATGGGTTTCTATTGCACTTTCTGGTTTCAGTGTTTTCATTGCTCTCTATTGAAGTAATTTTTGTCATTTACTCACACAGCTAAAAAATAGAAACCTAAATGGTGCTTTCCCTATCATATTAACTACTGAGATGATTGTTTTTGGTTTTGTTTTTTTATTTGGTTTCATTCTAGGTGCTTTTTAAAAGATAAGCAATCTAACATCAGCATGACCAATGTTTCCTTTCCTTTTTATTTTATCTAGATGAAACAGCATGGTTTACCAATAATGAAATTTCCAAACTATGTGCTTTTCTGGGTCTGCCATTTCACCTCTCCTTCTCACTTCAAAGCACGCTGATGATCCTTTCATTTTAAATTCTCACAGTATGGCTCACATACAATCTGTTCTTTCTGTGCAGACAGAAGTTTAATCCAGAAATTTTCTTAACACCTTAAGTGTTTATTTAATGTAGCTGAACTGGACCGACAAATTCAAAGAATAAATAATTATAAGGAAAAAAGAGCTATGGATTGAAACATCCAGGTATGATCATACAAGATTTACTGCCATACAGAAAATTACTCATATCAAATAATTTAAATTCAGACTCTGATAGACAGTTCAGATAGTCAAGTGTGCCTGTTTTTGATGTCTTTTCAGAAGAAGAAAGCCTCATTATTTTTAAAATATGTTTCCAGTCTGCCTTGCCAAATACTAGGTTTTCTTAAAACAAAAGATGGAACAATGTATAAAATACTATATAATAGCCTTGTTCTGTTTTATTTTCAATTTTCTCATTGTTTCCCAGAGCCATTTTGGGAGGGTTTGTATCATGCTGTGGCACAATATTCCCTATGAAATATTCCTGTTTTAAGTAGAAAACAAAATTTTGATTGACTGATCACACCCACCTACCTGCATACTCATAGCATTGTGCACACTGGATTCCACAGTTTCTAAATGTCTTAGTGTGTCTTTCTTACAGAATACAATGCATATTTTTAAAATTTTTCTGAAAAATGAACATAAAAATAATACAGTGTGAATAAAGAGGATGAGTAATTATTAGAAAAGAACATGTATGTTTTATGTTAGGAAACAATTTTTCAAATTATTTGTGACTAACCATTGAAAATCATCTCAGGTAAGAGGTGAGATTTTGATATTTCTATTGCTATCCTATAAGATTTATCCACCTGAAACTGGACCACATTTACAGAAACAATAATTGCTTCATAGAGAACCAGCAAGAAGCCTGGACATTCAGGAAAGAATGACCAAAACAAATGGAACTGTTTCATGATGCTTGAAACATTGAAATATCCTATCTGTGTTAACTTGAAGAAAAATAAGAAACCTGCATTGTAAATTATTTTTCTGCTGTTTTCTGGTGAAGCTGACTTACATCATTATCAGCTCTCCAAAGTGACACTATGCCTTGAATACTTTCTGTTGGCTTGTGCTTTGGAAAGTAAACACTAGAAATTAAAAGGGACTTTGAAGCTTCTAATAGCATTTCATTTTGCAGTTGGAG
This sequence comes from Sialia sialis, assembly GCA_009812075.1. Classification (NCBI taxonomy): domain Eukaryota; kingdom Metazoa; phylum Chordata; class Aves; order Passeriformes; family Turdidae; genus Sialia; species Sialia sialis. Next base: position 69,218,873 of record VRYO01002772.1, read on the forward strand.
AACACATGTTTTTCGTTCGTGGTGTGCATGCTCAATGACTGCTGACAGGTTATTCACTTATTGACATTCTATTGCATTTTGATGATGTGAGAGGTCTTGCAGCCTTTGAAGCTTACATACATTGAAAAAATATTATCAGCCAAACTTTTAATACACTCAGAATAGATGGAAATCCCCTATTTTTGCAGAAATGAGACAGGACATTATAGGCATCCAAGTTACCATAAGAAATCAAGATGCTGAAGAGGAAATAAAGGCTTACTAAATCTGCATGAAATGCAAGTTCTTTGAGTGGAATTATTTTCACTATTCAAATAAAAATCCCTCTAAATACTTTCTGAAACTAATGAAATTTACTTGAGAAAAGAAAAAAAAATGTTTAATTTTGCCATTGAGAATTCAGACATAAAGAAAAATATTTGCCACACTTTAAATAAGTTCTTATAAACTGACTGTAAACTGCCATCTTAGACATAAAAGATTTCATTCTTCTGTGTGTGCAGTCTCATAGTAACAGATTTGCTTACAAAATGTATTCTAAACTTAGTACAATAACATTTGAGTAGAAAGAACGTGTATTGTTTAAAATACATACCTGGAGCTGACTGAGAGACATCACGGGCAGCAACATTTTCAAGTTTTGTCTCTGCAGACATGATAGGAACCAATTTGTGAAGGGGTGACAGCAAAAAACAGTGAAATATGCAGAATTTTTCTTCTCCTTGTGCATGTAGGCATGCATTATATCCTTACTGTCTCTACTCCTTCCATAATGTTGAGCTTTGAAGGAAAAGTTCAAGATGTCCAGAGATGGCCAAAAGAAAGGTCTTTATATGCTCTCTAATTGCTGAGAAAATCTTCCTGGTATGCAGTACTTTTAAATCTCTCCACACACTGACAATCTTGTGAATCAAGGGAGAAAACTTCACTTGAATCTGATATATCTTACAAAAAAAGCAAATACCTCTAAAGGAAGCAGGAAAAAATGGGGAATGGTTTTTTACATGCAGAAGAAACCTTATGGGACATATGTGTTTTTATTAGACTTTTTTTTTTTTTTTTTTTTTTGCTTCTGTGCTATTGTAGCTTGTAATGAGATTGCTGTTGTTCTGGAAATGAGAACTCCAAGTATATTTTTATTTCTGTTATCTATGCAGATCATAGTAATATGAGTGACTGTAGATTTCTAATGATGCTGATTGTCTTATACACTTAACCGGAGGTTAGGAACAGTAGTGAACTCTGGGATTCATCTACCAGGGCTTTGACTTCAATGTGCCCAATAGGAGATCATATTTATGTCTGTAATTGACTGAAGTTGTAGCCTTTGAGCATAAGTCAGAAGTTCAAGAATGGTGTTTTCACATGTATGTGTAAATCAGCACTAAATAATAGGAAAAAGGAAAATTAAAACATTTCTGAAAGATTACTTATGAGGTAAATATCGAAAGTGAAGATTGAGAAAATGCATTTTCTAAATATAAACCATGTAGAGAAATAAAATCTGATGAAATCTAATCATTAATACAAGAGTTGTGCTAGGAGCCAATTTAGCACAAAAAGACATGCTGGGAAAGTCATGTACTTTTCCACAAAGAGATAATAAGCACAATTGATTTATTTGATTTCTCTGCTGGTAAAAGTACATGCATCAGTTTAATAATGAAGTGGCAGCTTGGCGCAATCCCATTTTAGAATGCCTTAAAAACATTCAAAGAATTTGGCATTTATTTATTTGCTCAGGAATTTCAAATTAAATAAAAAAAACAAGCTGTCACAGCAACAACAACAACAAACAACAGCAGCTTCCTGTTATAAAACTGAACTTATTAGACTTAATGAATTCTTTTGGAAAATGATGGTGAATAATTATAAAGTACAGTAATTTCA
>VRYO01002772.1:69221762-69231817 GCA_009812075.1 Sialia sialis
GGTGAGTTCCACAAAGGTAAATTGCAACTGGCACAAAAAAAATGGGGTCATCTCATGATGCTTTCAGTGTTAATGGTGGTGCATAGTGCTAATCTCATCCAAATCAAAAGTTGACTGCTGGAGTAGAAGCTTATTAAATCCCCTGGAGGGCCAACAGTGCTCCCACCAGCTTGTTGAGAGACACCTTATGTGACAATAATTCTCTGTTTGTGTGTTGAGGTCTGACCCACAGGCAAAATGCTCATAAAATCTATAACTTTATCTTGCTTTCTCTCATATCTGTCTAATGACCAGCAGAATAATCATTACTCAGAGAATTCTGTTAGCAAAATTTTAAAATCTGGAAAAGTTACACATGTGCAACACATCAGTGGCTTTCAGCCTTGGTGAGCTCATAAAGATTCATATAACCATAACAAGGCTGATGTCAAAGATATGGCTACAACTGCAGAAATTAGAGCAATGCTTCAGCTGTGTTTTTATGGTATATGTGTACAGACCTGATTTTTTCCCTTTTTTTTCTTTTTAACCTGATTTCACTAACATGGAAACACATCCATATTTGAAGAAATTCAGTTCTCATATTTTGGAATTACGTGGATTATGCATACATATTATATGAAGGATGTTGCAAGTATATAAGATCAAATGAGTGAAGTTTGATACAAACTTTTCTAATTTTTATCTTCTGAAACCAGATGTTCACTATTTGAACATTTGGAGAAAAATTAATGTCTTTATGTTCTAATGTTTTGGATTCTCTCTTTCCAAAGTTCATGTCTGTATGTGTTTAAGAAAGAAGCCACCTTTTATATGATTTACCTAAATTTCTCTGCAGACAAAATAAAGCTTTTTAAAAGGGTGCATTTTGAAATGCACAAAACACATTTTGAAGAAAATGCTTAGAATACACTCTTATTCTGTTAATTCAACAAAGTGTTTTCAATAAATCAGTCAAAACAGAATTCTGAACACCATAATTTAAAAAAGCTTTAGGGGTATTTCTGAAATTTCTTGAGGAGAAATACTGGCAGCTAAAAACCATATCATTGAGCTTTAAAACACGGTGTGCCCAGGTTCAGTTTATTGTTGCTGTGTTATTGAAAAATTTCAGTTTTGCTGAGATATCATTCTCAAGCAGAAGTTATATAGAGAAAAATGGTCCCAAAAAGTTGAGTAATGTATATATATGCTTTAGGGTAACCAATACATAGCAATGTATTAGATTGTAGGGAGAAGCGTGAAAATTGCTGTGCAAAGATTAAATGTTGCGCATTTTAAATATTAATGTAAAAAAGGAATTCAAACAAAAATGCTCCTTCATATATGAAAAACAAAATAAAACTGCCTCTCAGATAAACTATTTTGCCACCCCCCTCAGGCCCATTATTCCTGGTGTAAAATACATACAGACATACTGTACTGTAATGCTGCAGCTGAGACCTATCAAGAAGCTCTGAGATGATTGTACCTAGAATATCCTGCTTTATTCTCCTATTACATGTCTAGTAAACTCTCACTGATTTCTTTTGAAATCCACACTCTTTCAAATGCATTCACCATAAAAGTGGAGTTACCTTATATAATTCTTGGCCTAGCCTCTAATGTACTGAAAACAAAATACTTCATCTTTTCTTGGTAGCATTAGTGATTATCTAGGCACAGACCCAATACTGCTCTTTGCTAAGGTTGGTTTTTCCTGTTTCCATTTTTAAACAATGTGAATTCAGTAGCTAAAATTTTTGGATTACTTACAGATGAACACAGAAATAGTTTTAATGATAATAACAACAGTAATAACAACAATTAACAATAACAATCTTTCATTAGAAAACTTAGAGTAGCACAGTTTTCTAATATAATAGGTATGGTAGAACAGATTTTATAAACTAAGAGATTTTTTTGCAATGGGGTGGTGAAACACTGTCATGGGTTGTCTAGAGAGGTGGATGCCCCATTCCTGGAAGCATTCGAAGTCAGTCTGGATTAGTGCTCTGAGCAACCTCATGCAGTTGTCCCTGGTCACTGTAGGGGGCTTGGACTACAAGACCTTTAATGTTCCTACCAATCCGAGCTATTCAATGACTGTAAATCTGGAAAACCAGCTAATTGCCATTTCCACAGAAGTACGTTAGTTCACTCAAAAACTGTTTGTTAAAGGTTATCTGTTTCATATATTGCATATTAAAAGAAGAAGAAAAATTTCAGTTATTCATAGCAATATGTAAAAAAATACACTTTTTAACCAAATAGAATTATTATTTTTTATTACCCTGTCACACCAGCTTGCTTTTGACTAATACATCCAATAACATTACAGAAGTTAGAAAAGATTATCTTTGAAATATATTTGGTGAATAATTACAAATAATTAATAATGAGTATGAAAAGGAAGGAAATTGTTTGCAGGCATTTAATCAACAGAAAGAACTAAGTACATTTAATATATTTTTCAATGTATCCTTTACCTTCTAGTTACCATCTATATATGGCATGCAAATGAAAATGTATAAGCTGTTAATTTCAATTCCCTCTGTCATAAAATCAAGCAATCAACAGCAGTCATAAATGCAGTGGTGGTAACATTGAAAAGAAATAAATAATGTTTAGTAAGAAAAAGAAAACAGATTTAAAAGTTGCAACAAAGTCATAGATCAAATCTAAAAAATCAATTCTGACTCAGTGCTGCACACAGAAAATGTACCTGATGACAACATGGAAATCAGAAAATTCAGTAATTATGAACAAATCATTGTTGCAGTATGTGCCCCAAGGCAGTTAGTCTCTTCAGACACATCTGAAAGATTCTGTTGATGAGTGTGTTCAACATTAAATAAATTAATTTTCAAATTATGTATTTTTCCTGAAAATTAGAGTTATATTATTTGCTATTGAAATTATAACTTTTTCTACAGAAAGGACTACAAGATATCTGTTTCACAAAGTGCTACCAGTGGGAGACATTCACATATCCAAGGATCATGTCTCATTTCAGAAAGATGTAGTATTCATGCCTTATGTCTTTTCTGAGAAGACTACCATGATTATATTCCACAGGCTCAGTCTTTGGTTCTGCTTAAAATAGCTGCCAAATGGAAAAGTCCGTCTTTTATATCCATTTTTACCCCTGTCATTTTCTTCTCTCAATCAAGAGGGCAAGAAGCAGAAGGATGGAGTCTGGCAGCATAATCCAATTTAATACAAACCCCTTGGTCATACCAGAACTGCAGAACTTCCACATGGCCACAGAAAACTAAACTGATCTGGATAGATTCACAGGAAGCTGTATTTTCCACTAAGTAAAAGCCTTGGTGGCTTTTACTGATATTTTCCATCTCAGACTAAAACCATTAAGGAAACATATGTACACCTGAAAAACAAAGTGATTCTGAGACTCCCAGCTGTGAGTTGCATAAGGGCTTTTTGCAATTATCCATTTTCTAGTTGCCAGTTTCAAATTATCCGGTTATTACATTTTTTCTCAAAATAAGGATCAAGTTCTTTTAAGATTTAGAAAATGTTGTGGTAATGGAGAGACCACCCTGTTGGGTCTGTTGCACTGAGCTTTCTGCATTAAAATTTTCATCCGCATTGGAAATTTCTGTGTTGAGTCTTCACTGAAAAACTACTCAGCCTCCATGAGAAGTTCATCAGCCTTCATGGGGGTGCATGGGAAGAGGCAAGCTGAGCTGGGGATTCTGGGACTGTTGGGGGAAAAATTAGAACAGGAGGGTAATTCCAGCATGACTTTGCTTGAGGAGAATGAACCCACAATTAGGAGTCAAAAATGGAAAGGTATGCTAAACAGAAAGAGAACTAAAACTTCAAAATGACAGATGGTTTTCTATTTGATCACCTGTTATGATTACAAATTCAATTTAATAATCTTAAACTGAGCAAAATTAATTTTAAATGTAGGACTAGCGATACGCCATTTCATTCTGCAATTTAATTTGGACTTCTTATTAGACATAATTATTTTCTTTTAGTCTTGTTAAAGAAAGGAAAGTAAAAAACAGAGACTAAAATAACATTCCTCATGTGTTCCTACCTGGTATGAACAAAAAATATATGTTAAGAACAGGAGAAATGTCTAATGTCTATAAGTTTCCTGCAGTATGATTTTATTTTGTAACTGACTCACTGAATGTAACCAATATCAGAATACGGAAAACTGGTGTGAGATTTCTACTAATAACTCTGAAGACAAACTTTACCAGAAGTTATATTTGCTAATTATGTTAAGAGCAAGTCTTCCAGATGAATATAAACAATGTATTTTTTGACTCATCCCACAGAGATGTCTGCTGCCTCCCAGGGCCTGGGTACAGGATATCACTGAGAGACTTCTTGGGCTGATTCAGTCCTCTGATTATTACCCACTGCTGATACTCCAGGCTGGCAGTGATGAGACTGAAAAAATGCGTGTTAGGGCAATTAAAAGGGACTTTAGGGCACTGGGTCAAGTGGTTAATAGGGCAGGAGCACAGGTAGTGCTCTGCTCAGTCCCTTTGGTGGCGGAGTCCCTTTGGTGAAAGGAATAGGAGAGCCCACACTGTCAACAAGTGGCTCAAGAGCTGGTGTCATTGGCAGAATTTTGGGTTCTTTGATCAGGGGGCAACTTTTACAGCACCTGGCCTGCTGAAACTGGGTGGTCTCCATCTCTCTGTTAAAGGCAGAAAGATTGTAGCTCATGAACTTGCAGAACTCATTGGGAGGGCTTTAAACTGGGTTGGAGGGGGAAGGGGATGTAGCTGGGCTGTCTGGAAGCAGGCACAAGGGTTGTGAACCTGAGCTATGGGTGAAATCAGTAGCCCAGCTGAGATGCATGTACACCAAAGCACACAGCAGGGGAGCAAACAAGAAGGGCTGGAAGCCACGGTGCACCAGCAAAGCTGTGATGTAGTCACCATCACCAGCTCACACACTGGAACAATGGTAGCACTGGATGGCTACAAGCTCTTCAGAAGAGACAGGAAAGGGAGAAGGGGTGGAGGACCTCCCTTTGTATTAAGGAGCTTTTGATGCCATGGGTATTGAAACTAATGATGATTAAGTTGAATGCCTGTGGGTAAGAATTAAGGGGAAGGCTGACATTCTACTGTTATTGTCCATCCAACCAGGAAAAAGAGGCAGAAAACTTATCCTATAAGCAGCTGGAGAATGTTTCAGGATCACTAGCTCTTATTGTTTTAGGTGATGATGAAGTTTAGTAAGTCCAGGTGCTAAGTCCTGAATTTTGGCCATGGGGATGATGTGGCTGGACAGTGCCCAGGCAGAAAGGGACCTGGGGGTGCTGGTCAGCAACTGACTGAACATGAGCCAGCAGTGTGCCCTGGTGGCCAAGAAGGCAAATGGTCCCTGGGCTCTATCAGGAATGGTGTGGCCAGCAGGAGCAGGGAGGTCATTCTTCCCCTGTACTCAGCACTGGTGAGGCTACATCTCGAGTGCTGTGTCCAGGTCTGTCCCCTCAGTTTAGGAAGGACGTTGAGATGTTTGAGCACGTCCAGGGGAGGCAACAAGGCTGGTGAGGGTCTTGGAACACAAACCCTGTGAGGAATGGCTGAGGGAGCTGGGGTTGCTCAGCCTGGAGAAAAGGAGACTCAGGGGTGACCTTATCACTCTCTGCAACTCCCTGAAAGGTGGCTGTAGTCAGGTGGGAGATGGTCTCTGAAAGAACCAGAGGACACAGCCTTCAGCTGTACCAAGGGAAATATTGGCTGGATATTAGGAAAAAGCTTCTTACAGAAAAGGTGATAAAATACTGGAATGGTCTGCCTGGGGAGGTATAGTCACCATCTCTGGTTGTGTTTAAAAAAAGACTGGTTGCAACACTTGGTGCCATGGTTTAGTTGAGGTGTTAGGGCATGGGATGGACTTGATGATCTTAAAGGTCTCTTCCAACCCAGTGATTCTGTGATCCTGTGATTCTGTGAAAGTATTTTTTAAAAAAATAAATTATACAGTATGTGGTATCTTTATACTGCATCTTTGATAACATCCATAATTGGCTTGTCTTCCTTCCTTCCTTCCTTCCTTCCTTCCTTCCTTCCTTCCTTCCTTCCTTCCTTCCTTCCTTCCTTCCTTCCTTCCTTCCTTCCTTCCTTCCTTCCTTCCTTCCTTCTCTCTCACATATTTGCATCTCTCTGTCTACCTATTTGCCTTCTTGTATTCAAGACGTATTATTCAGTTTCTTCTTTTGCTCTGTAGATAATGAAAGGATTTATTTGCCTCACTATGGAACAAGGGGAGCACAAATCAAAGAAAGAAGGTAATAGCAAAAACAAGTTTGAAAAACAGACTGTAAATTAAACTGAAAAGGTAAAGGAGTTACTTTGAGTTTATTAATTTGTGAGCTACTGAAAAAGGCAAACCTCGGAGAAGATATGCTGGATCTGAGCATGTTCTGTGGAGAAAGATGGGAATATATATTTCAAAAGTGTGATCTGGGAAAGTCATTTACCCTAATATCAGATCAGTTTTCATAAATGTAAACTGATGAAGCTGGTGGACAGCAGGTTGCAAAGTCCTCTCTTGCTCAGGTACAAGGTGCTTACAGATGAGTGACTGTTGTTACCATGTGCTCATGCCAAAGGGATCAGGAAGTTACACAGTCCCACAGTGTACTGTGTGGGATCTTTCTTTGTCTTTGCAATGTCATTCTTTATGCAGAAGATTATCTCAGCCCAACATATTCAATTTTGTAACCTCATAGCCACTGCTGCTCTACAGAGGTTTAGATGGATTTTTGTACTAAAGAGGGAGCATATGGAAGAGTCTGTGTCAGAGATGAAGTCATTTCAAAGGGTAAATTAACTCTGTTGCTGCTTGCTGCGCTCTCAGCATGTTTTAAGGTGCTTATATCAATAAGATCAAAGATCATAGGAGAAAATGTGTCTAACATCTTGTGAAAGAAAAGAAAATAGAAAGATCTGAGGAAGTTTTTTTTTCTACCACCCAAACACAGATCCATACAAAGACAGGAGGAAATACTGAAGCATTCATAAAAGCATCTCTTCTGTCCTACAGTCCAAACATCTGTAACAGCGGCCTTTGGCAATTCTCGATATTGACATAGTTTCCTTGTTAAAAGTTATTCAAGATTCTCAAGTTTATCTTGCAATTAGGTATTGCAGATTTTAGAAGTTTGTAAAGTATGACTATATGGCTAAGTTATTGATTAATAAACTTTTATTGCTTCTTATTTTCAATGTTAAATTATTGTAACATTCATTTTATGTTTAATCATCACTATTCCAAACTCTGTCAGAATGAAAGAAGTTTGAGTCTTGCTAAGATCTTGTCCTAAAGGATTGATTTTGCTAAGAATGCTGAGCCTAGAACAGGATTTCAGGTACTTTAGTTATTCTTCTGATCAATGTACAAATGGCTCTAAGTATTTTAGCGCCCATATTCAACTTACAACTTGACAGAATCCAGAAAGTTAGTTGCTACTAGTGTGATAGAACTTGAGGTGTGAGTCTTTACCTATGTTTTGTCCAGGAGAATTGTTTTTCTGGAAGATGGAAAATTGAGTTTGGAATGAATGAAGCAAAACCAGGAAATTATGATAACCAAATTTCTTATTTAGACTTATATAGCACATCCATTTTCTACTGTAACAGTTGCATGGGATAAGGATATCAGCTTTATTTAATAATTCAAGCATAACAGATGAAAGTGTCCACTCTCAGTAGGTTTTTCCAGCCTTCACCACATCAGAAGAGTTGCCTGCAATAAGTTCAGGATTATTCAGCATTCAACATCCTCTCCCAACCAGCTCTGAACAGGAAAGAAGCTCTTCAGCTTGCCCTAAGCACATCTCAACTTTAATTCATGGAATCCAAATACATAAATTATTTTCAGATACAATTACAGGACCAAACAATTAAAACATTAGACATGAAAGTAAGTAAGTCTTAGGACCTAAAGTTGTTTTTCTTTGGTGTTAGGCCTTCTCTGTTGCAAGACAGGAAGGTTGGGTTTTCTGCATTAGATTAAACTTTGAGAAGATGCCTACTGTGCTGAAAAGGCACAGTAGGAAGTGAGAGCATCTGCAATGATGTGATAGTGTGCACATGGTGGATGAGAGATGTAGCTTCTGCTGATTATAAACATCAATTCCTCAGCGGGAAATCCCACTGAAGTATTAGTCGTTTTTACTCAGGAACAAGTACATTCTCCAAGTTCTGTCTAGTGTGGAAAGATTTATTTAAGGGAACGTAAAAAAATTATTGCTGCTTTTATATGGCTTTTGTCTATATCACAGAGCTGTATGCAAAAATATAACAGGAACTCTGGAGCACCAACATGAAATTTGTATTAAAAAATAGATAAAGATCACATAGATGCTTGTGTCAGAATTAATTTATGCTCACTTTTATTTTTATACACCAAGGACACTTATTTAGATTTGATCATGTTGAAAATGCTGTTCTTTTAAGTGACATTAACAGAAAGAATATGCATGAATCAACTTCAAAATAGAGGCAAAGTAAAAGTACAAGCAAGCGAATAGCAGCTAAATAAAATAAAAAGTAAGCCAGTGTTGTAGCTGATGAACTAAGTAGTTCAAGCACATGACCAAACTGGAAAACTCTGCTGAAATAACTATATCATAATTCTGTCGTCTGCTAGATATAAACCCAAAGTAGATTATACATTTTAATTACATTCTGATGATGACTAGATTCCTTTAGTGTAAACGCATGACTTCATTTTCACTTTAAATCAGTGTCTTTTTGTTCTCCTTTCTATTTACTCTTTTGGAGTTTTGAAGCATCAAATCATCTATCTGAGCAGTTTCCAACATGAATCCCAGAGCTGGGGAATGATTTATACCAGAACCTCATGTATCAGCAGTGCTGTACTTTTTCTCCAGAATTTTGTCATATCCTGTTTTGCATATCTTGAGTATAAATGTATTTTCCACAGGGGCAGGATACAGTTTGTTTTGATCCCCATCTGAAAGACACTCAAAAGGCAAATGAAGAAAAACAGACTAAAACTTCTTTCTCCATGAAGTTTGACAAATTATCCTAATATGCAGAAATCATAAGGAAAAGGTAGGATGGTTCTGAACTGGAACACTACCACCTCCCCCTTTGTGGAAAAAATAGACCTGAGCTTATAGAGTGCTTCTATTTCTGCTTAAAAGAATTATTTGAAAATGCCTATATGCAATAGATAGATAGATAGATAGATAAAATTTCTTCTTACTACTTTGGATGGAATTACTTGTAACATGTCTGTCCCTCAAAAAAAAAAAAAAAAAAAGAAATTCATTATCTCCACTCATCTATAGGATATACTGTATCTCCAATTTTAAATTCAATTTTTTATCTCAGTAGTTCAGACACATGTGTCAAGTTGCAGAACAAAGCTGCCCATTCCCAGAGAATTTGCCTGCACCTCCCTGTTTTCTGCATACCTGGGCACCGAGAGCAGGGCTCTCAGGAACACAGAGTCTTTCTGCAGAATTCCGTTCTGTACCAATGCACCAGGAGAGCACTGAGGCAGTTCACACCATGATCACCTCTTGACACAGGAGTGTCAGCCTGTGTCAGGCTCTGGACAGGGGAGCCGGGAACACAGCTCCTCGCTGCACCAGCAGTGCAGGGTTAGGTCTCTGCCTCCTGTTAAACACTCTTGCAAAACCAAGGTGAAGGGGCACAGTCCAGTTAATATCACTGCTCTGGATCTGAGCTTGGCCCACCAGAGCTAAGCCCAGTTCTTTTCGTACAACAACCACACCACAGTGTAGGGACTGAGAGAGGCTACACAAGGCTCAGCAGATTCGTTTCAGTGCTGCTCTGCTTCTGGTATCTGGAGGCAATGAAGGCACATGAAAAAGTCATTAGGCCTGATATGATCAGTCTAGATAGACTGTGGTTAGGCAGCATGGACATAAAGCAGAGATTATCTGGAGCCAAAATACATTGCCCAGGGACAGTGGAGGTATTCAGGCTCCATGATCTTTCATTCACTTCAGATGACTGCATAAATCTCAATTAGATTTCAAGTCACTTCTGTGAATAAAGCCACAAGTACTTTTC
>VRYO01002772.1:69237291-69249459 GCA_009812075.1 Sialia sialis
TTTAAAAGCTGTGTGAAGAAAAGATAAAAGTCTGACTGCCAATCACTTGTCAACATCCTTTGGGCACATGACAAATCTGCTTTTTCAAGAGCAAAGCTTTGGCTTCTGAGTAGCTTTCACTTATTTAATAAAACCCAAGTGTGCAAGCTCAGCCTGAGATGTGTGGGGCCTCCCCCATATGGTTTCTGATTCTTCTGAGATAGTTTGGAGCTGTGATGCCAGAATCGTTTGGGAAAAGTCTGGATAACCCTCCTCCACTTAATTTTAAGGCTGGTGGGCCTATCCTATTTCCAATGCATCATCTGGTGACCCCATAACTGATATTAGCAGTCAATTTCAAGCCACAGATGACTTGATTAAACTCTTCAGACTCCTATTTCATTGAGTCAAGGCTGCCAGAAAGAAAAAATAAATTCATATACACAAACGCTTACAGGATGATGATGAGCCACCGTGAATTGGAATGATTTGCTAGTTTTATGATAGGCTTTGGAGTACATTGCTACTTTGAGGAAAAGCAATAACATGTATAAAATACCATCTGGAAGGAATAGGTGAATGGGAATTACCTCTAAGTCTGCTTTGGAGAAACTGTGGATGGCAAAGTCTTCTCTCATTTCCACGAAGGCAAGCAAGAAAAGTGCATGCGGTCTTTAGATGAGCTAATTCTCCCCCACATTAAAGCTTTTAAACTGGTGGTGTAGACTGGAGCATTATGAAACTGAGCATTATTTCACAGACATTTTTCCTTGAGGAAGTGTCTGCTCCTCAGCAGATTGCAAGACACTCCTATGCCACTCTGTGGCTGAGTGGCCTGAAAACATTCAATAATAAATGTTTTTAATGGTTCAGAAGGATGAATTCTGGGTCCCCAGAGAGCACACATGTGGCATAACTCGAGTATACAGCTATGCCACAGTTAATTCAACTATCCTGATGATTTCTTTAATCATAAGGATGACAAACACTAAGTACTGAAGATAAATACTAGGAAGAAAATCACTCATAACTCATATAGTTAGTATTGTTGCCACCAGTTTCAACAGTCATAATTTGATGCAGTACTTGGATTCAAATACCACTAATCACATTTAACAAGAAAGACCAGATGTTTTCTGAGAGAAATTACTGCAAACACATCTCTATTTATGATGCAACCCTTTACCACAAGTTCTACAAAGTTTCAGTTGGTTTATTCCAGTTTCTAAGGAAACAAGGTCTCTTGTCTTCAGATGATTCTGTAGACTTTTTTTCTCTCATCAGTGTTTCCCCTATTCAACCAAAATAAAGGTGGTCATTTTAAAGCTAGTGGTATTTTCTGACAGAAGAGCTATTGCTATTACTTGTAACAAACTTTTGCAATGCCACACCTCTTCAAAAGGACTTGGATGTGCCTTGAAGGCCTGTAGATCCATCATAGTTTTTCTTTATTTTTCTTATTTCCAGGACACATTTTGTGGCCCAGTTACTCTCCTCGGTTATTTTCTGAAAAAGACTGTCTTTTCTGTCTGTGTATTACCCTAGAAAAGAAACACAGCAGTTACAAAACAGTGTAATTACTTAATCATTACTTTTCTATCCCAGTACTATGATCATACTGTACAAAAGTTGCCCAAGTGAATGAATATTTTCCGTTTCAGACTCTAGTGTAATACCACAAATGCTCAACACATTTTGGACGCCCTGTCCCAACAAGAAAAAAAAATAATTTTTTTTTCCTTCACAGCTGAGTGAAAGCTATAATAATCAAGATGAGTCAATTGTATGATATTCATTAATATTTAACACATGGTTGTCACTTGATTTTGTTTATAAATATTGGATATCCGGTGAAATTAGGTATTAATGCTGTCATAAAACAGAAAATTAAACACTGGTTTTGTTGACCACTGTTGAGATCCTGATCTGCAATAGTAGCCAAGGTTGATAAAATAGCAACATGGTGCCAAACTAAAGTCAGTAAACAGTGCATTTTACTCCTTTATATGATTTTTTATTTAGCTTGTAATTGTTTTCCAGAATATTAAACTAATCTGGATATAACAATAAAAACTGAGAGCGGTCCATATATTCCCTTTAGATAGAAATTTTCAAAGCAAAAATTAAATAGGTTTTGGCTATGTGACCTGTGTCATTTTACACAACCTGATTATGCCTCTGATTCTCCCATATGCTTATACAAGGATTTGTATCAGAGAGCTGTGACACCCTTGAGCAAACAGCTCTTCCCATAATCACATCACATGTTAGGGCATAATTAATTTGAATCCATTTTGCACTCTTCATTCACTAATGTTTTCACTAAGTTTTATACAATTTAACTTTCTAGCATCTATTCTGTCCCTCTGTCCAGAAAACTCCACAGTATCTCTTACTGAAGGAGTATTCTAAAAAATATACAGTTAACTGCCTTTCATTTTCCAATACTAGTGTGTCTTTGTTTTGGTTGTTAAACCTCCAAATACATAACAGGAACCTTTTAGACAGAACAAGATTAATAATTGCACTGGTCACTTGGTGTTGGCTAAACACCTCAGTATTGAAAGTTTAATTCCAGACCATTTATATACATAAAACTTATACATGCAAACAGCAACTGGTTCAAAATCTTGCGTGTTTCCATGTATGATTCATTTTTGTGCCTTCATCTCTGTGAAGACACTCTGAGAACACTGCTGGCTCCATCCACTGAGCAATGGCAATATCTCTGGGTTTTCTCTGCTTCAGCCTGCCTACACTGCTCCAGTAAGTGACAGCCTACTCCTTCCAAGTGAATTGCATTTTATTACCCTTGTAGAATATCCCACTGATTTTCTTGTATTTATTTTGACTCATTTGGTGTTTTAGAAAGGAAATCACCAGAAGAATACATTGGAACTGAAGAAATATTTCTTTCTTTTAAAAATAAGCAGATTAACATCACCTGCACAGCGGCAAATCCTTCCATATATGATAAAAATTGAAGTATGTTGGTATTAAGTGACAAGGTATCTCAAGCAACGAAATTTGATAATTTCTGTAATACCAGTAACAGTCTTGGTAGACCTAGAACTTTACTGGCCCTTTAGCTGGAACTCTAGACTGATTTTATACTAATCCAGACATTACCTTTAACTCAGACAGACATAAGGATCTGACAGTAGTACAACTAGTCTGAGTAATTCCAGCTAGATTGCGATGTCTGTCAACTGAACATTTACAGATGTGCCAAAATACAGAGCATTGTTCATTCATGTAAATGGCCAATATCTCACTTGAGATACTAAAGGAAAGCAAGTTTAAGCTAAGCATCAAGTAGGAACAGCATTTTACAGCCTTCATCTCTTGGACTGATAGTTGCTCTGTATCCAATCACCTCAGTTTATCCCTCCCTTGCCTGTGGGAGCATTAAGGTTTACATATATCCTATAACTTCATAACTGAAAAATATGTACAGTAATTTCATGATTATAAGCCGCACCTTTTTCATTGAAGAATCCAGCCTACCTCAGTAGTGCAGCTTATATTCAGGTGCAGCTTATCTATGGACAAATCCCAGTGAAATGCCAACCCAGAGGTGAGAGCTAGCTGAGGAGGGTGCCTGGGGCTGCCTTTAAAGGCTTTGCTGGTCTATGAAAACTGTTGTAACTTGAGCACCTGACACCAAACCCAGCTGGCAGCGATTCTGTTACTAATTTTTTACTTTGTTATACATGGATCCTCGCTTTAAAAAAAAAAAAAAAAAAAGTGTGGCTTATATTCAGGTGCGGCTTATATATGGACAAATCCCATGGTCTACCCGGCTACTAGGAGCTGTGGCTTATAATCCGGTGTGGCTTATGATTGTGAAATTACTGTAATTGCAAATAGCAACTAGAATAACCTCCTGGGAATCGGCCCTCTCCTACTGATATCCCAAAACACTTGTAACTTTATTTTATTTACTGTTCTTCTCTATAGCCTCCAGACAGCAGCACAAGCTCAGTGGATTTGAGCAAAGCCCCATCTTATACTGTAGGACATTTACAGCTGGGATAACTCATGAATACTTCAAGCATAAACAAGTTTGCTGTGATATTTACTGTGTGAATCTTCTGCGTCTGGCTTGCAGTTACCTCGTTCTTTGGCCTGTAGGCACAAAGGCACATTAGACAGCTCTGACCATCATTTGCACCTTCCCTCTAGGCAATGTACAGCATATTTATGAATGTGTTTCTACTTCTGTTGCTCTTGAGTTTGAATGTTGAAAACAGTAATATTTCTTATCTCTCTGCACTGGTTTCCAAATTCTGACATTGACAATCACTAACAAGAATTACTCTTTATTCACCTTCTTTGCTTTATATATGGTATTACTGGGGTTCCAGAGCCCTGTCCCACACTTATCCATACCCCAGTCTGCAGAGTTATATTATACTGATTTTTATGTGGGCATATTTCTTACCACTGGTAGCAAAGAGATTCTAGATTATAGAATACAATTCACTTTAATGAAGAAAGATGAGATTAAAGCCACTTAGGGTTTCTGTGCAGTTTTAATTCATTGGGTTGTGCACTCACACATTCCACTCACCTCTTTACTCTGTGTTTTGCTGCTTCTGCTCCTCTTGCTCTGTCTTGTGAATTTTTCTGAAGCTGTTAGATATCTCACTGTTCTTGCAGCATTTCTAAATCTCAGACATCATTTTGTTGTCCTTTTCCAACCTGAAAATGATAACTCAAGATAATTTTAGTAAGGAGGAAATATAAAAGGGTTCTTTATTGGAAGGCATTCAGTAGCAGTTATGGAAAGATGTCCACAAAAGCCCACCCTTACAGGGATAAGTACACATTTATAGGTTTTAGGAAATTAGGATAATTGATGAAAAACACCAATTAGGAGGACAAGTGGTGATAGAATTCCCCTCCAGGTCAAGCCACTTCTCTGGAGTCCCCCTTCAGCACTGCTGTGCTTTGTTCATGAGATGAATCTCCAAGAGTTGTTCTCAGCCTTGGTTCCCAGGAAGGGAACCTGGGCCCTGTGCCTCCCAGAGTTTGGAGCTCTGGAATTTGTTTCATCTTTCTGCACAGGGAAATTCCATGGAAAAGTACTGGGAAAACTAGCTACTAATTGAACAGGTGACAGAGTTACAAATAGATGTGTGAAGAATACAAAGGGCATATAAAAGAAAAAAGGCAAGAAAAAACCCCAAAGGCATAAATTTGACCTTGCATGTTCCCATCTCTTGAGCACTTTGCTTTTGGTACTTTTTACTGTTTGATCTGAGCATTTCTACTTTTTAGAACCTGCTTTCCAGCTGCCCGTCCCCCTTGATCTGCTGAATGCACACACATTTCTCTTTCCTTGTACTTCCAGCCTCTCTTAGGTAGTTTCTGCATATTAATGCACAATTTTATTGATTTAATAATTTATTAATTAACCTTTGCATATGCCTAAGTCTGCATCTTCCAGAGTCCTATCTTTAGTTTTGGATCTTAAATTCCAATTGCTTTCTGATCTGTGATAATTAAATCTGATAAAATGCCATGGTTAACATGGTTCCCATTAATTTAAGGTTAGAAAGGAATTCCTCACTGAATCATCTTTTGCTTCTGCAATGTAAAATGAAGTCTGATCTTCCAGAGATTTCATTTTTTCCAAGGCATGCAATATATCTTAAGGCACCTCACTTTTAGAACTGTAAAGCTATAATTCTAGTTTGTAGTTTTATTATAATAAGTATCAGTAACTTCAAGGCCAGTAATATAGGTAATATCAAATGTACTGTTTTTCTTATGGATCTAGTACCTTCCAATATTTCTTCTGATATCTAGACAACATAAGTGAAAGGCTTGTAGAATTTACAGACTTAAAGGCAGTATAGAATGACAAAAAACCCCCAGAAGACAGGATTAGGAATTGATTTTGGCAGTCTGAAAAAGAGTCTGAAAAAATGGGGCACAATAAGAACAAAGACAAGCCTTTACACTCATGAAGGGATAATCAACAGCACACACATACTATAAAACTAACTTAACCTTTCTTTTTGAAAGAATCTTTACATAAATATGAAGCTAAATGAGTCAACTGCATCTGTTGTAGGAGAGGCATAGAGCATATTTAGATACATGAACCAAAAAAAGAATTATAAGTAGTTCTTCAGTCAGTTCATCATTGTTACAACCTTAGCTAGAATAATGTGTACAGTTTTAGATAGAGCACATGAGGGAAAAAAATAGATTAATCTGGAAGTTAAAAAATCTGTTTTAGGGCAAGACTTGTTTTGACTAAAGAGGAGAAATTTGAGGGAGGATGTTATACAAGTCTGCAGGAAAGTAAAAACTGTTTCACATTACTCTGTCAAGAAGCAAAGAAAAAAATGTTTGTTTTGGGCTTGTGGAGAAAAACAGGACAACATGAATTTCAGCTACAAATACATTCAGGTTAGTTGCTAGGAAAAAACATCCTAGAAAAAAGAAAAGATAAAAGTAATAAAGTGTGTAAACAAATTATATTGCTTCAGTTAACTGATATTTTTAAAAGTATCTTAGACAGATTATTCACAGGTTCTTTTGGGAGATAAGGGGGAAATATTAGAATTATCACCCAGACTCTGCATATGTTGTGAAACCCCATTTTTCTATAACGTTGAGGTAAAAGTCAAGATCCAACAGCCACTTTTCATTAACCTCATGAAATTAATTCTAAGTGTCCATATGATATTTTATTCCTTGCCAGTATCTTTTCTCAAGGAGAGCTTCAGTTCTGTGTGCTCCTTCTTAGCTGAAAGTCACTCTTGTCTCTCTGCCTAACCAGATCAGGCTGACCAACATTTCCCTACATACTTCAGACTTCAGGGCAGACTGCCTACCTTTAACAAGGTACTTTGGGCTTAAGGTCTTACCAATTACTACCAGACTGACATCGACTTTTAGTTTATTTGTTTCCATTCCCAGAATTAGAGGATTTAGAAGGGATGAGATTCACAGAATCAACATCACAAAACAGAAGTGTGAAGAGGACTACCTACACCTCTTGAGACATGCTGTTTTGTAGATGGGACTGAAATCAAATCCTTTTTTGGTGTTTGTGTGTGTGACTTGAGGCCTGGGAGAGGTTATACTGCCTAATCAGGATACAAATATGTTATAGGTGTAGACACCTATAAAATATTCCTGGAAAAAGTCAGTGGTCTCTTACCTAAGATACTGAAGTTAAAGCAATAGGAAATTATGCCCTTTACTCGCTAAAGCCCTTGGTGAGAGCACTTCTTTAGGAAGTGACAAGCCAGAATTCCATGCCCTCTTTATCTAAATTAGTCAAAAATGCATATTTTTTTTTTATTCCAAGAAAGAAGACCTAACTACTGGGATCTAAGTCTGGACATCAGAAAATGGCAAAAAATTATTTGTTGTATTCCAATGTCTATTCATTAAAAGAAAGTGTGAATGGTTCTGGGAACAGGGGCATAATACAGACATGAGTTAGAAACAGAAGAAAAGCAGATTAAATAGTACACAAGTCAGGGATTGGGTCCCACAACTTCCCTGTGGGAGGTTCCATCTTCTCTGTGTGCTTGAACTGCCAGGCACTGCACAGACACTGATCCCAGTGTGGAATGGAGGGAAAGTAAAAACCTATGTGCTGAGACTGGGACAGTTCTAGTAGCTACAGATGCAGAAATACAGCTGTAAGCACATTTTTAGGCAAAGAAGAAAGATGCTTAATGATTTCAAGTGACTTCTGTGCTAGGTGGCTTAGGATCATTCTTTTTCTTGCATTACTGTCTCAGCATTTGGTGCCTAATATGTAATTAGCTAGGACCAAAAAAAGTCCTATTAAGAATTTGAGTTGTCAGATAAGGGCACACTAATATTACATGTTGATTAGAATCTTCATTTCATCTCATCAAATCAATGGGGTTGCACAACTGCAATGAAAACAATATTTTGCTTAGTTATGCAAATGATTTGGCATTCAGACTTCTTTCTGTTTGTCCATTCATATGTAAGACTGGAATGATTACAGTAATTTCCTGATTATAAGCCGCACCTTTTTCATTGAAGAATCCAGCCTACTCCAGTAGTGCGGCTAATCATCAGGTGCGGCTTATTTATGGACAAATCCCAGCGAAATGCCAACCCGGAGGTGAGAGCCGGCCGGGAGGGTGTCTGGGGCTGCCTTTAAAGGCTTTGCTGGTCTGTGAAAACTGTTGCAACTTGAGCACCTGACACCAAAGCCCATGCTGGCAGCGATTCTGTTACTAATTTGTTACTTTGTCACACATGGATCCTCGCTTAAAAAAAAAAAAAATTAAAAAAAATGTGGCTTATATTCAGGTGCGGCTTATATATGGACAGATCGCGTGGTCTACCTGGGCTACCCTGACATGCGGCTTATAATCAGTTGCGGCTTATAATTGTGAAATTACTGTATTCTTTTCATAAGGTAAAATTGAAGGTATGAGGACTTCGTGCTGTTGTTGTTATGAGAATAATTACAGAAGCCAAATAGTAAATTAGTAAGAAGTAAGTTGCATTGATATAGAGGAGTTCACCCATGAAGACATGTATGCATCAAATGAAGAGTTGTAGCTCATGCATTAAAAGTGTGGCCTAAAAACAGGAGCTTATACAGTATTCCTTTGTTTTTGATATCACTTTGTATTCCCAATGCTGTTTTTGAGCAGGGACTTCTACTGCCCAGAACTTTTGAAAGTCAGCAAAGTTATATCAGCGATTGAAAAAAGCAATAACCCTTGAAATTTTGAATGTGAACCGATGCTCATAGTGTCCACTGAAGTGTTCTTTCTGTTGCAGCAAGCACTGCTATGCATGCAAGGGATCTTCTCCTGTATGTGCCACAGATCTGCTACATGTAAAAAAGAATAGATAATTCTGGCTATGCAATATTCTGCTTTTTGCCGCCCCAGGCCTATTTACGCCCAGCTTTCAGTCTTATTAGTGGAAATTTTAACAGTTATAGGTTTGGGGGGTATTTTCATCCCACTGTCTATCCCATAGCCATAATTGGATGTTTTGCAGTTGTGAAAAGTTCTCAAATGCCCTGGAAACAGATCAGGTTCTGGCAAACAAAAAGTAATCCCTAGAGACTGGATTTTCATGCTCAGTGGGCATAGTCCAATAAGTTTGTTCATTGTCTGTGCAAAGAAGTTTGACAATGGCAGAATTGTTTTATGAAGAGCATACCATATGTGAAGTTCATAACCATGGAGTTGTCAGAACCAGGGCAACAAGGCTAAGATTACTGCAGTCTTGCCAGTTATACACATGTATGATGTTTTTTATACGTGGACAGACTGAAGTGTCTCTAGTTCTTTCCCCAGGCAATACCTATATTTTCTTTCTGCTTGACTGAGAGAGACCATGGTCCTATTTTAGTAGTTTACATTCATATATGCAGTCCTTAAATCATACAGCTCCCCACCCCCTGCATAATGCTAATAATTAGTGTTGTTCAATACACTAATAGAAAAATGTACCAAAACCCAGGGGAAAAATGCTGATTAGGTACAACATATAGTGTATGAAATTTATTAGTGAAAATATATCTTCAGATCAAAATAACATTGGGAACACCTTTTTATTTAATCTGTAACCAGTTTAGTTCAACAACTCAACTTATTTGAGGAGGAAAGTTTCATGTTGTGGTGTAGTATGAAAACTAACCTGGTATAAACAGTCTGGTATAAATATATGTAATCCTTCAGCACTGATGAATGTACATAATTAATGATGTAATTAATCCTGTCTGCCAGTTTAATTGCATAGGAATTACAGCTCACTCCCCAGGTGATAACAAAATTGTGCCGTCTTAACAGCTTGCTATGAACATGGTGTACAACAGCAGAATTTCATTACTCCAGCACCCTTCAAAGCTCCACACTTTGTCTTCAATTTCAGGTGCCAATTGCTAAGATGGGATGAGCAAATTTGTTACTTGTTGGTGTGCAATCTTTTTTTCTTTCTGTACTTTGTGTTTCTATTCATTCAGTGATATCTAAATATGAATTTTAGTGTTTATTTCTGACATGAGTTAACATATCAGCATAAAGCAGATGCTATAAGCAGTCATCATAGCCACAATGACCATAACCTCTGCTGCTCCGTCACATACACTTTGAAGACGACTTCTTCTAGAAGGGGGTCTAAAATAATGAAAAAAACCTTCCGATGAGCAGATGGGGGGAAGGGAAGGGAAGGGAAGGGAAGGGAAGGGAAGGGAAGGGAAGGGAAGGGAAGGGAAGGGAAGGGAAGGGAAGGGAAGGGAAGGGAAGGGAAGGGAAGGGAAGGGAAGGGAAGGGAAGGGAAGGGAAGGGAAGGGAAGGGAAGGGAAGGGAAGGGAAGGGAAGGGAAGGGGAGAAATAGAAAAAGAAAAAGAAAAAGAAAAAGAAAAAGAAAAAGAAAAAGAAAAAGAAAAAGAAAAAGAAAAAGAAAAAGAAAAAGAAAAAGAGAAAAAATTACTTTGTTACTTCATCCCACTGTCTTACCTTCATGCTTTTTGCATCAGGATATTCAATCTTTTTTCTTTGCTTATCTGATAGCTTCTTCCTAAGAGACATGCAGACATTTGAAAGAGTACCACAGTTTTTATTTTTTTTTAATGCAGGAAGAGCCAAAGCAGTGTGGGCCTCCTGAATCAAGTAACACCACAGTACCTTTTCCCCATGGGAGAGGTCCTGTTACGGGCTGCTCAGCCGTGGCAGTGGTACCTGATGGGTCCCAGCTGCCTGCAGCAGCAGGGGCTGGGATGGAGCCCCGTTCACTGCGTGGGAGGTGGAGGTAACACATGCTGCTCTGACAGCAGTGGAGTAAACCTGGCCCGAAGGCTGGCTGCAATGGTACAGAACTGATAAATCAAAGTTTGATCTGTGTGGGGATGAATGGAAAAAAGGAGAAAAATGTTGAACTTTTTACCTCACCAGAGGGGAGGAAGGAGCTGATCTACATCTCAGATTCATCTGCTCTACAAAATGTGAAGCAAAACTGTTGCTTTGCAGGGCCTTATCCCTTTCAAAAATTGAAAAATGATGCTAAGAGAATATGTGAACAAAGCAGAGATAAAACTGCATCTAACAGTAGGATATCTTGTTAGTCCCTGCCTGTATCACACACAGCCTTGCTCCACAGCTTTCTCCTACTGTGAGCAGAGTCCATTCCCATGGGCCCAGAAAAAAATCTTAGCAGCTGAGTTTTGGGGCCCTGGACTCATCAATGGGAAAACAGAGACCCTACAGACAAGTTTGAGATGTGGCCACAAGTGAAGCAGGTGACTGAACTGCAGAAAGGTCAGAGTGAGTTTTTTCCAGTCCAAAGTACAAACTTAAATCCCTGAAAGAATGTGGGTTTTGACAACCAGCTTCTGAGTCCAGAGGACTAATGAGACAGATCGTCTCCCATATCTGTAAATACGGAAATAAAAAATTATATTGTTTACCCTCCTCCTGTTTTGACATCTCAGAATAGCGCAGCATCCTTTCCTAATAACACAGTAACCCTCCTCCTTCCAACCAAAATATCCAGAGGTGGAAACAACTGGCAGCTTCTCCCTTCCCTTCATTATTATAACTCATTCACTTCCTCTGGGAAACACGAAAGAGGAATGTTTTCCTAGGATTGTGTAAAAGGGAGTTCCAGCTTGCTGCATGTGGGTTAGAGGGTCATCTCACCATTCAGGAACAGCAGAGAGAGGATGGGAGAAGTTGGTGATCCAGGGAGTTATTTAATGGGGGCAAAGATGTAAAATTATTCACTGATCCTTACATCGAACCTGTGCAAGTTTTTGGAATCAGAAAAACGAGTAGAAACACGTAACAGTGTACACAGGCAGGTAAGACAAAGGGTCAGTCTGGGAAAAAGGAATGCAACAGGTAAGTAAATGAGCTGACCGGTTTCTGATAAACAGGGTAGAAAAAGAAAAAAAGTTCTGCTAAATAGCAGAGGTTATACATTCATGTGAAGAAAAAAAAAAAAAAATCACTGGAAAAAGATATCTGGAGGAAAGGTCTCAAAAACAAAGGCTGCAAGAAGTAGAGAAAAAACAAGATATAGAAAGTGGCATTGGAAAAGTTACTGAGTAAAATTTCTGTTACAGTAATTTCACGAATATAAGCCGCACCTTTTTCACTGAAGAATCCAGCCTACCCCAGTAGTGCGGCTTATATTCAGGTGCGGCTTATCTATGGACAA
>VRYO01002772.1:69250138-69263225 GCA_009812075.1 Sialia sialis
TGCTGACAGCACTTGGCACTGCTGCCGGCACCACTGCCGCTACTCCTCGCCACTCTTGTGGCTGGCGCTCCGCACCTCCCGCTCCCCGCTGCTGCTGGCACTCCCCGCCGCTCCACCCCTCCAGCTGCCCGCTGCTGGCTGGTCCCTCCCGGCGCGGCCCTGGCGCTGCCGGTCTTGTCAGCAGCACCCCCACCTTGCTGTGCAGAGAAAAAAAAAAATAAATTAAAAAAAAGCGGCTTATATTCGGGTGCGGCTTATATATAGACAAATCCCGTGGTCTTCCCGGCTACCCGGAAGTGTGGCTTATATTCAGGTGTGGCTTATAGTCGTGAAATTACTGTATTTACTTTTCCTTTAGCTATTCCCTCACATATATACCCTTTCCAATCTGCAAGCAAGATTTGGTTCTTAGGGGAGTGCAGTCTTCACTTTCAAGAACTTGATGCTTAACATGCCGAGGATCCTTTGAAAGTCCATGATGCCATTCCTGATAGATGTAATATCCCATTGAAACACAGTGTTTACTCTATAATAAATCATCAATGCTTTTGTCACTTCCCATTATGATTTATGCCTTGAACAGTACCTTATATCAGAATTCACCAGTCTGTAATTGTCCTGGGGTAATATACTTGGCAACAGTTTTATACTTCTTACTCTTTGATCCTGCACTGAGGTTCAGACTTTTGAGATGATAAGGAACATGCAGAAGTAATATTTGATCTCTTTCCCTCTCATGAATCACCCACTCTTCCTAGAGACCGTCTGTTTTCATTATATTTGATCCTTGGATTTTACCTGTGAGACCACAGATCATGAATGTGAGGATGCTGCATTGTAGATATCATCAGTAACAACTCCTTAGTGACTAAAAGCTTCAGTACAACTTTAGAATTGCCATTAATTTTATGCATTAAATTTTTCTTAAATCCGGAGAAACACATTAAATATTAAGGAAAATTCACTACCTTCTTTGATCATTGTCAAAGGAGTGGTAGTTGAAAACTGATACGGTCTGCAAGTATGAATCATAGCATAACAGCACATCTATACTCCTAAATAAATTCTTCTTTGTCTCCAGGATTCTCCAGAAAGGCAAAGGCACTGAAGGCTGTTCTGTTCTGCAAAGCAGTTGGTTGAACATAGAGATCAAGAAATAATTAGAAGAAAGGTAGCTTTCAGTTAAATAACTATTTTTAATTGAAAAAGAAAACAGGGAAGAAATTAAAAAATGCAAGATTCATCCTCATTATAATAGGAGTCTCATTACGACTTCAGTGAATGCCACATGAACTTACTTGAGAAATACTAATGGATATAAATTGTTTTTGTTAAAATTCCATTGTGGCTAAGATCTTACCCTTAGTGTAAGAATTCTGACAATGGAAAATCTGGGCAGGATATCCCAAAAGGAAAAGGCAAAATAAAAAAAAAAAAAAATCTGGTGTCAGAATTCTAGTAGCTTATATTAGAAATTTGCTATAATTTCTCACATGAAACCTATTAGGAAATGTGAAGGTAATCAGAAATCTTAATCCATTCAGGTAGTTTTTCTGAGTCCAATGGAATAATAGTTTCAATATATATAAGGACTGACTATCTGTCCAAGTATGCAATGGTGCTTATATATACATATATATAGATATAATGATGCTAAATGGTCTACTGGTTTAATAAATTGTTTTCCACTCAGGATTTCAGAGATCTGCTGTTTCTAACACTAACAGATGACTCAATCTTACAGGATGCTCTGTATTGTCAGTTACTATTCAACTGGGATTATGGTGTGGGTATAAGAGAAGGGGTGGAGGTGGAAATTATGTATATGCAGCCTCTGCCAGAGAAACAAGATAACTTTTTACATGTTATTTTTGCTGTGGTTCCTGCAGAAATTGTATCTATTGTAAGTAGGTAGCAGAGTGATGGAACAGACATTTTACTTGAAAAGAAGTATTCACTTGATAAAGACCACAAGTGAAGACCCAGCTCCAGTGAGAGTATTTGCAATGCCTTGCAACTCCAATTACAACTTCAGCATAAATGACTTTTTGCTGAAATCATATGAAATCATATGGCAGACTACTTTGCTATTCTCCTGACTTTAAAAACTAATGCTGAACAGAGTTCATTTTATCCGGACATAATTCACAGAGAAAGTACCTTTCATGGAGTTAGTTCATCACTTAGTGCTTCCAGCCTCCTGTCTTTTGTCATGCAGATGTATACAGCTATGCCAATGGAAAAGAATGAGATAGAGAGGACAACCAAATTACCTAATTACATTTTTAAAAACGATTTCTTTGCAAATGTTGCCAATTTTTGAAATAAATTTCATGAGAAATGTGTGTTAAAATATTCCCCTGGGAAAGAAATCCCATTTTTTCTGAGGTGTATGGTGGCCCCTAGTGGCTCCTGTCTTCAGACCAAAATGTGACAGCTGTCATGTTTTAAAACTTACTTCTTGGGATGACTTATTTCAAACATATTATGTTAGTGCAAGAGACATATTTATTAGAATTGTTTATTTGCAACTGCATCTAATTTCTTTATCTTCTTGTTCTTTATCTTCTGGAAGGAAGGGTGCCATAAATAAATAAATTATATACATATATGTATGTATGTATGTATATTAAGATACATTCAAATCGAAGATTATCTTGAATCCAATTCCTTAATTTAAACATTCTTGTACAAAGATAAGAATATTAGGTTCTGTTTCAACAGGTTTTAGCTCTAAACATCTTCCCTGCACATAGGTTTTTGATATTTTTTCATCTGAGCTTATTGCAATGTAGGGAATGGTTGCATAAAAAAAAAATTTTTCGTGTTTGCAAGCCTAAAATAGAAATCCTTAAAGCTTTTGGTTTTGTCTCATCTCATTCTAGAGGTGCATAATTCTTGGGGGAACCTTAAATCCTTTACTATGATGCATTTCAAGGATTTTTACAATTCTGGTTTGAGGCAGACCCAGAGTCACCTGTGTCCTGTGGTGCTGAGAAGCAGAAAAGTATTACACACCAACCATGAGGATTTAAGTTGTGCTTTGTGTAGACTTAACGCTGCTCTGCAAAAATCCATCTTAATTCCCTCATCCTCTAATGCTGAATCCTTCATGTGTCAGAGACCCTCTTTAGAAGAACAGATTGCAGGTCTGTAACAACAGATCGTGCAGATTACATTACAAGATCTCTTCTGCTTTGGTTGGGGTTGTTTGTTTTATGACAACTGACATGTGTTTTTTTGCTTAAAAATTCTTGAGAGGTCCCCAAGAAAATAAAAGAAACAACATAACTGTATGATCATTATAATAGTGGGCACTAAAACAGTGAAACAAATTGAGCTGTCTGAGCTGTGGGAATATTTGTGTTCAAAATGGATCCCTTTGTGAACAGTATTATTTTCAAATAACAATATGAAAATTCTTCCTAGGCGTTAAAAGACATTCTTTACTGCTGCCTGAAGACCAATTAATGATTTGAAAATCATGTGATGTGTCCTGAACTGACTGTTACAGTGCTTCAGAAGTAGGCATTTAATACATTCAGAAAATTCATAATTTTTCTAAAATTGTAATTGATTGTATCTAAAGTTTGTTTATATAACCTGTGGTATCTCTCAAAAATGCTTTCTTACTGAATTTTTAGAAGATAAAATCATCTTTGGCTATCTTACTACTTCCAATAATCATTACCTCAATTTCAGACTTGCAGCATGGAAATAACTAAAAATTTAATTTCACGGTAGAATCATTTCCATGGCTTTTAACATATAATGAAAAATAGTGAAACAATAAACTGGGAAATGAGATGTGTCTATGAGGAAATTCTCATCTGCAAAGAGAGTGATGGAATGTCACTCTCAGTGCATGCTACATGGCAAATAATTTACTGTCCTTTTACTGAGTTCTGATCTACTGAGCATTGACTATCCCATATAATTCTGAACGCTGTTGTAGTCAGGAGAGATCTGCCAATGACAGTGGCATTTAAATCCGACAACACAAACAGAATAATCCCAGAAAGTTGCATGCTGACCCTCAGTAATTTTCCCTTCCAGTTTTTATGTAATTGTGGTCTGCAGACATCCCAGATCTGCATTCATGCTCCAAACCTTTTGGGTCCTTTGTATTGAGACAGGCAGAGCTTTCTCTCTTCTTTCTTTTCCTCACTCTCAAACTTAATCATTGAGTGTTCTGAGTATAGAGTCCTGTCCTATTCATTTTGTGCCAAACACTCCTGTAAGTTTTCCTTTTTAAAAAAGGCCCTTCTGTTATTTACTGCTACCTTCCTTTTCCACATATCTCTCCTAAAGTATTTTTGACCTTGCTATATCCCTATATACAGAAGAACAGGAAATTTAACAATTTAACAAAAAAGGTCAAAAATTCACATATTTTCCCACTATAAATAAACCAGATGAACTGACTTTTAAATATAAAAAAACTTGTCTGTGACCTCTAAAGAAAGATTTTAACTCATCAGAACCCTTGTAGATTTGGATGCTTTTAAGGATTGGAGAGCTTGATTAACTGAGATTGCTCAACTGGAATCTACAGTGCTGAGAAACTGAAATTTTACCTTTAGAAACAAGAGATAAAACAAGTGGCAACTTGTTTATGGCACATCTGCACTTTATCAACCCCTGCCAAGGTGACAAAATTAGCCCCTGGGAGGTATGTGAGAGCTGCATCTTTCACAGTGGGTTCATGTCTATTGTAAATTTTCACTCTGAGACATGAGTGCTCTGACTTTGGGAGGCCAGGGGTGGCCATGGCCCTGTCCTGCCTGGCAGCTGCTGTGTTTGCTGCTGTTTGGAGGGTTTGGTCACCTGCAGAGCCCCATGCAGAGGATGCCATATAATGTCATCTCTCTCCTGACATCTCCCACTCTCCTTTCCCTCCTCCCATTTGCAGAAATGGCTGAACATCACTTGCAAGATGAACCCTCTTCCTCCCTGAGATTTGTTTTGTATATATATGCAATCAATTATCTTTGTAGGTTAATACTCTCCTAGAATCAGCCCTAGCATATGTCCATATCGTCTATCAATTTCTCAAGAAATGCATCATCCCAAGGAAACTAATTTTCAAACTCCTAAGCACTGAACACTCTGCAATGATCAATTGTTTGTTTCAATGGAGAAACTCTCCAGTTATTCTGAAATATAAGCATTTTCTGGATATAAAAATGTTTGAGATTAATTTCTGTACTTACTAACCCTTGTGCCAAAAAAACATACACCCTGTGCCACACTAGGAAATTATATAACAATTTCAAAAGTGTATTGTTGCCACAGCCCCTGATGTAGCTACCCTGAATTATTTAAAGAAATAGACCCAAAGAGACTATTATCCAAATTTTCTTTAAGGAACACAAGAAAGCAGGATTTGGATATACCTTGAATGAAATTGAAACCACTTACTGCATTACAATGCTGTGTCTTCCAAATAAAAGATTGAAATCGACAGTCAGGGAAAGCTCAGTTTCAGAAACTTACTGGTAAACTAGGGGTTTAGTGCAGGCTGAACCATATAACTCAAAACTGGTCTCTTACACTATTTAGGAAATGTGGAAAATGTTTCTGGCAACCTTGAATGGAAATTCCATCCTTTTTAGTAAGCTTGCTCAGAAAAAAAACCTCTTGGTCTAAAGTGACTGGGTGTGTCTGCTTATACATTAATTTTGTATTTGTAAATGTCCACGTCTAAGTGTCCAGTAACACACTAAAACACTGAAGACTTCTATTCAAATCTAGTTTCCAATTTTATTTTGTTTACAGACATAAAATTTAGAAGTACTTCTCAAAAAGCTTTGGGTCTTGACGAATTTACCCAGTTTCTGAGGGCAAATGCATGACCAGGCTCTGTAACTTCCACAACCTGCCATTTGCTACTATTTCTTGTCCAACATCTTAAAAATACAAAGTCAATTGTTTAAAACTGGGGTGGGAGTAAAGATAAATATAACTTAAACAGCATATACAATAAACTTTTGATGGCTTATATCTACTCTACAGGAGAAATTTTGGGTTGTGAAAATGCAATTTTCTGTAGTGTTATTGGTAAATAGAAGCACAAAGCCTGTTTTCTTCACTGGCTTCCACCTTATGGTACTGTGACTTAAAAAGAACAAGCAGAAAGTGTCAGATGCTGAATCATGATGGGAGCACAGTGAACTTCCTGCTGGGCAATGACTATTCCAGGTAAGCATTTATACCGAATTAAATACCCATCAGTCCACCATGCTTATTTGAAATATCTCTAAAGGGATTCTCTATTAACTGTTGCTTTGCCACTCCAAAGCTGGAGTGCAAGGAGAATCCCACGTATCCCATTCTTTTTTGATCATGTCACTTTCATAATTACTGAAGTAATAGCATGGACCACTGTTAGACATCATCAGCTTCGCCAGTTCTGACAGCCGTGTGCTGGCCAAGGTCACAGCAGCTGCTGCCACAGACAGGCAGCCTCAGTGGCAAACAATTCTTGTGCATTGCCATACTTCTAAAGATCTCACTTCATAAACAGCCAGCCCTCAAAAATGACATTTTATGGAAAATGCTTTTGCAATGTTATCACTGTTGGCCTGGAAGGGTTGTGTGGATGAAAAATCAAATTCAGCATCCTTAGAATGAAACTGGAATTTAATAATTTACCATAAGGAGAAACTCTTATTTATCATTGTTTAAGTTCAGTAAAATCCAATTTGGGAAGAAGGGACTTATACTACATTTTTAGACAGGCATATATTGTGCACGTATATGTAGTTATATATAGTTTTTATGTGTATAAAAATTACTGTAAATCAACATCTTCCTCTGCCATAACAAATGCATACAGCTGGGGGTTCACATATGCTGAAAGAAAAAACACATCTGTTTTATTACAGGCCTTGACTGCTCAAAATACATCTATGTTTTAATCCTGTTAAAATGAGTTCATTATTATGCAACAAAAGCAATTGTATATTTCATTTACATATTATATTTTGAGTGTTAGTATTGAGAAAACAGGGAAAAAAAAGTTTATTTCTTCTCAAAAAAGTTTCTGGCCTTTAGGGGTCATTTCTCATTCTCTTCCTCAACTCTTAGCAGTGTACAGTTTCTTAAGAATCAAAACTGAAAACAAAACCTCTCCTGAGATATTGGAGTCCAAAAGCTGCAAATGATTTTATGAGCCTTGTACATTGATATTCCACAACTGCTGCTACACAACACCTCCACAGAGTTATAACAATTTCTTTCTGTCACTCTGTGGGAGGATGAAAATGAGAACAATGATGACTGCTTTTTTCTTCTCAAAAACACCACAAAATATTTATGAAATATTTACCATCAAAGACATACCTGTTTAGCATTCACTTCTTTTGAAGGTAATCTCATCATTCCTGTTAAGTCCATTTTGTATTGCACAATCTGCTAAGGTGTAATGTGCCAAATATGTCACATGGTCCTACAGCAACACAGATGTTTGAAAACAGAAGCCAGTTCTGAAGAAGTGACATAACTTTCTAGGCTTTCTTCTAGGTTAAATCTCACCCAAGCACTTCCTAGGCCCAATCTAACCTAAATCCTGAGCTTGTGCTATGTGTGACTCTGGCTTCACCTGACAGATACTCCATTTGTAGGGAACTTGAGTTCCAGGGTCTGCTTACAGGGTTTTTGTTAAATTTAACTGAGGTTCATCTAAATCACTATTGAACTGACAGACTACCATAAAAATGTGCTTTGTCCTTCTTGCAGAAGCCTTTCTCCAATACATTTAGCATGCAGTCATGCAGCCAGATGTATCAGGAAAGAATAATGGGCAGTGTTGGAGGGAGAGCTCTGGGTGATGCTGAGATCAGTCTGCTTCCTCCAGAGGCTCCTACTTTGCCATTATCTTATGCTTGTATCTCAACTGCTCAGCATGTCTCAGGCCCTGCTCCAGTGCTCCAAAACCTTACTATGTTTTTCATGTGATAAGCAGGGGCATGGGAGGGATCTGAAATAATCACTGGCAGACAAAGTAGCAGGGAACAGAGACGCAGGTATGGCCAAGTGCTCGGCAGCAGCGCACACAAGGCTTGGACACAGCCTCTTCTCAGAGCTGCTCCTTCCCCTTCCCATATGGACACAGTCAAAAAAGCCAGCTGGAACAGCTTGAGATTTTATGCAAAAGATCATCTTACAAAATACTGAGCTGTCATACCTCTGCCAGCAGGGCAGACCTCTGCTGGGTCCCCCTGTTCCAAAACATCATCGTGCAGCAGGCTTCTGAGAAAATTGCAGTTTGTAAGAAGCAAAAGCACTTTACTTTGTTCTGGAAAGACACTGTATAAAAAATAATAAAGCAATTAATTATAATTCATTTGCAGAGTCTGAGGCAAAAGTAACTTAGGCTCCTGAAATAGAAAGTAAAAACAACAACCAAAAAGTTCATAAATAAAGCAAGACCTGTGTGTGTGTGTGTGTATGTGTGTGTGTTTTAATTGAGTCAAGTAATCTGTTTGTTGCTTTGAAATAATTAACCCTGTGCCTGGGACTTCATCAGGGAGAGGAAGGGATAAGGGCTGATCACAAATAAAAGGGAGGAATGAGAAAGTAAACACAATGAGCAACTTCTGCTGCTGCAACATTCCTCAGTCCAGACATGAATCCAAACCTGAAGCTGGACTGGAAAATAAATCAGTAAGCCAACACATCATTAAAACAGAAGGAAGAGACTTTAAATTCATGCTGCCCATTAGAAGTTTACTGTAATTGCCTCACACTCACAGTGGATGGAGGTTGAGGTGTGAAGGTGACCCTGTTGGATACACATGGGGTTCTAGGACAATCAGCACTTTGAAGGGTGGTTATTCACAATTCAGCAAGTTTGGGTGTGGTCCTGAGACGGACAGAGTACTAGAAAACACGGTGTGACTCTTGGCTTCTCATGTTTTCTTCTGGTTTTGTCTATTTCTTTATTTTGCAAGATTTGGAAGAATTTCTGAGTTTCTATATTTCTCCTGTTAATGCCTCTGCAGTTTCTACTCAGAAAGTAACAAACTAACAGCTTTCACCTGCAGAAAATTCTCTGCTTTGAGATTTTTTCTTTTTTTTTTAAATAAGGAGATTAAAAAATTGTCTCTGTAGCTTATTGCACAGGAAAAAAAATCACTTTTATTTGTCTGTTCACACCTCCTTTTCCCCTACCCCAATAAAACCTGAAACACATTTACAGTCCTAAAACAAATATCTTCTATTTCTTTCTTGCGCTCAGTTCACACCATCATCCTGTCCTAGAAATGGGCCTGAGTTGTAAAATGTAAGTACAGACCCCAGATATCTGGGTGTGGGGTGTTTTTCCTGGGTTTTTTTTGGTTTATCCTTTTTTCATGTAGATGTCAAATCTATATGGAAGTCTTGCCAGACATTCCTCTTTAAATGCAAAGCTGTCTAGAAAAAGCTGTGTTTTAGATGTTAGTGCTGTCTTTGTTTGCTACAGGAGAAACCAATAATCTTAACCTCAAATCTAAGACAGGAAAAAAAGCAACAATATCACTTCAATATCTTCATTTTAGATCACCTTTTCACATCTCTAGATTCAGCCATGTGAATATAGGCTTTAGAAACTTGTCCCATTTCTATAAATTGCTTTTTAATAAAACTGAAAAGTCTCCTTACCACAATGTATTAGAAAAAATAAGATTCTTTAAGGAAAAAAAGGAGGAAAAAAGAGTGGGGAATCTGATTATAAAATTCCAAAAAACCCATGAAAGCTAGTGACAGATAATCACTGACTTGCGATGCAGAATGTGTGGAGGAAAATTGCTAGAAATATGTGGTGCTTCTAATAAGACTGGCCACGGCGCTGGTGCTGTGATAGGGCAGTCAGTTTATGTCAGTTTATCTCACTTCCCAGACAGATCTATGGAAGTGCGGACTCACAAAAAGAAGTGTTGAAACAGGCCAGGCTCACTAAGAAAAACAATCTGTGAGAATTCTCTATATTTTCAAAAGAGAGCTTGATGTGAGCACACGATTGTTTTATGTGAGCTGGGTATACAGATAGGGGTTCCCCACAGCTTTAGGGCTCAACCCACTTGGCAAAACTCAGAGCAACTGCCTAAATGGGTGTTGCCACTTCCCCATATTCAGTGAACCATTTAATATCAAAATATTCAAAACTGTAAAAAGAAAGACCAGTGGTAATATCTTTTCCAGACAGATAATACATCAGTGAGGCTAAGTCTTCCAGGAAAAATGATGATGTCCAGTTTAAGATAAAACCAGCTGCCTTCAGCTTTTCCAGAATTTCCAGGGTGTTTTAAAACACCTTTTCAAGAGATAGTACATCCTCTACTTTCACTGCATTTATCAAGAAACAATGTGCACTAGTCAGGCATTAACAGGATACAGGAAAAGAGACAAAAGACCATCCACATAACATTCAAGAGTAGACAATGCCATATTAAAAGAAGTTATTAACATAATAAATATTTACATAATAAAATATTTATTTGTTCAAACACTAACACATGCAACAAACCAAGTTGTTTGGAAATCAAAGTTTAGAAATACACAGCTGTAGAAAGTTTGCTTCCCTATCCTTAATAAATTTTCTGTGTCCAAATATCTTTTTAATCTAATACCTCCTTAAAAGTTTAAATGTGTCTTAAAGATTTTAGCTGATGTGTACATAACACTTCACATGGCTCTACCCAAAACAGATAACTTTTAGATTACTAAAATGTACAATAAAAGGTTATAGGAAAATAATAGGCTTCTTGTTTTTATATCCTCAATTTTTAGGAAAGGAAGACGAACGAAATCCAATTATACGCAGCTCAGTTCCTGGGATGAATGCCAACCAATCACTGTGTCTCTTATCTTCTCTTTTGACTTTCAGGGCTTTGAGATTATGTCTGTGAAGAATTAGAAACAAACTCGTATGCTTTAATTTAGCTTTTTATTTATTTTCTCTTCTAAGCGCTGCCTCCAAACCATACCTGTTTTCTCACACTGCTATGGTGGTCTTGAACTGGTAGAAAAAAATGGTAAGTTCTGCTCTCATTTTATTATGGTCTACTTCCCTAATCATAGCAATAAGTTACACAAAAACTCCAACATCCATATAATTTATCTTTTCTCCCACATACTTTCTGAGATATTGATCCTTTTAAAAGCAATGAGAGAGAAAAGAAAATCCTCAGTTTAAAATTTTTAGAAACAGACAACCACTTCTGTCTCCTGTAATAATAATCTGAATTAAAAAACTGCTTTCTGTTGAAGAAAGTCAGCACATAAACATTCTAAGAAACAGCCTGTAAAACAAGGCATTATGTTCATTGAGCATCATTCTCAGTAAAAACAATTTTAAACAAAGGCAGCACCAAATGGCAAAACTATAATAAAGCCTGTCTAGCCACACTTTCTTAACCTGGAATCAAACATTCAGCTTCCTCCAAAGAATAAAAACATCAGAACAATTTTATTTAATCCAATATCAGTAGAGGTGCTGTTGATCTCTAACCACACACATGTAAGGATATCTGAAATACAATATAGCTTTGCAGAGAAAAGCACTAGTGTTTCTGTGTTTATACGAACATCTACCCTGAGCCCTACCAAACTCAGTTTGCCTAAGTTTAACTGGGAGCACTTGAGTGTCTTCAGTGAAGTTCAACACATTTGGCAAGAGCAGAGAACTTGGTCATGAAACGCAGATCAACAACCCTTGTGAAAATATTTGTAACAAGTCATGAAGAATATTTTTTATACAACAATTAAGACAATAAAAAATTAAGAGTCCTTTTCCATAAATAAGAAAGAATTACTGCATACTGACAGTTCAGAGATCCCTTATAGAAACTACCTAAGGAATACTCTCAGAAAATCAACCAATGCACTGATCCTCAGAGGTAACTGAATGAAAATTGCTGGATCTTAAAGATTGTAAACGTTCGCATTCCTTTTGTTATTCTTTTGTTTCCATTCTTAACAATTTCCCAAGTTTCAATGAAGGGACATCAGAAGGTGAAGCAGTACATTCTTCTAAAATGCTGTTTTCTGGAAGGCTTCACATAAAACAGGCAAGAACTTATTGCTAGCAACAATATCCTAACAACAGACTTTGCTGTACTTTCATTTCCCACATTTCCCCTTTATGTAGCTATGTCCATCTGCCAACCGGCCATTCAAACAGGAAAATTCATTAGAATATGATTTATAGTGCATCCACTGAGATCACATTCATTACTATTCTTGGGAGTTATTTCAGCAATATAAAGCAGGCATCATGCTGACTTACCCTACTCCATTATTCTTAGGGGTCTATTGTATTATTAAAGCAGTGGAATGTAGTAAAACCACACCTATTTTAATGTTCATATAAAATATTCATCTCTGTTGGATAAAGGTTTTCATTTTTAATGCATTACATAACATTCCTAACTTTAGTGGCAGAGTCTACAACTCAGGTTGTTTGAATTTATTTATATTTTTTCAAATGAAAAGAGATTTTCTCTTTGGTTTCTGTAAAAACAAGCAAAACAATATTTTAAGATGTCTACAGCTTCTGTGCTCAATAAAGATTCAGAATGTTTGTTTAATATGAAGGCAGTTTTTCATTTAATAACTGGCGTATTAAAAGTACAGTTTTCTATTCTCAGATACAGGGGAGGTGCCTTAGTTGTACTCTGGGAAAGGACACATGAGCCTGACTTCTGTAGGAAGGTAAATCACATCTCCAGGAGATCTCCAGAATCAGGGGACCGAGTCCATGCAGAATGCCAAGAGGTCATAGCCTCATGCCACCAGGGCCAGAGACCAGCTGTTCTGAACACTGCACAAGCACCTAGGTAAGGTGCCAATCCCTCTCTGCTTGAAGCTGAGGGCACCTGGGCTGCTTGCTTCTCTCACATAGCATAAGGATGGAATGAGTTAAATAATCCCACTTGGCAACTGGGCCTCAGATGCAGAGAATCTAGGGAAGGCAATGATACAAATCCTCATACTATGAAATATGTACCCTTTCAACTCATTCCCAAAGTCCTGATTAGGATTTTGTAACATTTATGC
The DNA here is from genome assembly GCA_009812075.1 of Sialia sialis. Taxonomy (NCBI): domain Eukaryota; kingdom Metazoa; phylum Chordata; class Aves; order Passeriformes; family Turdidae; genus Sialia; species Sialia sialis. The sequence continues at coordinate 69,263,180 of VRYO01002772.1, forward strand.
ATGCAGGCTTCCATTCAGCCAACATCAGAAAAACATCAGGAATCAA
>VRYO01002772.1:69264225-69274251 GCA_009812075.1 Sialia sialis
AGGTTCTAGGATGAGTCTGCCTTTATATCAAACTTAACAGAGTAGGGTCTAGACAGGATTTGTAGCTGTACTGTAAGGAAAATAAAAATTATTAATAAAAGGATTTCATTTAATTGAATTTTCCAACTTAAGAACCAAGAAATTGATTTCATATACTATTCTATTTACCAAATTTAGTATAACCACTGACAGACTTTTTTACCTCTGACATGTATACTCCTGCACGTGCTGAGATTCCAGAAATATTATAATAAAGGACGGGTTGCTTTTGATTTCTTCAAGTTATTTGTTGTGTTCAACCCAACAGGATAAAAGTAATTTTTAAATGCTGCAATGTATGTCTGGTTCTTTTCATAAAACTCAACATCACACAGCTCCATCTAAGGAATTTACAAGGTAAGGGGGAGTTTCAGAAACTTGTTCTGAGATAAAGCTGTCGTGTTAGAAGAGAAAGATAGTTCAATACACACACGTGGTGGAAATGTGGCAGCATATCTGGAATATGTCCCCATAAATACCATTCTGTACTGACTGGGTGAAAAACTCTATAACATCAAAGGATGCTTGGGAGAGCAGTTTCTCGGAAAGAATAGATTACTGACTTTGGAGTTTAAGTCCCAGAAAAAAAAGTCAAGATGGGGAAGGAAATTCTTGATACCTTGCAATGTACTCAGATCACCTAAACATTCCTTCTATTTAAAAACAATCCCTTTTGAATAGGTTTGAGTAGCAATATTGACTTTTATACTTTTTCACTATGTATTCATCATAGTGGTTACTTCTATTTAAAAAACAAATGACATGGAAGAGTCTGGTAACAATATGTCTAATTTGTATTTCATATTTTTTGCTGTATCCTTCTTGTAGAACATGAATTTTGAAAAGAGATTGGTGAAGAGCAGGTCAAAAGCTTCAAGATGGGCCTGAGGAACACAATGGGATCTCCTTGGGGACTATTACTATAATAATAATTTTATTATTATAATAATAAAATTATAACAATTCTGCCTGCCAGGCTTCCTTCTTCAGGATATTACTGCAGCCCATCTGAATGTGCTTTGACCTGCCTAATGCTTTTTGATTCCCTGTTCTGGGAACTATTTGTCCCTTCATGCATATTTCTGACTTTCCTTTAGGAGAGACATTAAATGATTGAACAAATTTAACCTAAGTTTTGATCAGCAGCAGTTAATGAATTGCTGAATATTTCTTTTTACATCTTGGCTTCAGAGAAGCTTCAAATCTGCCAATGTAAAATCCTACACAAAACTTTCCCTCTGAAATCTTGGGAAAGTCCTACTTTTAGTCACCTAAGTACCATCCAGATGCAGTGGCTGTTATACTTATAACCAGAACCTACCTTTAATTAAAACCTTATTGCAACAACAGAGAAACAGTGGCTTTTTCACCCTGCCAAGTGGAATCAGCACAATTTGTTTTATAATTCAGTTTTTACAGTGCCCTTTCCAGAGGAGACTCTTCTCTTTCCTGTCTCTGATTATTGCTGGGCTGGTGCCACTATCATGGTTTTGCACCACAAGACCAAATCTGAGTTTTAGCAATACAAAAGAGTAGGATCAGCTCCTCAATCACTCCAGATTTGTATCTGACAGCACTCTGGAAGCACAGACCTTGCACAAACTGCCAATAAAAGCCAACCTTCCCAACTACATTCCTTTAAAAGCCACTATTGTTCTCATTCATGATTGAACAGCTCAGCTTTCATTTCAAATGAAAAAAAAAAGAAGTCCAGGCTGCGTTGAACAACTTCCAGACATTTCCTATACCCTCAGAGCATTTCAATGCTATTGTAAGACTTTTGAGTGCAGCACCCCTGAAATGGTGATGGTTATTGTCTTTTCCGATAGGACAAAATCTGATTTATGCCAGGGCAATATTCCTATAATCTTTTGAAAGAAATTTTCTGTAGGTATAAACTTGCAGAATTGGAAAGGCAGAGCAGTAAATTCATGCAAGGCACAATTTTACTGGCAGACAAGTAGATGATGGATTAAATCTGGTGTTACTTCAGCTTCTTCGGTAATAACCCATTTTCATTGTGATCCCAAATTGTTTTTCTAAGTCGCATTCTGGGCTCCAAGACAATGCAAGCAGTTATAAATTATTTTCATTTTGTTCAGTGTTATGCTGGTAAAACAATGAGCTCCGGGAAATTGTCATGAATGGAATTGTTTTTAACACAGACATCTTCATAGCCTTTTTCTCCTACTTCTTGATAATGTTTCTTAATTTATCCTTTTACTAGAATTACTACCTAGAAATAAACTGCAAACTTCCAGTGTGCTAGATACCCAAAAGAGGTCATGGTCCTTACCCAGGAGACATTATGATGTAAAACACTAGGCAACTGGCCAGTTAAAAATAGTGAGCTTTAAAAGAAACATCTGTATATTTTTAATATTCATATGTTTTTTAAAAAGGTGTAATTTGCCTCCACTCCTTTCATATTCTGACACATGTATTTTAGGAAAGAAAAAATAGAGATTAGGGGTTATTTAGAGTACTAACAGAATCCCAGAAGGGGTGAGGATTGGAAGGGAGCACAGTGGGTTATCTGGTCTAACTCCTTGCTCAAGCAGGGCTATCCCAGAGCACATGGCCCAGGATTGTGTCCAGATTGTCAGTAATCCTCTCCAGTGAGGGAGATTCCATACCCTCTCTGGGCAACCTGCATGGTCACCCACTCGGTAAGGAAGCTCTTCCTCATGTTCAGGAGGAGCTTCCTGTGCCTCAGTTTCTGCCCATTGCCTCTTGTCCCATTGCTGGGCACCACTGAGCAGAGCCTGGCTCCACCCTCTTGACATCCTCCCTTCAGGCACTGACAGACACTGATGAGGTCCCCTCTCAGTTTTCTTTTCTCAAGGCTGAACGGATCCGACTCTCTCAGCCTTTCCTCATAGAAGATGCTTCAATCTCTGATTCATTTGTGTTGGACCAGCTCCAGGAGCTCCATGTCTCTCTTGCCCTGAGGAGCCCAGAACTCAACACAGCAATCCAGATGTTGCTTCACCAGGGCTGAGTAGAGGGGCAGGATCACCTCCCTTGATCAAATGCTTTTCCTGATGCACTCCAGGATTCCATTGGCCTTCCTGGCCACAAGGGCTCCCTGTTCATGGACACCTTGTTGCCTGATACTAATCTTAATTTTATTCATATTAAAAATACACCAACACAATGGTTTCTCTATGATGAGCTAGAAGAGGTGGAAATACCCAATATCTATAGGCTGGTCAGACAGAATTTGGGTGCTTTGCTTCCTAGTGGAACAGGGAGAAAACTACTGATGCTTGCCTCCATTGTGCAAGGGAAAAAATTGGTAGATTCAAATAATTTTTTTTTTAAATCCAACCCAGTGAATAAGAAAGTTTTTACATGAAAATGTTAAGTAGGAAGGTACCTTCAGTCCTGCTTCCTGGTGTTTAAGTGCCTTTTTTTAAGAACAAAACCCCCTTAAAAACCAAAAGCCTCTGCTAAACGTGAGCCCAAGCACAGATTTTCATTAAGAATGGTCCATGGAATATATAAAGAAAGAGCACTTCTCTTGGGCACACTCCTGTACAGAATTTCCCTTGGCACTGGAGTGCTGTTAGTGGGTGCTCACACGGGGCACAGATTGAATTGATGGTGGACTCTCGACTGACACAAGCATCAGTCCCTTATCTAAAAGCTTTCAATACCTTTCCCCTGATTGACAGTGGGCTCAAAAGGCTGACACCAAAGATGGCAGCAAGCATCAGCAGTTTATTAAAGCCTTCCGCCTTTTCTCTTTTGTAATCCCTCAAGGAGCAGCACCACACAATACAACCTGCCAGCTCCAATAACACCGCTCTCCTCGTAGCTCTTTGTACCTTTTCTCTGCACCTGTGAGCCCTTTTATTCTTTTGTGGTTGGTCAATACATATCAGCATTCCTTGATTCTTCTCTTCCAATCATGTTCACCTGTTTTATACAGCTGCACCCCATCAGGGTGCCCCATTCCTAATCTTCCACAATCTGTTCTCCCACACTGGAGCAGTGAAAATCTCCATCTCCTTGGAGGGATTCAGACCCAAAGTTCCCATGAAGCTGGGGTGGGAACTTGCCTCAGATAGCCCAGCAAAGCTGTGCATGGAAGTAACTTAAAGTTTACTCTAAGAGGAAGCAGAGATACAGTGAAGGTGGGAATCTATAGCACACTGATAGGACACTCACCTGGAAGGCAGGAGAATAGCAATTGATTTATTTCTTGTACCAGGTGGCAAAGCCCAAGCCATACCCCCAGCAAAGATTACTCCTATGAAAAGCACAGTCACCAAGCAGGAGATCCAAACAGACCCATGGTGAAATAATTTAGCTACCCAGAAATCAGTCCCAACACTAAGGAGCTGTCCCTTGTCATTGGAAGCACCTGTCCCAGGTATTCCATTTTTTTCTCTAATTAGCTGCTTGAAATAACACCTTTTTACACAAGATGAAGAAAAACAATCATCTCTGTTATGTAATGGTTTCATTATTCAGCATTTACATTGGAAGTCATAAAGAAAGATATCCTTGTGGACCAGCTTTCTTCCATGAAAGTAAACAAACTGGATGGACTCCATCCCCTATTTTAACTACTATTAAAGAATATTGTAACTAGTGTAAATAGCATAAATTTTTGAGCAGGAAAGGACTTTCCTCAGTGGTACATACACGGAAGAGAAGATAATGTTTGTTCGTATTTGACAAGAGGAGAAGAAACTGAATGCATCCTGCACAAACTGACTTAATTTTCTCTCTACAGAAACATTAGGAAAGCCAGGACTCACTGTTTTGGGAACAGTCTTTTTTAATCTAGATACTCAGAATGTATCTGTAAAATCAGTCCCTTGGATCACATTAGCAAAAGCATACTGATTACTGTATCTGCTGGGGCTGGGAGGTACCTACACTGTTTAGGCAGTGGAAGTTACATGTCTGAGATCAGGGAGCAGCTGAAGGAGAGTTTTCTACAGCTCAAAAGCACATGATGCTTATGCAACTTCTTTCATGGTAAGGAGGTGCAAGCTGCCTGGGGAAATCTGTACACCATAGATGAATAAGATCTGCTATCCTCATCTCTCCAGACAAATAATACAGCAAAGCATTGTCTAGATATGTCTAAATTTAACATGAGGGGTCCTTATTGTTTTTACTCAATGAATAAGCAGAGACCTTATCCAAACATCCTCTTTCCTCTTACTGTTTCCTTCCCTATTGCCTGTTTCTCCTCTACAGCTGAGAGGAAGCACCTCTTGGTTCCACAGGTTCCTACTGGGTCACATTGCACTTTTCCAGGCCCCCTTGCCCCAAATGAATCTGGACACACATCTTAGAGGTGTTAGAAGACTAAAATATATGGGCGATGGCAAATAAAGGTTTGGCACCAGGAAGCAGGGAGAGATGAAGGAAGTACGTCATAAAATTCCTTTCCTGCCACCCACACCCAGCTCTCCTCTAGGTGCTAGAAGGTAATGGAGACTCTCTTTCTTGCTCTCTTTCTCTCTTTCCCCCTGCTTCCCTTCCTACTTGGACCAACATCCCCTGGTCACTCTGCCACTGGAACAACCTTCAGCAGATCCTAGGACTCGTGCTCCCAGGTCACTGGCACATGTGAGGGACTGGCCTCTTTCAGAAAATCCTGGTGATATGTGGCCAGCCATTCTACACATAAAACCCTGGAAACTCCTAATGTGTTCAGCATGTGCAAACTGATTAAGTTCTGACTACAGGGAAACATAATCGTTTGCATATAGTTGGAGGTAGTAAGAGGAGAAGTTATTAAACATGGTATGAGGGAGTTTATTAGGAGTAATAGGAGGGAACTGAGAAGGCAAACACTTGAACATATGGAAAAGCTGCCAGACAATGAGATCAACTCAGTATTAAGGCTAGTGCAAGGAGGTGGAGGAAACCACATTTAAAATTAGACTTAACGCTAGAAAATGTGCTGTGCCTGCCTGGCAGAGATGTGCAGAATCCTTTTCTCTCCACACCTAGCACCCTTGGATCTGAAAACAAATCCAATCACAACAATCCAGCCTCCAAAATCTGAGGCTTCATGCCATTTCTACTATGATCAGAAGAAAAATCTTTTTAACATATGTTACGAGCTACTGGAAACCTTAGCTGAGCTGATTTCCCAAAGATGGGAAAACCAAGCAAGGTATTTGAGGCCATCTTTGCACTGATAAAGGCCAAAGAGGACATTACAAGATAGTGATTTTTATTTCCAGACTAGCCATCACCTAAAACTTCTTTTATGAATCCAGTACTTTCTGGGTGGAAAAGGAGTGAAAGAAAAGTAAGATGTGTGAGATTAAAAAAGAAAGTCCCTAAAATTATGTCCAGGGTGTGGGAAGTTCAGGCAATATATTTTGCCTTTCAGTGCCAGGGAAAGAGAACTGTTGGGAAAGTCTGGCATGGTTATTTTTACAGCCCCATGACTATTGCTAAACACAGCTTTGTAGACACTGCTGACTGGAAACACCCACCCACCAACTACGTATTTATTGTGAAACCAAGGCAATAGCAGAAGGCACCAGGGCTGCTGTTATCAAGCCAGCTGGGAACACCAGCAATTCTCATGTCCTCTCAGCGGCCAGGCGATCCTGGAGCCCCAGCTCAGCAGCAAAATCTTGGTTCTCAGCTGATACAGCACTGCATATACGGGACTAAGAAGGCTTGAATTAACTGTCAGACATTGCCTCAGGACACAAAGATGCATAGATTTTTCCATTCTCCTTTTATTTGCAATCTCTCTGCTTAATCCCACACAGCAGTCTCATGAAACCCAATAGGTCACTGGTGGGTTGCTTCCCGCAGCTCCTGTTTTCTTCCTGTGCAGACAGTCTCAATTGGAGCAGCTAAAACAGGTTTAAGTGTCTGACACACAAATACCAGAATAGAGCAGAGGTCTGTGTGGATATATTAATGGGCATTGTGATTTGCATGATGTGATAGTGCTTTTTAGGGGGTAAACATGGGAATGGCTGCAGCTATTGTTGCAATTTGGTATTTATTAAGGGTATTCTGTTTTTAGAACTAGAGATTTTTATTTCTGAAAAAAATATCTCAGTGGCTCTATTCTATACAAAGATGGCAGTTTTATGCCCTCATATATGGACTCTTGGGGGTGTCTTTATACTCTTGCACAATTCAAATGTACAAATCAAGAATATTTCACTGTGTAAACACACAAGCAAATGAGGCAAACTGAACTGTTTCTGTTTCCAACAAGCTGCTCTGTCTCAGACAAAGAGCAATTACACACTTGAACACAATGTCTTTAGTGCTTTTTCATTACAAAGTCTTGGCTAAAATATTCTGAATTTGTATTTATCATCATCATTGTTACAGACTTTGGCAGCAATACACGAGGAAATCAAATAAGGTCATTTTCATTATTTCATCCAAATGATAAGCATTTTCATCATGTGGCTTGGATAAAATACTGTAAGTACAAAGCTGTGGGGAGCTGATTAAATACTTATTAATCACAATATTGAAGAAAAAATGGCAGAGGGATACTAAAACCCATTCAGGATTCTGAAGCTGTGGAACTTTCACAGTTGAAAAAAACCCTATAATATTTCCATTAAACTCAAAGCTTTGTTTTTCAATAATACTTCATACTCAAATGCATAGTTAAAGAAAGTCAAAGAACACTACAAGTTTGTGTTTGTTTTTCTGAGAGAAAAAAAGCCAGTGTGTGTTCACTCCAATCTTTTGAGTTACGTTTTCAGACAGCTTGTAAATGCAGTGAATTTGTCTCCAAGAAAATCTGAAAGGCTGTCACTGCTGCAGAGCACCTTCTTAGAACACTGTCTTAGGGGAGTTATCTCAGCTGTGCTGAAGTCTTTGTTAACTCAACTCCATCATATTTCTTGCTTTTCATTTTAACATAGGTGGATATGAGCACAAGGTACATGGTACCGATTTTTCTGCTGTGCTCCTGTATCATTTGTAGTACCAAAGGGTCAGTTAGAAAAAACAGGCTTTGGTTGCCTGGAGTTTTGGATGGCAGGCTGAATTTGACCATTTAAGTGAACCTTAGCAAGTAATTTAATTTTGCACATCAGTTTTCCTTTATGACTGCCATTTGTAATATCCAGGACACTGAGATTTCTGGATAAATGACACTTTTATTAATTATGTGGATGACTCACATCCAAGAGGCCTGGTCACACAGTAACTCATCTGCATTGAACACAGTACAAAACTGATAAACACACATATACAGACTGTAAAATTGTGTGTTAGGGGCAGATAAAAAATAATCCATAATGGCAAATAACATTAAGATTAGCTGTCTTTTATGACTCTTGCCCAAGACTCATAGAAAATCCTGAAGGAAGCAGAGCTTTGAAAATTACACAAATTGATGAAACATCCACTAAGAATTACTTAGTCACAACAAGTTCCCTGCTCACCAGCAGATTGTTTTGACAAGCTGCTATCTGGAATATCTGAGGCAAGGCAGCTGTTTCTAGTCATCCCCCTCCACAGTGAACTGTGCATGGAAATTGTACAGTGAGGATATGTGGAGGCAGTGAGTGCCTACATGATATCACCCTCAAGTGATCAAATTGAGTTGTGTTTTATTTCATAAGCGCTTTTTCATTAACAAGCCCAAATGTCATTTTCTGTTATCTTAGTCCTTCCCATAAAAGAATTATAGCTGTCCAATTTATCAAGGTTCATTTTTTGCTAACAATGGGCAGACTTCCTTCTCTTTACAGCATAAGACATTAATCTTAATTTTTCTATTAATCAGCCCAAGGATTTTAACACTTAATACTTTGTGCATGGAAAGCAAAAGAACTGTCAGCATGATAAAATTAAATTGTCTCTCATTGACCCCTACCATATTTAACAGCACTTCTTCCAGTGACAAAATTATAGTAAAATGGAAGGAAATCTTCCAAATTCAGTTGGATCTCCTGAATAGTAACTGCATTCTTTATCCCTGAATACACAGCTGTTAGCACTCCTGTTGAGATGTATTTAAAGAATCTTCAAAGAGTAACAACTACATACCCATAGCAATATTAAGTAGAAAATTCTACTTAATCACTGATTATTTGTTAGATGTAAAAGACCTTTCTGCAAAATGTCTGATTTTCCATTTATAACACAGTATCCAGGATTTAATCAAAACAATTATTAGATGTCTCTCTGCTCTACTTTTTCAATAACCAAAAGCACACAAACAGAAATCAATTACAAATGTTTCTGATTAGAGATAGTTCGAGGAGCATCCATGTCCCAGACCACGGGCTTCAGAAAAATGAATACATCTCAGGTCATTTAGAGGTAAGATTGAGGAACAGATATAGAAAAAAATTAAATATTAATGCAAGTTTTAAGCCTATTTGCCATTTTCTCACACACAGAAAACCAGGGTACAGTTTGCCTTGGTCCTGGGAGAGTTTACCCTTCAAGTCTGAGAGAGTGCCACCTGGTATGACTGTGACAGATACCCTAAATGAAGGTTTTTCTTTTTGCTATTTTCTTAATGTAACTAAATCTCAGTTTTAATCCCTACATGAACAGCATTGCACAGACATTTTCAGATTGAAAAATCCCAAGCTTTTTGTTCAGTCAAATGTTCTCTTTCACAATGCAAAACTTCCATGCAGTGACAGCTGGAATCATTGTATACACCAAAATAACTCTGTCAATATTGCCACTGAAAATAACTCTGAGAAGACACTGGTTTACCATCTGCATCCTCTGCAAGTCCCCTTCCTGACTATTGATTTGTCAGAATTTCCAGAATTTCCTTCCCTCCAGGAGCAGCATTGACCATGCACAGCTTATTCACCAAGCAAGTGAAACCCACATTTCAAGGAACCTCACAGCTGAGCAAGAGCAGCCACCCTTCTGATTCACACCAGAAAATCTCTGCTCTCCTCAGAGGGCTTCCCTAGACTTTTCCTGCTGATCAAAGTATCACCCAGTGATCATGTGGAGCAGAAATGGAAGTTTCTTGGCTGCTGGAGGCAA
>VRYO01002772.1:69275251-69317734 GCA_009812075.1 Sialia sialis
ATATGTTTTTGCTCTATCAGAAAATGATCTCAGCTTTCACCCCCTAAATTTCTTGTGCTAGAGGAAAATCAGACAAAATCAATGTAGCAGATATTTGAGGAGTGAGAGGAGAGCTATGTTTCCTCTAACTTAGGCAGCATCAAGAGCTCCATCCAGCTCCATCCATCCATCCACATCCATCTCCCCTTACTGCTGTGAGCTTTTTGGATGGACAGAAGGCATTTTCCTCTCTCTTGCCCCACAGTGTGTTCAGGACAGATTTCAAGGCTGTTATATGCTTCCCCAGACAGACCTAGGAGCTGGGCCTGAGGCCAGGAGTCCAGCTCATTGTCCAGAAATGTGATTCTGATTTGGACTTTGTGATAGGTGAGGGAGCTGTGCTGAGTTTCCTTGGGGAAGAAAGGAGTTTGGCCAAAGCCTTTGTAACACAATACAAGTGTAAACCCCTGAGCTGGAGAAAGCCTTGTGATAGAAGGGGCTTTGGCCAACCTCATTTGTGTCATTTGCAGCACCCCAGGACCTGCAGCTGTACCAGAACTGTTTTGCATGTAAGTGCTGATCATCACTGTGTTCACAGCCATGAAAGGGCATAGCAGCTCTTCAACATATGACTGAGAACAAATTATTCACACTTGTCTCACAGCTGTTAGCTCCTGCTTTGGGAGAGCATTAAAAATACATGGAGAGCAAGGAAATGGGATTTGTGCTTATATCCTGCCTTTTCTTCCCTCTTGGAAACTGCTAAGTGTGGAAGAGCAGAGAGGCAAGCAAGCCCCCTTTCCATGAGCCCTGTCCTTGCAAACTCAGCTGGATGGACACAGTCAAACTCACTAAGACAGACTGCCAAGACTTGGCAACACAGCTGTAATTATTTGAGCTCTTTGTATTTTGTGTATTTATTTGATTGTTACATGCTTAGAAAAATAATCTGTTTTTCATTGTTTATTTCTTATCCTTTCAATTTCCTCAGGAAAGAAAGGAACAAAAGAAATTTAATAAGCAAAGACTGGCGCCCACAGTATTTCCAAGGTCTTCTATCCTACAGGCTCAGGAATATAAAGAGAGCAAGTTCCTAAGTGTTCAACTACAAATTATGACTACTACAGAAATAGGTAGGATATTGAGAAAGAAGGGATGTATTCTTCCCAGTCAGACTGTTCACTTTGCACAGCCATTATCTCTGGTTTGAGCATGGAATGCTAGACTCCTTACCAGGCTGCAAAAGCCCATCCATACTTGATCCTTGCCCCTATAGCAACACCTAGCTTCAAGAAAATGCATGGTCAGGAATGAGAAAGTAAACAGTAGTCTTTGAACCTCTGTTTTCTTCTTATAGTCTTGTTAAGTAACCACTATTAAAAAAAGAAAAAACATAATTGGGAGACTTGTGTTTTTGTAGTTGCCTGTGCCAATCAGTACGAGATGATTTGAGGCTTTCATTCAATCAGACTGAGGCATCTTGTGAGCATCTGTCTGCCTACCTAAGCTCAAGAAAGAAGAGTAAGTTTCTCCCCACTATTCCCTTTTAAAATCTATGGTATTTCACACAAAACTACAGTAATAGATAAGTTTATTTAAGTAACTCATAATATAATAGAATAGTATTTACTTAAAAAAAAAAAAAAAAAAGAGAAAAAAAGAGAGAAAGGACTGCAAGGAGAGGACAAACAACTGTGCATTTTCAGTCTCCAAAGCAAAAGCCAGGGCTTCCCAGGAGGGCAATGAGCTTTGCAAAAATTCTGGCAGCAGCCCCCAGGAGCAGGATCCCTTCCAGTGCAGTGAACAGGACTGCAAAGCTGCTTGAGGTGAGACAGGTCTGTTCTCACTCCACAGTCCTCTTGGGAGAAGGGGACCTTTCTGCTGACTGACCTAGGCTGCAAGAACAAGCCTATTCCTAGGAAGCAACACGTAAAAACCTTAAATACTTTTACTTTTTAAGGAGGTTGCTTTTATATTTGAGTGAAGATGGATGTAAGGCAAATTAAATCTCTCCATTCAAGTTCTTTCATCCTCATTCTTCTTTTAATTAATTTTGGCTGTGTGACAACTTCCCTTTCCTGTCCCGTTACTTTTTCAGATCTCACCTCTTCCCCCCACGAGCTGCCAGAGCTCTGTTTTCACTCTCCGACTGTCACTTAACTTCTTAGTGCAAACTCCAGACCAGAGGCTCTACCCCACAAACTCTTTCTTCTTTCTTCCTCTTGGACTGTGCTCACACTCTCATCTTACTAAAGCACAATGGAAAAAAGAACACTCCTCATTTTGACTCCTGTGTTTATGCTGCTGTTACAGAAAGTCTGCAGAGAGGCAGAAGAGATGTGTGGGTGTTCAGATCTGCACACTACACGCCAGGATGCTCTGACACCTCCACTACACCCACAGAGATAAAAGTATCAAAGAATGTAAAGTTCTCATTGTACTAATTTCAGGACTAATTTGACCCCAGAAGGTGATTTACAGTGACTGTAGGATAACCATCTGGAAGGTACTAAGCCTTGCCTCAGGCTGAAATAGGTGACTCAGGGTGCCAGGTTCCCTTCACTTGTATCTCACAACAATAAAAAATTCAGTGTACTGCAGGCCTTCAGAGCTTCTCCCATTATTTGGATGTGTCTATAGGATCCTATGGAAAGATCATATTGGGACAGGTCTGCAGAAGCTCTTTTCTGGATCATGGCACACTTGTTGTGTGTGGAGATGACACATTTCCAGCCTCTTGAATCACACCTTCTGAAAACTCCATATGGGACCTGGATCTGAAAATATTTGGGGGTAAAATGTGTAAAATGTGTAAAAGATTTTCCTGTCTGTGAAATCCTATGTTGAAGCATTCTCATGAATCAAATCACTTGAATCACTTTGTCCTTGTCTCCCAGCTACTTCTCTGTAAGACTATTTAAAGCAAAAAAATAGACATTTTGATTCAACTTTGTTTATTTGTTTTTTCCTTCACATTCTCTGGTGCTAGCCCATGTACCATTTTTCCTTCAAGATACTTGACTTATACATTCAATTTAATAATCACTGTTGCATTCAATAAAAATCAGAAACATTATGATGTTAAACCCCTGTGGCTGGCTTAAAGGAGAGAGACTTGCAGATATACAAAGAAACTGATGTTTTTAAGTGTTTGGAAACTCCCAAATTATTACAGGAGAAATAGTCTTTCCAATCTCATGACCATGTTCAAGTATTAGCCAAAATTATAGACATTAATGTGGTGATTAAACTATTTTTCAGAGAGTAAAGGCAACCTAAAAGCAGAGCATAACAACATCACAGACTTATTAAAGCACAACAGAGTTACTTTTATGATCCTGACCTACCTGAATAGGGAGTCTCTAATGGTTACTCAGTTAAACAGTTGCACAGTTTTCATCTGGATAAACCTACAAGTGCCACTCTAGGCTAGAACTTCTTGGAAAATACCAGGGAAAAAAAAAAAAAAAGGAGCAAAGAAAGAAAACCCCCCAAAGAAAAACAAAATTACACTTGTTTTATAAAATAGTCTCATGAGATGCCTCCCAGTTAAATGTTTTGTATTATTACCCTCACTAACCCAGCGATGTTGTATTTGCAGACATAAATATAATAAACTTTGTATTTCAATTCTCTGAAGCTTTTCAGTCTCACAAGAACACAATAAAAAGTCTTGGGATTGAAATCTCAAAATTCTACTCTTGAGACTCCCTATACTCCAAGTCCACATTTAATGTCTAGAGTCTGAGACGCCCCAAGCAAGCAGACACTGCCCCTCCAGAGATCTGTGTAATCTCCTTTTGTCTGAGGACATTTTGAAGCCCCCTGGTAATTTACTTAGATTCCTGGGGCAGAATTTCCACCTCCTGATCCAGTTATATCCCTCATTTTGGAATCAGGACCTTTGGGAGGAAGCAGAGAACTTGGTGTGCGTCAGCTGATGTTCCTGCTGCCTTGCTGTGATTTTACTGCTATGTATTACACTTCTAACATTGTGTTCAGCAGCATTGGAGGGCAATGTATAACATATTCAGCACATTGTAGGCTGGAAGTGGAATCACTTCTGTACCCAGTAATACAAAACCACTGAAATGTTTTTAATAGTTCTGTTTTTAATAGGCTCATTTTTAAAGGAAAGAAAATACACACTGGATTATAAATCCATGCTTTGCTTGTGACAAGAGGACATTCTGTAATCCTTGACTAGAGGGGTTCATGGGTTAGCAACACATGCCAAATAAACTAAAGCCCAATTTCCCATCAATTCAAACAGGAAATTAGAGAGGAAGAGAGTTTTGTTTTCCTGCACATCTTTTTAAGATCAATTCTTTTAACTCCAAATTTAGAACTGCTTGGAACTAAGCCTATTTGAAACAATTAAATGATTTACTATTGTTTAAAAATAAATATGACTCCAGAGTATACTTTAAAAGTACTTCTGCGGTTATTTTATTCCTCTTTTAATTCTTCTTTTATTTAGAGGGAGAACAATTCTTTCTCTATGCTTCTGTCACCAAAAGGACAAAGAACAACTCAGGCTCTGTTAATTAAGAGTGGAAAAATATTTCTTGACTTTGAAACTATTTACTAAACTATTATATGGTATTTCAAAAGAAGAGGATTAAAAATATATGGTGTTACTAATGTATGTACATAAATTGATGCTTAAGTAAATGAGGAGTATATCACAAGAAAGGCGTGACTTGGAAATGGCATCAGTTTCCCTCTGTTTTCAATTACACATATTCCAGGCCAATTCCCATGGCAGAGTTGTCAGGGGAGAAGAAAAGAAGATGTACTCTGTGCATTAGCAAAAGCCAAAATATTAAAAGCAAATTCTTTTGTTGACATGAGGCCCCCTGCATGAGCAATATGGAAGTTGTACATTTGGGGGGCTTGAATAAAACCAGGTGGGGGCAGGCAAGTGTGTGTCTTTAGACCCACGGCACAACTCTGTCACTCAGCCCCAGGAGCAGATGTGAGGCTGCTCCAGCCTTTGTCCTAAACGCCTTCCCTGACCAGGAAACATCTTTTCCAAGAGGTCTTGCTGCGCTTCATTCCCATCTGCCTGTGATAAATGTTGGCTGGCAAGCCAAATGGAATCATGCTTGGGCTTGTGGTTCCTGCATGGGCTTTTTTGTGGAGACATTCCCTTTTCACACTCCAGACAGCTGTGTAGGATCAGCATTTATTAATCAGACAGACTATATCTGTCTGATGGGAATGCAAGCACAATGTCACAAGATGTGATTATTTGTCAGCTTGTCATATCACGATAGAAAGAAGTGGCTGCAAGTTAGTTTCTTGTGAAACTTCTCTATCTGATAGAGGTGTGTTTTGTGCAGCAATCAGCAGTCCTTGTATTCAGGGCACACCCAGCAGCTTGGGAGCACACCAGTTTTTGTCACTCCGTTTGCAAATAACTAAGTCCTGCATTAACTTCAACCTGCCTCTGCAAACCACAGAAAGGCCACAAATAGCTTTCAGACTTGAGAGAATAGAGGTTGAATGGCAGGGCCATTTAGAGCACCCTTGAGGTGAAAAGATTTATTAACTACTCCAAACTGTGGTTCTGCACAGGAAGTCACTGAGGTGACAATTTTTACCATGAACTTCTTGACCAACAAAATCAGTTTTCTTCCAAATGAAAATTCACAGCAAATCCAGCACCACTTTCAATCAGGACTTGCTTGTCATGAGCAATGAGTGTGCAGTAGCTGACACCAACACATGGTCCTTTCACAACTTCAGACCTCTATTAAGTCCAGAGAGGTTAAACCGTCCTTCTGTAGCATTTGAAAAGACAGGATCTTTGTAATTTCAACTCCACTGAAGTTTAAGTTGTGAGAACAATGAATTATATTACAAATAAATAATAACTTGTTTTTAGTGGCTGTTTAGAAAACTTTAAAATGGAAAAAAAAGATTAATCTAAAAAGAAATGCTTTAATTTTCAGTGAAATAAATAATAAAAAAAAGCTGTGCATATTTTATATTTTCGGCTTTTGAGGACAGTTCTAAGAATGTCACTTCAGATTATATATAATACTGTTTTGTTGTTTTGGCTCTAGACGTCTCTGCCTGAGCAGGGGCATTGGGCCAGCTGACCTCTGGAGATCCTTTCCAACCTCAACCATCCTGTGCTTCTGTGACATGGTCAACTGAAAGTCAAGACTTTTCCTAAGTATTTCCTTCTCCTGCTTCAAATTAAT
This sequence comes from Sialia sialis, assembly GCA_009812075.1. Classification (NCBI taxonomy): domain Eukaryota; kingdom Metazoa; phylum Chordata; class Aves; order Passeriformes; family Turdidae; genus Sialia; species Sialia sialis. The sequence continues at coordinate 69,281,443 of VRYO01002772.1, forward strand.
CCACCTAATTGGATCCTTGAAGGCCTGAGCTCCTCTGGTGTAACATAAGGTACTTGCACGAGATTCTGACAGAAATCTTTCAAACCCAAGTATGTAACACTTCCTCTCCCATTCTCCCATTGCTGTTCTTTAGTTTCAAGTACTCTCTCCACCCCTAAAAACTGCATCTGCGTTAAATCAACTACTTCATGGGTGGTGGAGTTTTTTTAGTTAGTTTTGGTTTTATTCTCATAGAAGGGGATACATATCAAAGGAAATAAGCACTGAAGATTTTTATTTCACATAGTCCTTTTTCCAATTTGAAGATATTTAACCTCCAAGCAAAAAAAGGCACACTGCCTAAATGTGCTGTGGTGATATCAGGCAATAAATGCAATGCTAATGTTTTATTTTACCCCTTGTTGCCACAGGTAAACATTTGTTCTGCAGTGTTACCTTTTGATTACAGCATTTCTAGAAGGCAAGGTTTTCACATTAGCCAGACATTCTTCTTTTCCAGACACTTACATACAACCCTACTAACTTCCCACTATTCAAAACATGCAAACTGAGAAAAATGGTGAATGGAACTATTGACATTAATAGGAGAAATTTTATTTGTTCCTTAAGCTTTGTATCTTTAAGGCCTTGTTTAAAAGAATTTTAGTTTTAAATGTTACTGGAAATCCTTTTAAATACTCTACTGTGAAAGTATGTATTTTCTCTCTTTTGTTTGTCTCTTTCTCATTCATTGCTTTGCATGATAATTCATTGTTTCAATGTATTGCTGCTATCGCTCATAACACCTTGAGATAAAACAGGATCAGGGATTTTTTTCAATAGAATAAACAGAAGTGAACTCCACTGAATGTCACCCTTGGGGCAACAGGGAAACAAGCTTGAACATGAACCAAGCATTTGCAAAACATTACAGGAAAATACAGCTATTGATGCCTTTAAAGGGAACTACCTAAGAAAAGTAAATGCAAGAACTTTATTGGCAATATACGAAACTATACTGTTACACAAAGCTGTGTCTCAAGGTGCTTTTTTGTTTTAGCTTCCAATATGTCATATGCTATATGGCTCTATGCAGAGAAAAGAAACCAAAACCCAACAAAGCCCTCACACTTTTGGACAACATATGTTTGAAATGTCATTGACTGTTTCTATATTCTTCTCTCAGATTTTCTTCTCTAAGTTGCTTGAAGTTATGCCAATCTCGGATCAACTAAAGGGATTCAGAGAGAGAGAAAACTTATGGAATGAATTATTTCAAGTAGAATGACATCTCTACTCAACATACACAATACACTAGAAGCTTAAAGACAATACAAGGTAAATGACCCCTCATTTGCATTTTTTATTGTATTAATCACTATTCTTTTCAACAGTTTGAAAACAGAAAATCCAGCACACAGACCAAAACACATTAAGTAACTTCCAGTACTGCTCATGATTTTGGCACAGGCACGTTAAGAAAGTCAACTTAGTTCTAATTTTTAATTACATTGACAAAAATAATCACTGTTTGATCGTTCAATCTTCTTATTTTATACTTGGAAAAATAAAAAGTCTTCACCAAATCTTGTCTGTCACCACAAGCCCAATGGAGGTTTGTTTCCTGGACTGGTAAGTTATCTTAATGAAGGCTATTTCACTACATGGATCCTTTGGTAAACATGACCTATAAAAATATTTTTACTCTGCAGGAAACTCAGAAGCTGAGAACTGTCTTGTATTGGCAACTTTCATGTGTCACATAAATAGAGCAAAAATGGTAAAAGGCCCCATCTTTCAAAGCTGCAAAGCTTCCTTTGCTTAAGAAATGCAACATCACATGTCAAAATTCAAAGAATTTAGCATTTCATGAAGAAAAAAATAAAAAAAAAAACCCCAGACAGGATTAATGCTATTAACTCAGCTGCTCCCTTTCCAGTGAGGTAAACCTTGGTCTTGGGGGTAATAAGCGAGATTTTATACTTCTATCAAAGACTTGCACTTCAAAAGGGATACAAAAGGCATATAGAGTGACAACAACCAACAATCTGTTCTCAGGAGGTGACTCCCAACATGAAAGCACCCCAGTAAAACCCGACACAAGGACAAACTGCTCAGCATCCACACAAGCCAGACTGCAGTTCCGAGAAATAAATACCCTGTACATATCCCAGCTTCATTCTTGAATACTGGCTTCTGCCATAGCTAAACTTTTTCCACTAGGTAATTATTGACACGTTGGAAGAGAGGAATTGAAGAAAAATCCGTCTTTTATTCCTCATTCAATAGCTCCCAGTGTTAATCCTCAGCTGAAGAAATGAAATCTGCCCACTTTCATGATACTTGTGTATTCAGACAATATTATCCTATTTCCAACCTTAAAATATTTTGCATCCAGAGCTTTGAAATGGTTAAACATCTTATTCTTAAACTGAATGCAACTTAAAATGAAGTCTTTTCTTATTTGGTTGCTGGTTCAGTATATTAATTAAAATTTTAGACAAATTACCATAACAATTTAAAATCTGTCATATTTTGCATGTAAATAATCACCAGCCACATAGAAAAAACCATAAAATAGAAAATTATTGGCAGAATCTATCTCTAAAACAGATTTCAGATGTTTTCAAAATCCAAAATCAAGGGTCAGCAAAAAATCCTGACTCAAGGGTAATGGTCACTCATGTTCTTATAGGCTACCTAGAAAATATATTTTAAAATAATTATTAATTATTATAATTATTATAAATTTCCCTTTCCTCAATAGCCAGATGGTGATATCAAAGCATGGATTCAATCCCCTTGCAACATTCGTTTAAGTGATTCACCCCCACACTTTCCTTTTTGCATCATCACGATTCTGCTGGGGATTACATGAGTCACAGGAGCTTTATGTAAATATTTGAAAATAGATTAAAAATGCACTATTAGAATTTTGTTTTATTTTACAGAACATTGCAACAGTCTTGCTCCTTGGTGGCAAGTATCTGCATAGAATAGGAAGACTTCAGTCACACTCAGCTTTTAAAACTCCTATTCAGATAAACTAGGTGGAAGTAGTGTTTTTGATCCAAAGTTCAGGTCCCAGCAGGGAAACATTTCTGACAGATCAGCTGGGTTAGTAGGCTCACCTACAGCTGCTAAGTGGATGATGGCAGAGTGGCAGGAGGAGCAATTGCCGTGGCACAGGACTGCAGCAGGACTGCTTTAAGTCAAAGGCCAGTAAAAAAAATTTAAAAACCGAAAATCTCAATACATTCAAAGCAGGAATTCACTAATCTGAAGTGGTTGCTGTTCCTGGATAATGCATTTACGTAAGATTTATGTTCCTTGATAATGCATTCACATATAAACTCACAGCTCAACTTTATTAAAAGCATTTTCCCCCCCCCGCAAAACCTGCTAGTAAATGGCTAAAACCTTGACCAAAAACTAAGAACAGAATGTTAAGCCACCTACTTAACATGCATCAAAGGAAACTGGTTATCAGTACAAATGGAAGACATGTCACTTGTGAATGTTTTATTTACTATATTAATACAGCCTAGCAGCACTGCTTCACTTAATGGTGCTTCACAAGCATCTTGATTAGAAGAGGGTCCCAAATTCAACTACAGTTTCTTTGTAACTGAAAAGATAAAAGCAGGCCAAAGAAACTACTAGCTATTATACACACAATTTGAAACATTCCATATTTTAGGCATTTGTTCACCAAACTTCAGAAGCACATAACAGCACAGAATATTTTACTTCTGTATTCCAAATCAAAACCTGAGCTCTCTAATGCTTCTGAAGAGTTGTTCATTGTAAAGCTCAGTTTTTCTATTATTCAGTCTTAATATTTGCTAAGCTGCTCAGTTATACTCTCACAGAGCTGCTCAAAGAAGAGACTTGGTCCTTCAAGGTGAAAAGACTTAAATTTAGGCTCTGCAGGCTTGTGCAAGCTGCTGCTTTCTTCATGTGAATTGCAACAGTATTGGCACGGAAAGCACAACACCCCCTCTGCACAGCTTACACTTGGGGAGAAAATTAACAGCATGCTGATTGTAAAGCACAGTCCTTTCCAGTCGAGGGATTTTAGTATCAAGGATTCTCTAAACTAGACTGATTACTGACTAAAGCTAAAATAAACTCTGACTCCCAACAACTACATTTTTGAATATAATATTGAGAAAACCAGGAATTTTAGCTTAAAAGCCAGCATAAACCTAAACAGGCACCATTTTTTCTACAACAGTTAGTGACAGAGAAGTGCATTTGCAAATATGTACTGGTCAGGCATACCAAGTTATTTCTTGAAGTACAATTCAAGCTCGTTTTCCCAAAATATTTTTCTCCCATTCAAATTGCCTGCTTTATTATAATAGTCCAGAATAGGGACAATATGGTGGAGAGAAAAAATTAAAAAACAAAACAAAAATAACAAACAACTAAAAAACCCTCTGAAGTCGGTTAGTTGTTTAATCTGACACAGACTCAGTTTTTGAGTTATCTGTCTGTACTCTGATTATGTAAAAAATCAGTACAGACACCACCTGCATGGCACCTTAGAGTTCTGCATACTAGAAGTAAGACAGGCTTACATTTACCAGTTTTGGGATGTGCCTCAGAGACTTCAGTGGTCTGAACTACAGATGCAGGAAGAGAATGTTAGACTCCCCACTGCCCCAGCAATTCATAGGCATTGAAAAAAATGCAGTTAATCAGAAAACCCTACCATTGGCATTGAAAAAAATGCAGTTAATTGGAAAACCCTACCTTATGTCAGAGTTGGCATAATAGCCCCACTGGCTGCTGCACTTTTCACAGAGTGAGTTTGAAATATGATTGCACAAAAATGGAAAAGTTAAATACACAGAAAATCGTACAATTCAACTTGCTAAAATTTTACAGTATTTCTGCTTTCAAGGATAAATACAAAGCTTGACATGCATTCATATGTGGGGATTTTCTGAAGGGCAGATGGAAAACGAGCATGGAAGATAGCATGGAGTCATCTTCTACTGAGAGCTGCAGAAGAGCCTTTTACTTACCCTGTGAAAAGCTGCCTGAACTCTGAAGCTGAGATTGAAGCAGTTAGCAGGAGTTTGCAGCAGAAGGGCTTGATTTTTGAATTATATAAGAATTCACAAAGTACTGGGCAGGATCCAGATGTAACAGTGCCAGTTGCTTTCTACCATTCCTTATAGTATCATACCTTCACTGGTTAACAGTGGGTCACAGAACAGTGGGCTATTGTCAAATTCTGTTTTAAGAGTGTTTTGCCCTAAAAAGGCCTAATGAAGCATGAAGTGAGAGATTTGGGGGTAGTGAGTGTGGTCCAACAAAACCTACCTGCCATCAACGAGTGAAAAAGTGTATTTGAAATGGTCTCTAGTGGAAAAGGTAAGGAGTTATATGTGCATTCAAAAAAAGATACAGCACACAGGACAAATAAACAAAACCACTACATGGCTGGGGTATGATCAAGATGCCAAACAAAATTATTTCTTGTTACCATTCAAAAGTTTCCTGTGTTTTAACTGAAAAGTCCTTTTGATTCATTTCAAAGACATGACTAAAAGCTTGCCAGGGCTCATTGCAGTGTTCCTTCACTTTCCATTAGCAGCCTGACATAGTGGTTTAAAAGAGAGTAACATCAATGCACAAAATTTAGAATTAAGCCAGGCAGAAAAAAAAAAAATATTCTGTCTTAAGAAAGTGAACCTTTAACTAGTCCCAACCATATCCAGTAGGTTCTATGACTCTGTAATTACCACTGGATTATATCTAGGGGATAAATAAAATACATTTGACCCAAGAGAAGGAATTTAATACAAACAGCTAAACAAATTTTGTTTAAAATGAACTTTTCAGGTTTTGATAGAAGTTGCAATAAAGGGTAAGTTAGATGTGCCTGACATAGTAGGAATATTTTTCCTGACATTGTAATAATTTTTTTCAATGCTTAAAGAAACCAGTTGTACTGAATGTGCTGGAGAGTGTTCAGGTCATTAAGTTGTGGAAATGCCAAAGCCATTAAGGTCATATAATCGAAGTTTAATGAGAAGTCCAAGTTAACACTTTTGATTATTGGTGCACTACCTGAAATGGTTTTGAAAGTGTACTTTTTGGTGCTCCTTCGACACCATCTGAAAACTGTCCCAACACTTGTCTTGTTCTGAAAAGGCTTAAAATGTGAAAAGAAGGAACAGTTGTGTTCCTACTCCTCTCGTCTCCCCTTCACCACTTTCTTGGATGAAGAACCCCCGTCTCCTCCCAGCATAAATGGAAGCAAACTAGGTTTAAACATTTGAAAAGATATAAAGGTTTATTAAATGAATCCAGATTTGACAGATATTACATTAAATTAAACAGCAATAAAGTTTTACTAGGGTTTATGTACAGATCACAGTGATTTTTCATTGTGCAATGAGGGCTGACTTTGTAACTTTGAACAGTACTTACACGTGAGCTACAACAAGCAACCAGCAACACGCAACATTAGCCCAAGTGAACCTCGCAAGTCGAGCAGTCCAAACTGATTATGCAGCACACAAATGCCTGCCACTACTATCACTACTTACTACACACAGAGTATTTATGAAGCAGTCAAGGTTTGCCATAGAAAAGTGCAAAACATGGGAAGTCTGTACACAGTACAGTACAAAAAGGAATCATGCTACAGTCATTGAAAGCTGAAAAATAATTCTATAGCATAGGAAGCACTGCATCACAACTCTTCTGAATGGCAAGCAGATGGGCTGAGGAACAGCCTTATCTTCATTGCTTTCAAAACTGTAAAATCCCTGTTTATCCATTTAAACATAGTTTAGTACCTATATTTGATCGATAACAATGACTGCCTACAGTGGAAGATCACATTAGTTAAAGCTCAGTAGCACACATATTCATTGATCAAGCTCATTTACAGGAAAATCTACAGCATGTTCTTCATTGAAATCATGAAGCATTTATATCATTTGGTTACAAGGCAATTGAGTTTACAATTCATGTTTATCATTTAAAACCTCAGACTGGGCAATTCAAAATATATATATATATAAAACTCAAAAATAAAGGCTGTTTTTTAATGTTTAACATTCTTATTCACTGATGTAGAATACCAAAGGCCTATGGGCTCTCTTGCAAGACAACAGTCCTTATGCAACAGTCTACATGTAAAATAAAATAAACTTCAGAGAACACCCTACTTGAATAGAAACTAAAAAAAAGAAATCTTCTACTCTTCTTAAAAAAAATCAATAAATCCAGAATTCTTAGTGCAGTGTTTACCTGCATGAGCACTCAGAACTACATTAGTGGGCCATGAAGTCCCAGTTAAGACTTAAAGCAGACTAAACTGTGCAAATAAATAAAACAGCCAGGTAACAACACCTCACCAAGTCCAGGACTGTAGAGAAAATAACTCATCACTTAAAATAATGCTTCAAAAGTGATTTGGTTTTATTTTTTAGTTCAGTATTTCAATTTTAAAAAATTAAAAGCGGTTTTGTACTAGAAAGCATGCTGACGAGGTCAGTAGTTTGGTGTATGTACACATGGCTTGGAAACAATCTGAAGTCAATGGATTATCATTATTAGTAACATTGCCTTCACTTCCTTAGTCTCCACCACAATGAGTGTCAGTGCATCCACTGCCAGCAATGGATAAGATTCATAAAAAGAAAATCCACTATCTCCTGTTGCTCAAGCATTCAAAACCTCTAACCGCCACTGCAACAAATTACTCAAATTCAACTTCATTTCTTCAGATCTGAGGATTTAAATAAAGAGCAGCTTAGAAGTTTGAAGAAAAATCCTGTATTTAGCACACTTTCTTGTTTCAGTATGTAAATTTTTAAATAAGAAACTGATGTTGTAGTATTCAGAATCCATAAAATACCATAAATATCACAACATGTAACATGAAAAAAAACCCTGAAAAAAAGTGTTTCTGTTCATTCATATATGGATACATACATGGGTACATACTGATATTTAGTGCTATTTAAAATGAAGCAATATTGCAAATACTTCCAAAACACAGTGTGCTCAAGCTGCTAGAAAGATGTCAGCACAGGATGAAAAAAGAGACTGTGCATCTAAGGTTTGAACTCTGTACATATGAAATTGCTGGCAGCAGGGACTAGGACATTTTCAAAAAAGGAGGAGCAGAAAAATAAGGCTGTACTATATATTCAGTCTTCCCTCTAATATTCTGAAGTGTTCAGCATTCAACAACAATTTCACTAATGAAAAAGGTCTCTTATGGCTCATGCTTTGGAGAAGACAACAAGCTTGCGAGGGAACAACTCCTGTCAGAGCCAGTTAAAGCTCTTTTATCAGGATGGACTGACTTGCATGTTTACAGGGAGTTATCATGTGAGGAATCTCACTTCAGATAGTGTATCATAACTCAAAATTCTGGTTTTCAGAGACATAATTGTAACAGAACTTTATAAATTAGGCATTAAGATGCATCTTAAACAACAGTAAAACGTGCCATTGTCTTTCTGCTTTCAAGTACTATGGTTGTAAGTGTGAGGCATTGGAAATTTTAGGTACAAATCTTTTTAAAACTTAACTATTTTTGTTTTTTACAAAGAATTATAAAATGCATATAAGATGATGAAAAACTCATTTATCCTTTTTTAAGACTTTTATTCCTAAAGAACTTCTTGAAAAACATTATTTGAAAAATAAAAATCATAGACTCTGCAAAGTACAAAAATTTACATCTCTGCACAATTCCTGTGCTTTAGTTGTACTGTATTCATTATATACATATATACTAATTTGTGCTTTTAATTACACAAGTTTAGTATAAACTTATAAAATTAAGTCTATGAGTTAACTATGCAAAAAGGATCTGGGAATAGCAGGAAACTTAATTCAACCATAAGTTAAAAAAAAAATCCTAAAAATATCATTTTAGTTAGTCTACTTCAGAGCAGACTATCATTATTACAATTTCCTAAACTAAAGTCAAATGTTTACAGCAAAAAATTATTCCTGCCTCCATCTTTTTTGACATTATATACTAATACACATATCTGAATGCAGTATCATTCTTAGTCACAAAGAAAATTTTCCTTTATATCTGAACTCCATCGTTCTTCAGATTTGCTCTCAGCACTTCAATTTCCTTCCAGTTTCTACAACAAAAAAGAAAAGAACAAAAAACTCAAGATGGACTATTTGAACTCAGGAACAAGTATTAACCTATCATATTTATAAGAGAGAATATCCAGTGTACAGAAAAAATCTGACAATCTTATTTCTCTAGAGTCTGCATTCTTAGTATTAAAACCTTACAGTAAAGAACTATCACATTTCCTTATCTGTCAAATCAATCTAGGTATTTCTTTTTAACACACTATTTTAAAAAATTAAGGACACGATGACTTAAATATCTGTATGCAAATAAACCTTCATCACTGTAGAAAACCAAGTCCTGTGAGGAAAGTGATTTTTGTCACTTCAATCCATTATGAATCAGAAAATGTAATTTCTGCATGTGGTTCTCACTCACAGATCTGCAATGTTCTCAGGTACATTTGGACATACCTTGTCCAGTGTAGACGTTACACTCAGAAGTTCTTGAAAATTTCTAGATCTTTAGGAGGTACCGGAGGTGTCTTGTTCCAGTCATCTTCAGGATAAGCTTCAAAATTGGAAGTATCCCCATCATTGGATACTTTGGGCACTATGGGAGGCTAGTCAGAAGAAGCACAACAAAAAATGTTAGTAGTTTCCTCAGTGAGCTCGTCTCCATCATATTATTGTGTAAAACATCTATTAAACAAATGGAGTACAGATTTACAGTCCACCTTTTCCTAATAATGAATGGCATGAGAGAGAGGAGCTCGCAGCATCACATATACATTCCCCCACTTCGTCAATTTTTTACATTTAAATAATGAGGTTAAAAGACAGATAATTAATACACTTCATACAGATACCTATTTTATTGAGCACTAGCTTCTTTTCAAGTAAGAATCTCCATAGCAGCATGCAAAACTGCTACCACAATGAAGGAAAAAAGCCTCCTCTTCACTGCTTCCAAATAGATCGATTGCTTTTAAAGAGGTTGAAGTTACTAACTTCTGTCCACCAAATGTGCTTTTTTCTTACCTAGTAATAAATTCAAGCAGGTAAAGAAATTGCTTCACCATAACTCATTTCAGAAGGATGGCTATAAAAGCAGTTTAATTCAAATTATTTGTTTTTATGAAACTTGAAGGTGCCAAGAGAATTATCAGTTTTCTATTTGTTTTTACAGAGGATCCCTTCAATTTCTAGTATTGCTCATCAGCTTCAAAGTATCTGTAGTTTTAACTTGTCTTAAATCTAACATGGAGAATACTCCAGGATTCTGGCCACAGACTATAAGATAAAGATCCTTTCAAGAACATTCCATTCATTGAGGTGCTAATCAAGGGCAAACCCCTTTTCCTCTCCCAAGGGACATTCATTTCTCTATGCTCTTCTCAGCAACTCAGAGTTTAACTCTCATGCTGAGTCCAACAGAACACATTAGAATGAGAAAACCTTATGGATGATCACTGCACTGGCTCAAAGTTGTACCACAGACAGAGCTACGAAGTGTGGCAAAATGCTATTCTGCATATCCTCAAAAAGCTAAGTCTGGCTTCCACTACCTCATGGATCTTATCTGATCCTTTGGGCTTCTCAAAATGATGACATCATCAGTAGGTTTTCAATGGGAAAGATGGGGTCCCTGTAAGATAGCACTTCTAACCTTCAGCCAAAAGCAGAGTCCTAATTCTGTGTCTGGCAGTCACAGTAATACTACCCAGATGCTGAGGAAAATGTGCAGAATCTGCTCTGCCCCTGAGAACTGTCTGCTCCACTGTGGGCAGTGTCTGTAAGTGTCTGTAAGCATTTTGGCAAAAAAACCCAGTTTTGTAACATGACACACAGGAAAAAAAAAAAGGAAAAGAGAGAAAGGATGATTAATGAAATTATTTTCTTTCGGCCATTGCTATTGTTTATATGATATTGATATTTAAGACCTTATTAGGACCATGAATAAATGCATCATTTATACAACAGAAAAAATTCACATTTTTTACGGGGAATACAGACCATTGTGTGCATCATTTCATATTTTCAATCTGTCCATCACTGTGAAATCATGAAAACAAATTCTGAAGAACACAGCTGCCTCTAGAAATAACCAAGTAAAATTCTGATCCACTTTGCATCCCTACTCTTAAGTAGAATTAAGCCTTATCTCATCTTCTAAGAGGCTAAAGTAACCATTAACCAGCTTAATCACAAAGATTAAGAAAAAAGTTTTGTATTGATAATAATCTGAATGCAACAGTGACTCTTTTTTGATGAATTGTTTTAATGAAAATGCCACACAAAGGAGGTTTAGACCTGAGACATCTGATTGTACATCTAACAATCATTTTTAATTCTATTTGCTTTTTATTGCTCTGGTTGTCATAAACTTCAGTTTATATACTTATAAAACAGGTTATCATCCAGTTTGTGTTCTTTGCAGGTTTCAGTAAATAGAATTTATAGGAAATACCTAGAAAAATCTGACTTCATTGCAACACATGCACATATATACATTTATATATAAAACATCAACTGGGTGCAATAATGATTAAAAATAAAACAAACCCACGCATTTAAAATATTGTAAACTTATTTTTCTTAAAGAGAAAAGTCACCTACAGCTTTGTATTAGATATTGCTTACAGGAAAACATCAAGAACATTTTAGTATTGTATCTTTTCTTTCCCCCCAAGAACTCAAGGTCTCTACCTGGAATTTAAGTACAAGAAACTAACACAAAGAACACTGCTGTAAGGAATTGTACAAGTTAGAAAACTCTAAAGAAGGATAGAAAGAAGGCAGTTTTATTTCCAAAGAACTTTAAAACCATTTTGAAGTGTTGATAGCTTTGGCAAATATGTGCCATCATATAATCAGTGCTATTAAGAAGTATGTTGGAATTGCATTCATAAATCCTTCTCTTCCACCTTCTCCATTCCTCCTACTCCCATGTGCTTTACATTTTATTAAAACATTTACCTGAATTGAACTTGGCAGAAAAATACAAAGCCCACAGTAAAATACTTCCATATATATGTAAAGACAAGGGAAAAAAAAAAGAAAAAAAATTCAAAACAACAAATTATCAATCCCCTCCACCTTCCCAAATAAAAAAACACTGAACAAGTAATCACTTACAAAACCCTAAACCTGAAAACTAAATTTATTAACTAATCAGCTTCAGCAAACTAAAGCAGGGATTTTTTCGACAGTTTGTATATAGGCAAAAATGCAAACAGACATTCATACAATTAACTCTGCATGGCAAAAAGGCCAATATGCATTTGATTATTTAGTGTGCATGTAGACGTGGTCATACACACACAAACATACAGATGCAACAGCCAACAAACCTTCAACAGATCAGCTTAAATGAACAATCATTTCTCCTTGTGATGTCCTATACAGTATTTGCAGAATGTACCTTTAGTCTCCTTTGAGGTACAGCATCCCAGTCTATAGACCTGAACCATCGATGTCTCTTCACATCATCTGCTCCATTCTTTAAGGAAAGAAATCAAAATAACTGGTTTTTTAAGCTATATGTATGCCTAAACATGTACTTCATTACAAGGACTGTGATATCAAAGAAGTCTATCCCTTTTTCTTTTTTTTCAGGTGATAATCATTAAAAGATTCTGAAGAATAAATTTGTAGTGTTAATTCCCTAGCAGGTCCTGAGTTCCAGCAATAAAACCCAACTATTTTTTATTTGGGGTTTGTTTGGGCTTTTTCTAGCATTCTACTGACACAATGGAGATCAAGAACAGGCTTTACAGTACCACAAAACCATTCACTGCAGTCCAATTTACTTATGTTTTCTCCAACATTTTAGATGATGTCTTTTATCCAAATATACTTTCTAATTCTTGTAATATAAAAGAAAATAACTGAGGGCTGATGGTATTTTAAACAAAAATAATGTCTGGGAAGCACATAGTTTTTTCAAATATTATAGATATTTAATGCTGATAGCAAGAGGTTCTCAGTACTGTTATGAAAGTAAATACATTAAAACATTTGTTTACATTTTAGATATACAGTTAAAGGTATTTGCCTTGTAATGATTATTCTCTTTGGGGTGCCTGTTTTATTTATGTACAGTAATTTCACGATTATAAGCCGCTCCTGAATATAAGCCGCACTTTTTTTTTTTTTTTTTTAAAAAGCGAGGATCCATGTGTAGCAAAGTAACAAATTAGTAACAGAATCGCTGCCAGCTGGGTTTGGTGTCAGGTGCTCAAGTTGCAAACAGTTTTCATGGACCAGTGAAGCCTTTAAAGGCAGCCCCAGGCACCCTCCCCGGCCGGCTCTCACTTCCAGGTTGGCATTTCGCTGGGATTTGTCCATAGATAAGCCGTACCTGATGATTAGCTGCACTACTGGGGTAGGCTGGATTCTTCAATGAAAAAGGTGCGGTTTATAATCGTGAAATTACAGTACATAAGAAACAAAAATGTCTCTCTTTGTTCATTATTAAGCTTGTTTCAAGCACAGACCTGTTCTTAAGGCATTTAAGCAAAGGGGAAAAACAGCTGGTTCTCTGTTTCACAGCACAGCACTCCACGTACAGCTCCACGAAATGAACATCTGGGTTTCTTCAGATTTATGTGGAGTGGGACTATTCATGTTAATATCCAATGAGGCATCAAGGACAACAGTATCACCTAGCTCCCTCAAAAGCAGATCTAACTGAATGCTTCATCAGGAAATGTTCAGTGGGATTTACATCTTTTTAAACCAATTATGCTCATGGAAGAGGATCAAACAGCAGTGCTAGTGCTCCCACCCCAAAATCTGCTTTTAATTAGAACTGTTTTTGTTTAAAGAGTCAACTGTAGGGAAAGCCCCAAAACAAACCTAAGCAACCACAGACTAAAAAAAACCTCCCAAAACAACACAATACTCCGTCAAACGTATTTATCAAAGCCCATGTTTGAATAAGTCAAGGTTTGCTTTTGTTCTTGTTTTCTTTCAAAACTGTCCAAAGATAAAAAACATATTCACTGGTAAATGAGTTTAAAAACTTGCCGTTTAAGAAATCTACCTGGAAAATACTTCAAAAGATTCTGAAGGATAAGAAAAATATTATTTCCTGCTTTTTCTTATCAGTCTAAATTTGTGCCATAAAAAGGTCCCAAAAGAAGACATTAGATAGCTTTTTAAAGCATTTATACTTATATCAATATGTTAAGAAAACCCTGTATAATTGTGCACCTTTTACCTTGTTCACCTATGTTTACCAAGGTGCTTTGGGCCAAAAAGCAAACCTCCAACATTCCTTGCCAAGAGAAATAAAAAATTTAGATATCTCTGAAGAAATGAAATATTATACAAGCTAATTTCAGTATCTATTGTCTTCCTAAATCTGTTCAGATTACGGTAAATAAATCTTCCTGGTGGAAGAGTATTTGACTGTGCTTAATCAGCCCAACAAGACAATGACTAGGTATCAGTACTAGAACAATCCGTATACTTCTAAATTATTAAAATTATTTTTAATTTTTAGACTTCAAATTTTATCAGTGCTCCTCTTGGGATTAACACCTTCACAAAAAAGGAACCAAATGAGCGGGTACCCTGTACTACAGGGTTTCTGGTCTAATGTAGGTTTTCACATTAATGAAGGGGTGATGGTGGGCATGGTGGTGAAGAGAGAAGGAAACCATCATGAAGAATAGCATTAATCAAATAGGAGAATGATTTTCAGAAAAACAGAAATATACAGGTTAAACTTTGCACTTAGGATTACATAACCTAAGTAATGTATGGGAAAATGTGTCTGTTTCATGCTTATAAAAACAAAAACTCTGTCAAGAGCTGGTCTGTATCTTTCCAACAGAATTCTTTCAACCTTGTGCTGTGTTACACTAAAGATTTTATACTGACCTTCATATTTCCTAGTCGTCTTGTTCTGTCAACCACAAGCAGCTTCTTAATAAGGTCTCTGAAGTAAAGAAAACATGTTTTCTGTTAAACAGAAGTAATTTATATTTGACTGTCAAGTATTACAGAATACAGACATGCTTCCCTTTGACCCATTAATTTCCTCATATTTAAGGATGTTTAAGAGTAAACAATAAAAAAGAATCCAACAGAATTCTTGCTGATTTCTTTTAGACTCTTCCAAGAAACAAAGGAGAAAAACTCTCTCTCTCCTCCCCTGCCTCTTGCCCAGTAGTACCATTTTGGTTTTGTATTTCTGTATTTTACTGGGCTATCAAAATGGATCTCCAATCTGTTTGTCAGAATGCAATAACAATATATAGTAAAAAAGCAGCTAAAGCTGCACCCTTATCTTTATGGTAAATATCCAGGGAAACCATGGAGGAGCTAGTCATCTGATTAAAACTAGTAACATCTATAATTTCAATGAAAACAAAAAGCCTCACCAAGATACTGGTTCACTGAACAGTTCTACATAAAGATAAATCAACACTCATCATAAAACAGTTAAGGAGTGAGCTTTCTTGGTGACATAGTGCTGTCACTGAAGATGATACTTGCTGCATTGGACCAGTGAAATATCCATTGAATTGAAACAAATAATAGATGGTTTAGTAGTTCTTTATTACTTTGGTTCCAAAAAATAATTTAAAAATTATGTTAAAATTAATTCAATAGATATGCTGGTGTATGTATTTGGAGAGTGAAATTCTACATGAAGGTCTTTACAGACCAATAATCAGTAAAATCCTGTAACAGTAGCATTTCGTTTGGAGTTTTTCAAAACTGCCTATGCAAAAAAAAGTTTCAAAAAGCAGTAAGAAAGAGTGACATTCATGCAGCAGGATGGAAAGCAGAAGTGGTACAAATTCAGAAAATAAAAAGTACGGGATGGTGTTGGGGATAAGTGAGTAAAAAATGTCAATGCCTGTAAACTCAGGTAGTAGATATCCCTAGTGAGAGAAGCATTCTCACAGTTCAGAAAGGGGAATAGTTTTGCTACCTCAGAATGGTGAGTAGAAACACTGTATAGCACTAATACCTCAGACACAGTCTGGATGTGACAGGATCCAAGTCAGCCTGCTAGCTGGCTGAAATACTGACTTATTGGAAGAAGAAAAAGAAAACAGATGGGTTAGAAGGTGAGATGCAGACTGCCTTCATTGGACAAAATAATCTTGGCATTTGCTTTAAGCTAATGATGCAGAGATGTTCAAAGACTATCCAGTTTTGCATATTGTGCTTTAAAAGAACAAAAAAGGGGCTGACACTGTGCCCACAACTCACTGCAGAAAGCAAGTGAAGCCACAGAAGCAGTGTGGCCAGCAGACAGAACAGTGACAGTCCCCCTCTACTTGGCAGTGGTGAGCCCACACCTAGTGTCCCTGTGTCCAGTTCTGGGCCACTCACTTCAAGAAAGACATTGAGATGCTGGAGTGTGTTCAGAGAAGGGGAGTGGAGCTCCTGAAGGGTCTGGAGGATACGTCCTACAAGGAGTTGCTGAGAGAGCTGGGATTGTTTAGCCTGGATAAAAGGATGATCAGGGGCAGCCTTATTAGTCTCTGTAACTGCTTTCACTATATTGGATGGGTTGTTAGTGATGATAGCCTAATGTGAGATGTCCACTTTCTGATCACAATATTTTAGTTCAGTGCACAGAATACTACAAGAGAGAATCCATTTTCTTTCCAAGACCAATTGGATTAGGAAGACTAGACAATGAGATACACTAAACTGGAAACAGCGTGCAGGTACTAGGAAAAATCTGTTACAAAGAGACAAAAACATGAGACACTAGTCAGCCTAAGGGGATGCAGACATGCTTCATTCAGCATACCAAATGATTCAGTGGAGACTTAAAAAAACAACCAAATAGACAAACAAAAACAAAAAAAAAAAAAAAAAAAAAAAAAAATCTTTCTCGAATGATTAGTTTTGCTTGTGTCTGTTTATCTAGTAGTGACAATAAGCAAGTGCCTCTCTAAGGTCACCATCAAAACACTGCCAGTGATTAACATAGGAATAACTTCCTGTCTTCACTTCCTCCTTCATTTATTCAATTATTCATTATATTCCTCTGTTTCAATGTTTACTGAATTATTTCAGTTACAGAATTCTTAAATGACAAAAAAAACTTATTTCATCTGCAATATACCTTTAGCAATTGCTAAATACTGAGAATTAAACCCACATTACATGTATATGTAATACTGCATATTGAACTGGGCCCCTGCTATCATAAATTTAAGCTAATTTTACACTAGAACTTCTGAAGTACCAGAGTTCTCCCAAATAGTTATGCTGAGAGTGATTTAAGTAGTATGTATCTATAGATAGAAACAGTTTAGTATTCTTTCTGCTCTCCTAATTTTTACTCAAATTATCTCCTCATATTTCTCTTCTTGACCTTCTTATAGTACAAGCTAATGGGGCTTGCACAAGGTGGAAAAGCATTTATAATACATAATACACAGAAAAGAGAGTCAGACATTATCTTACAACTGTATCACCATCTTGAAATCTACCAAATATATAAGTTTATTTGGACTGAAAGTGTAAATGTAATATAAAATATTTTCAGAAAATCAGAATCTGAAATCAGGTCTTCTAAAAAGATTTTTTAGAAACAGTACTCAGGAGGTATTTAGAAAAGACAGTGTTGGAAGTCAATTACTTACTTTACATATAAATCCAAATGCCTTGGGAAATCTATTTTGCCAGCAAGAATCTTCTGATATATACCAAATGGATTATCATCAAAAAATGGAGGAAACCTATTTTAATATAGAAAATTTTCAGATGTTAGAAAAAGAAGTTTTAAAAATCTTATAAGCAGTATCATGCTATAGCAATTCCCCCCAGAAATAACTGATTATATTGTTCTTTTTGGCAGGACACTACCAATCAAATACTATCTTGAAGAATAATTTTAGGCTGCCATTGTAAAACAGAAAACATTTTTGTACATAACACACTGAATGCAGAATTGAAATTTAAATATAACAGTAGAATAGGAAAATAAAAAATGCTACATAATTGCAGTTTAATACATGTTAAAAGTAAAAAATGCTTTACCTTTATCTCTAAAACCCAGGGATATACTCTCCAAAAGAGATTACCATTTTTGATCTTGTCCTGTAACTGCAGACACACCCTTATTTACCAGTTTCTGTCTGAAGTGCTAAAGGACCTTTACAAGAATACATTATCCAGTTCAGTTATGTTGCACATCTTGAATTCAAGTATATGTTTTGCTAGATAAGGTTTTTGAAACAGTCAGACTGCTCACAACTCTCCAAGTGCAGCTACCTTTCTGTGTGGGACAGATAAAGTTGTCATTTCATAATCGTCCCCATGATGAATAGTAAATTAACGTGCAATTAAAATTCTACGTTTATGTTTTCTATGAAGTTCTTCATGAAGTTATGAGCTAAGAGAGAGATCTTCTTGATGAACAGCTACAGTATGAATTGGAAGTTTCCTGCTGCGCTTCCTTTTCTAGCACAGTACATCCCAATTGCTGCAAGAGGTGCATCAGCACAGCCAGAACAGGCAGCTAATAAGCCCAAGGGCAAACCGCTTTCTGAGTGTCAGAGATGTTCTTAAAATTCACCACAGTAAACCTTTCTAAGGGAACGGAGTAACTCATTCAATAATCTCAGTCCTGCTTTGCTCTTCATAACACGACCAAAGCAACCCTCTTACTATGCTTCTGCCTCAAAATTCATACAGAATTAAAAAATCCTGCAAATTTTGAATGTTGACCATATCAATTACCACTGTTACAGTTTAATTCCAGTATCTTCCCATCTACCTAAAATTTCATAATTACTTTCTCAGAGAACTTAACTGTGTGCATACACACACAAATACAGTGCTTTTGGCTTTAGAAATCACTGACAGCATGAAAACAAGGATGAAAACAATGTTTCTTCAGGCTCTTTTAAAAATTTTATAGTAGTCAAATTAACTTATTCTCAACAAATACTATACATTATTTCCATTATGTTTTCAGAAGTATTAATTTGTTCGTTATTAGCTGATGATCAAGTGGATTCGCATTCCCTTTGAAATACTGTAAATTTTGGCCATGGTAATAATCAAATTTCATCAGAATAATTAAGTAAAGGTGTCTGTAGGCTTATGGTAAAAAAAAACCCATAATAATTCAAAGCACTGAAAAAAGCATTAAACTATCTGGTTAGGGAAAGACTAAAGGACATTTTTCGTTGCTGTTCAGAAAGCCAGAGAACTTTCTTTATACAAAAAACTACTTTCCCAGCTAACAGGAAAGTGGAAGAACCTCAGGAATACTACTTGTGCTATTAAAAATTCCTCATTAAAAATGCTTTGACACTAAAGACCATGGAAAACGTGATTGCTATTTAATATGCACAAGCTTTTCCCCCACAAGAAGGACTATCACATAAAATTTCTTTTTTAGTCAAGCAACATAAATATCATTCACATTCTCCACAACAAGTTCACAAACTCAATTTTCTACTTATAATCTATTAGAATCTATAGCTGCATAAAGCAATTAGAATGATATTTTGCAACTATGCATTACAAAGCTGCCAGCTGCAGTAAGCAGACGACTGTACATTACTGAGGTATGAAATCAAGAAGAATAGAAGTACATATAATTTTTTTCATATTTACATGTTTGAATTGCCCTTCACTTTCCCACTTTGAAAATCCAAAATTACTATGTCTAGAGTTCTTGAGAAAAATTTAAATCACAGTTGGCTATATAGTAATTTTATGGCATTGTGCTTAAAGTGCCTTGAACTCTAGGCAAAATGACAACAGCTTTGAAAGACTGCAGTTTTCTCATGGACAAACCAAGTAACTTGATTTTGACACTTTTTGTAAATGTAAACCTTCAATACAGCACAGATTTTAGACAAAACAACGTAAGTATTGTGCTAGAAGCTACCTAATAAATCAAGAAAAATCCCCTTGAGTTTCAGACTTTCTTCACACCACAACACAAATACAAACAGCTGCCTTTTCACCAACTGAAAAGAAGCTACAAAAAATATCATCTCTGTAAACGGGAGAACAGCTGCAAACCATTCATTTTGCTAACTGAAGCATTACAATGGCATGGACGTAAGTTTTCAAAACAGACTGAAGAACAGAAGTTGTAAAACCTCAAGGGAAAACACACAGGTCTGAGAATATGAAACTGCACACAGGAACCATTAACCTACCTAAAATCTCAGACCAGCACATCACATATGATAACCAAAGCAAAAATAAAAAACATGTTAATTCACATTAGCTGCTTGTCTGATAACAGCACAATTACAACCTAACATACCTAATGTTAAATAACAAGTACAGTAATTTCACAATTATAAACCACACCTCCCGGTAGTCGGGTAGACCACGGGATTTGTCAATATGTAAGCCGCACCTGAATATAAGCTGCACCTTTTTTTTTTAAAAAAAAGCGATGATCCAGGCATAACAAAGTAACAAATTAGTAACAGAATCGCTCCAGCAGGGGTTTGGTGTCAGGTGCTCAAATTGCAAACAGTTTTCATAGACCAGCAAAGCCTTTAAAGGCAGCCCCAGGCGCCCTCCCGGCCGGCTCTCACTTCCGGGTTGGCGTTTCACTGGGATTTGTCCATAGATAAGCCGCACCTGAATATAAGCCGCACTGCTGGGGTAGGCTGGATTCTTCAATGAAAAAGATGCGGCTTATAATAATGAAATTACTGAATACTTTTCTCTGCTTTAAATTGTAACAGAACTTGTTTACTCAAAAGAAATAGATGTTCCAACTCTTGTACTGACAGTGTCTTTAGCTTGTTTAGTCTAACTCTATGAATTTGGTGTTATTCATCTGCTAAGAATTCTTCTCACCCTTGCTTCTCCCTGTTCCCTCCCTTTTCTGTATCTTGCTATGTTAAACCTAGTTTGCGCAGAAGAAGAATTCCATGGGCCTCCGGAGACTAAGTTAGGGAAATAAGACCCTGTAGAACAGGAAGGTGTGGGTTTGTTTGCTTGTTTTCAGAGAGGCCATTTCCTTACGCACACACCTACCAATTCTTTTCAATTGCTTTTGGGCTTCAGAGAGACTAACTTCAGGAAATAACTATCAAATGTCTTATGTTTATTTACTTGCAGACAATAACTTAGTCTTGAAGTCAGGTTTTGTTCACCTCCAAAATATCTTCAGATTTCTTAAATCTTCTTTGAATTTTGATGGATAAAGTTAACTAGGGCTGTTTTTGTAATAAAAGTCTTGATAGTGAGTATCTAGCCAGATCTTGAATTGCTGAGGAAAAGTGCTTTAAAACACTATTGCCAAGAACAGCAAAAAGATGATAAAATGCTAAAAGCATACATTCATGGTGACCAACTTTCCCATCTAAAGAAAACACAGAGACTAAGAAAGTAGTATCTATCTATACCCCTATATCTTAAAAAACCTCAAAACAAACTTCAGAATGCAAGCACCCCAAACAAATAAGCTTCTATGGAGTCCCTATTCCAGCTTTGAAAAATGACTGAATCCTGCTGTGTTTTATTTTTTAGCGTTTGACAGAGTCCCTATCCAAAGCAGCATTCAATTATTATGAAGAGCATGTCTATACAAGTACTGTAGTAAAAATACCTTAGAAAATCACACACAGCAGACAGCTGTTCTGTCAATCAACCTATATAAAACCTCACTAGACTTCCAGGAAAGTGTAAACTACATCTATTGGTTAAAAGCCTCTAAAACCCAAAGAGTTCATATTAAACCACCTCCCTCCTATCTCCCCCCGCTGAAATCCCGGTCTCATCTCTTGAGCCAGACAGCATCATGATGCAGAAGCTACTACATAGAAACAAGAGCAGCTTTTTTTTATGAATATATACCAGTCATATTTTGGTAGAATACAAAGCAGTCATATTTCAGCACCCTCCAGTCTTGAGGTCTTAATGACTCCAAATATCGAGCTTGATTGCCACCTGTAACCAGTATGTTAACTCCCCAAACCATGTTTCTATTAGTGGTCTAGTGGAGAGAATGCTATCAACATCTCTGTAAGGCATGCAAATAAAAAAGGCCCAATATCCACTTACACTGAGACCACACCGACATAACAGAGAGTGGTACCACTGAAACCTGTGGCAGGAAGGTAAATCACAGCTGGGTGACTGCAGCACCTGTGCTCATATTACAGCCCAGACACGTTTATCTACAGTCTTCCTGCTGTCTAGGACTATGATTAGTGGCAACAAGCTTGCTGGGAATCTCTTTTTTCTCTCTGAGAGTCTTTCCTCTCTCTGAGGTCTCTTGACCAACTAGGGGTGGCCACCTTACAGGAAGCAATGGAAGAAAGGTGAAGCCTAGTCTCTGTACATATCAGCCTACATAAATAATAACTTCATATTAGACCAGTCAACCAAGCCTGACTGCCCCAGCCAGCAACGATTATATATTTTTATTGCTTTTCTGTGCACAAATTGCCATGAGATTCAAAATCAATGTAGATGCAAGCATTCACGACACTAAGAAAGCAAGTAGTGGGTTAGCAATGCTGTGCTGGGTAAAGTTGTGTTGCCATTGGGTGAACTTCACAACAGCACATGCAATGGATTAGGGCTCTGAAGTGACTGCCCATCCATCAGGGGAACTACTTGCTCAGGCAAACTTAAGAGCTTGTCCAAACACTGAAGAGTCATTTTGAAATGACAGTACTGCACAGAGAAAAGGATGAATAAATCCAATCAAGGACACCTTATTCTGATCATTCTACAAGGCTGCAGATTTATAACGGAAGGCTACAGAGGACACCTGACATAGCTGGGGACCAAGAACGCATAGAGCACACTGAGCCAGGTACCAGGCAGAAGTTCTAAGAAGTATGAAATCAAACTGATGAAATATACTATGTTTCTTCAGAAGCCATGAAAGCCTGGCTTTCATCTGCATTTGTCCTTTAGCACCCACCACGGCAAAGCCAATTGCTTTCAAAAAATCCAAATCTCTTTTACAAGTTCCCTCAAACAACACAGCCAAGACAAGGAATACCACGCAGAAGCCTTGTTTAGCACATAAGCACAGTTTCACATTCTAACTAAATCAGTTACTTATTGTACTGAAAAAAATATTTATTTTTTGAAATCAGAGCAAATTGAGAATATTACTTTTATCTGAGAATATTACTTTTATCTAATACTAACAAGTCATGAACAGTTATTTATATTAATGTCCAAAACTGTTTCCTCAGTTTAAATTTGTATCTTCTGAAAACACTGCTTATAAAACAAATTCCAAAACACCAAAAGCAGCACTTGAGCAATCTGATTTCAAACAGACCTATAAAGCTTTTCCCTGTTCTTCTTCCTCTGGTTTATAGAAAACCAGTGTTCAGTTGCAATATCAACTGTATAAATAAAAGTTTTTCTACTTGCAGCAGTGCATTTTTACAAATGCACTGTTAAAGCTCTCACGGTAACTAGGATTTCCCTACACTGGAAATTAACTACAGAAGCAGTCCTGATCTTTACCCTGTAAATATAAAGGGCCTTGTGAATAAAAATTCTGAACTTCAGCAAAACTTGACTTTGCAAAACACGTAAGGAAAAGAGAAGCTGGTAAAAAAGTCTTAAGTGAAAAAAAAAACAAAACAAAAAATCCCACAACAATAAAACCCCCAAACCAAACAGAAAATCCAAACCCAAAACAAGAAATGAAACCAATGAACTCAAAACCCTTAAAACATTCCTATAATAACAGCGATATATGTTCTTTTGTAAAGCTTCCCAATTCCTTTCTTCAAAGGCAGAAATTAAACTGGTATATCAATAATAAATTTAGCCCAAATTTGCTAATCCAAATATTGTAAACAGAACTAGTAAATAATTCTGCATTACATAATACTGCTGTGATATAGTAGTTATCACTTACCCTGACAACATCTCAAATATAAGAATTCCTAGGGCCCACCAATCCACAGCTCTTCCATGGCCTTTACTTTGTATAACTTCTGGTGCAAGGTACTCAGGAGTGCCACAGAGAGTCCATGTTCTGGTTGCAAAAGAAGGGAAAAAAAACCACAAAACAAACAACAAAAGCAGATCAAAGTGGAACCAGTAATAGGAAAAACCAGACATATACATAAGAAGTACCTACCATATACCTATGCACTTACTGCACAAAGAAAGAGAAATAACAAAGGCCTCTACAAGATCTAAATAGACTGCTTTGATGATGTTCTCCAATTCTTCTGGAACAGAGATATATGCAAATTAAGAAACCTCCTGTCTCAGAAAATATCTGTGCACCGAGTTTCCCAGCTGGTGCTGTGGTATTCTACCCATTAGACTATACATTGTTTTGAATTATTAACAGCGCTTTTTCCTCAGTAAATTGCAGACCCTGGGAGTTCATGGACTACTTCTGATAGGCCCTTTGGACAAGCTTGATGGCCTTTTCCAGCAAAACAAAGTTTCATTAAGGAAAAAAAAAAGGTAAGGAGGGAGTTTTTCAAGAAGTAGTAGTTTAAATCACTAAATAGTTGCATTACATGAAGATCTGTTTTACAATCTAAGTTTCTCAAATAGTATTAAAATCTAACCTGTCATCACTTCCACAACATTTATTAAAAGGGAAACATTTTGTATTTTTAGTTATTTAAAGTATTTACAAAGTGTAATTAAGCAAGTGTGAGATAAGTAGGCAATACTTTTTGAGATCTATGTTAAAGTCATTTTTAGTCATTGCTTTCTATGGTAAGGTCAGAAGAAAACTTTTATTGCAAACTAATTGGAAGCTTAAATTCTATAAAGACAAGAAACAAACTGAAGCTAAGCAGTAATGTTTACAAAGACCAAATTACATTTGAAAAGAATATTCTAAAATAAGTTTTTCCAGAAATCTGAACTTTATAAAAATACCCATATAGAATTTACCTGGCTTCACTCCCTTGACTTAGGTTTAAACATACACTTCATAAAAAATGAAAAATATTTTGAATAAATTACCCTTTCCCAGCATCAAGTCAGAAGATGAAACTTAAATGTGCTCACAAATTTAAGAGAAATTGAAAACACAGCCCACAGTAAGAAAGAAAACCGTATCATTTTAAAAGGAGTTCTAGTAAAATATGACAAAGAATATAGTCAGAAATGGTCACTCCACATGATTTCTAACTTGCACCAAAAAAACCCTGAGTGCTTGTGAGAGGAAGAATTTTCTCCAGTCAAACTGGCAACACACTCCTGAACAAATGCATTAAAATGAACAGCAATCGCCTTTAGAAGTAATATTAATTCAGCATCTATTTTTTTTTTTTTTTTGAGAATGAAGGGAAAATGATTGTTCCACCCTACTCTGTGCTGACATAGCCTCAGTTTGAGCCCTGTGTGCAATTTTGGGCACACTACAATGTAGAAAAGACATTAAGCTACTACAGAGTGCCCCATGGAGGGACAGTGAATGAAATAGTGAAGGGTCTGGAGGGAAAGCCTTATGAGGAGGGGCTGAGGGCACTTGATCTATTTAGACTGGAAGAAACTGATCAGGGGAAGCCTCACTGTGGTCTTCAACATCCTCACGAGGGGAAATAGAGGGGCAGGCACTGATCTCTTCACTCTTGAGACCCATGAGAGGACTCAAAGAAGAGTCATGAAGCTGAGTCTGGGGAGGTTTAGGTTGGATATCAGGAAAAGCTTCTTCACCCAGAGGGTGGTTGAGGACTGGAACAGGCTCCCCAGGGGATTGATCACTGCACCAAGCCGGAGAAAGTTCAAAAAATGCTTGGAAAATGCCCTCAGGCATATGGTATGACTCCTGGGGATGTCCTGGGCCAGGCCAGGACTTGGATTTGATGATTCTGATGGGTGTCTTCCAACTCAGCATATTCTCTGATTATTTGAAATATTTTGACTTGAATATTTTAAGCTTCAGTTTACTGTGGCAAAAGCCAAATTACTCCAGCTAAACTGTCAGAAGTGTTAGGCACTCTCTTTACTCAATGCGCTTCAAGGTTCTTGAAACTACATTCCTAAGTGTAAAGAATATATCTTTAATTTTTATCATGAATTTATCTAAAAAATAGAAACTCTTATTTTCCAAATCAAGCATACTGAAATTTTACATACAGTGCTGCTTTACACTACTGCCATCTAGCAGCTACCTTGCTCAGGACTACGGAATTAAAAATAACAGCAAAGCTCTGCCATCTTTTAAAATTAAGTATTTCTCCCTCTCCCAAATTTAAAAAGCTTTATCCATCATGTGACTTAATCATACTGATTTAGGCAGCTTAGCAAGTGAAGCAGCTGACAGTTTTACTGAATTTTTATTCAAGCAAGAGGAAAACTGTGAATTAAGGCCAACGTAACTTCAGGTTTCCTAGCTGCACAAGGAAATAAAATTTATTACCACCACAATAACTACTTCCTTAATTTCAATCAAGAAATGTATGTTTATTAACTACACAAGAACTTGGAAGAAGCTCATGCTCTTTTTTAACATGTGTATTTGTGCTGTAAGATCATGACTTGTGTTTCCACTTTTGTTGATCGTGAAACAGATTATTTAGTATTTTGGAAAAAACATCAAGTAGATGCTACAAAAAGATAATATTTTAAATTATTTTTTATGATTACTATTTTATGACTACTGCATAGGCATCTGAAATTCCAGATAACTTTTCTGAAGACAAATTACAATTCAAAAAAATAAGAATAGACTGTTCCTTCAAATTGCTACAAAATATTCACTGCTCTGGATTTTCAAGATAAAAGCTGAAATACAGTTAAGTGCTAATTAATAAGGTTGAATATGTAACTTCAAAACATGAAATACAGAATCTACTCTGGTTTGAAGGTAAACTACAAAATAACTTTGTGAAACTTTTGAAGAGTACTGTGTGAAGAAGTTCAGTCTCAATGTCAATGTGTTTTGGCATTTTACACCATTCAGCATCTATCTCTGTAGTACCTGACAAACTTTTTGCATATGAGCCAGATTAACAACGTTTGTTTTGGTATTCTGGCAGTTTCTCTATAATTATATTTAAGATTGCTTTGTATCCAGCCGACAAAAATTTCTTCTGCCAAGACACTCTCACTTGCTTCTACAGTGACAAAGGGTATACTTTGCAAACTAGACTTACTGTGTCTTACTTAGCCTTTCTCTCTTCAATACACTGTATAGAACAGTCACGAGGCACATTCAGCTTAAGCAACAGTGCGGAACTGTCCCCAAATATGTTTAAGATTAATCACTTTTTAAGTTTTGAGGAAGACTCACAGGTAAATTTATTTTTTAGGAATGTAAACTGAATAAACTAAAATTAACAGTGAATAACATTCCAAGAGAAAAAAAAAAAAATCATTCAAGACTTAATTTTACCTAAAATGTTTATACCTTTCTGTATGAAATCTATCCATAAAAACTCCATAAAATTCCATGTGGATTAGTCGTGTGCTTCTCTGAAAGAACTTGGGAATTAAACCGAACCTCCCCCAAAAAATCCCAAAAAACCCCAAACACCCAAATCAAAATGAAAAAAACTCAAGCAAAAAACACACACAAAAAAGAAAATCAGATCAGGAAAAAAAAAAAAAATATTATGCCTTAAAAGCAGTACATGCTTTTCAGAAAGAGAAAGGTCTATAAATGTACCAGGCTGTTAAGTTCAAAGGAAATCCTTTTTAAAGCTTTCAGGTAACAGTAATTTATAAAAACCCCCTCCCCAACTTTCTTCTTGACATTGCCCTTCTTTAAAAATAGTTGCATATCTAGTTTTTATTAATGTACTTACAAGAAACTGAAAAGGTTATTAAGTCTTCAGTTAAGCAACATCAAGGTGGAAAAGAGAAGAAATAAACAGCAGCTGAGGCAAAGACACACTGTTTTGGAGAAAAATTTAGAATTTTTAAACGTATACTATGAGCGAAAAGGGAGGAACAAGGATAAACAGAAGGACATACCAACAAGGAACGGAAGGAGCAAAGAAAACCTCCTCTCTTTCCTCTGCCTCTAGAAAGAAAATATTAAGAGTCTAGCCCTTCCAAAATTGTTCTAATAAGAAGGTATGTGTGCAGGCTGGTTTCCACAGTGGGAACATGAGCTGTGAGCAAGACACACTTTCTGAAGAGCAGCTTAACGGTAGAGGGAGATGGTGAATATTTCATCCCTTCACACATGGTACTGGGAAGAAAGGAAAATGTTTTCAGAACAACCTCAATTAGGCAGCTACTGAATCATTCATGTGAAATATTATGTATCTGGAATGTGTGATTGTATCCAAAGTCTTCTGCAGACCATGTTTTCATTTATGTGTTATGTCTTCTTCCTTGGAATGCCTTCACTGACCCTGAGAGCAGGTTACCTCACAATGTTTGAGAAACATAAATACTTCATGTCTTATTTTTGCCATTCGTTTGCTGTGTATGTGCACACATCTATACTCACTGATACCCATACATGTAAGATTCATGTGTACAGGTATTTGCCATGCATAAAAATGACAAAATATCTCCTATAATTTTGATCGAATAGGCTATGCTGTAAACAAAAGTACCAACAGGAGTGCACTAGTGGATAAAAGGCTGATAACTGTGTATTTTTGCACTGACAAAACCAACATTATGAAGATGACTTCAGCTAGTGGAGAGAACACTAAGTAGTTTCAAACAAACCCCAATAACACAAAAAACTAAACCAGATTTGTATAGGTAACTACCTGTGCTATAACTCTTCCAATTTTATGTTCTGTATTTATGTTACCTCTTATACAGCTATGAATATAAAATTACTATAATCTTCTGTGATTCAACACAAACTGATTAGCTTCACTGTCCCCCAAGCAATATGGGAAACACAAAAACCCAATTAAAACCAGTCATGATAACTAAGTTTAATATCCTAAAATATATTTGAACAATTTACTCTTAGACATTCATCTTCCAGGTTTAAAAATATACTCTGATGTGAACTATCACCTGATTTAATGAAGGGTTACTTCTCTTGTGCCTTAAACCCACAGAAACACAAAACAGGAATTACCACTATGTGGCAGTATTTACATGCAAAGAGCAAGTCATAAGTATTTGCATGAAAATGTCATAAAGAGATTGTACTACTTTCTTACATGGAAGTATGTTACCTCTTCCTGCAAAGAGTTATTTTGCTTTAAACACAAAGTATGAAATTAAAGGCCAGCACTTGCAGGCCTTTTTGCTTGCCTAGCGGAAACTAAATTCAGATACTCATAATAAATTTCTATGATTTTAAAACAGATTTTAAGACCTTAGAGGTGAGCAGAACTTTTGATTCTATTTTGTGATTTGATTTGTCTCATCTGACTTTTACTTCATAATGGATGCATTAAGCAGCTTCCTCAGATCCATTCTTGTTACCAATATGTAAAACTTTACAAAAGGAGGGCCTTGTAAAATCATGTTTTAGGCCTGTTACTTTGGCTAAGCAGAAGAGGACAGTGGGAAAGTGACACAGCTGAATAAAAACACAAGTTATATAATCATTGTGTTCACATTGTGGTGTATGGTGGTTGGTTGAACTGTTCGTTACGATTTAGAACTATGTTAGTGACAATGGGCTAACAGCTTAAAAAGGCCTGGTTTTTGCAATAAGGCAGCTCTCCTTTGCACCTGCCTGGGGACTCACTCACATACCCTCCTTTCAAACTGACCTTGTAGAACTCTCCTCACACATGGACCCGCTTGTTGAAAAAGCAGCATCAAACAGGTTGATGACCAAAGAGGATGAGTACCTATGAGTACCTACACCTAACTCACTGTAGTGCTGCCTTAATCAGGTCTCCCCACAAGAGATGACTCAAAGGCATAACATCAAGCCTTATCACACCACTCTTCTGATACAACAAACTGGTTTTTACCGTCCCTTTCCTTGAATCCCAATCCTCTTGCTTACTCTTAAAAACATGTATTATGATCTTGGAAGAGTAGTCCAAACTGAGAGAAAAGAGCAATCACTGGAAGGGAGCCTCTGCATTTTCAAAAAGTTTACATATGTAATTAAAGCTGATAGTAATATAGAAGCCAGATTTAAATAAATCAGTTCTGCTGAAGCTGGCCTTATGGTTTCTGTCTAGATTTTTGCAGTTTCATTTTAGCCACAGGCTAGTGAAAATGCTGTATCCAACCCAGATGGAAACACAAGTTACAAAACATGTAGCAATTCACTATGTATTGAGGATTAATTTATGTTTCTTAGCATTTGCTCATATTACTTCCCAGAATTCCCTTTTTACAACATGACTGCTGAAAACTTAAATATACAAAACCAGCTATATAAAGATATTTTTCTGTCACTGCTTATGTGTGATACTATTCCTGGTTATAGCTAAGGGATAATACCGCTTTCCATACAGCCATTTTAAAATTATAATTTCCTTCATATTAAGAGATCTGACCTGTGTGAATCACATGCAATGTTAAATCAAATACTGAGCATCTGAAATCAAACACTTGTTTTCTAACTGTTTAGCATGCAAAATATAATTACCGGAACAAAACACCACTTACCTGTCCACCAGTTTTTTTGCAAATCCAAAGTCAGTAAGCTTGATATGTCCTTCTTTGTCTAGTAATATATTTTCAGGTTTTAAGTCTCTGTAAACTATTTCTTTGGAGTGCAGGTATTCTATTGCACAAATAATTTCTGTTGAGTAAAACAGTCCTGTGCTGTTGTTGAAACGCCCCATGTTGCGCAGGTAACTAAAAAGTTCTCCTCCTGGCACATATTCCATTAACATATATAAAAAACGTTCATCGTGGTTAGTCCAAAATCTGTAACAAAAGTATTGTTTTACTGAATAAAGAAATCGTCTCTGATTTGCTTTACAAGTAAATGTCAGTAAAATGGCCTCTGCCACCCCAACATAAACATAAACAATTTCTGATTCCATGTCTGCAAATATTAAACCCCCAAGAACCTAGGATTATGTAAGACATTCATGTAGCCTCCTTAGCCTGCAGTGTAAACCAAATAGCTGAGGATCACTACAGCACAGGCCAAGAAATAAAATTGATAGGTTCTGCTTCATTGTACAAAACAGGTCTCTTCTAAGCACCACCTGACAAAAGGTCTGGACATTTTGTACACACCTTACATTTTGTATTATCAAGCGTTACCAAAGTAATGAGGGTAGGCAGAATCTGCTTTTGTAAAAGGCTTTCATGACAATATGTTCAAAACCAGACATCAAAGAGTTGTCCTTCTCTCCTGCGCCTTCTTTCCAGGAGATACGCAATCCCAACTAAAGCATCAGATGACAATGCTCGCTCTTCTATGGCATCTTTCACAAAAGCAATAGAAGAGCAAAAATGACAATAAAACAAGATTACAGTAATTTCATGATTATAAGCCGCACCTTTTTCATTGAAGAATCCAGCCTACCCCAGTAGTGCGGCTAATCATCAGGTGCAGCTTATTTATGGACAAATCCCAGTGAAATGCCAACTCAGAAGTGAGAGCTGGCCGGGGAGGGCACCTGGGGCTGCCTTTAAAGGCTTCTCTGGTCTATGAAAACTGTTGCAACTTGAGCGCCTGACACCAAACCCAGGTAGCAGCGATTCTGTTACTAATTTGTTACTCTCTAAAAAAAAAAAAAAAAAAAAAAAAAAGGAAAAGGTGCGGCTTATATATGGACAAATCCCACGGTCTACCCAGCTACCGGGACCTGCGGCTTATAATCAGGTGTCGCTTATAATCGTGAAATTACTGTAATTGCTGAATCTCAGAATTATTCTAAGCATAGGCACACCTTCCACTCCTCAGATGGCCACCTCTAATTTAAGAGCTATTGTCGTGGTAATCAGAGTAATATAAAGAACAAGTAAAGAAGAAAGAAAATAATTATATGTGGCTTTAAAATGCTTCATTACAAAATACAGGAATCTCCTCTTCCTCAGTCCCCTAAATCATGCTGCATTTCATTCTATCTACGTTAAACAACTCTCCACACCCCTAAAAAGTAGCTCAACAGTTAAGAAAAGCATCTGGTAACATCTTCAAGAACACTACCATTTAAAACAAAGAATTATGCCAAATTCCATAATAAAAGATAGAGAACACTGTATCCTTACCTACTTTAACAGTGATACAAGAACAGAAGCTACTTCAAGCTTCTGGTCAGTGCTTCTGTAGTATCACAATTACCTCATATTTAATCACAACACAGAGTCTTGGGAAAGATACACAGAAACTGAGCTCTCTGACACATCAATGACTTACTCAGGAAGGTTATATTTTTGACAGCAGCACTGAGGCAACCAAAGAAACAAGACAGACTAACAGACAATGGAAGAGCTACAGCTCTTCCATTCCCTCAGTGATGGAGAAAACAGAGCCCAGGCTTGTCTTCTGCTTTTATGAAACTTCTTCCCTATCACAGCCATCAACATCATTAATTTGCTACTGATGATGTTCACAGTACATGTACAGTACACAGATGATGTTCTTTACTGACTATGCAAAAACACTCTGAAAATGTATTTTAGGTAATTAGGCAAAGCTGTACCTACAATAAACAAAGAGAGAAGGGCAGGAGTGGATTAAACAATGCAAACCACATATTTATGGGAGAGAAGAGCAAAATCTGATAAAATAGAGGAGAAAAAAATGGGACATCTACATCATTAAGCACAGGATTTCTACAGGAATTAATTTCTTCAAAAATTGACTCTAAGGTTTGTCTGTCCACAGAAAAATGGATACATTATTCATTATACATGAAAAAGAGCAAAATTAAGAACTTCTATACTTGCAATTCAGATAGCTTTAAATGGCAAGTTAATATAAAAAGAAGAGGGGAAAAAATCATAGAAGCTGTGATTAGAATAATCTGTGGTGTCATTAACTCCACAATTCAGCTTTACTACATAAATCTTAGATGCCATTGTGAACTCCTAGAGATAAACAACCTGTTATAGCTTGTATAACTATAAGACATAACTGATTTTTATTTATTCTTCCTCTCTTCAAAAACATGTCAACATTCCATCTCACTATGAAGAGCTGCACCATAGTAATGACAATTACTCAAACACATCAGTGAAGACTGCCTAAGAATCCCCAGTGATCATCTGTTGCAAAAGCTTTTAAGAAGCATTTAGAATAAAATTTAAAAAAAAATACATAGATGAGTAACTACAGTGTCTACTGAAAAATTGTACATCCCTAAATTTAGAATAGGTATTTCTCAAAAGTAACAGGAAAAGAAAAAAAAAAGAACTCTTTAGATATAGGAAGACATGGAACTTCCTAACACCAGAAATCAATTTTGCGCAACATTGCTTTATAATTTTTCATCATAAAGTCCTGAAATATTATGCTGCACTGACACCCATTCTCTGTTTTACAACCAAAGGAGAGTACTATTGGTGTTAGAGATGGTGAAACTAACTGAAAACATAAAAACCAGACCATATAGGTAACACATTTAAAAGTATTAAAGCTGAACGATATACTTTTTCCCTGTTTGTTAAACACTTACAGTAAAATAATTAACAGAAAATAAATCCCAAACATATATTGGGCAGGAGGTGGCTGAAAAAGCCTTGTAGTCACACAAAAAGCTGCAGAAACTGTTATTTGTCATACAGTCTAGTGATAATCATCCACAAAGGCTTGTTTTAACCTAAAGCACATAAATATTGTTGTGACCTAAAATTTAACTACCTCACTTCAGCTACAGAGGAAAAAGGCAAAGGAAAAAAGCATCACAAGGACAATGACATGAACATAGCTGATGCAGCATCTCACTGG
This sequence comes from Sialia sialis, assembly GCA_009812075.1. Taxonomy (NCBI): domain Eukaryota; kingdom Metazoa; phylum Chordata; class Aves; order Passeriformes; family Turdidae; genus Sialia; species Sialia sialis. The sequence goes on from VRYO01002772.1 coordinate 69,315,215, forward strand.
ACATTTCAACAGAAAAGGCAGAGCTCTAGAAGACATGAAGAATGTTTGCCTTGCATATGAAATGAGCTACTTGCATTGTGTCCTTTGGCAACCTGAAAAATCTGGTATTTTTAAAATAAGGTGTGAATGAAATCAAGGAAAACTCCCATTTGGATTTTTGATCACTTCTTTATGAACATGAATCCTCTCATCCCTGTCTTTGACATCTCACCCAAATTTCTCCTGCTGGTTCTGAAACACAGATCTACTCAGATGGGGTTTGTTTGGGAATTTGCTTGCTGGTTTTGGTAGGGTTTTCTTGAAAGAATTTCCAGATGTACAGAGATACATATACAAAACCCTGTTCCCCTCATTCCATCCGTACTTCAACCAGTCTAACTAGATGTACTCAGCCTCTCCATCTTCCTTTCTTGCATGAATCTCAATCTCTACATATTCTAGAACTTGTCTTACTGATACTACGCTACGCAGGATTTCTGAATACTAGCTGGAAATTAATAACATCATGATGCTGGAAAAATCCAACACCACAACAGGGAAAAACCCTCCTCCTGCAGGGCTCATTTTATCTTCTGAATGACTACCATGCTGTTGCCTTCTTCCTTTCCCTCTGATGCTTGCTTAACCCTGGCAAGAAGCTGCACTCCCTGCAGCTAAACTAACTAAGGCTAATTTTGTCTAATTTTATGTAAAACTGATTAAGGCAAATAAATGGAAACAAATCTTGGTTAATAGCCAGCCATGTATCCATGCATGAGAAAATATAAATGGAAATTAACCTGCAATTAACCAGAGGTTTTAGATATCCCATTAATAGCTATGGACTCAGATACACAAGAAGTACTGTGGTGCTGTGAACAGAAATATGATATCGTCTCTCTTTCACAATGGCATCATTGGGATCATTAGCATTACCTCAATTCCATTAAAAGAAAAAGTATTCTTTATGAACTGTGCTTAAATCGTGCTTCTCAATAGGTTCCATCACTTAACAACCTCAAATACAGGAATATCAAAGTCCAAGAAGTGCTGCAGCTATTTAAACTCTTTAAAAATAAAGTCTGCAAATGCATAGTTCACTTAAGCTTTTAAAATCTAGATATGTAAGTCTAGGAATCTCTTTAGCTATTTATCAATAACTACAGCACATATATGTAGAAATAATTTCATCACCATTTTAACACCAAGAACCGTTCTAGAAGTAATTTTGATGAGCCAATCCTAACAATTCTTCATTAGCATTTTTCCCTCACCTCAGAAAATGTCTCTCTTCTACAGTGTGAAAATAAGGGAGAGAAAACACTTTATAGTAAGTTATTGTTCGAATGTTTAAATTACGCCTCTTTACATTTTTGATTCTTCTAAATCATGTACTTCATTCTGAAGTCTATTTTAAATTAGGTTACATACAAGAAATTAAATGCTCAGTGTTGGTTTAGTACGTAAGAACTTGCAATGAGACTGGAGTACTTTAACTTTAGTTTCAGTATAAGTGAAATGAATTTTAAAAAAACAACAACTTACAATCTGATCAAAAAAGGGTGGTTGACTTCTTTTAAGACAGACTTTTCATTGTGCACATGTTGCTCTTGCTTCAGTCGAATGACATCAGGAATGCTCATTACTTTCAGTGCGAAATAACGCTTGGCCATTTTTTCCTTCACCAGATGAACACGTCCAAAGGTACCTGTGCCTGAGAAGTCAGAGCAGAAAAATCAACTTATTGTAAAAAGGGAAAAACAATAAAGGTAATTTGCTAAATTAAAACCTACAGGAACTCCAATTTTTCAGGTGAAGCGATTGTAAACTTAAGCATGCACAGAGAGGCAAAGCGATTCAGTAGGATAAGGAAGCAATGGGAAAAAATAAATAAAATTTGCTGATGTTTCTGAATTTTTTTTTTTTAATTTGCTTATAATGCTCAGTGTTAAATCACTTGGAAACAGTGACTATGCGGTACCACTTTTTTCATAGTTAACATATTCCTTTTTCAATGCACTCTAAAAAATAAAGAAGGAAAATAAAAACATCCTGACTTTTAAATAATGCATTAGGCATTTCTCTATTCAACAGTCATGAAAGTTCCTTTTAAGTGCATTGCATTCAAGACAATCATATATAACTGAACTGAGTAACTTTTTTAGTTTGAAATCAAAGTTAAAATTGGCACATTTAGCCACATTGCTACTTGTTGTGCAGCACAGTGTTACACATTTGAAGACAAACACACATTTCAGCTCATTAGGAGGTTGCTTACTGTTCTATTGCTCATTAAATAATGCCACATAGGTTTCATTACAGCAATACACCAGGTATTTTTAAGCCCATTCTCAGACAGAAATATGTGCCCCTACAAAGGACACCTGGTAGGCAAACCAAGTGCTAACTTGTGAAAGATCATGCACTCCAGAAAAGTCATAAGCTTATACTTCAGCTCACAATCATCCTCTTCTTTGCACACAGAAGAGGCAGCCAACAGACCTGTAACAGTATCATTAGCTGGTTTGTTACTTAATTTCA
>VRYO01002772.1:69318734-69331908 GCA_009812075.1 Sialia sialis
TATGCATGTGAAAGGAAACAGTTTTGAGAGTTAGCTAGGAGCAAGAAACTAACAAATGAACTTCTAAAATTGCATTATTTAGGAGATGGGAAAAAACAATGGAATTTTTGCCTCTGGTAGCTTCCATTTATGTTTGAAATACGTGTTTTTTACAATTTTTTTTTCTCTTAAACAGTTTTTCTTTCCAATCACTTAAAATGTTGTTGAAGATATAGCATTTACTTTAAAAAAATACTTATCTTACAAACTAAAAACTACTAACTCCAGAAATCCAGTTTTATGGAATTTGCAGCTCCACTACCAATACAGCTTTCAAGATAGAAGTTCTCACTATACAAACACATCAAGGATTACCATTGTCCAAGCACAAAAGATTGTGTCAATGAAGTTTTACATTCCCACCTGTCCTGAGTTACAGTTCTTTAACCATGAAAACTGTATACAGATCTCAGAAAAAGCCTGCTATTATAGCAAAGTAAACCATCAGGTTACCCTGGAAAATTTATCATGCAATGAAATCCTTTAACAATGTAATCACATTACATGACTATACCTGCAAACAACTGTATTTGCTCAGGGATGGGCTTCTGCAGTAAAAAAACTCCAAACAAATAACATAAAAAACCCCAACAAACACCAAAAAAAAGCCCAAAAGCTTCCAAGCAGAGACATCTGTTCAAGCTACTTTAAATACTGATTACTTACATCTACACTGCACTACATGCACACACAAAATTAACTTGGGTTATATCTGAATTAGGAGCTGAAATTTAAATTCTGAGTAAAACCACTGTGAAGAATAATGATAGTCATATGGCACACTAAAACTAGAAACCATCTTTCATTTTTGAAGCTTACAAATGTAGACTCAGGGAAATTAACAATACTAACCCCATAAGCAAATGTAGTTTTACATGCATGTGGTACTTGTACGAATGAAGTGCTTCCCCAGACATATCCAACAGGAAAGTCAAAAGTATCTAATTGTCTCTAGATTTCTACTATTACGTTTCAAGACTTGTTCTACTTAAGAAATTTTTATTTTAGAATGCTTTACTTTTACTTAAGCTATTAGTTTATCTTTAAAACCATTGGTCAGAAGTAACAGCAATAATAACAGAAATCACATGTTCCATCTATTTTCAAAGAAGAACCTGTCAGCAATATTTATTCAGCAGCGTTCTAACTGGTATTTAGCAATAGTTCTAACTTTGGAAACACTTCCTCCTTAAAAACATCTCTGCCAGGAACAGCAAAGCTTGGCAGGCTATTCCAGAATAGTGGCAAGGCCCTAATCTACAAAGCCTCTGGGAAAACCAGACGACCACACAGACAGGCGAGAACAGAGAACCTCCCTAACCAGTTTTATTGTTGAACTGATCCCAGGCAGTCTATTTTCAAACATCTTTAGCACAGTTGCAAGCAACTATGAAAATCAAGAAAATGCAGATCAAGAAGCCAACTAACACTTGTTTTCAGACATCTCTCCTAATACATATTTTTTCCCCATCACGTCTTCTCAGAAAATCCATTAGGCCTGCATTAGCTGGCAATACCCATATACCCACCACTCTTCCATGGGACTAACTGCTATGCTTTTTCTTTTGTTTTACGCCTAGCCTGTCTTCAAATAACCATATAAAGCTTGCATAAATAAACTACTCTAATTCAAAATCTCACTTCAAATCTGCTCATACTTTTGCCATTTCTGTTAATATTTTTAAAATGTTCTTCCTTGCAATTGATAGGGAGGAGGGACAAACAGGATGACAGTCAAGGTGGGAGGCTGTAACAAGATGTTATTGTGGTTGTTTAGTGTAATCAAGAAAATCTGTGTTATGAGAATAGGTTGTTATGTTGTGACTAGATGCGCCTCAGATTCATCAAAAGAAAACTAAAAACCTGAAGCATTACGTGGCACTGTGCAAGATGAAAGCCTAGCTCCATAAATTTGAGAGAAGGCTACTGGAAGCAAAAAAAGACAGTGTTAGTAGTCCTCCATCAAAGCACTGCTCCAGGTGAGCAGACACCTAACTCATGGAACAATTTCTGTTAATCCCTATGAAAGAACTGTTCAGCTTTTTCCCCGATCACTTCAGAGCTCAGCTGTGTGCACCAACAAAATTTGACCTTCTGTGACAGGTATGTAAGCATTCCTTATGATTCCTTTTAAATGGAAATATTCTATACTTGTCTGTAAGAATGAAAGGAAATAGTGTTTACGGATTTGCACTTTAGTCTACTCAGATTTATTTTATATTTGGTTCAAACGAAAAGAACTCGAGGAATATCATATCATTGTGGATTAGTCCTGGGATCTACCACGTACCATCCGGCCAAAGGAAGAGCAATGGCTTCCTACACTCCCTACATACATATCCCTATCCATCTGTATATTATAGTACATGTTACCAGAGTTTCAGAGCAAAGCACCTACATGAGAAAATCATACCTCAAGAAAACAGCTGTTCTTACAAAGTGTGAAGGCAGATTTGTAGTTTATTTGCACAGGCCCCTTCTCCTTGCTAAGGCACATGGTAAGTGAAGGTCTCTGGCCACCAGTAACAACAGCAAGAGTGCCTGAGCTGTTTGCAACACAATTCAGGATTTTCATGGGCAAACAGAATAAAATATGTGAAATGCTAGCCACTAATCCAGTATAATCTTTTTATAACAGAAACAATAAAATTCTTGGATCCCGTTGCAAATTTTATGTGGTAGCAGAGCTTGAAGGAATGCCAGCAATCTTCTTCATTAGGTAACCTTCTCATGCTAAACACAAAGAGATGAGGCCAAAATCTGCAGAGGACCAACTTGGCCTACATATCAAACACAAGTAGGGTATTTTCAGTCCTGCAAACTGGATTCCTTAATACCATGCAAAAACACCACAGCCAGTTTCCAGGATTTTATTCTCTTTGAAGCCTGGCAGAAAAGCATAAAGTAAATGGGAACATTTCTGATGAAATTTCAGATGCTTTTGATGCTAGGTAAACCAATCCTGCAACTTCTGATCAGCTAAAGCAATTGAGTGAGTAGTCATGTAGTAACCATTTTGCTATTGATGTAGATCATCAATTTAATGCTTTGATTGCCTCTTTATTTGCTCCAATTAATTAGATCCAGCTGTTTCCCATCCTTTTAATCCCCAACTCTTTCTTAAAACCAAGTTTGCCTTGCTCAGATAGATACCATCTGCTTTAATGAAGAATAAACTAGGTCATGTGAGCTCTATGACCCTAAGGGCTGTTTTCTGACTCCCAGAAGGGCTATCCCTGACTTCAACAGATGCCTACAAAATCATCAGATGCATTCTCTTTTATTTACAGTTAGAAGAAACATTTCCTACTGTGACACATATTAGTCTTTATTAAGAACCACAAGCACAATAGACTTTCTAAATATCAGAGATGAACTAAGTGAATTGTATCAGATTGCAAACTCACTAATGAACTGTGGAGGCCAATGGCCCGACTAGGGGAGAACTTGTCTCTCTCTCCCCTGGAGGGAATGCCCTTAGGCACTCCCTCTTCATAGTGGATAGACAAAGTTACTCCCAGAGTCCCTCTCTATTCTATGCTAAATTGGTGTACCCCATTTGCCCTTCTGTCAGTTGCTCTACCCCACCCCTTATCTACCCTATATAAACCCTATTCCCTCTGACCCTTCGAGCCAGTTCGTCCCTGGATCCCTCCGAGGAAAAAGATAAATAAAGCTTCGCCTTGGAACACCACACACGCTCCCGTCCCTCTCTCCAGCGTCGGCCAAAGCAGAAGCTCACAAAAGAGCAGGTCACTGCGCCCGGGAGCGAGGACGTGCCTGTGCCACTAGGACGTCCTTCTCAGGACACTTCCCCAGAACGTCGCGGCACCCCCCAACCACTTTCCGCTGCGACACTGAATGTCAACATTTGTCAGACATTTAATCATTGTCTTATTCTAGTATGGAACTTCAACAGCCTAGACTGTTGAAAGAAATGGGGATTGTCAGTAATTCTTGAAAAAGTGGATAAGTGGCACAGCAAAGGAAAATCAGCCTGTCCAAACAGACTGGTAACCAAAAGATTAACACTAGGGAAAAAGATTTAGGGAAACCACAAGGCACAAGCAACTTTAGGCTTCTACCACTTAAGATGTGATTGGCACATGAAGAGGGAAACTCAAAAATAAGGATGATGATTTTCAACACCACAGTAGTGTAGTTAAGATTTTTACTAATGTATCAACCCATAGACTAAAGTCACTGAAAATGCCAAATTCAGTGTCTTCACTGTTCTGCAAGTCAGCTGTGGATTGTTCCCTGTAAATCTTAGATAACTGCTCTTATAGATCTGCATTACTCTACTGATCCACTGAAAAACATGTCAAAGAGATAACATAAGTTAGAGGAGGTTTTATAGGATGCCTTTTTTTCTTGACTAGAACTGCACATCTCATACTGCTGAATAAACCAAATAAATGTCTGATCTCAATTTTTGCGAAGCTTTTTTCTATCCTTCAACAATATGCACTGAAATCAGAGACAGGCTGATTAAGATCCTAACAACACAGAAAACATTTGCATAGTGTTCATCAGGGGCAGCCCTGCCAGAGGACCTTCCTTCTACGATGATTCTTACTCATCCACTGTGCTGTGATTCCATTTCCACCAAGAACCCTCGGAAGAGAGAAAATGTAATAATGTAACACAGCAAAAACTATGCCCATTGCATTCCAGGCAAGATCACTGGATTATCTGTTCTGCAAATTTTACTGGCACTGGCATACCAGTGGTTTTCTCTTCTGTTTTGGATGATAGCTGCACCCTTTGTCAAACCAACTGAAAGCTCAGTATCGTTAATTATTTATCCCAGCTCAGTTGAAATTAAAAAGTAGCCATGCACATTTGAAATACAGCTGGACTTTTGACTCTCAGGGGATGCTGTAAAAAATTCCCAAATATCCCAAGGACCTGGCAATTTTTAGGTCTCTTCTTACTCGGTATACAAAGAGCCTATAACAACACTTCCCTAAAACTACATTTAACCAACTAGAATTCAGTTTAGTCTCTTTTCAATTTCACACAAGATTCAATATGCCAGAGAATACCAAGAAGTTGTGTCAACAACTCTTGCTGCTGACCCACCCATTTAAACATTTTTGAACTACAATCATTAAGAACTAAAGACATGGGAATCACCAGGTTAATTAACACCCATCAGTCACGCGTCATTTCTGATTTCCAGAAAGTGCCAATCAACTGAAAATCAATGATGCAAGTTCCTCTGTAACTTCAGGTTTTTGATTTTTTTTCTCACAAATTTTCTCTCTACAAAAATACTGTAAATATCAAGGTGTCCTTAAGCAAAACAAGCAGAATTCTTGGAATTTTCTTCTGTCTCTCTATTATTTCTTTTTAAATTTATTTTTAAATACTAGGGACCAATAAATAAATGAAACCAGAAAGTAACCAGACTGCTGGTTATGATAGCCATAAATCCTCTCAATTTCTAAACACCTCTTAGAACACTGATTATAATGCATCTCTCTTCTCAAAACTGTTAATATCCACACTCCTCAGAACAATTCTTATAAAACTGCTATTTCCCTACTCGGTTCTTCAATGCCATTTTTGAAACTTTCCATGTCTTCCACAGCCTGCAATTTGTGACACATTGATAAACAAGAATCTGAACAGATGAGTAGACGATAAAGCTCTTCCACCATACTGAAACTAGGACACTGCAAAACTATTATTACTCCTACTTTTACCTATTTAAATATTACACTTGAAGTACGATAGATCACAACTTAAAAACTGGGTTTTTTAAACAAAAACAGCTGAAATAAAGGCCTTTAAAGATTAACTCCTTTTTCACCTAGAAACTAAGTTTTATACTACTTGCTGAACTAAATTAAGGCCTGTTGAAATAGCTTATTTTATTGATACCAAACACTTGCTAGAAGTGAACCTTATCAATCTGTATTAATGTAATTTTTAAAAAACTTTTTAAAGTTAACATGTTTTAAAAGACAAGTATATTTAAGCTAAGAATCAGGTACCTGTCTGGCTAGCCAAGCTAAAACACTAAAAAGCATGAAATTCTCTCATGTGATGAGAACTTCAGGTAATTAAAGCATTATCAAAAAGTGTCACATTTTAACTGAAGAATCTCTAAATTGCAAATTATACAAGAAAGACTTTTTTTGGAATTTAAAAAGATGTAACATTCAAATCCTCTTCACAGAATTGATTTCTTCAGGAAGGGAGAGGTTAAAATAAGCACCTGAACTACTTCTTGGAATGTAAATATTAAAGGGAAGAATTTTTAACCTATTGGTTTCCTTCCAAATAATTTCTCAAACAACAAAAGCCAGACATGCAAACCCCACACCTAGCCTTCTGTACATTAACTGATACTTAAAATTCCCATCAAGTTTTGAGCAATTCAGGACTCTTTTAAAAAAGCATGTGTTCAAAGTGAATCTTTTTAATGGCTTTAATTATCTTTAAGTGTTTAAGCCCACTATGAAACCACTTCCATAAAATGAAACCTAACACAAATGGACATTTAAACCAAGTACAGTTACTTCAAGTGTGTTACACTTACACTTACCGCAAACAAAATGAGATATAAAGTAACTCAGATTTCAGCAAGAAGGAAAAACAACAAGGCAAGTACCATGTGAGTAGCAAGAAACCCCAAATTTTAGTCTGCAAATCTTGCTCATTGTTTAAAAAAAGTAATAACAAAATGAAGTGACAGAAACATTTTCCAATACAATCCAAAGTGATGAACCCTGATCTCCCTTCAGATACACTTTGATGTGGTGTGTCTGAATAGGTGTGAGTTGTGAATATAAAGCTCCTGCTTCTTGAGCTGGGACTAGTACTACACTCAGGATTTGGAAATGGATGTCCCAGAAGCAGTTTCTGCCAAAACGCTTCTAATTTGAGGATGAATAACTCAACAGTTTACCTCTGGTAGTACATAAAGAATCAATTCCAGTAAATCATTAATACAGTATTTTCCATTTATTCTGTTCAGTTAATGAGAAATATGCCACAGTGATTTTTTTTCTCCCTCCAAAAAAGGTAAATAGGAGAAAAAAAAACAAAGTAGGGACATCTCATATTGGAAAAAAAACCCAAAACCTCTGTTTTTAAGTTTCATTCTCATAATCAAATTTTTACCCAAGAGGACAGTAAAGTGCTCTCTCATAATTTATCAGGACTTCGATCTTCACGTTCAGTTTCCCTGGTGACAGAAGTATTTACAGAACTGTTTTGGCTGGTTGCTTTACTCAAGTTCAGCATAAAGAAATTTAGTTGGATTTCCACAAAAAAAAACCAACCCTGCAAAACAAAATAAAACAGTCAAAGCTAAACAAGTTGCCATGTCACAGCAATAACTAGTTTCAGCAGACTGAAATCTGTTTCAGGTAACTTCAACTAAAAGAAACAGTCATTAAGGTCTTCAAAGTTTAAAGCAGCACCTCTGTAAAAGATACACAACTGTTCAGGTACTTAAAAAATTGTTCCAATAGCTTTTGCTCTGTCAGTTGCCACAGATGTACTTACGAGGTTGCAATATGTCACCATCAAACAATTATACGCACAAAGCTTACAATTACACTCATAGAAAGAAGAAAACCTTAAAATAAAACTGGCCAGGGAAACAATTGCAAAACATGGGTCAAAACTAATGTTTTCATCTCAGAAAAATAAATAAAAATAAAATTTTGATGACTAAGTAGAAAACACCAACCAATAATCCATAAAGGGTTTAGAGGAACATAGCTCCAAATAAGCTAATGCTACACAGAACAAAAATCAAATCCATGCAACAGCACAGATCAAAAGTTTAACATCAGCCCCCTCTGAACTAGGTAAGCCTAAATAGGGGTACTTAGTAGGTATCTATTAGCAACCTTTCTTTTCAACCCAGAAATATGTGTCTCTACATACTTGTATGATTTTACATAATCATCATCTTTTGGTCCGTCCTGAAACTCAGCTTTTCCCAAAACAGCTACTTGCTGCTAGTCAGTTAATGCAAAGAAACCATGAGGCTTAATACCCTTGATAGTGTCCTTTTAAAAAGCAAACAGAAAAGTCTTATGAAGTACAAAGGTTTATTATTGCTGACCCAATGTAATAAAAGCCGCATTGTTTGTACTTGACCGATTTCCTCCTTCACCAGTGCTGGACAGAAGCCTTTGAGGAACTAGTACCTCTTATAATACATTCCTTTCAATTACATTTCACTTCCATCTTCACTGAAGGCACTGCTGAACCAGACACAAATCAAGAGGAGGTATTCCACACAATGCCAAAAAAACCTTTTTAAAAACCTTTCAAACAGACTGTATATTTATTACTTAATATCTACTACAATGATTGCAAAGTATAAGACTGAAATTATGTTTAAGAGCTTCTGGTTGAAGACAGGTAAGACTTTCACTTAAGACTTAATGTAAATGCACTCAGGACATTCTAGTTCTCTTGTGTTTCAGGTAAATGGGTAAATAGGCAGCTAATAGAAAACTGTTCCTGGATTACCTATTCCCTGCAATTTTCTGTGTTACCACACTACTAAACATAGAAGGCACTAGCTCAGAAACATTTGAGCACACACATACCATCACAACTGAGAAAGCTGGAAAGGCCAGATTGAAAACCTGCTACACTAATATTCAGAAAGGACAATTAAATCAAAGTTCCGTGATGGCCAACAGCTACTTTTCAATTTATTTTTTTTAATAAAACTTTTCACTTTTATTTTTAAACTGACCTAGACCTAACTCAGTATACATAACACGAAAACAAACAAGTCTCTGGATATTCCCACTGAAGACAAACCCTGATCATTGAGTAGCAAAGACCTCAAAGCATCAGAAAGTTCAGTCTTCACATTATATCTTAAAACCTTAGGACTGGTATTTTTGAAAACTGAGTAAAACTTCCACTTTCAAAGACTTTCAAAGCGCCACATAGTCATACCATCTTCTTCATGGCTGGACACAGTAAGTATATGCTTTGAAAGAAAAGCTATTATTCTTGGCCTGTTCAAATTTATGGTGGAAACCTACAAAAACTCTTTGTACAATACAAAAAAATGAAAGTAGTGAAGTTGCAGGCTAAGAGTTTGCAAGCTGTTACTGTATCCCAAACACAAGGTGAGAGACACAATTTCTCCTAGAAAGAATCAACAGCCTCCCCAGACACCCTGAGCCAGAATGTCTTCACTTACTACACAGCTTAACTTTGGACCAGCCAGGTGAAACCCCCTGCAATTCAAATAGGAGGAAAAAAAGGTACTTCTGTATTAAAGAGTGGTTTATGAACACAGAATTACCTATTTCCCTCTGTTGACTCTACACATGCAAGTTTGAAAGTTGTTTACAGTGCATACATCTACATTCACACAGGAGAGACTAACCTCAAAGCTATATGGCCTCATTAAGTGCATGACACTTCTCATGACAGAAAGTACTGAAAGAGAACATGTAATTCTGTGTATGAATTTGTGAGGTTTGAAAAAGAATTGTTGGCAATTCACTAAACTCTTCATGCTTCGTGTCAAAAACCTATGCCAAATGATACGTATACTGCTTTATAATCTTCAGCATCTAACTTACTGACCCAGCATCACACACGTGGTATTAACAATGTTAGTTCATTTATCGAGCATTTTTTTCAAAATATTGACATAGTTTAACATTGCCCACAAGAAAGGAACCGTGGGTGCAAATAGTCACAGTTCAACCCACATCCAATTTGCAAACCTGAATTTATCTCTATACTCTGTAATTTTACATATGTTATTCAAGCTAATACAGCACAATCATCTGAGAAGGCATTTAAAACATTACTCTAACACTTGACCTATTATGCTGACAGAGAAAAATATTTCTGATATAACTATGACATCTTCTAAAAATTCTCTTGAATTTTATCTTTTGAATGGATTATAATGAGTACTAGAGATTTTATTATAATATGCACAAATGACTCAGCATTGTAACCATAGGAAAAGGAGTACTTTTCCAAAAGACTCAAATAATTCCTTTGCATCGACAAGTTATGAGCAACTGCAGTACCAGTACAAGCCTGCATTCTATCTTCTATACATGAAATTTTACAGAACAAAATCAAACTACAAACCCACAAGAATTTTCTCCTAAAACACTATCAATCTGGAACAAACATTGCAAATATATTTATATTTATTTAAAGGTTAATACACTGAGAATTCATGAGTGGAACAAAAATATTCCTCAAAGGGAAAGCTTTGTTTATATTCAGAAGGCAGTATCAACCCATATTCCTCAGAGACTACAGAATTACAATGCCTTAGGTATCTAGAATCTACTTTGTGTGTTCCATTACCCTTCCAAATTCTCACATAGTATACCTTACAAAAATTAGTGTAACTCTGTACAAGATAAGGTGATGACATAACTCTTGTTTGGCACTCGAACGAATATCACCATATTCTTCACAAAGAGCTATTATCCAAGAAAGAGGAAGTAAGTCTAGAATATCCAAATAAAGTTATATTTGATATGGAACTGGAACAAAAGCCCTAACACAAATATTAAGTTTCAAAATCCCAGTCTCTCAATTCCATTCTCAAATACCATTTTGCAAAAAATCTTTATAATACCCAAGAATTACATTACTAATGGAATAAAAGACTGAAAATATCACCTGTAGTAATACCTAATGTTACTGAAGACATGCCAATAGTAACAATTAAATGCTCTTATCAGAGAGGACTACGGTCTGAATTTTTCATGCTATTCTGTATGGATCAGCCACTGTTTTTTCTCTACAATGCAGAAAAATAAGGCTGAACTTAAATTCTGTTCTAACTTCATATCAGCCAGCTGTGTGACTGAAACCCAGAATGCATATAGTTGTTTTTACTGTTTTTACTATTTTTACTATGCAGCTTCTTAATAGGAAGAAAAGTCACTCTACCAATCTCCCACAGTTTCACCCTCCCCCGAGTTTTATGCACACATTTCCCTTTTCTTCCTGTATCAGAACTGGGATCACTCCACTAATCTCTCTCCATTATTATACCTCCCAATACCATGCCCAAGGAATCCATCCAAATCAGTGAGACTTTTAATAGAACACTAAACATAACTGACATTATTTAAATGGACCAGGATGAGAACATTTGAGAATTTATGAAAAAGTACACCGAAACAACCTGCAAGTACAGTAATTTCACACTGATAAGTCACACCTATTTCACTGAAGAATCGAGCTGATCCCGGAAGTGCAGCTAATCTCCAGGTGCAGCTTATTTATGGACAAATTCCAGTGAAATGCCAGCCCAGAAGTGCGAGTCAGCCAGGTGGGGAGCTGCCGCAGAGCTGTGGCTGAGCAGGCGGGGGGTGGGCGGGGAGCTATCGTGGAACTGCTGCTGGGTGAGCGGTGAGTCGGAGCCACTGGTGAGCGGGTGGCGAGCCGCCGGTTTCGCGCGGCGAGGCGGTGAGCTGCCATTTTTAGCGGTGCGGGGAGCCACCGTTGCTGCCGAGCAGGCGGGGAGCTGCAGCAGCCAGTGCCGGGGGCGGGTGTGCCAGGGCCCGCAGCACGGGGAGGGCGCCTGGGGCTGCGTTTAAAGGCTTCGCCGGTCTGTGAAAACTGTTTGCAAACTGAGCAGCTGATAGCAAACCCAGCGATCTGCAATTCTGTTACTAACTTGTGACTTTGTTGCAATGGATCCTCACTTTTTTTTAACAAAACAGTGCACATATTACCCAGTGTGGCTTATTTATGGACAAAATCCGTGGTCTTCCCGTCTAGCTGGAAGTGCGGCTTATAACCAGGTGCAGCTTATGAGTGTGGAATTACTGTAAATTCCTTTTATGAAATACCTATGATTTTTCACATGATTCTTAAGCTCTACAAGAAAAGAGAAATCAAGTCAATATTTGAGTAACTTTCAGAGGTTATGGCATATATTGTAACAGTATCAGAAATTCTGCAACAGTGAAGATAGTTTTTGTGGCTGATAACCTGATGGCATTGCTGTGCTGGACGTTGTTTCTGTACAATCTCTCCTTCTGTCTTTCATTAAGCATAACATCATCTGAGGTCCAATATTTGGTTTAAAAAAACCTGGTATTAAACATAGTTTGCAAATTTCATACATCTGAAGAGACAGGTGGAAAGATGCAATGTGTCATGAACAGGCAAGGATAGAAGTGACCTCCCTACACAAAACATTTTTTCCATGCAAAGGAAGATTGACATACAAGACTAAATCTCATTATGCAATGACTAGCTGCCCTGAACAAATACATTTAAAGAGTAAATATATGCATACAATAATTTATCAGATTTGAAATTATTAACAAGAAATGCACGCTTGCAGCCCAGAAGGTTAACCACATCCTGGCCTGCATCACAAGCAGCGTGGGTGAGCATGTCAAGGGGAGGGCATTCTGCCCCTCTACTCTGCTGTGAGCAGTATACCCAGGTCTGGGGTTCTCAGCACAAGAAAGACACAAATCTGTTCGAATGGGTCCAAAGGAGGGACACAAAGGTCATTAGAGGGCTGGAGCACCTTTCCTGTGAAGATGGGCTGGGACAGCTGGGTTGCTCAGCCCAGAGAAAGCAAGCATCAGGGGAGACCTTATTGAGGCTTTCTGGCAGTTAAAGAGGGCTTAACAAAACCGCTACTTTTTACATGGGCAGATAGTGTCAGGGCAAGGGGGAATGGCTTCAAACTGAAAGAGGGTAGCTTTAGGCCAGATGTTAGGTTAGATTATTCAGGCTGCCCAGAGTTCTGGACACCTCATCCTCATCCCTGGAAGTGTTTGAGGCCAGTTTGGATGAGGCTTTCAGCAACCTAGTGGAAGGTATCCCTGCCCACAGTAGAGGTTGGAAAGGTTGGAACTAAATGTCTTTAGGGTCCCTTTCAATAATTTCAACATATTCTCTGATTTTATGACTACTCAAAATCTGAAAATAAAACCAAGGTCACTTTTTTAGTAAGAATCAACATTTTCTTTCAGATTTTCTGTTACTTCACTCTGCTATCCTATGTATGTCTTCATCATGCATTGAATTTCTCATGTAAGTATAACAGGTATACACATGTGTCCCGGGTTGATGTTGTGTCTATTCCTTCTCCCTGCTTCCCCAAAAGCCTGCGTGTCTCTGTGTTGCCCAG
>VRYO01002772.1:69332908-69357126 GCA_009812075.1 Sialia sialis
GTGCCTGGGGAAGCAGGGAGAAGGGGTAGACACAACATCAACCCGGGACAACATGCACCCATTTACCCAAAGTCAGGTTAATTTATTATGCCGTTTACTGCCGCAGTTGTTTCTTACTTCCACTGTCTACAATTCTCTCACTCCAACAATCTCAAAATTACCTGAACCTAGTCTGATATACTTAAAAACAAGATCAGAGTCTGCAGTAAAAGAAGTAATGAATAGCAAATCCAACACCACTTTGAAAGATTAAATTACAGCTAATTGAATTAATGATCTATAGTTTACATGCCAAGAGTACTTGATGTGCCCTTTGTAGATTCTGTTTCTCCAAAATTGGAACATTATTGCTGAGGATCATTCACTATTATAGCTGACACCGCACACAGCTCAAGAGAAATGTATTTGAATTTGTTTTTGATTTAAAGAACAACTAGTTCAATATAATTTATAATTCAGAATTTACATTTAAAGAAATTGTATACAAGCTCCAAGCTGCTAAAATTAGAAGGCATGGACAGATTTAAGATCAGAAATAAACACAAACCCAATCCATCTCATTGGCTTGTCTTTAAATCAGTTGTAACTGAAAGCTACTGGTAATCTGGTGGTTATTATACTATTACCCATTAACACTTTTTCAAAAGGTGAAGCATGTTAAGTTTTCAGTAGCAAATCCAAAAAGCATAATGCTTCCCTGAAGACAGATTAAATAGCCAAACAAGAAAAATCAGGCATATTAGATATTTACTGTTACTGAAGCTTGTTTCAGATGCTCGCAGATTTCCTAGGAACAAGTAACAACAGCCGCAGAAGACAGAACAGAGACTGACGAAATTATTGTCACATATATATGAGGTACTCATACTTCACTAACGGAAGAAGAAACTACCACGGCACCATATAAAATACACCTTCTCACAAGGTACCAGAAGAAAGCTCTGCCAATGACTAATAAAATTTCATACTTCTTGACATAAAAACTAAATGTTATCCTTTGTAGGACATGCCAGTACCCAAGCTAAGTATAATCACTGTTTAAAGATTCCCTAAGCACCTGTTTTCACTATAGTGCCCTTTTCAGTCAAGTTTACTTTCAGTCTTTAAAATGAGGTCTGTGTACAACATACAAAACTCCTTAGAGATAACTGTACTTTAAGGTAAATGATTCAATAGTTTCCACCCTCCTCCCTGCCCACCCCACAAAAAGATTTGTCTGCTTGTAAAACTTACAAAACTATGCTGTGGAAGGCTCTCTAAAGCAAAGTGATCAAACACAGTATGGCTTTTCTTCTTCTCTTTGCTCCCCCTTTCTCCACGTGGTCTTGCATTTCTAGATGGCTTTTTTTTTCTGTCCTATTATTACACTCATTGTTTAATTCCATATCAAGATTCATATTTCAGAGAAGCAAAGTTGTGTTTGTTCTCAAACAATCCAGCTCTTAACAATTCTATCAAAAATTAAAGCCAATTGGACTAGAAATCTCAACTATCATGGGAGGACCTGGAATTCTGAATCTCTCCACAGTATTACATCCAACTGCTAATAGAGTTTTCTCCCTTGTATAAATATTTTAAATGCCAAAACACACTAAGATTAGAGAGAGGTTTAACTATATATTTTATTATAGGACATAAACCAGTCATATTTCATGCAGGAGTGCCCAAGTTGAGCATAACTGAGAATTCATAAAAAAAGCACCACAGCTAACTTATTTCCACGTGAATAGATGACACTGCATACCCAGTACTACCTAGCAAAACATCGCCAGTATTACCTAGCAAAAACTACACATTCGGATACACTTATCAAATTAAGAACTAGTGACATCAGCTTCTTCACTTATAATCATATAGAATACCCAACTGTGTTCCTAGTTACACTTTCACTCAGTTCTACTGTTTTTGCTCTGAAAAGAAGCAATTATCCAGGAAATCCAAAGCCACCCAAACAAAATGGAAGTGTCTCAAAATAGCATTAAGCCATCTTATCCTTTCTTTTTCCAGCACTTTCCTACTTCTAGTAGGAACTCCAACATTCGGTACCAAAGGTATAGCCTCACATATGCATTCATCTCCACTGCCTGCCAGCCTTCTCTTATTAATAATTTATTTTGGTAAGTCCCAATTTCACCAAAAACCTTTTTAAAATGCTAAGAGCAATCCCACAAAGTCAGTAAAATTCTAAAAGAATATTTAACCCAGAAGTATAAACCCTTGTTGCTAAATACTATGACAAAGCATTTCAGTTGCAAATCAACGACAAATTTATCTATATTGCAGGCTTTTATCACCCAGATACATGCACAGGAAACTCTTAAAGCAATGTGAAACAGGCAGACAAAAAAAAAAACCAACTGCTTGCTGAGACACTGAATAATTAGTCACAAAACCAGTTGTCTTCCCCATTCATCATTTCACAATGTTGCCTCTCTAACCTATGATTAGTGTGTATTGCAAGCTCATCTTGACAGATCAAAAATTACCCGGTAAGACACATCACTTGCAGACAGCACAAATCACAACTATTTCATGTTCCAAAGTATTTTTTAAAAAATTGTTTTCACAGAATTATGCCAAATCAAACAAACTAGGCTGTACTCTAATTCACAACCAACATCGTCCAGGAACACTGAAAAATTTAGGTCTGCCTAAGAACCAAGACAGCAAAAAAAAATCAACACTGCTTCCAAAATACATCTTTTACCTTACAGTAAGTCAAGTGTTGCAGATAAAGAGTTGAGATAAATCTAGAAACTCTTCACTTATTAGAACAAAGAATACAATTTATTTAATTAAAATACTTTAAATGGATAGATGTCCTAAGCTTTACAGCATCAGGAATGGATATCTCCCAGCTTGTATCTATTTTTCAACTGATGAATGTAGAAAACTGAATGAATGGGTAAAACCAAAATGGAAAAAAAAAAATTTAAAATCCCCATTTCTTTCCCCTAGAAGAAATATACCTTCCTGTTTTTGAAAATATTTTGCATTAAGTGCTAGGGGTTTTTTTCAGATTCCTTCCAATTCTCTTTTCAGTTACTTTTGTTTTTCCTTCTAATGGCTCTGTCTTGTAGGACATACTCTTTCTCACAGCTTCTTCCCAGCTGGCATTTGTAGCAGAAAAAAACAAAACAAAACAAACCCAACTTTAATCAAGAAAAATTTTCCATAAACAGATCCAAGGAACCACAGCTACTCACTATAAAAATACTAGAAGAGATGTAGAAAAGCTTTCAAGCAAAATAATTTTAATTAAGGTGCAATATTGGGAAAATTTTAGGAATACTTTTAAAATGTATTATAACTCAAATTCCATTATTTCTAAATATACAAAAGAATGACAATTGCTACAAATATGGGAACTGAACTGTGTCAGTTACTAAAAAAGGAGAATAAAAATGTTGCTGCTTCACCATAAATTTTAAATTCACCACTTCTGAGTGTGACAACTGGGTGACTTAAATAAAGACATACGGCCAAAGTTTTTATAGGCCTTTGAAAGTCACAGAAGTCAGAGAATTTCAAGGCCTCAGAACACAAACTGACATGCAACCTTAAAAATTTTCATAAAAGAGGGGACAAGAATCCCAGTTTAGAAACATTTACAAACTGACCAGCATTGTCTGTTCTCCAGGAACAGACAACAAGTTACCCACTAATCTTCTGGAAAACAAACAAAAATTTTACAATGCTCTGAAGTTATTTTTGGCAGGCCATTCAAATTAAAACTGTACAGGCTATCATCTCCTGCACCCAAGCAAGAGCTGTTGGGAGCCATTCCAAGCTATGACAGAAGAGGTATGAGGCTAGAAGTCTGTCATCAGTTTGGGGCAGGTGGCACAAGGAGTCTGCTATTATAGCACCCAGAAATTCAATATGAACACAGCCAGCCACCAGCCCCTTCATGTTTATATTTGCCATCCATATAGCTATTACACTGCATCCTCATTAGCAGACCAGTAAAATAAAAATCTTATACCCCGTTTAGCCTGTTTTTGGAAGAGTCTGTAGAGGAATAGTTCCCTTAACATCTACCTAAATCATTTCAGAGCATTTAATTTACTGACTGAAGCAATACCTGAGAGGCATAAAAAGCAGTACTAACTAGACATTTTGTTTCCATCCAGAGAGCACTCTGCACCTTCAACAATAATGGCAGAGTCATTACTATTAATATTTCAAATTGCTCTGAGTCACCATATTCCCTAACACAAACATAACAACACTTTGACAAATACCAAGAACACTCTGTAAGAAGCTAGAAAAGAACCAAACTCATAAAAAACACAACATAATGGACAACTTAAACTGTCACTTTATAAGATTTATAGGTAATCAGCCCTTACCTCCTTGGTAAGAATCAGGTAAAGAAGAAATAAACAAGAAAACCAACTAAACACACCTTGGCACCTTCACCTGATTTCCTACTGTATTAAAAAATGCCAGGCAAAAAGATTTTCCAGGCAAAATAATTTACTGCATTGTTAGCTTTAGTGCTTTCAAAAATATGCCTTAGACAGTATCAAGACCACATACAAAAAAGCAACACGTCTAAGGCACAGGTTACAACTGCTGATGATTGTTTATCAAACATAGCTCTTCTGCTTTGAGTTCCCTTTCTCCAGTACTCCAATAAATATAAAATATAAATAATTACACCTGAATATACAAATTGAATATTAAAATCAAATTAACAAATAACAGGTACCTGACCTTTCATAAAAAATTAGCTCAGAACCAATCCTTTAAAGAAGTAGAAAATATCCTAGCTTAAAAATTAAATAAACAAACCACTCCTGCATGCTGTAGGTACTGTATGAAGTTTGCAGAAACAAAGATCTGGAAAGTGTGATAGCCATGAAGAAATCCAAATATGCTGACAGAGAATGAGCAGAAGAATTATATATTCCCACTCGTCCTCTATCAAGCTGCAGAGTAGTAAAAATTACAATTTATGAGTTTGTATAAACTTATATATATATATATATATATAATGTATAATCCAGTAGAGAAAAGTGTAGGTGATATTCAAATCAAATACTCAGAAAAGAAACAAGAGCAAAGATTTGACATCAAATTTATACTCTTGATATACAAACAAGATAGCTTGTTGGGATAAAAGCTATGAAATACTCTTCCTAGCAAATAGTCACAAGACTAGAAAATCAGATACTTTGGGAATGGTTCCACTGACCAGGTCGACCAAGCAGCTAAGTCTCACACTTCATCACCATCAGTAGCATACAGAAATAGGTTATACCATACAGTTCAGTGACATGAAAAGGATGCTGCATTCACTTAAATTTTATGTGGCTCAGTTATCAGTAAGTAAGTAACACACACCAATTGTCTGATTTGAAATGCATAGAAGCAGACCAATTGATTGCCTGGAGAAAAATGACAACACATTTACACAAAAGTTACTGTTGATCAATTAACAGACCAGCTAGCAACTGCTCCAAACTGGGATGTGAGTGAAGAAACTGGTCAGAAGAAAAAGGGCAGCCAAGGGGAAAGTTTTCATGATCAAATTCTACAGATAGCCATCTTTCATCCACTCCAGTATCAAAAAGAAGGATTAAAAAAATCCATTTTTTATACGAAAAACTGAACTAGTGCTCTAATATGAAGTGCAAACTGTGCAAATCACAAACTGAACATTCTTAGCAAAGAATGTTGTATCATGTATTGCTCCCATCTTTATTTAAAAAAAAAAAAAAAAGAAATCAACACTTGTTCAGTCATTTTAAAGACACTCTTCCTATGGCAAAGCAGAAATAGTCTAATTTTAAGAAGTGCTCTACCCTAAATATCCCAGGTGCACAGTAACATACAGTACTCAGCAAAATTTTACTTACCAATTTGAAGCTGCTAGCGAACTCACTAAAACATTGCATAGATGAAAGGATGCTTTCCCAAGTAAAGATAACATATTAAATTACTCCTGAGTAGTACAAGCTAATATGGAAAATGTTTTACACTGGTAAGTGTCAACAGAAAGGGAATTACACTGAGCTAAACAATTTGGTTACAAGCAGCTTATGCCCAGACAAGACATTGGAAGCTAAACACAGGTTCCTATCTTTTACTTTACAAAAATTCACTCTTCTTTGCTGTATATACCTCTCTCTCTCTCATAACAAACAAAACATTATATAAGTTTCACCACACCTGTCTTCTTTTTCTAGTTACACTGCTGATCACCCTTAAAAGTGGACCAAGCCAGGATTAAGCACACTTTAGGAAGGGATTTGTTTCACTAAGTTTTCATTATATGAAAGCCAAAATATCAAGGCAGTCATTTCCAAAAGGCTGCTATCCCTGTCTACTACAAACAGTCCAGACATGCATACTCAGGAAGCTAAACAGAAAAGCTGAAACAAGCCGTAAGAGCCTACATGCTCTCAATCCCTAGTACTTTAAAGTTCCTGTTTCTCCCCAGTGAAGAAGGAAAAAGGAAAAAAAATAGTTAAAATCTCTATTTCTCTGCAAGCTTCTTATCTTCTACCATTTGGGCTGAGACATAACATTTAACAGAGGAATTCTTCCAAAGTATTTTCACCTGGTACATTAGGTTTTTTAAGCATAAACTTGGCAGGGGAAAGGTATGGTTTAGGTGCTTTCAATTTTGCACACTTCTTATTTCTGAAATATTAGTACTAGCTGGGTTCCATATTGTTTGATTATTTGCATTGCAAAAAGCACTTCTGGGGATCTCTAGGCTATTTATAGGACTTAAGAAATTACTTATCTTCAAGAAGCTTTTTTGAGGTTTGTTTTGAGTTTCAAAGCCTATTCTAGAACACACTGTCAAATTCACAACATCAGAAAAAGAACACTGAATTTCTTTCTGCCATCAATTAAATATCTAAACTAGATTCAGACGAAAAAAGAGGTGACAGGGAAACACTAACAATTTACCTCAAGACTGATTTTAAACACTGAAGATAGAAAAGCAGAAATGTGAACTTTCAATTTTCACTTGTTCAGACTTCTTCCATACACTTTCACTTTTCTGACCTCTCTGAAAGATAAAAGAGAATACTTGTTTCAATCCATTTTTTCTGTCCTAAAGAGAACAAGAAACTCATGGGAAAGAACCTGTTGCTGCCTAAACTATAATAAACTCTATGGTATTGAAATTCACCTCAGCAGTGGCTAACTGGAAAAGCAAGGGAAGAAAGCTGAGTCACACCTGGTCATTTCTCTCTACAACAGCAGCTATAATAATAATGATTTATTTTGGGACAAGTGTCATTTTGTGGGAGGGAAAAATGTAGTAAGAAATACAGAGAGTGAAAACAAAATCCAAGTCATTTAGCTTTATGACTAAAGCCTCAAAGATGTACAAACGTAATGGTGAATTCAGGTCACCATTACAGTCACAACATTCAGACCATGTTTTCTTTCAAAACTTGTGGTATTTAAAAAGATTGCCAAGTAAAATCATGGATTATTATTTATCATCTCAGTATCAAGAAAATGTGACAAAATAGGGAAAAAATGCTCATACATCCTTTAGAAAATTTAAAATAGGTGACAACCTTGGTAGTGAAACCAAAAATAACACTTGGTAAGAAACTGAACTAATTCAGGCCTCCAAGAAAAGGCGAAAAACCCACGAGTGTTCTTTTTATGTAAACAACTTGGCCACTCTGGGACACAATTTCTTACTTAGACAATCCTTTGGCATTAGACTACAGCTGTATACCTACTGTTGTCCTGATATAATGCCACTTGAAATACATTTGGCTACCATATTTTGTGTGTGAGCATAAAGAAATTAAGTATTTGAAAATACGTAGCACCTCATTTTTCCCATGAACTTTTTAAAATTTTCCCATGGGCATAAAAATAAAAACACTGGTATGCCCAATTTTTTATTCTGCATTTGTTTAGTGTAAAACAATGGGAACAGCAGTTTAAAATAATCTTTTTGAATAGAAATACTCTAATCAAAATATTTCAATCAATTGAACAGACTCACAACTCCAAACTTACATTTACATAGTACGCTATGGAATTCATTGCACTTTTTAAAATGGACAAGAAAAAGATCTCAAAGGAGAGAGGGCAAGAAAAAATGTGCCATTTTTTTCCTCCTGGTGTTCTCTTTCTTCTCCCTTTTCCTATTACCAAGCATTTCAGCTTGGAATGTAACACATTTCACACCTTTACCTACCGAAAAGTGAAGTACCTTCTGGTTTTCCTGCATTAGTTATTCCAGTTTACCTGAATTACTCTTTCATTATGGCATAATTAAAAATTTAGCATCTCTATTTCAGGATACGTGTCAGGTGTCCAACTGCAGGCATTTTGGCTTCTGGAACAGGAAGTTTGTCCATATTAAATGCTCATCACAACCAAGGATGATTCAGAAACTGTGCCATCAGTGTTCACAGTTTCCCTCCTTCACTGACCAGACCTACAAGAAGGTTGAAGTAAATTCAGATAAGCACAGGCTACAAACTTTCAATGAACATGGTGAACATGGTATACAATTTTTTTGCTTCTGTACTGCACAGCACTAACTCAATCTTGGCACAGCTGAGTATGTAAATTCAGTGAGATTCACAAAGTATTTCAGCCTGGCCTGAACAGCAGTTTCTGAGTGTGCTGAGCAAACATTTGTATTTCTACCTCCTTTGAAAGGAAAATGAATTCAAAACAAAATGAGGACAACCAGGCACCTTCAATGGCTCCAGAGCAAGAGTGTTCAACTTTCATACAAGAAGACTAATTAAAATACCCATACACTTCAAAGGTTCAAAGCCACATCTTCCACCCCTCAGGAAGTACCTTTAAAGAAATATTTTTCCTGTTTAACTTCTCTTAGTGCCAGAAACCAGAATGTGCCTCAGTCCTGTGCCTTCCCCAAAACTGTAACTTCACTTTATCAACTTGATATTAAGGCACTTCCCTCCAAAGCAAAACCATACTCCAGACTCTGCTCCAATTGCCTTTTAGCAAAGGGCCCCACAACACCCAAACAAAGGCAGAGTCCTGGGATGTTTGGGGAAGATAAATGCGCTCTGAATCGTTATGCTAAACTGTTATTCCCTTTTGCTCTTCCTTTACACTAAGTTCTCTGCTAAACGAGGCACAGCATCCCAATAGAAATCACAGAAAACACACAATCCAGATTGCATTATGGTGGTCAAGTTACCAGAGAGATTTTAATCCTCTGAGACTATGAAGGATACTTCATAGCGGTTGCTATACTCAAAGCAGGTATTGCGTTCAACTTTTTTGGTTTTTTTACACGGATTTTATTCCATCCTCAGAGAAAAGATGCATAAAGTCATGGATGACTACAATCTCACAGACATCAACACTATTCTGTTACCTTAAATATAAACAGCTGCAAGAACACGGACATCTCTTTTTTGACTTTCAGCTTTCTCAAGTTGATAGTTTCCAAGTTCATAACTATTTCTAAGCGTGAGTATATCCACAAGCAATGATTCTAGTAAAGGACATACCAGAATTTCCTGTTATGTAATTTTTGGGTATTTCCCCTCCTATTCCCAAACATCTCCAATTATCTCAGATAGAACACACAGCTTTCAAGAACATCAGCAGAAATAAAATGGTTATCCTTATCAGAGCAGTCAAACTGCAGACGACTCTAAATTGCTGTAGTGAAACTGATGACATTAATCCCATCTATTTGTGCAGGGAGATCAAAATGAAGGATAAGGTAATACTGACTTAAACCACTGCTAAAAAGAACTGCAGATATACTCTTCTAGGTCATGTGATATAAAGCCACAGTGTACTTAACTAACTGAATTAAAAAAGGTTTAAGCCAAGCAAAAAAAGTTTCTCAAACTAAACCACAAATCTGCTCAACACTCTGCAATATTTTGCACTGATTTAAGTTGCAGCCCATTTAGAGCAGGTCTCCAATGCTTCACGTTAGCAGGTGCACACAGAGCAGCCCAGCCCCATGCAGATTAGATTTACTGACTCAGATCCCCGATGCACTGCAGAAGCATTAGTGGGGCACTGCATCTTTTATAAACTTGGCTGCTCAGAGCAGGTATTCACGTGTTCAGTTTCAGTATCACTTGGAGGCTGCAGTATTGCTTCCTGGTCCGGAGCAAGACCTGTCCCTCTCACAGACTTCTACTGAAGCACACAGGCATCTCAAAAAATTCATTTTTCAACCAACTTAAAATAAGCCAGCTCAGTTTCTTTGACAAGGTAAGGCCTTATGCATTTATCTGTGCAGAGTTTTATAGTTTTCCAGTTTTGTTTTTTACCTCTATTTTCCCTACAAAATGACCAAAGATACAGCTCAAAAGAGATGCAAAGAATGATCGTATTTTCAGACTGGGCTATTTGAGAAAAAAAAGAAAAGAAAAAAAATTCAAGCTGTGGAAGACAGAGGATGAAGGGAGACTATGAATTCAGTCCATGCCTTGACAAGCAGCTATCTTCTCCCTTTACCCTTTTTTTCTGTCTCTGTATGTTTGTAACAGGCAGTGTCTCACTTTTTAAAGTCTCTCTTTAAAACCTGTGGAATCACAATTTTCCCTTTGCTCAGTCTCTAAAGAGCATCTTAAAGAACAGTCTAATAAAGCTGTATTGTTTAAAGTTGACACCAGGATTATTTCCACATTTCTTCATTGCCGCAGGAATATTTCCACGACTACTCTGTCTTCCTTAAAAATTACTATTTTTCTGCAAACTGTGTTTCACCCAAACTCTTAATCCTCAGTGATGACTAGTGTATCCACACAGTCATGATGTAATGAAGAGAAGCAACCACTTCTGGAGGGAAAAAAGCCATCACAAACCTTTCAAGAAGTCTCTTAATAATCTCAAATAATTTATCAGTAAAATGTCTGTCCACATTTCAAACTGGAATATTATCTCAAAACACAATCCACTTTAAGAGAAGATAATGTGTTCTTCACTGACAACGACACTCTTGGGCCTTTCCAGTTTCATGTTTAAAGCCATCAACTTCACTCGGAAAGGGTTTATATTGCACCTTTTTGGCTGAAGAGAGCTTAGGGGAAATTAAGATTTAGATCACATTATTTACTGGAATAAATCTGTCCAAAATAATTCCACAGTCCTATAATGAAAAAGTGAATAAAACTTCCATGTAGTTGAACATATAAGCTTTCAAACCAGGTGCAAAAACAGAAGCAACCGTCAGTACGTATGTTCAAACACAATGCACAGATACAGCATTAATGAACACCATGAACACCACTGATGTCTGA
The DNA here is from genome assembly GCA_009812075.1 of Sialia sialis. Taxonomy (NCBI): domain Eukaryota; kingdom Metazoa; phylum Chordata; class Aves; order Passeriformes; family Turdidae; genus Sialia; species Sialia sialis. Next base: position 69,344,152 of record VRYO01002772.1, read on the forward strand.
AATGCCAATTTATTAGGCACATGCATTTACTCTGCAATGCCACTGATTACAGGCAGTTTTAGTGAGTGTGGTACTTGTGAATGAGACCTTCCCTTGTACCAAAATTCTACACACGCAAGGCATCTTTGCATCAATATTCAGGGCAACAGCACGTCGGGGGTTTGACATACTCTCAGCTGCATTCGACTAACCTGTTTGATCTCTTCCCTGGCCCGACACCTAATTTAAATGGTGAATTTTTTATCATGATGCAGGTAAATGAAGTTAAACCAGATGAACCAGGTTTTATAGCAAAAGGTCTTTCAGCTTCAGCAGTAGCAGTACCATGTCACAGACAAGCCAAAGCCGCAGCCGGGGCCGATGACATGGCAGCACCGGGGCCGTACAATGCCCACAGCCCCCGCAGCCCCGCAGCGCGGCTCCGGACCGAGCGGAGGCTGCGGCGCGGCTCGGCAGCCGCCCACAGCCACCTACAGCCACGGCAGGCAGCCTCAGCTGCCCTCGCTCCGGCCAGCGGTGGCGCGGCGGGAGAAATGGGAGCGGAGCGGGGAGGGGGAGACGGAGAGGGGAAAAAAAAAAAAAAAACATACAAAAAAGAGGACGCTGGGGATGGGGGCAGCCAGCTGTTCGGGCACCTCCTCCCGCCGGGCACGGTCGCGGACAAGCACCTCAGCAGCTCCTTTGTTCCCCTCCTTCCCGCACTCACCCACGGTGGCCAAGGTCTCCAGGTCCTCCAGCTTGTAGGCAGCGGGCTCGAGCGCGGCGGGCGAGCCGGGACCGGCGGGGCTGGGGGCCGGCACGGCGAGCTGAGGCGCGGCCACTCCCGCCGCCGCTGCCTCGCCACCGCTCTTCGCCCCCATCTTGGCCTTGGCAGCGCTGAAGGCGTCCATGGGGCCGAGCGGGCGCCCCGCGGCCGCTCAGCGCATGGAGAAGGGCGAGCGGAAGAGGGAGGAGAGGGAGCGGCGGGGACGCAAAGTTTCAGTCTTCAGCAGGCGGGGTGGCTGCTCCCCAGGGCTGGAGCCTGCTGCCGCGTCTGAGGGGGCGCGCAGCCCTTCAGCATCGCGGCCACAACCGCCACGCCGCCCGCCGGTGCCCGCAGCAGGCAAGGACCGCCGCGCAGACAATGGCGAGGGTGCGCCCAGCCGCGCCACACGCGGGGCGGAGGGCGGGGTTTGCCGCTGCCGCTGCGGCACCGTCCCGCTGAGGGCTGGCGGGGCGGGGAGGGGCCGGGGGAAGCGCGGCCCCGCCGCTCCGCGGGAGCGCGGATCTCGTCCCTCGCCCCTCGCCCTGGTACGGCCCGGCCCGCACCGTGTGACAGCCCCGGTGCTCTGTGCCCCTCCTTCCCCACCCTGCGTCCCGCCCGAGGGGCAGCGCGGCGGGGAGCGCGGTGGAGGGAAATGCCGGCGGCTGTCGCGCCTGCCCCGCGCTCCCTCAGCGCTGCAGGGACGCCTGGGACGGTGCCGTCCGCTCCCCGCAGAAAGTTAAAAGCGAAGCGGCAGCCCGGCCCCTCGGCTGCACAGTACCAGCCCTGGGAAGAGCTGGTCTTCCCCCACGCGTGGGGTCCCTTTACTCCCCGTTTCCAAGCAGGTGTGGATTCCGCCCCTGTCACAGACCCTGCTCCAGCTTGCAGGGTGTTGGTGCGGCTGGGATGGCTGGGGCAGTGCTGGGCTGCGCTCGGCCGAGAACGGGAGACACCCGCCTGATGCAGCAGCAGTGGAGTGTACAGCTCCGAAAACAGCTCCTTCCAGAGCAGCCAAGAAGCTGTTGATGATTATGCTGCAAGACAAGGCAAATTACTGTGTGAAACAAGTCACTGCAAAACGTATACATCAAAATTGGGAAGGAAATCCTAGTTTTTTTCCGTGCCTCGTCTGGCTCACTTACACCCTATTCACTATGCTCCTGTGAGCAGGGTATCTGCAAAACTGATCTGTAAGTCAAGTCACACGGGTGTCATTTGGCATCTCCTTTTTATTAAAAATGAGAATTTAAGGCCCATTAGTTTCTGTGTGGAGTAGGTTCAATAATAATGAGAAATAATAGTGTGTCTACACATTAATTATTTATAAGAGTGACAAATTTCTGTACATTTATCCCGAATTTTAAGGTATCCTTAGAATCCGATTTATAGTCATATTATCAGAGGATATAAAATGCATTTTTATCTTTTAGCTTGTTGACATGAAGGCTAATGACTAATTCGGAAAATCATTAGGTCATTTCTGCTTCCTGTCAGCCTTTGAAAAGTCACCAGTCAAGGAGGGTGACATCACTTTTGCTCCAAAATTCCAGATTTCATCTGTGAACTCTTTGGAATGCAAGTTTTGCACTTCTGTTTTGCTTTACTTCCCTTTGTGCTTCTTTACTGAGGGGTTGACTGAGCACCAAAACATGTTGCCCAGAAAGATGATGGAATCTCCCTCACTGGAGATATTCAGAAACATCTGGACGCGAGGCTGTGCAATGTGCTCTGGGATGACCCTGCTTGAGCAGGGAGGTTGAAACCTCACCCATTCTGTGACTGTGTTTGGTACAATGTATTTTACCATGATTTAGGCCTTGAATGACACATTTTCAAGACTTCTTAACCTGAAAATCGTAAATGTTCTGGCAAGCTGTAAATTTAATTCCTGTCTGGTCAAAAGATAAGCAAGCCAACAAAGCTCTTCTAACAATAACCGAAAATTTTGTTTAAGATAGCAATTTGAAAAATAAACATTAAAACATTGGAAAAATCTCAGTGTGTCTAGAGATCTTTGGTTTTTTTAGCCAAATAATTGCAAATTGAGAACAGGTATAAGCTGATTGTGATAATTATTTTCAAGAGAGAGCTCCTTAACTTCAGTAGTCTATCCAAGAAAATGGATCTTTGATCTTCCTGAAACTTTTCCTTTTCAATAAAAATTAAGAAATCATTCACTGCTCAGATGTTTAAAAGGTCATAAAGTATTTTACTTAAGATACTGATTACTTTTGACTCATGTTTCCATTTGTGCTAAAAAATTTACCTAATGTTTAAATTGCTTCCATTCAGGACCATAAAACTTTCTTTTAAAGAGCTTTCTACTGCCATGCTTCATGAGTTGGTGGCTTGTATGAGCACTCATTCAAAAGAGCTGTGATTCAGCAAGGCTCCTAAGCACAGGTTTAGCTCCATTCCATCCAGTGTCTGTTCTTAAGGTAAAAATTTACTTCCTTCCTTTGCGTCCAAGGCATTTGCTAGTTGTAGTTGTAGCAACATAATTGCAATGTTTATATTTAGAATGTCAACATATTATTAGTGTGCTTTGCCACCTCTGTATAACCCTCTCAGAATTTATCTTGCAGATATTGATTGTTATCCACTATACTTCAGGGAAAGAAAATGTCGTTCTTTCTACATGCAATGAAGTTGAGAATCAAAACTCCTAACTTCATAAATTGCAAATGGAAGTTGAGCTGGCCCCTAAATTGCAATAATGGATATGAAACATAGTTCCTTGCCCAATTTGGACACAATTCATAGGCAAGCCTGCAGCTCTGTACTCCTCTTTTCTTTCCTCTTTGCCCTTATTCTAACTTAAAATGTGACTTTTTGGTCACAGGTACTTTTTGAATAATCTTGGCCTTTCCCTTGCTCTTGATAATTCATAGTTCTCAGCTTTTTCACTTTCCCACACATGCCTTAGGTGCCTACAGCCAGGGCCCTTTATCTTTAAACAATTTACCCTTTTCATGTTTTCAGTACTTTACTTTACAGGTGCTTAACACTAAGGTTTAGTTCTATTTTCACTTTCCCTTAAAAGAAAGACAGTGAAGATCTTTTTAAAAGAGATTTTATTTAGGGAAAAAAACGAAACCCAGAGAACAGTAGTTTAAATGGCTTACTCGATTCATTATTTTAGTGAGGGCTTATTCTTCCATTTCAGTTGCAAAAAATATTCAATATACTTATATTCCTTTATAAGCTCAGAATTTTCAGGGACCAGAAGGATTCCAGGTGTTGTTTTGGTTATTCCCTGCAGCCTTTTATATGCATTTGCCAAACTTCAGCACATACAACTATACTGGTAATTAAATGTTTCGTTGGGTCCTAAATTACTAACTTTCCTCCCATTCTTTGCTTTTTGTTCATAGTTTTTTTTTTATTTTCACCTAAGAAACCCCTAATAAACAATATTAACCTAATGAAAAGGACAACAAACTTTCTACCTATCAATGAGTTGATATAACAGGTAATTTTCCTGTCATTTTGGGGGGACATTGTGGCACACATTCCGTGCAAACTGAATATGATTTAAGCACCTAGCTCTCTGGGAAAAGAATCAGTCATTTAAATGTCTCCATGGCTGCAGACAAAAGAGTCTTTCCTGTGGTCTGAACAGGTTTGCGTTTGTCTACCTGAAAGCCTGCTTCTTTCTTCCCTGCAAATACATAATTTTCCTTACAAATCTTGTTAAAGCATATCTTTACCATCAACATCACAGTAGAACTACTATAACAAGTTTGCTGGAGAACCTGTTCAAACCTGTAGGGAGGAAATGGAGAAGTCCTTCAGTGGTGGTTATTACTAATAAATAGCTCCAGATCATCTCCTTTAGTCACATTACATACAATGCCTAAAAACGTGGGACTGCTCTGAGGAGGAAGAATAACTAGTAAAGATAATTAGTACTGGTATGTGTTTTTCATTTGTTTTGTTTTGCTAAAGAAGTTCATGATCAGACAAGTCCTGTGATGTAAACCAGCACCCTTTCGTGCAAAAAATCCCGGCCGGTGACAAAGGAAGGGGCAAATTATTCCACCCATCTGAAGCAGTTCCTTCATTGTATGGAAATAAGCCCATCTGTATAATGAGCAATCACACACCATGTGAATGTATGTACACATTAATAAAGCAACTATCACACTTCTGTTTGAATAAGATTATGTTTAGCGTTTTTTTAAAAGCATTTAAATGATGATGAGTATAGTGGCTGTATCCAAATGAGAATTTAAACACAAAGAATATAACATCGTTCTATTCTACATCCAAAACTGTGTTTCTGATGAGTCTTGCTGAGCTGATTCCTTGCTTCAGAAATGCATTGGTGTAGCCAGTTCAAACATGGAAATGCTGTTACTAGGGTGTCTAGACTTTCTGCCCAGTCTGAGCAAATTTGTGTCTAGCTTCTGCCAAAATTAGATTGAGATCTGGAAACAAGATGTTGCTTTGCCTACCTTTGCTGAGGAACTTGTTCTGTTAAGCATTCTGAAGTTATATCTCACATACATGCAAAACTGCTACCCTCACAAAAGTGAGTTGGGGCCAATATTTTATACCAAAAAAAATTGTTATAGGAGCACTGTGTTAGCTGATAGAAGATCCTGAAGCACCAGCATGCTGGACAAGCTCTTTGAAGTCAGGTAATGATATTTGCTTCAGTTCAAACATACAATAAAGTAGCAATGCACTAGAACATCTTTTTGTCAATTTTTTCTCCCAAACAACTAGTTATGCCTATTTACACTTGCATATCTCATTTTGAATACTCGGGATAGTATGCTGCTTACAGCAGCCATCCAGCAAATGGGTTATGCAGAATTTTTGATCTTAATTGTATGAGCAGAGCACTCATTCTAGCCTCCCTTCTTTAAAGCTACTGAATGTAGTTGTAGGACCTATTCTCCCACCCTGTACATTCCTACTTCCCAAACACTCCATATTTCCTGTGCCAATGAAAGGATGTGTTTGCTACATTGCTCTGTGGAATTCTGCAGAAGTTATGTAAATTAAATATAATTCAATTCACATTTATTTATCCAATTTATGGTATGTAGCTGTAGTGTATTTTTACAAAGTTTCCTACATTTATGCAAAAATTAGTGCAAAATAATAAATTCCGCAAACAAAATCATTGGTTTGAGCTTTATTTGTATTATGTTTTTGGTAGCAAGGCGTGTAGTATGAACTTTATAGCATTCAGGGTAGTCAGACAAAATAATAAGCTCTATCTGTTGCTACCAGCTTGAGGCAATTAACCTATCTCAACAACGGGGTTCTTATTTAGATAAGTGTAAAATTTCTGTGACAAAACAGTTTCCTCCCTGTATTTAGAATAGTTAAAAGCCTTCTAAAGTGAAATTGCATGTATCTGTTTTAAGACATGCACATGTAATGCATGAACAGAATAAATCTTTTAATTCAACCTTTTTAAAATTTTTATTTGGTTTCATATGGATATCTTCATGTCCAAGACTAAGGACTTGATGAGAAAAAAGAAACACTAAAATCTTCTTCTAGTCACAGGCATCAAAGTGAGGATGTTGCCAGACCTCAGAGTCCATCGTATCTGCATTGATTTAGTGTCAGATTTTCCTCATGTCACAATTTATGTGGGCTTCAGGTGTGGTTCATTTTAACCTGATCCAAATCCAGGCTGCCACAGCTCTGTTGTTCTCCTCCCTCTCTCGCATCAGCACCCACACCCTTGCTTTTGCTTTTGATACTCAGGTAGCTTCCTGGTGAGCCAGTTCAGGAATTAGTTCAGGGATTCATATATTAAATAAAGTTATTAGGCTTTCTAGCCAAATCACTTCCCCAAACCCTTGCCATGCACAAGATTTTAAGGCATTTAATGCCCTAATCTTATAGCTGTGGGGAATTCTGAGCCAGACTGCACTTCTATGCAAGCTGGTTCAGCTTTATCCAACAATTTCTTTTGCTTATGCCTTTACTGTTTCCCATACTGACCCTTGACAAAAAAAATCATCACTTTGAATACTTCATAGACATACATGGCTGCAGCTGAGGTTCCCATTAAAAGTTTTTAAAGGTACCTTTGTCCATAAAACTTTTCCAGCCTAAATGATTTTATGCTCTGCATGACTCAATCGCAGTGAGGTTGAAACTGGCCATAAAATCAGAGGAAAGATATGCGCACCTCATTTAGATTGTCAGATGGTAGATGATATTCTGGACTCCTTCCTCTGACTAGCTCTATCAGGAAATAAGTGGTGAGATTTAACTCACATTGGTTTCAGATGAGATTGCCATTCTCTTCTACCTCTGTAGCACTTACAATCAGCTAAACAAAATCTGACCCTTATTTACTTCCAGCTTAGACAAATCTTTTCAAATCTTTGCAGTTTATCTCTGAAACAAAGATGAAATCAGAGCCCCCAAACATTTACAGATAGTATACAAAGATGTTCTATAAATATTTATATTCATGGCTAAATGTAAGCAATTCTTGTTATTTTTTTTTATTGAAGGCAAAATGCTTGAATGCATGATAGCTATATCTTTAAAACTGGAATTGAACTGCAAAAAGGAAGAACATTATCTGTTGAGTACAACAACATGAATGACACATTTATTGTTTGTAACTGGTATCTTCTGTTATGAAGTTATATATTCTTATTCTGCTCTTAATGTAATTAAAGTACTGTAAAAACGAAATTCATTCTGCAATCATGCTTCCCACTTCAAGCTGGCCTAATTTATACTTCTACCGTCAATCAATATTCTCACAGAAACATGGGCTAAAGCAGATAGAAAAGCCTTCAAAATATTTCTAGTGATCTGATTACTCCCAAAACTGAAAAAATAGGTTTTAGAATTCTTAGAATTAATTTTTGTACTCCTACATATGAAATAAAATTTATGTATTATATTCAAACTCTTTTTATGCTAAATAACTATGTTTTACTGAACAATTGCAAAGTGATATTAGCTGTGATTCATTCATCTGTTTACAGTACAGTTCACAAACTGTTCAGTGCATGAGAGTCACTGCAGACTCATTAGCAAAGTATTTAAGGACCTACTTAATTTCTGTTAGTTTTAAGCAAGTACCTAAATTCTGTTAAAGCCAATGGAATTAGTCATAAGGTGCAGTGATTCAATAACTGGTTGAGTTTGCATTCATGGTTAAAATCATGCATGTAGTTATATGCTTTATGAACAGGAGCATAAAACAAATGCATGAAATTGCTCAAGCAATGAAACCGAGAAGGAATCATATTTCAAATATAAAATAAAAATAGAATAAAATGAAATTTCTTAGGCATCATGCTCATTTAACTATGAACTTCAGGAAAAAAAACCAAAACATTGTGTCATTTAGTAAGAGTCAATTTAATTTAGGATCATTATAGATCTGTGCAAACTCTAGGTTATGCCCAGGCATATATACTACATAGCTGATCGCAATAGCTCCTGAAGAAGAAGGACAATTTATCATCAATTTATGTGTCAATTAATGCTCTCACATTTTTTGCTACTTTATGGTACATTTTATTTTTTCCATTGTGCATTACTTCGATGTAGTATAAAATTTGTGAAGTAATCAACATAAATATTAAATGTTGTGAATGTTGGGCAATACAGAATATCAATGTAGCTGAGTTCAGTGGCATATGAGCAGTCCAATTGTTCATTGATCTTGCAAAACAACTAATTACATAACTTTCCTACTATATTTAGCAGCTGATCTCTGGCCTTTGAGTCAGCTCTGTGCGTGTTATAAGGAAATGGATCATTTTTTTAGATAGCTGGAATAGATAACTCATTCATACTTTTATTAAGGATGAAAATTATAAAGCCATGATTTGGCATACAGTCATTCTTCTATTCAGGTTTCAGACTTAAGTAAGTAATTTTACAAGTTTCATACAGATTAAATTTGGATTATTTAACTAAATGTAAAATACATCAGTTCGAATTCAAGCTAATAGCATTTCAGGGAATGCCATGTCAGTGCGGTTCCCTGCAGGTCTGAGGGGAGTGAGGAGGACAGTGTCTTGAATCAGAGGAAATATTCATTTAGGGAGAAAAGATGTTTTAAGTAATCAAAAAAATAATTGCAGGCATTCTTTTCCAGCTTTGATTTTAGTATATATAGAAATCATATCTCATCACTAATAAATTCACTTCATCGAAGTTTATACCTACTGTTTTGAAAAATTTCTCAATGTGTTTATCTATTTTTGCAATGATTCATTTTCATCATCCATTAATCTACTTCTCATAGTCACAGGAATGTTTCTGTGATGACAGAGGCTTTGCATCAGGTATAATCTACATACACTTGGGATTAGTTTGTTTGTTTGCTGTCATTAGTTAATAGTGACATACTTGAAGTATTAGGAAAATGGTTGCTTAGATACTGATTCCAACCTAGAGGAAATTAACAAGAATCTTGCACTTGCTGATGTCAGAGATTAGTGGATGATATACCAAAAAATATGTATTAATTTTGTAAAGGAATAGGTAATTATGGGAGACCTCAGATTACAGGAAAAGGATCTTTTTTGTTATTTCCCTCTGGGTCTTGTTTCCTTCTTTTTCTTTCCTTGTATATGAGAGTCAGATATATGCAATTTATTTTACTAAAATAACTCTGATTATATATTTTTATTTAAAAGAAAAATATTGTTTTTATTAAAAAGAAAAATGTTTTTAACTTGTCCTGCATTTAACTGCTTGATAGGTCATGTAACAGGGGGATAGGGTTTTTATCTTTATTTTTTTACTCCTTTTTTGTGACTGTTGTTATTCACATTCTTGACTCCATTAACCATTTTATCAGTGGTGATGCTTTCATGAGTATAAGAATGTTTATATATTGTGGATCTCTTGTCTGTTTCTCATTTTAGAGACTTTTCCATTAGGCAGCCAAGCAGTCTCATTGCTGTCAACAAGTTTCATATCTTGCAATGGCGAACCTGTACAGTTGCAAAGGTTACTACTCAAAAATTAATAGAAAACTCTTCCAGAGTTGTCTTCACCTTTCTTATAGTTTCCATTAAAAATGATACCCAAATTCATTATAATAAAATAAAATATGTGAAAAAGGAAAAGTGTGAATAATAAGTAATAGCAGACATATAGGCCAAGGAGAAGGAATGTTTGCTGTTGGAAAAGTGAGTGTATGCAGGGTGGGCAGGATACTGGGAGTCCGGGTAGGACTTCCAGCTGTCATGGCAAAGGAGAAAGTCTGCTGAGGGTTTATGAGCTGTGGGGAAAGCCTTTTGAAGGAGAATGTTTGTAGAGTTTCCTTTTTCTGCTTACCTCTGAACTTCTAGTGGGGAGAACAGCAGACTTATATTTCACTGGGGACTGACAAGTCCAGTCTATAGAAACCACTGAAGACAGAAATTGGATTTGATCATACCAGGGCTCATGCCATGACTTTCCAGGACAGCTCTGTCCTTTTCAAATCCGTTAGGAGAAATGGGTAATAAATGCACATATAGTAGTGCATGACTGTACGAATCTGTTTCTAAATCTAATGGGAAAATGTGAAGATTTTTAGCAATGATTTAGCTAAGGCTCATCAGTTGTTTTCACTATCTGCATTGGAACAGCAGGAACTTGGGGAATATTGGAAGGAAGAAAATTACTGTAATTCAGAAATAAATGTGGGTAAGGCGATGTAGGGGTTTCACAAAGAAACACTGTAGAGATAGAAGTGCTTCTCTAAAAATACCAAGGTACAAGTTTTAGGGTACAGGTGACTGTAACACTGGTGAGGTGTTTCTGAATGAGCACATGCTCTTTAGTCTGGACAGTTCACCACCTCATTTTTCTATCACTAGTAGTATTTGACTGCCCCAACCTATGCCCCCAGGGATTGTTGTACAGGAATAGTGAGAAATTTAATGAAGGAGGTGTGCATGATGTTTTCAGAAGTTAGGAATTTAGAAGCTGAAAATGTGAAAATCATATTGTGACAGTGTTAGAGATGGTGGAATAATAAGGCTAAGTGGAATGATGGAGGCATCAAATGTTTCTGCAGTTTTACTCAGTATTCTTCTACTCTATTATTTGGGATGGAGTAAAATTTACATTATACTGGTACCTTTTTCATTCATTATAAATATTCAAGATCTTTACTAGTGTAGTGGGCTGTTCAATTAAAATTGTTTCAGTTTTAGCATTTGATGGTGGAAAAAAAGGCACAAAGATGACTTGCAATTTGAGAAGAAATGTGAAAATACTTGGTGATATTATTTCTAAGATTCAGTGAAAACTAGTTTTCAGTAGATGATTTGAAAAGCACTGATAGAGTTTATTTGGCAATATTCCAAATGGTGCATATCTTAATCTCATTACATTAGAGATGATTTTTGTTTCTTAAAATCAGAAGTTACTTGCTAAACGTAACATGAAAACTTTGATACTTGTTCTTTTGAGAGAGAGGTTTTAACTTTTATATAAGCTAAAAAGCTTGACAATTTAATCTCCCCAGCCATACCCAGAGACTTTGAGAAGGAAAAATCTTTAATGAATTGTAATAGAACCAGATCACAGCTTTTCTTGGATAATTCCATTTAAAATTTATTTCTCAGTTTGATCTTGTTTTATGAAATCAATTATATGCATTTTCCATTTAAGTTTGTGTATGATTTGGAGTCAGTAGGAACAAAAGAAATGTTAAAGCACTTTGGTGACTAACAAAAAGTTAAGCACGTACAGTAAGTGCTTTACTAGATTGGAACTCTTATAGTGTTTTCTCCGGTTGTGATGAGAGTAGAGTGAAAGAAGAAAAAAATCACCTTTGATTTCACTGAAGCATTTAAAAAAGAGGTATGGCTCTCTAGGAACCTATTGTACCAAATCAGGCCAATTCAGCAGATTGAAGCTTCAAACTGCAGATTCTTATTACATGTAACACTAATTTCACTGAGTGTGAAATTGTTTTTTGCTAATCCAAAAAGCATGAAATAAGCACTGAGCAAGGAATATCTCATAGAAATAATGTGCCACACTGATGGTTTTTGACAGTAAGCAATGATTAAGGAGAGGGAAAAGGCATTCTCATGACACAGGATTACTGCAAACTAAAATATTCCCTGTGCACCACCCGAATTTATTATTTTCCAAAGGAATACTAAATTTTGATTTTACAAAGCAGTAAAATTGTCAAAATTCAAACTATTGATGCAAAGCAAATATTATATTCAAAATTCATATTTTTGTGGTTTTATAGATTTGCTGAAAATAGAAATTAATTTCTTGCCAAATGAACCTTACAGTGCAGTGCGGAAATAAAAGACTGGCAAATGATACATCACTGGCATATGAAGATCTCTGTGCTATGGCCTCCTAAATAATTACAATATTTTCTAGTTCACACAAGGTAATATAATCTAAAAGAACTAGGTTCCCTCTCATTACAGATATAACATAATTTGTCACTAGAAGTGATTATGCATCAGATATCTCAAAATAAAACAGCAGTGATAAAAATACCCTGAAAAAATTCTTTGCATGAGATGAAGGTCTGCCTCAATTCTGAGAAGTGTTTCTGCTGAAGGTGTGACAATCTGTCAAGGCCATGAGAATACCTACTCTGTGGTGAAGCCTCATAAATCCTAAGTAGGGAATTATTTTAAGGTGGGGAAAACTGTGAACTCTGGAGCCCTTCAAGACCTCTTCCACAGAAAGATTTATGCTAATTTCTCTTTGTCTTTATTTAGCAAAGCTTAATATCATTACAATAAAGAACAGAAAAAGCTCATAAACAGCTTTTATGAGAATCTTGTATATGCCTCCAAAAATAACTCAAATTATTAACTGATTATTTTTTAATTCTTAGATTTTTGCTTTTGTAAAATGTAAACACAAACATAAAATGGTACACCAATGATTTAATTGTAATTCAGTATTCCTGCTTTTATCTAGGTGTGTGCTATATTTATATTACCATGTTGCAATTTGAAAAAAAATGCTTCAAATTTAAACCAAACATTTATTAAGGGTCTAATATTTTCCTTTTGAAGACATATTAATTCTTTGACTGTCTCTTTGAGTTATGTTTTCCACTTTCAAAAAGTATAAAATTATTATTTAAAATGCCATTATGTATCTTTGTTTGTCTTTTAGAAATCTCACAGAAAATTGAATTTTTTCACTGAGTTTTGAAAACAGACATATTTATTTCATATAGAAAATATTTTTCTGAAAAAAAACCCCAACGTTGTGAGTTCAAGTGAATTACAGTAATTTCA